>OX031009.1:63640057-64840057 GCA_943735925.1 Pollenia amentaria
CTTAAGAAAAATTAATGTAATAAATTTGATTAATAATTATAAGTTTATATTTAATATGGAGCAAATATAAAAACAAAAATGTGTATTTATTTTGTTATCTTTTATTATATTCTTAAAAATTCTTAAATATATATTTAAATAAATTACAACTAAAATATCATTGTAATATAAATTAAAATAATTAAATAATTTTAAAATTAGTTTGAAACTTATGTTTTTACATCTTAAATAAATAAATACACAACAATAAACGCCACATAAAATTGAAGTTTCACTCTGAATTCGAAGACTATTATAAGTAAAAGTTTTACAATTTTTATTTAAAAATAATCTAAAGTATTTATTTGGATATTGGCCAGCAGAACAAAAGTACTCGGCAGGTTTGTTTTTAGGAAAATAAAAAGCAACCCAATGCTGTCCAGGCTTATGTGATGGATCAGTGTTGGCAACGTAAAATGACGGTTTTAAAACTGGTTGTGTTGGTAATTTATTACATGCAAATACACCTTTAAATTCATATTTTGTTATATTATTGGACTTCAAAGTATTTTTAATATATATTGAATTCATAGTGTTTGAATAATATTACGCGTTTTATCAATTTCTATAACACTATCAAATTCACAGTATACTAAGCACGTTATTGCTTCAATAATTGGTTTGCCAAAACGCCCTTCAATACGAATAGTTCCTTGGTTTATTAAATTACCGCAATTAGAATTATTATTATGATCTGGTGTCAAGTCGAAAGCAAGTTAAAAATATCCGTTATCAAAAAGTTCTTTAGTTATTTGATGACCTTTATCGAAATGATGAATTCCAGTTCCTTTAAATAGTGTTTGATAACCACGAGTACTTATTATTCCTCCGTTATTGTAGTTAAGTTGAATTGGTTGTGCAGGAAATTGTACTCCATTTACAACCAAATTAAATCTTTGTAAATTAAAATGTTGAAAGTTAAATGGATTTTCTTTTTTCTCTCCAGTATATGCTTTATTAGACACCATTCCGAAAATTAAAAAATTTGGTAATTGTCCTAGTATCACGTTATCTAAACTTAATGAGTGATTTCCAGGGTGTATTGTAAACGTTTTTATTTCCACTCTTTTATAGGGATAAATTGCATTTCTTGATTGTAATACATTATGATGAGCCATTAGAATATTATGATTAATAGTAAGATGGTTTATATATAAATTAGCTTCATGTATTTTAATATAAGATTCATTTTTATCGCCACCTTCTAAAATGTAAAATTCTGGTTTATCCATATTTAATGTTACCTTCAGATCAACATTATTAAGCAAATATTTTTGTTGGTTAAATACATCAACATGAAGTTTTCCAAAAAGCTCTACTCTTTTTCCATCCTTAAATAGTTTTTTTCTCTTGTCTAAACCAGGATTTTCTTTTTCAACTAATGAATTTATTTTATTTATATCAATAGCCCAGCCACATGATTCAAGATGCGTTGATCTAGCATCATTTCCATAATTTAACAATTTTTCTATATAAGCTCTATAGTGATAGTTATTGTCAGGTTGTGATACATTTTTATTGTTAAGGTGTACAATACAATTTCTAAACAAGGAGTGCAGTAAGTTATTAACAACTCCTTCGTTTCCTTTTATTTCAATAACCAGTCGAAGATAAATACTATTAAGATCACGATATGTTTCACCATTACCTAGCGATACAAATTCAATTGTGCTAGAATTATCTAGTGATGCAATTGGATTGTAGCAAATTTCTTCGGTTTTAACAACGCTAGTTTGAATTGGAGGAGATTCAAATAAATCCAACTCACTCTTCATACATTCTATAAATCCTGACATTTCCAATTCCCAAAAATATCCCTAAAGTTCTTTCCTCTACAACGTTTTGATTTAATCTGTTGCTTTTGCTTTAAACGTTTGAGTTTTATACGTCGACCTTTACCTTTCTGCATTGTTTTCATTTTATCAATAGTAGCTTCTTTTATATTTTGTATGACCTTTTTTCCTTTGTTTAGTAAGATTTCTTTTATTGGCTTCGTTCCAATTTCTTCTAAAATTTCCTTTCCAATATCTAATGATTTATTCTTTAATATATTCATCCCCGTTTTAAATAAGGGTTTAAGATGTGAAAATACAGCCGAAAATATGGATCCAATACCACGACCGTATTGTAAAATTCTTGGTGCGTGATATATTTCACCAATATTTTGTATATTTTCTCCAGACTGATTATTATAATAACTTGTATAAATCGCATCCATGGTTGTAATAAAAATGATTAATTTTGATTTGTTACGCAACTATTTTATATACATTTTTTTTTTAAAGTGTAGAGTACAATAAACGGGAACTAATTTATTAAAGTTTATTTCTTCTCCTTCATCATTTCGAATCATTATGGAAATATCATTTATATTATAGGCTTCAAGAGGAAAATATTCAATTCTATTGAAATGTATATAGTTTTTCAATGTTGTTACTGAAAAAATTTTTAAACATTTAATTTTTTTACTACCAACATGTCGAGGTTTTATTATATCAGTATAAATAAATATGTTTTCATTTATATCAGAAGATTCAATTTTATTGATAAACTGATTTATGTTGTCAGAGAATTTGTTCAAAGATTTTTCGAATATATAATTTGTTGACGATAATATGGGATCTTTTTCATAAGTTGTTGTAGATTCTGGACTAGTAATTTGAACATTTTGTTCTATGTTTGAACTTTTTATATTTACATTACGAGTATCTTTTTCTTTTGTAGATATATTAGATTGGGGTTTAACAATGTTTAATGTATTTAAAAGTTTTGAAGTTTTATTAATATTTTTTAGTTTCAGCTCGTCAGATGTTTCCATGGCTCCACGAAAAGCCCCCCAATGAAATAACGCCCAAACGAGAAATGAAATATTCCCCAAAATATTTTCATACATTTTTGGGTGTTTTTTCATATGAAATAACTCCCAATTTTTTTGGGCCGTTTTTCATTTTTTTTGGGAATTATTTCATTCCTCATTTGGGGTTTTCAAATTATGAAATAATCTCCAATGAAATAACACCCGACAAATTTTTAAAATTCGGGGCTTGTTTCATAGCGTGTATAATTTGGGTGTTATTTCATTTTTTATTCGGGGGTTATTTCATTTTTAAAGCTGTTGGTTTTTGGGGGTTATTTCATATTATTTGGGGTTTATTTCATTTGCTTAGTTTTATCTTTTTCCTTTTTTTTTTGAGAATTCAAGTAACTGTTTTTTGGAATAACAGTGTCAACATATGATTACAATCTGCCTTGCCTGTTGAGTTGAGTTGTTGTAAAACATAAAATATTTATTTCAGTTGTGCATCGAAGTTGGAACGCTTTACATCATCATCTATTAATATTTAAAAAAAAATGGAATTCGAAATTGCTGTGGAAAACAAAGAAATAGCAATTTGCTATATTCTTTAAGTGAAAAATTGATTTGCTTGTGAACAGTGGAGGTAGTTCTGTAAAGGCCAAACGTAAAAGGCAAATTGTCTTTCAAACTGCAAAAATAGAGCAGGGCTACAACGATCTCCGGGGCTGATCTGAAATAGCCTCCATCTTATAAGGGAAAATAACTTAGTCCATTCACAAAACCAAAAGTAGTCACAATTAAACGAGCTTTGTATGTTCCTTCCCCAAAATAAAATTGATTATGAATGCTGACACACTTTCGAAGTTGCATATATCCTTATTATGAAGAAAACGCCTGCGGGTCTCCACACGATTCATTTCAATAATTTTACGACTTTGCTGTTGGTCCATATTGACTTCATGAAATCCTTGGTAAAACTGACTCTTTTATGAATTTTGGGCATAATTTCATTTTTGTTGCTGGTGGGGTTTATTTCATTGGGGTGTATTTCATTTTCATCATTGGGTGTTATTTCATATGAAATAACTCCCAAATATTGGTGGTTGTTTCGTTTTCGCTTTGGGGCTTATTTCATTTATTTTTCGATGTTATTTCATTCACTGTTTTTGGGTGTTATTTCTCTTTTTATGGGGTTTATTTCATTGGGGGTTATTTCCTGGGCGTTATTTCGTTGGGGGGCTTTTCGTGGAGCCGTTTCCATTAGATCTTTAAATTTTATTTAATTTCATCATATTCGTTTTTAGATTCAATTTGCATGTTTGATGTATTTAAAAGTTTTGAAGTTTTATTAATATTTTTTAGTTTTAGCTCGTCGGATGCTTTCATTAGTTCTTTAAATTTTGTTTTTATTTCATCATATTCATTATTAGAGTCAATTTTCAATGTTTTTACAGGTTGATTATTAAAATTTGAAATGTTGCGTTTTTTACGTTTAAGTATATTTTGATTCATATTTAGTTGTTTATTCGTTATCGAAAAGGATATATCTGATAATCCGACTTCCCACTGGTCACTCATGGTAAGAGATTGCTTTAATAAATTTGTGAAAGTACTTGAAGTGTTTTTATATAAATTTACTGAATCGTTACTTAATAAAGTAACATAAATACTATTATCCTCTGTGCTTGATGACATATTTATTAGAAATGTTAAATATTATAAGTTGTGTGTTATACATATACGAAACCCAACCATTTTACAAATAGTTTTTCACCTCTACTTTTTAAGATTTTTTCAACTAAAAAGATGTTAGGAACTTTAGTTTTTAATAACTCCTCTTGATAAAATCCGCCTTTAATTATATTTCCATTAAAATCTTTTAGCTGGTAGGTGACAGGGTTTGTTGCATTAATTTTATTTACTTTAAAAACTTCTGTTTGTTCAATTTGGTGTATATCCCTTTTCAAAAACATTTTTATATTTGCTTATGCGAACAAAATCGTTAATATTAAATTTCCCATTTTTAAAAACTTAAGTTATTATATACAGTTTTTAAAAGTTTTTTTTCATTTCGCTTGTTAACTAAATTAGGTTTCATCTTTATACTTCGATGATAAGATGAATTATATTCTTTCAACAGTTTATCTAATACATCTATCCAGTTATAGTTTCCTTGCATACTAAATTGTTTCCACATTTTATTTTTTAAAGTTCTATTAAATCGTTCAACTATTGACGCTTTTATATTCAAATATGAAACAATCCACTTTACCTTATCAATACTCTCCTCGTGTAACAAGAAATCGAAAGAAATTAGATTACGATACTGAAAATGTAATATGGCAAAACGTTTAAAAATTTATTTTAGAAATAAAATTCCAAATTATTTAATAAAAGTATATTTATTAACATATGTATATTGTTTTATTTATTTTTTTTTTTATACTCAAAAATTATTTTATATATGTATGTAATATAAATTTTGTACATTTATATGGTATCATAATTATTAAATATTAATTTAAATATCTATGTTCATTAAATATTCATCGTCAGATGAGTCATTTAAAAAATTGTCTATTTCTGTAAACAAGTTGTCAAAGTTAGACTGAAGTCTAAAATGCCCTCTTGCATAAGTATTTATTCGGTCCGAAGCGATAATTCTTTTGTCATCCGCATAACTCAAGACAATCTTGTGTAATTTTTGAGTATACAGCTGATGAAACTTAGATCTAAATGTAATCATTGTGTCAGAGAGTATTACTTTTTCAAACAAGGATTTTTTATAGTCTGCCATTGAAAGGTTTTTTATGCACGACTTTTTAACACCTTTAGACTTTTTTATTTCATTCATACCAACTGTTTTAAATGAATACATTTTTGATCGAAGTCCAACAAACTCTTTCATAATTTTTCCACTATTTTCATCCTTGATCATACCTAAAACTTTTTTATTTAATAATGGTAGGTTAAAAATATTATTCGGATGATACTCAGATGTGTCAAACCTTGAAGCAATGTCATCATAAATATCAGCATAAAAATCCTCTGTTTTTATTGTGTAGATAAATGAATCTGTATCCATATAATTTAAGGCTAAATTGGATTGAAATTTTGGCTTCATGTACTGATAATGAAAATCGTACATTTTCCATTTAGAGAGTTCTAGCACAGCAAAGCCTAAATAAATTGGTTTGTTGTAAGTTATTTGCATAAGTTTTAATTGAATTGCAAACATATTGTTGGAAAATTGTGTAATACTCGAGAAATTTGGCTTAGAAATTAGTGCTCTAGCTCCTAAATGATTACGATTTGTAGTTTCCCAATCACTAACTATTTTAACATCTGTACGATTAAGAACGTTTTCCATGGTTTTCCCATAAACAGCATTGTTAAGAAGTTTGAAAAAATCTTTTTCAAACGAATTTTTTGCTAATGTTCTATGGTATGTGTTTAAATCTATATACTTTTTTAGCCATGGAGATTGTTTAAACTTTAACGCTCTATGAATTTTTTTTAATTTTAATCCATTTTTCAAACATTGTTTAAGAACCCTATAATGAATTTTATATTTTGTTTTTGATGTTAAGTCTGCAATTAGCTTTCTATATTTAGATTCACCAACTATTTTATTTTCTGGACAAAATGGTAAATCATTATGTGTTTCATGTAAGTATTCGGGGTATTCTAAGTCTACCTCCAAGAAATAACCAATTTCAGACGTATCTGATATATTAGCAACATCCAACATATTTAAAATGTCTTCTTCATAATTCCATTCGAATTCTCCATACGGAAGATATTCTGACATTGCCCATCCATACAAGTTATTAGCGTCGAGGTACATTAAATACTCTGAAGGCTTACTACAGTCAAAGTCTTCTAAATATTTGTTATTTGCTTTAGAATATCTCTTTGAGCATTGAACTAAGCCTCCCCTAATACCATCTTGTATAAAATTGTACATATTGACATCACTTAGCAGTTCTAACTCTATTTTAGTTGTTCTTAACATAGCATCCCATGATAGTCCTGGGGCAGTATAATATTGACATGGGTCAAGTTTATAAATACTTTTACAAATGTGTCGAAAATTTTGAAAAATGTCAGTTAATAAAAGAACGTCTGTTTTTAAATATAATTTTGTGTAATCTAATAAGTTAGTACATTTAAAAGTTCTCCAAACAGCTTGAGCATGCTCATAGTCTTCATTGGTGCAGTTAGTATTATTTAAAATATTGTAAAATTTTTCTTTAGTGGGAAGATTTGTTTCATTAAAGCGTTCCATTGAATCAATGTAAGAGTAAGGAAATACTCCCTTCCTTCTTATTAAATCAAATTCATTTTTCTGTTGAAACACTTTATTGAGAATTTGAAAATCATTGTCATTTAAATTGTTTGCAAGAGATTCTAAACTAGATGCCATAAATCGAAAAGAATCTAAAAACCGAATTTCAAAGCTATTATTATTTTGCATTGGTATAAATTTTGATAATGATATATATAATTCCTTGTTGAGAGGAATTACTTTTATATCACCCTCAAATTTTGATAATTCTTTTACAAATAAGTGGCAATCGTAGGAAGAAAAATTATGAAAGAATACCGGTATAAACTTAGCAATTTGGTATAGAAGATTACAAGAGTTATGCGCTGCTCCTCTGTATTTACCAGTCAAATGACAGTGATCCTTAACTTTGTCACTCCCTAAGCTTTTTTTCACAAATATGACAATTTGTTGCGAGATTATGTGAAGTTATCTCAACATTAGAAAGTGCTGGCATGGTTTGATGTTTAGATAAGTAGTCCGTGAAAATTTCTTTACTGTCCTTAATTAAATTGTCAATAACTACGTTGGGAGCATCTTCACCAAAATAAATATTAAATTTGTCTAAATTATTATCAAAACTACACTTAATGTAATAACTAAAGGCACACGCTACGTGTTTTTGAATATTACCATGCTCATCACTGCCATCAATTTTCTCCAAGTAAGCCTCAAAATCTGCATATATGACGAATGGTACATCTAATTGTTTATGGTAGTTTTTAAACTGTAACACACATTCGTCCGCCTTCGGCATTTTGGAGACGACTTTCTTACAACCTTCTTCATGATCTTTCATAATTTTCGCATTTGCAGAGTATTGAAGACATGCGTTGCAAAGATATATCCGTCCCTTATGAGAAGTTAAGCTACTTCTTATTAGCCTAAAATATTTATACAATAAGACAAAATTAATATTTTGAATTAAAGTTTTGTAATTTATATTTGTTACCTTGAAATATCTGTTATTAATACATAATGGGACCATTCTTCATCCGTTAAAAGAAGTAGATTTATATGATGAGCTTTCATTTCACTGGTAAGGTAATATGGCCCCACAATTTGACTTCCCTCACAACCAAATACATTAATACTTATATTTGAATTCATTTGCTCAAATATCTTAATATCCTTCAATTTTAGAGGGAACTCCAATGTTTGAAAATTGATCAGACTATCTTTTATTTGTATCTTCTCCTCTAATATATTTACTTCTTTCAGTAAATTTGGATTATTGCCTAAAAATGAAGCAATAATACTCCATTTAAAGCAGTAGTCATCATCATTTTGAAAATTAAAAACTCCCTGTTTTTTTTTATCCACTGTGGTGTTGGAATATATTTGGCACCTCTCATAAACGATGATTTATTTATATTAATTTCCAAAATTTTTATTTTTAATAGAGACCACCCGCTATCCCTCTCCTGAAATTCGGACATTTTTGTACATATATTAAAAAATTGATTTTTGAGGGAGTCCTCCACGTCGTCGCTTAAAGTCAGGAATTGCATTTTAGATCTGTGGGTAATAGACCGAATGTATATATCTTCATTTTTTATTTGGATGTATTCGCATTCCAGCTCTAGATTGTACTTTATAGTAACGTGTTTTTTCAGACTTCCATTAAGAATTTTTAAAAGATCCGCAAGAATTCCATTGAAAAACTCTTGTGGATGTAGAATCTCTTCCTTTTGATTTTCATAGAGGTATGTGACGATTCTATCCTTAAATGCCCTTTTCACACATTTAAGGTTTTTTAAATTGGACATTTCAATCACCTGTTCTCCACTATTACACCTCAGAGATGTAGTAGCATGCGACTTTTCATGCTCCCTTAGATGATTTATTTTGGAGAAAAATTTGAAGCATTCACGGCAGTGATGTTCTTCATGAGTGTCGAGCATATCCTTTTCCTCGAAAACCGATTTACAGAATTTGCAGTTGAACGATGCCATGTTATAGTGTATAAGCTTATTTTTTTTTAATAAATGTTTACGCACTTTGAAAGTAGTCTATAGACTAATAAAATAAATATGTATATTTAACAAATGTTCAAGGTTAATTTTTAAACTTTAAAAATGCATACGATTACATTTTTTACCCTATTGAACGGAAGTTCAAAAAAGTTCAATAACCATAGATCATTTTTCAAATAATGCTTTGATTAACATTAAACAAACAATACATATATACATATTACATAATTTTTTAAATTTAACAATACATTTAAACATATTACAGAAGTTTTTAAATGTTCAAGGTTAATTTTTAAACTTTAAAAATGCATACGATTGCATTTTTTACCCTATTGAAGGGAAGGTTCTAAAAAGTTCAATAACCATAGATCATTTTTCAAAATATGCTATATTCTTACATATGTTGAATTTATATACTTACATATGTTGAATATTTAAACTATATTACATATTACTCTCACTTATTTTAAAATACTCAAATAATACATTAAAACATATTACAGAATTTTTTAAATTTCTCTTCATTTAAGAAAATATAAATATGATCAACTTGATATTACTCTTTTTTTATATTTAAAACTACTCAAAAAATTCTTTATTTTATTTATATTCAAAACTCCTCCTTATGGAAAAATACATTGGGAAAAAAAACTAATGGTTAGGCAGAATTTTTGCTGCTTTAAATAAAAAGCAAAAAAATGCTCCCTCTGTGGTATATGGGAAAAAAACTAATGGGTAGGCAGAATTTTTGCGGCTTTAAATAAAAAGCAAAATGCTCCCTCTGTGGTATATGGAATGGGTAGGCAGAATTTTTGCTGCTTTTAAATAAAAAGAAAAATGCTCCCTCTGTGGTATATGGAATGGGGAGGCAGAATTTTGCTGCTTTAAATAAAAAGCAAAATGCTCCCTCTGTAGGATATAGAATGGGGAGGCAGAATTTTTGCTGCCTCCCCATTTCCCTACTACTAATGCCGTTCATTAGATATAAAGAAATCTGTTTTGTGCCACTGTTGCATATAATTTTTATTTAATCACTTATACAAAAACAGTTACTGATTAATTGTTAATTGGACGAGCTTAAAGTAGTATAACTTTACTTACAAAGAGACAAGAATAAAGACAGTCAAAAGAGGGGCTAAATGCGACTTTAAGCCGGCGATACACTATCCTATTCAGTCGTACGATTTGCAAAAAAAAATCGTGTGACTAAAAAAGAATGATAGTGTGGCTTCAAAATGAATTGAGTGACAGATTTTTTGACAAGTCTAATCGACGCAAATGTTTACGAAAATTTTCATAAAATTATACATTATATGAGATTTTCTTTTTGCATCTTTTTTGTGGGATAGTGTGAAATTGACAGCAGAATTTCCAAAAAATTTTTAATGTTGGGTAGAATTGCGTCAGATTTTCGTGTGTAGGATAGTGAATACTGCCCTTTATTTGCATAACGGTAACGCTGGCTTTACGGCGAAAATGAATGTAAATAAACAAAATAATTGACAGTTGCCGTCACACCGAGGCGAAAAACACTGTGGCCAGCTGGCTTTCTGAGGCCACCTCCTTATTCCATCATGATTTAAATTCTTTCTCTTCAAATAAAAAAAGAAAAAAAAAAAAATACTCATTCTTGTGTACATACATACATAATTTGCGCTCCATTTTTTGAAATTTTATTTTTCTCGCATCAATTTTAAATGTTACTTATTTTGCCAGTTCTTGTGAGAAACTTTTAGCAAAATATTGATACCGAAACACTTTTTCTCACATCCTTCCAATAACTGCTGGACAATTATTTAAATGACAGATAATTCTCCCAAAGTTAGTATACAGAAACACTTACATATGTATGTGAGAAAAACCATTATGACAAAAACAGTGCAATCATATTGCACTGTTTTTGTCATAATTCACTTGTTTCATGCGGGAAATTTTAAGATGCGAGAAATACAGAAACGGGCTACTGTACGGTGAAACTGGTTCATATTTAAAGAAGGCGGCCAAAATTATTTTTTTTTATGTTCGCCAATTTCAATTTTATTTTATTCATATGAGACTAAATACTTGTAAACATCGTGAACCAAAAAACTTTAACCCTATTTCAACTATTTCATTGAGAACAGGGTGGTCCAAAATGGACTTTCTCAGTATTTGGTTATAGTTATGAAATTCTTAGTCAATTTTTAAATTTTAAATGTTCATAATTTTTTTGTTTTTCAAGATTTTTGAACAGAATAAGTTTTTTATTATTAGTTTATCTCCTTAGCTACATGTAAAACTATTTAATTTCTGTTAAATGTCAAAATTTTCCGGAAATCTCCTAGTTTCTATACACGCTTGTATTCCGGACTCTAACCTACATATTATACCCAATTGTTCACCGACCGGCTCCGACCTTGCGAACTACAGCAATTTCTGTTACCCAAGGTAAAATATTCGGTCAAAGATGGTACAATATTAAACAATTTTCGGCGATTAAAACAGTTCCAAAAATTGAGTTACACATAATGAATAATCTATTCTTTAAATTATGCAACGAACAAGAAAACAAAATTCATAAGATAAAAATCCAAACATTTTTCAATTACGTTAAGAAAACGGTACATTAATAAGAGCCTGTTTTTAGAAAATGGAAATATTTGTTCGTTCGTAAAAGAAACGAACAGTAGTATAAATATGGGGATTCTGTATATGATTTTTGCTCCCTACGTGATTCCCATAAGGAGGAATTTTTAAATTTCAAATTGCTCCCAACGTGTTTTCCCATAAGGAGGAATTTTTTTCTCCCATAGGGAGGAATTTTTAAATTGAAATGTTACTTTAAAGTTGGTTTTAGTTAATTTTAAATTTTTTGCTCCCAATGTATTTTTCCATAAGGAGGAATTTTGAATATAAACAAAATAAAAAAATTTTTGAGTAATTTTAAATAAAAAAGAGAATTATATAAAGTTGATTATATTTTCTTCAATGAAGAGAAATTTAAAAATGTGTACAAAAAAATTGTTTGAGTATTTTAAAATAAGATAGAGTAATGTATAATATATTTAGAATATGCAGCACATGTAAGTATAGAGATTAACTCAATTTGAAAGTTTGCCATTAATATAAAAAGGCTTAGGGAGTATATTCCACATCATTATTCTAATTGCCACTTTAAAGGAAACTTAAAAAAATGGTAAGCATTTCGTACATAATAAAGGTATATTTAATTATTTATTATTTTTTTCTTGTTTGTTTTCAGATGTATAAAAAAATTGTGAATATTGCCCAAGGTATTAAGCCTGAGTATATTAGAATAGATGATATACCTTTAAACCAATCTATGAAAATTGTGAATTTTGAATGGAAAGAAACACAATATGGTCTTAAAGTCATTGCCAATTTAGATGACAATAAATGGTTTTATCTACCCAATAGAATGATGAAATTTTTAAACAAGGAGGATCCATACTTAACTCAGATGAATGATAAAGTTTGGACAATTATTTACAAGGGGCGTCAATTACCAAATGGACCTGCAATATTCGATTTAAATTATATCTAAACTCTGAAAAAGAAATCCTTACAATAAAGATAATTATAATAAAACAAAACAAGATATTTTTTAAAATTTTTTATAAATTTTTATTTAAAAATAATTTTAGTTTTTTTTTTTTACATTCTTTTATTAAAATTGTATATTCAATAACCAAGAATCATCCTCCTCCATAAATTGTTTTACAATCAATTCAACAGCAGGAATCTCCTTGATAATATCTGCGGGATGTTGTTGCTCTCGCTTTTCCTTGATCGCTGGGGGACTTTTATAAAATTTAGATTTTTTTGCACTAAAATTATGCACCCGCATAAAGTGCCTTTTTTTATTAAATTTGTTGGCAAAAGTTATATCTTTACAAAATTCGCAACTGAGTTTAACACGGTCCATTTTTTAATTAAATAAAATAATTAAAAAATCTTTTAAAAATACCTCGTAAAACATATATCTATTTACTTTGCACTTATTTTTTATTTTGGTATATATATTTAATATGAATTTTAATATGAAAGCATATTTTGAAAAATAAATATAAATTTATTATTGTGGAAATTAAAAGTCAATAAACTTTTCGTTATGCTAAAAAGTGCAATTGTATGCATTTTTAAAGTTTAAACATTAACCTTGAATGTTTGCTTCATATTAAATTATGAGTTAATAAACTTTTTCATAAGTGAAAAAATGCAATCGTAGCATTTTTTAAGTTTAAGAATTAACCTTGAATGTTGGCTTCAAATTAAACTATGAATTAATGAACTTTTCGTTAGAGTAAAAAATGCAATCATATGCAATTTTAAAGTTAAATTAACCTTGAATATTTGCTACACATTTTTTATTGGTACAGCTTTTTTAAGTCTAATAATGTAGTTACAAATAGATTTGACTACATATATATATAGTGATGTTTAAATTCTTCTGATATATCACACCTGTATCTAAAAAATTTTAAATGAGGAACATTAAACAAAAGGAATCCAAACAAACAAGACCAAAAATGTCTTATTATAAACAATATCTTCAAACGTTCCTAAAAGACTACGAAAATGTGCTCATGTTTGAGCACAGGCAGTGCATAGATCATTATTTAACAATGATAGAGGAAAATGAGGACTACGGTGTAGATGACGTCGATGAGGGACTAAACGTGCCTCATTTTGACTGCTGCCCATGGCATAATACAAATTGTAAGGAGGGTCCTATTCCGTGCAGGTGCACGGTATACTACTTAAGAAAAATGAATGTAATAAATTTGATTAATAATTATAAGTTTATATTTAATATGGAGCAAATATAAAAACAAAAATTTGTATATATTTTTTTTTTATCTTTTATTATATTCTTAAAAATTCTTAAATATATATTTAAATAAACTTACAACTAAAATATCATTGTAATATAAATTAAAATAATTAAATAATTTTAAAATTAGTTTGAAACTTATGTTTTTACATCTTAAATAAATAAATACACAACAATAAACACCACATAAAATTGAAGTTTCACTCTGAATTCGAAGACTATTATAAGTAAAAGTTTTACAATTTTTATTTAAAAATAATCTAAAGTATTTATTTGGATATTGGCCAGCAGAACAAAAGTACTCGGCAGGTTTGTTTTTAGGAAAATAAAAAGCAACCCAATGCTGTCCAGGCTTATGTGATGGATCAGTGTTGGCAACGTAAAATGATGGTTTTAAAACTGGTTGTGTTGGTAATTTATTACATGCAAATACACCTTTAAATTTATATTTTGTTATATTATTGGACTTCAAAGTATTTTTAATATTTATTGAATTCATAGTGTTTGAATAATATTACGCGTTTTATCAATTTCTATAACACTGTCAAATTCACAGTATACTAAGCACGTTATTGCTTCAATAATTGGTTTGCCAAAACGCCCTTCAATACGAATAGTTCCTTGGTTTATTAAATTACCGCAATTAGAATTATTATTATGATCTGGTGTCAAGTCGAAAGCAAGTAAAAAATATCCGTTATCAAAAAGTTCTTTAGTTATTTGATGACCTTTATCGAAATGATGAATTCCAGTTCCTTTAAATAGTGTTTGATAACCACGAGTACTTATTATTCCTCCGTTATTGTAGTTAAGTTCAATTGGTTGTGCAGGAAATTGTACTCCATTTACAACCAAATTAAATCTTTGTAAATTAAAATGTTGAAAGTTAAATGGATTTTCTTTTTTCTCTCCAGTATATGCTTTATTAGACACCATTCCGAAAATTAAAAAATTTGGTAATTGTCCTAGTATCACGTTATCTAAACTTAATGAGTGATTTCCAGGGTGTATTGTAAACGTTTTTATTTCCACTCTTTTATAGGGATAAATTGCATTTCTTGATTGTAATACATTATGATGAGCCATTAGAATATTATGATTAATAGTAAGATGGTTTATATATAAATTAGCTTCATGTATTTTAATATAAGATTCATTTTTATCGCCACCTTCTAAAATGTAAAATTCTGGTTTTTCCATATTTAATGTTACCTTCAGATCAACATTATTAAGCAAATATTTTTGTTGGTTAAATACATCAACATGAAGTTTTCCAAAAAGCTCTACTTTTTTTCCATCCTTAAATAGTTTTTTTCTCTTGTCTAAACCAGGATTTTCTTTTTCAACTAATGAATTTATTTTATTTATATCAATAGCCCAGCCACATGATTCAAGATGCGTTGATCTAGCATCATTTCCATAATTTAACAATTTTTCTATATAAGCTCTATAGTGATAGTTATTGTCAGGTTGTGATACATTTTTATTGTTAAGGTGTACAATACAATTTCTAAACAAGGAGTGCAGTAAGTTATTAACAACTCCTCCGTTTCCTTTTATTTCAATAACCAGTCGAAGATAAATACTATTAAGATCACGATATGTTTCACCATTACCTAGCGATACAAATTCAATTGTTCTAGAATTATCTAGTGATGCAATTGGATTGTAGCAAATTTCTTCGGTTTGAACAACGCTAGTTTGAATTGGAGGAGATTCAAATATATCCAACTCACTCTTCATACATTCTATAAATCCTGACATTTCCAATTCCCAAAAATATCCCTTAAGTTCTTTCCTCTACAACGTTTTGATTTAATATGTTGCTTTTGCTTTAAACGTTTGAGTTTTATACGTCGACCTTTACCTTTCTGCATTGTTTTCATTTTATCAATAGTAGCTTCTTTTATATTTTGTATGACCTTTTTTCCTTTGTTTAGTAAGATTTCTTTTATTGGCTTAGTTCCAATTTCTTCTAAAATTTCCTTTCCAATATCTAATGATTTATTCTTTAATATATTCATCCCCGTTTTAAATAAGGGTTTGAGATGTGAAAATACAGCCGAAAATATGGATCCAATACCACGACCGTATTGTAAAATTCTTGGGGCGTGATATATTTCACCAATATTTTGTATATTTTCTCCAGACTGATTATTATAATAACTTGTATAAATCGCATCCATGGTTGTAATAAAAATGATTAATTTTGTTTTGTTACGCAACTATTTTATATACATTTTTTTTTTTAAAGTGTAGAGTACAATAAACGGGAACTAATTTATTAAAGTTTAACTCTTCTCCTTCATCATTTCGAATCATTATGGAAATATCATTTATATTATAGGCTTCAAGAGGAAAATATTCAATTCTATTGAAATGTATATAGTTTTTCAATGTTGTTACTGAAAAAATTTTTAAACATTTAATTTTTTTACTACCAACATGTCGAGGTTTTATAATATCAGTATAAATAAATATGTTTTCATTTATTTCAGAAGATTCAATTTTATTGATAAACTGATTTATGTTGTCAGAGAATTTGTTCAAAGGTTTTTCGAATATATAATTTGTTGACGATAATATGGGATCTTTTTCATAAGTTGTTGTAGATTCTGGACTAGTAATTTGAACATTTTGTTCTATGTTTGAACTTTTTATATTTACATTACGAGTATCTTTTTCTTTTGTAGATATATTAGATTGGGGTTTAACAATGTTTAATGTATTTAAAAGTTTTGAAGTTTTATTAATATTTTTTAGTTTCAGCTCGTCAGATGTTTCCATTAGATCTTTAAATTTTGTTTTAATTTCATCATATTCGTTTTTAGATTCAATTTGCATGTTTGATGTATTTAAAAGTTTTGAAGTTTTATTAATATTTTTTAGTTTTAGCTCGTCGGATGCTTTCATTAGTTCTTTAAATTTTGTTTTAATTTCATCATATTCATTATTAGAGTCAATTTTCAATGTTTTTACAGATTGATTATTAAAATTTGAAATGTTGCGTTTTTTACGTTTAAGTATATTTTGATTCATATTTAGTTGTTTATTCGTTATCGAAAAAGATATATCTGATAATCCGACTTCCCACTGGTCACTCATGGTAAGAGATTGCTTTAATAAATTTGTGAAAGTACTTGAAGTGTTTTTATATAAATTTACTGAATCGTTACTTAATAAAGTAACATAAATACTATTATCCTCTGTGCTTGATGCCATATTTATTAGAAATGTTAAATATTATAAGTTGTGTGTTATACATATATGAAAAATTTAGTTTATCAGCTAAAATCTGTTTGATTAATCCATGAATTATATTCTTTTCCGAAACCCAACCATTTTACAAATAGTTTTTCACCTCTACGTTTTAAGACTTTTTCAACTTAAAAGATGTTAGGAACTTTAGTTTTTAATAACTCCTCTTGATAAAATCCGCCTTTAATTATATTTCCATTAAAATCTTTTAGCTGGTAGGTAACAGGGTTTGTTGCATTAATTTTATTTACTTTAAAAACTTCTGTAGACCAATTTGGTGTATATCCCTTTTCAAAAACATTTTTATATTTGCTTATGCGAACAAAATCGTTAATATTAAATTTTCCATTTTTAAAAACTTTTAAGTTATTATATACAGTTTTTAAAAGTTTTTTTTCATTTCGCTTGTTAACTAAATTAGGTTTCATCTTTATACTTCGATGATAAGATGAATTATATTCTATCAACAGCTTTTCTAATACATCTATCCAGTTATAATTTCCTTGCATACTAAATTGTTTCCACATTTTATTTTTTAAAGTTCTATTAAATCGTTCAACTATTGACGCTTTTAAGTTATGTATGATAATGATTAATATTTAGCTCTTTCATAAGAGTTTTGAAATATGTGTTGTAAAATTCTTTTCCTTGATCTGAATGTAGGTTTTTAGGAGCTTTATTACTGTTTAACTTTATAATGCTTTTAAATGATTTTGAAACCTCAAATCCTGTTTTAGTTTTTAATGGCAGAGCGTAGGCATATTTTGAGAAAACATCTATTACAGTAAGCATATACTTGAAACCTTTATTAAATTTTGCATATGGTATCATCTCCACCAAGTCTATTTGCCAAGTATCTAATATTCCCTTTTGAATAAACCTACGTCGCTTAAAGTTTTTTCTAGCTTGACTATGAATTTCGTCAATAAGATTTTTTTTTTTTTTTTTTTTTTACTCATATTAATTAAAATATTCTTCCTTTTTTATTCATTAACAAATGGTTTTTAAGAGCGCAAACATGTTTCATCAGTTTATATACCCATTTACAATGATGGTTTGTGGTCCCTCAGGCTGTGGAAAATCTACTTTTATTAAAAATTTAATTAAAAATCAAAACTTAATATCTAAAGATATAGACCGAATCATATGGTGTTATTCTGAAATAAATGCACTTCCAAATATAGAAAATGTAGAGTTTGTTAAAGGAATTCCAGAGTCTTTTAATACGAATGACGAAGAATCTACTTTAATAATATTGGATGATTTAATGCTTGAATCATCAAATAAGAAAGTTTGTGAACTATTTACAAAAGGATCTCATCATAGAAACTTAAGCGTAATTTTAGTTACACAAAATATTTTTCATAAAGGGACTTATTCGCGAGATATATCATTAAACTCCAAATATATAGTTATGTTTAAAAATCCAAGAGATAAGACACAATTCCAACATTTAGCTCGTCAAGTATATCCAGAAAACTCAAAATCTTTAGTAGATGTATATAATCATTGTACAGAACAGGCTCATGGTTATTTAATAGTTGATCTTACTCAAGAAATACCAAACGCTTTAAGATTTAGATCAAATATTTTTAATACAGATTACTATATATATGCGAATATAAACAATGACTTCAAATCTGAAGTTACTGAAGGAGAACAAACATATTCTTTATGTTCTTGAAAAAGCGGATCACAAACTACGAAATGCAATTTTGAAAAATGTTGACAATGTTGTTATCAAAACTTTAAATGAAATTATTTTAAGTATTATAAACAGAAATCATAAAATAAACAAAAATGTGTTTGAAAAACTAAAACCATATAAAAATACTTTGAGGAAAGTTTGCTCATCACAAACCTCTATGCGTCAAAAGAGGAAACATCTTATACAAAAGGGAGGATTTTTACCCATTATTATTACATCAATATTAAGTGGAGTCATTGGAAAAATTTTAGAAAATGTCAAATAAATTATCAAAACTTATAGTTCTTCATCCATCAACTTACGAAAAATTTAAAGTTAAACATTCTGATTCAGATTTTTTACATCGGAAACTCTTGCCAATATATGGTTCACATACACTGAAGGATATAAACAAATGGTATTATATTAAGCAAGAACTTGCTAAATACTTAATTGGATCCCAACGATCATCTAATCAGAATAAAATATCAACAATGCATAATTTGCGCGATAATGAAACTCAAACGAAAAAGGTCTATAAAAAGCATATTGAAACGCAAACAATTACACCTCAGTCGAGTAGTATAGCACTGCAAACGGATTTGAATTTGCCTGAAGATATTTACACAAATAATAATGACCAGAACGATATGGATACAACAATACAAAAATGTAATCCTTCTTCTGCATCTTCCGTAGCTAAGCGTCTTAAAAGCTTTTCGGAAAAAGGAACTCCAAAAATTAGAATATTATCCAAAACTGATCATTATTCAAATATGAAACAATCAACTTTACCTTATCAATATTCTCCTCGTGTTACAAGAAATCGAAAGAAATTAGATTACGATACTGAAAATGTATTATGGCAAAATATTTAAAAAAATAAAACTCTTTTTTTGTTTAGAAAATATGTATATAAAATGTTTTATTATTAATTAAAAATAATATTTACATGTAAAAATGTTTCTTTAGTATTCAATTTCCATTAAATATTCATCATCATCATTATCTTTTTGAAACTGATCTTTATAATTAATTAAATCTACGTTTACTTTCATTAAGTAGTCATCATCTTCATCAAATTTTAAAAATTGTTGCTTGTAGTGACCCCAAGCAAGAGTATTAACATTATTATCACAAATATATCTCTTATTATCTAAATAACTTATTGATATTTTATTAATTAGGGAAGTATATAACACATGTAGTTTTGACTTAAAAATAAACATATTTCCATAATAAATTTGTTTGTTAAATAAACAATTTTTATAATCAGATAGACTTAAACTGTTACATATGCTACTCTTGACACCCTTAGCCTTTTTAATTTCCTGCATATCTGCTGTTTTAAAAGCATACATTTTTGCTCTCAATCCTACAAATTCTTTCATAATAATTCCATTATTTTCGTCTTTCATCATCCCTAAGACTTTTTTATTTTTTTTTGGTATTCCAAATTTATTATTTGTTTCATACTCTGATGTCTCAAACTTTAAATCAATGTCGTTAATTATATCTTTATAGAAGTCATCCGTTTCAAATGTATAAATAAATGAATCTGTGTCCATATAATTTAATTCTACTTTAGTTTTATATTTTGGTAATATGTAATCGTAATGAAAATCATACATTTTCCATTTCGAAAGTTCTAAGATTGTAAAACCTAAGTAAATAGGCTTATTGTAAAATGAAAAAGATTTATTTAGTTCAACTGCTACCATGTTTTCTTCAAATATACTTAAAGAATGAAATTCTGGCTTAGCAATAAGAGAACGAGCTCCAAGTCTCTTACCAACATTTTCCCAATTATTAACTATTTTAATATTTTTACGTTTGTCAACGTTTTCCATTGTTTTTCCATAAACTGCATTATTTAATAATTTGAAGAAATTTTTCTCAAAAGTATTTTTTGCGTTAGTTCTATGAAAATTATTTAGTGAAATATATTTTTTTAACCAATAAGACTGTTTAAATTTTAAAATTCTATGAATTTTAGTTAGCTTCAAACCATGTTTTAAACATTGCTGTAAATTTTTATAATAAATTACATACTCCGATTTGTTATTTAAATCAACAAGTAACTTTTTTTCTTTGGAATCTGGTGGAGTTTTGTTTTCACTACAAAAAGGTAAATTATTGTGAGTATCATGGATTTCTGTTGGATATACCAAACCAACTTCTAATATATATCCAATATCTGAATCATTTGGTACTGAGTCTAAAGAAAAATTATCAATGTTTCTTACCCACTCAAAATTACCTTCTGGTAGAGCTTCAGACATTGCCCAACCATATAAATTATTTGCGTCTAAATACATTAAGTATTTCGAAGGTAGGCTTTGATCATAATCTGGCAAATATTTATTGTTAGCAATAGAATGCCTAAAGAATGTAAAAAAAAAAACTAAAATTATTTTTAAATAAAAATTTATAAAAAATTTTAAAAAATATCTTGTTTTGTTTTATTATAATTATCTTTATTGTAAGGATTTCTTTTTCAGAGTTTAGATATAATTTAAATCGAATATTGCAGGTCCATTTGGTAATTGACGCCCCTTGTAAATAATTGTCCAAACTTTATCATTCATTTGAGTTAAGTATGGATCCTCCTTGTTTAAAAATTTCATCATTCTATTGGGTAGATAAAACCATTTATTGTCATCTAAATTGGCAATGACTTTAAGACCATATTGTGTTTCTTTCCATTCAAAATTCACAATTTTCATAGATTGGTTTAAAGGTATATCATCTATTCTAATATACTCAGGCTTAATACCTTGGGCAATATTCACAATTTTTTTATACATCTGAAAACAAACAAGAAAAAAATAATAAATAATTAAATATACCTTTATTATGTACGAAATGCTTACCATTTTTTTAAGTTTCCTTTAAAGTGGCAATTAGAATAATGATGTGGAATATACTCCCTAAGCCTTTTTATATTAATGGCAAACTTTCAAATTGAGTTAATCTCTATACTTACATGTGCTGCATATTCTAAATATATTATACATTACTCTATCTTATTTTAAAATACTCAAACAATTTTTTTGTACACATTTTTAAATTTCTCTTCATTGAAGAAAATATAATCAACTTTATATAATTCTCTTTTTTATTTAAAATTACTCAAAAATTTTTTTATTTTATTTATATTCAAAATTCCTCCTTATGGAAAAATACATTGGGAGCAAAAAATTTAAAATTAACTAAAACCAACTTTAAAGTAACATTTCAATTTAAAAATTCCTCCCTATGGGAGAAAAAAATTCCTCCTTATGGGAAAACACGTTGGGAGCAATTTGAAATTTAAAAATTCCTCCTTATGGGAATCACGTAGGGAGCAAAAATCATATACAGAATCCCCATATTTATACTACTACGAACGAAAACTTATTTAGGTTTTCATAAAATTAAAACACATTTTAGGTGAGTGACTGAAAAAGCTTTCATTTTTTCCACACACGTTTGGTTCTTATAAAATGAACATCTTCGTAATAAATGAACACAAATGCCAAAATAAGACGATAAGTAAAAGGCATTCGTTTAGAAAAATAAATAAAATAAATAGAAAATAAAAAGGATATTTTACTGAAAGAACCCTAAATTATTTACAATATTATTAAAGGTTTGTGTATCTATATATGTATATGTATATTTATATAGAATTGTTACATTATTGACTGATTGATTTATGATCGCACAGCCTAAACGCCTGAAGCTAAAAACTTTAAATTTGTACCGGTGGCTGGACTCTTCCCAAATAGATCCACTAAAACGGGATTTTTGTAAAGTGGAATGTTTAGGGGGTAACAAGGGTAAATTCGGTAACCTTATATTTCCAAAACTTAGAGAGATACAATGAAATGTAATACCTATCGTTGTCTTTAAAAAAATAAGTGGACGAGTGTCTGGTACTTCTTTGAAATTTTGCTCTTTCAGGGAGCATTTTGGTACTTTTTTGTCATCCCCCTATCTTTTAAGCCAATAAACATAGAAATAAAAGTTATATCACATTCGAAACTTATTTAAAAAATGCAAATGTTTAAGGGGCGAAATTGGTAATTTATTTTTTGGTACTTTGAAGAGACACAAAATTAAGCTGCAAGATCCTGAGTGATTATCATCCCATAAGATAAAACATGTTAGTAGCAGAACTATAATCTTAGGCACACAAATATGATCATAAAAAGGGCCGGACAAAGTAGCGAATTAAATGCTAGCGTTTAAACAAGTTAAAACCTAGAAAAATAAACATTGGCATAAAAATATGCTTACGAAATAAGAGGAGACGTTAATAAAGTAGAGGGTTTAATGCTACTAATTACATAAATATGTATTTACAGGTTCAAAAAAATCTAGAAAAAAGTATGTACATAAGTATGTATGTGTGTATGTAAGTTCTTCCATATGTTTAAAAAAATCAGTGCTATCACGCAAATACCCCTCACCATTTCTATATGTTGATGTGTAGCCAAAAATCGTCTTCATATATTGCGTTTATTTATTGCAATTTTTGTAAACATTTTAATTCAACATTTTTAGTTTTAACATTTACTAACATTTTTTTATAGAAGTGTTTGTTTTTTTTTCAAACTTAAATTATTTTAATGATAGAATGAATACCTTATGAATTAATATATGTACGGTACTTTTCGTTTATAGTCACATTAGCGATATTGTCCATTTTATCTTTATTTTCTGCCACTATAAGTAAATTTAATAGAAAGTAGTTCCATTATAGTCCGTTTAGCATCTATCTGCAAGTAGTAAAGGCAAAAGTAAGGTAAATTATTGGAGTTATAATCACATATGCAATATGTACCAAGCTCCTTTTAGTTTTCGAAGCCACAAACCATATAAAGGACCTAATACTTAAATTGTTTAATTTTTGTCATCAGTTATCCACTCTAAAAAAAAATAGTTTTTGATGAGATGAAATATTCAATTTTTTTATACAGAAAAATAAGCCCGTTGTCGTGTAATAAATATGAATTTCTTATTTTCTTTATTCACATAAATTAATTATATTCGAACTCCCTAATATAACTCATTGGGACATATATGGGGATTATAGTCACATCGGCGATACAGTCCACGATTTTGATGCAACTAAAGGATATGATGATATGCGAAAAGAACTGTATATCCTTTTTAATAACTTTAAATACCATCGAACTTCCCTACAATTAATCTGTATCGGATCAGAAAATTTATTCAATATATAGAATATTTATAATACAAAAGACATATTTTTTCCGCTTTTATTTAAAATAATCTGGTATTTTTGTTAGGATCACATCCTTCCAAGGGGGCCTTAATCAATATCCTTTTTCTACATTTTTAGAATAACTGTCTTTTTTAATTTTTTATAAAGTTCTGACATATAAAATGTTAAGCAAAATTTAGTTTAGTTTGTGTTTATGCCTCTCTTCAGCTTTATTAAATACTGTAGCAGCTCACATTTATTTTTATTTATTATTATTATTATTTTAATCATTTAAACGTTAATTTGAATTTTTTATATACAACCCTGTACATTTTTTTAAACTTAACAGAATTTAACGTATATTTTAAATACAACACTGTGGTGGTACTTATTTTTGCAACTATGCAGCTATCACATCTACACTACGTATTTTAACAACTAAGATAATCTAAACGTTAAGAACTGCTATAAAAGGAGCAGCACTTGTGTGTATAATTTAATTAGCATTCTGACATCAAGAAGTAAAGATCATTGTCTAGGCTTATTGCAAGTACAGGACGTGAAATTTACTATTGAAATACGAACGAACTAATAAAGTATTATTTAAATAATTTAAGAGTTAAAAATACAGTTTTTTTTATTTTTTTTTTAATTTAAATGAACACATACAATCTTAGAAATAAGATTGTTTCAATACTGATTTTTTTAGGAGAAATACTACTTTCTTCAATATTTTTTGTTAATTGAATACGGGGGCTGCTATCAATACTACTCTTAATTGAACTACTCTTTCATTCTCCTTTTTTTAATTTTTCAGAAATCACCAAATTAAAATTTACTTGTACTTAGCGTTGTAAGTATGGGCTACAGAACTTTTTTTGATATAATTCCTTTTTTTTTTTTTGATATAATGAGTCAAATTTTTATATACAAAATTTGTTTATTGTAAAGAAAAATTCAATTGAGAAAAAGTTATTATTAGGTAATCAAAGTACACGTAAATTAGAACAAAAAAGTTGGCTTTTTAAAATCTATTTATAGATAAATTTAATAAAGTAATTTTTTTAGTTTAATCCGCTTCTAATTAAAAATTAAAATCAATAAAAAAACTTATACAGAATATGTTAAAGATCTGTAATAATATAATTTCCTTACGTTCCCAAATGCGCTGCGTCAGAAAAGCAAACTCGTTTCACCATGGCAACGCAAACATAATGATGCTACATATTAATTGTGTGATTATTATATTTATAGGTGCATTTAACCACATTTCAATTTTTTGTTTAAACGCGGTATTGCATTTATAACCATGTACTTTACCTTTATATTTTATTATACCTGTAATTTAACAAAAATATTTAATTATTTAATATTTTAAATGTGTGTTTTACTTCATACTATCAAACTTTCGTTGATGATGGGTCGTTTTGCTTCCGAGAATTACAACTTAAAATAACGTAGCACACATAACTAAATAAATAACAATAAATATTTAAAATTGCTTTTATATCTCAATTAATTTCCATTTTAAAACGTTTTTTGATTCTGATGTAAACTGTGATGTTATATTATTCTGCATTTAAGATGACGATATGTGCAGTTCTTTTAGTTTTTTTTTTTTCAATAATATTTGCCTACAAATGTCCTACATTTTTGTGCCCGATTGTACAAAAAATACAACTGTGGGAACAATAATCAAGTTCTTTTGTGAATATGTTGATGAAAAATATGCAAAACACGTTGCATATTTTACCCTCACTTTTACTGAAGGTGTTCAAACTGCCCTGTTTTTCAACTTTCGCTACTTTGTTTGTACAACCAATGTTTTATTTTTCTTGTCTTAATTAATACCGCTCATAATTTTATGATAAGATTGTTTAAAACAAAATATAAACATTCTTACATAATAAAATTGCCAAAATCTATGTGTATTATTATCGTTTTAATTTTTTCCAAGCCTATAGTGATGTCAATATTTGCGTCCAAGCCGTTATAGCGTGCAGAAACCGCCCAAATTGCTTTAAAAAGTGCTAATGAAGTACATTAATGATAAAAGTGTAATAGTTGTAAATAAAGCATCTCATTTTGTTTCATTAAAGTTGCACAACATGCAACACTTCGAGCGATTATAGGTAATATTAGAAAGTGTAACATGTATATACTGTAACATATATTTCTTAGAAAAGAAATCGCCATAAGATAAGGCCTGTCGAAATCGTTTTATTACTAGTTATGTTGGAACGTGTAGCAAGTTTAGTTATGAATTTAACTTCGCACTATTAGCAACAACAATTAAACCGGGGAAAAAGCTTTATTCTTACCTCTTTCAGAAGCCTTTAAAGTAGATGCAAGAGGGCAAGAGTAAATTTTATTAGAGAAATTTTAAGTATATTTTTTTAAAATTTTTATTTTATTTATTTTTTTTAAATGTTTCCTTTATCAAAGTTTTCACAGAACTCGATTTTTTTTCAAATCAATATTTTTTTTAATTTAAAAATAAGTGAAGACTTGTTTAAAAATAATTTAACAAGTAACTATAAGTTATAAATATAAAAGTTTAAATGTAAAAATAATAATAGCAATTCATAAAATATAAAATAAATAAAATATGTAATTAAATCTTAAATATGTTGCAATATTCATTAAACATATAACTCCCATATCCTTTAAACACACATTACTCCTGAAATGTTTTATTTATTTTATTTTGAATAATTTCTACCCGAAATTTTCCTATCAAAGTTTATATCTGGTATTGCAACTTGGTACTTAAAAATTCTTTTAACTAATTGCCTGTCTCTTTTATAATTTTTTCATCTAAAAAATTTGTTTTATTCTTCTCCATTACTTGTTTTATAATATATTTTGGTTTTTGTTTTAAGTTTTGAAATCCGAGGTTTTTTACAAATTCTCTATCTTTGTATTCATGACAATCTTCACTTTTTTCATTAATTTTTCTAATTATATTAATTTTATTTTCACGAATCTTATTACTTAAAATTTCCCATACAGATTTATCCACTTTGTTATGTAATAAATTGATTGGTTTATGACCCGTTTTACTGTGGATTGAGTCATTATATATTTGAACTGCCTTATAGACAAGGGACTTATTATCAAAATCATTGTGGGTTTGCTCCAATTTGAAAAGTCGTATATGCTCATTCAATGTAAGATGAAATCGTTCCACATCTGCGTTACCAGTATGCGTATTAGGGGCAGTAAAATGAAAATCAATTTTCTCTGAGGTCAGAAAATTTCGAATAAAAGCTGTGTTAAATTCATTGTCTGCTATAATTTTACCAGGTTTTCCTCAAATAGCAAATATTTCTCTTAACTTTTCTACAATGAACTTTTATCACTTAAATAATGTATTGAAACGTGCTTCGTCAGTTTATCAATACATGTTAAAAAAGTTGTATGTTTATCCAAAAACCATATATCGATATGAATTATCTCATTAGATTGAATAGGTGTTTCCGTAACACATAACTTTGTTTTTATTGGTCGTCTATCAAATTTACACATATTACATATTGTACAATTAATAATAAATTTGTGAATTTCCCTTTTTAAATTTGGATAGTATATTTTGTCTTTAAGTTCTAAATATGTTTCCTCTATACCTCTATGATTTTTAGCATTGTGATATTCTGCTATAATATCCAAAAGATTTTCTTCATCAAAAATATCTCTTATAAATTTGGTGCATTTCAAAAATTTCATTTCAGATGAATTTGAAAAAAAAAATGAACTATTGTCTGTTGCAGCTTTTTAAAGATTTCAAAATTTTCACAAAATATTGGCACAACTCCCTTTATTGGACAAATTTGTTTTAAAAATTCTAATACCTTCTCTTCATAATATTGTTACGTTTTTACTTTATAAAACGCGTTAAGGTTTATTCCCTTTTTAATAAACCGTTGAGTTCTTTTAATTGCAAATCAAAATAAATACACACACGAATTCAACATAACAAACTTTATTGAAATTCACAAAATTTTAACCACTATTGTATGTAACGATCTGAACCGTTTAATGTCTCCAACCAAACTAAACTAAACTTTAATGAGTTAGCCTGTATTTATAGTTCAAAACTCTTCCTAGTTGGTTCAAGAACCGTCTAGTAGTTTCTAGAAAATTATGTTCGAATTATTTTAAATCTAAAGTCTACAATTACAATTGCTAGAAAATTTAGTTACAGTGGCGTTCATAAAAAATAGTAACTTATATGACATAAAACTATAATTAACAAGATAACTTATAACTAAAACCATAAATAATTCTTAGACAAATCTAATTTCGTAACACTGCCCTCCACTTAAGCCTGTTCGTCCCGAATAGGCTCAGATTCTCCGTTTCCATAATGGGCTAGTCGTTCTAAATGTACCACCTTCATTTTTGATCTTGGACTCTTATATTTCTGAATTCGATACACCACGTCATTCAGTTTCTTTATCACCTTATATGGTTCATCCCAATGAGTCTGCAGCTTGGGAGATAATCCTTTCTTGCGTTGTGGATTAAAAAGTAAAACCAACTGGCCTTCTGTAAAGCCTTCCGAATTTGCCGCTCGATCGTATCTGGCTTTCATCTTGTCACTGGACAGCTTGATCCGGCTTCGTACGAACTCATGAAGTTCATTAAGGTTATCTTGTTCTTTTGAGTTAGAGCCTTCATTATTTTCATCTTTTAGTCCAGGCTTAACGCCAAATTCTAGATCTCCAGGTAGTCTGAGCTCTGTTCCAAAGACAATTTTGGCAGGTGTACGAGAGGTGGAATTGTGAACAGCTGATCTGTATGCCAACAGAAACTTTGGAATGTGTTCATCCCAGTCCTACTGATGTGTGCTCACTACTTTGCGTAAGTGTTCTTCTAATGTGCGGTTAAATCGTTCAACCATGCCATCGGATTGTGGATGCAAAGGAGTTGTTCTAGTTTTCCTTATACCGTACAATTCACACATTTCTTTGAACACAGCGGATTCAAAATTCCTTCCTTGGTCGGAGTGTAATTCTATTGGAACTCCGTAGCGGTACACCCAGTTATTCACAAATACGTCCACAACGGTTCTGGCTTCTTGATTTGGGATGGCATACACCTCTGGCCACTTACTAAAGTAATCGATGACTACTAACACATAACGGTTACCGGAATCACTCACAGGAAAAGGTCCAGCTATATCCATTGCGATTCCCTCATATGGGGAACCTGAATTGTACTGCTGTAGCGGTCCCCGACTTCTCTTTGCTGGACCTTTTGCGACAATGCATTGGGTGCAATTTGATATCCAATCAGCCACAGCTTGTTGGCACCCCACCCAGTAGAAACGTTGTTTTAATTTCTCTAGTGTTTTTGTTACGCCAAGATGGCCACCACTAGGATCGTTATGGTATTCATTTAAGACGACGGCACTACAATAAGGTTTTGAACTGACTTTCCATCGGTACTTTCCCATGTACGGTAAAGGCAGCCGTTTATCAACTGGAGGCTGTTCCATAGGGCCCAATATGCTTTTGTTAGTGGACTTTCAGATGAAATTTCGTTTCGAGTCGGCCTTCTGCATTCTTCTTTGGCCTTCATTATTTTTTTAATTTTGGGTCAGTTTTCTGTGCCATTGTCCAATGCTTGCATTCCAGTTTGCAGGGCCGCCTTGATAGCGCATCCGCATTTCCATGTTTCACGCCTTTTCTGTGCTCAATGCGAAAATCGTAACTCTGAAGGCGCTCAATCCATCGAGCTATCTGTCCTTCCGGTTTCTTGAATTGAAGCAACCACCTGAGTGCAGAATGGTCTGTTCTTAACTCAAAATGTTGACCATACGAATACTTGTGAAAATGTTTTATGCACTCCAGTACTGCCAGGAGCTCTCTTCGCGTCACGCAGTAGTTCTTCTCGGCCTTTGAAAGTATTCGACTGTAATAGCCTACGACTCGCTTTATGCCATTGACCACTTGGGAAAGCACACCTCCAATTCCGTATCCGCTCGCATCGGTATCTAGCACAAATTTCTCTCCAGTAATGGGATAAGCCAAAAGTGGTGCTGAACACAATAATGCCTTCAGTCTCTGAAATGCTGCTTCCTGTGCTCCACCCCAGATGTATTTTTGCGCCTTTTTAGTCAACTCGTGTAAGTTTGCAGCAATATTTGCAAAGTTCGATACGAAACCCCTGTAGTATGTACATAAGCCTAGAAAACTGCGTAATTAATGTAGATTTCTCGGACGAGGCCACTCCATTACAGCTTTTATTTTATCTTCATCCGTTGAAATGCTTTTAGAGGTTACTCGATGTCCTAGGTACTTTACTTCCTTCTGGAACAGCGAACATTTCTTAGCACTTAGCTTAAGTCCTGCCATGGATACACGTTTCAACACTTCTTCCAGATTTTTAAGGTGTTCATCAAATGTTTTCCCCATGACAATAATGTCATCAAGGTACACCAAACATGTCTTTTGGTGAAGACCTTTTAACACCTGCTCCATTAAACGCTCGAATGTAGCCGGAGCATTGCAGAGTCCAAATGGCATCACATTAAACTGCCATAAACCATCACTTGCGCTAAACGCAGTTTTCTCCTTATAATTTTCTGAAATTTCAACTTGCCAATAACCGCTCTGCAAATCTAATGCAGAAAACCATTCGGTTCCGGCTAACGTGTCCAAGGTATCGTCAATTCTAGGCAATGGATAAATATTTTTTTTCGTGACGTCATTAAGTTTTCTGTAGTCTACGCAGAATCTGGTACTTCCATCTTTCTTTCTCACTAGCACCACTTGTGAGCTCCATGGACTTGATGATGGTTTAATAACTCCGCTTTTTCCGTCTCGCTTACCAGCTCTCTTACTTCAGCTCGCTTTGCTAGAGGAATGCTTCTAGGTGCCTGTTTTATTGGCTTAGCGCCGCCGGTGTTGATTTCGTGTTTTACCATTGAAGTTCTACCTTGTTTTTGACCTTTCAAAGCAAATACAGAGGCATATTTACATAGTAGTTGTTTGGCCTTGTTTTTACTAGGCGGCGTTAGTTTTTGGGTCCATTTTCGCACATGTTTCTCTAGTGATTCGTGGTCCTTAAAACTCTTTCTTGCTGCGACTTGATGCTGCTCGCAATTAATTATTGCCTCTGTTGAAGTACATTGTCCAATCTTGCAGTTCTGCGCAAGGACTTTTTCACTACTGGATAAATTTAATATTCTCACGGGAACTAAACTCTTGCTAGGTTTTACGAAGGCATTTGCTGTTACGACATCGCCTTTAATTTCTGCTGGCTTCACTACCCACAAACTATTGTCCTCACATTCTCCATCCATTCGCGCCCATACTAAGGTTTCTGATTTGGGTGGCAATTTTTCACATTCAAAGGCGATTAATTGTCTTACATGGGCCTTGATTTCGTATCCAACTTCAAGGGGTATTTCAACATCACGCCAATACATGATTTGCTGACCCATATTTAAACGGATATTTTGTCCAATCATAAAATCTGCGCCAATGATTACCTTCTCTACAATATAAGCCACTATAAATATGTGATGGACGATTGTATTAGCCATATTTAATTGCACTTTTACTTTTCCATAGAAAGTAAATCGGGCCTTATAATAGAATGTGATACCCCAGTGTCCACAGTAAAAATGCGTTTTCGTCCGTTAATATAGCCGCAAGCAGTAAGATTACTGTTACTATGTTGCACAACTGATATAGATATTGTGGGGCCATCAGATGTGGAAGCTAGCCCATGCCCCGCAGGGCTAGCTCTTTCTAGTTTAAAAGTGACTCTTGTGATGAATATCGATAAGCACTTTGGTTGTCTCTTTGTGGCGAAGCAGATCGTGATCGTTTTCTTGGTGACTTGCAGTTTCTTTGAATATGACCAGTCTTACCACAGTTATAGCATTTTACTTTGCTTTTGGTTTTATTTTGCTTGTCGCCCAAAGCTTGCAAAACTGCCTCCTTCATGCTTCTCATTTCTTTTAAAATATCTCCTTCGTCCTCAGCAGAGAAATCAAGCTTTCGTACCTTATACGCTTGTGGCCTTGAAATTAGCCTGGCGGTTTCTTGGGCTAGGGCAAATGATACCGTTTCTGCAAACGATGATTTCTGTGATGCACATACCGCGGTCTTAAAATGATCTAACAATGGATGACTTTCACCTGGATAAGTAAGCTGCACCAAACGCTCAATCTATAGTGCGAAATCCTGTAGCGTCTCGTTTGCCTTTTGTACTCTGCCCCGTAATTCCATTCTGAATATTTCTTTTCTGTGTTCACCAGCATACTTACGTTGCAGTGCCACCATAATGTCGTCATAATTGTTCCTGCAACTTACTGGTACACTTTCTAGAATTTCAGCTGCAGTTCCTTTTAAAGCCAGAATCAACCCTATGGCTTTTTCTTCATTGTTCCATGCATTTTTGTTGGCAACTGTGTCAAACTGGAACTTGAACACATTCAATGGTGAGCTGCCGTCAAAACTTGGAGCTCTTATTCTATTCGATACTTCTGGAAGAACTCTCACCGCTCCCTCTTGATATTGAAGACTATTGACTTTTTCTTCCAGATGATGTAGTTTTCCACCAAAAACCGTGACTTGTTTTTTTTTACATCCGTGACTTCAGTTTTTACATCAGTGACTTGTGTTTTCACATCAAACATCTTCTGGTTGAATTCTATCGCCATATCGTCTACTCTTTCATTTATAGCAGTAGAATTTTCTTGAAGCTTCTCAAGTTTTTCATTAGTGGCCTGGAGTTTCTCGTTCGTCACCCTCGAATTTTCTTGAATTTCGGCAAGAATGGTGCTTGAATTTTCTGCCGAGCTTTCTTTTACCATTCTCTCCATGTTTTCCTCCATTTTTCTAGAATTTTCTTCCATTTTTCTAGAATTTTCAGCCGAATTTTCTTTTACCATTCTCTCCATGTTTTTAGAATTTTCTTCCATTTTCTGCATCATAGCAGCAAACATTGTACTAAGATCCATGTTGCTTGTTACTGCACGGGTAGCAACTTCTATTTCTTCTTTTTCATCAAATTCATAAGCTGCGATGTCAATATTGCGTCGCTTAAATTCATCGATTAATCTTCTCTGCAGCTCAGCTTTATTTCCTGCAGTCGGCAGATCCAACTTGCCCAACTCCTTCTTAAGCTGCTCAACTTTAAGCTCATCGAATTTCATTGTTTATCAATTTTTTATTTATTGCAATTTCACTTCTGACACCAATTGTTACGTTTTTACTTTATAAAACGCGTTAAGGTTTATTCCCTTTATAATAAACCGTTGAGTTCTTTTAATTGCAAATCAACTTAACAAACTTTATTGAAATTCACAAAATTTTAACCACTATTGTAAGTAACGATCTAAACCGTTTAATGTCTCCAATCAAACTAAACTAAACTTTTATGAGTTAGCCTGTATTTATAGTTCAAAACTATTCCTAGTTGGTTCAAGAACCGTCTAGTAGTTTCTAGAAAATTATGTTCGAATTATTTTAAATCTAAAGTCTACAATTACAATTGCTAGAAAATTTAGTTACAGTGGCGTTCATAAAAATAGTAACTTATATGACATAAAACTATAATTAACAAGATAACTTATAACTAAAACCATAAATAATTCGTAGACAAATCTAATTTCGTAACAATATTCTTTTAATGCTATAATATATCTATTTTTTCCATTATATACCATTTGTTTTTAAAATTTATATTTCTTTCCTAATTGTACTATTACCTGGTGTTTGAATATATTAATTGACGAATCTGAAATAAAAATATGATCATTTAAGTTTTCTATTCCTCTATGAATTGTAGCTTTATCTGAATTAACATTTTGGTAATTTTCCTCAAACAATTTATGTCAAGGCGACTAAGAAAATCTTCCACTTGATTTGTTTTTCCTTTGATATACTCAATATCAATTGAATTTTCCACCTCTGTAATTTCATATTAAGTTCTTTTAATGAGTTAAGCCATACAAGCGAACGGTGATCAGTTTGTACTTTGAATTTCCTGCCAAACAAATAGGGTCTAAAATATTTGACTGACCATACAATAGCCAACAACTGTTTTTCGACTGCACTGTAATTACGTTCACGTTGGTTTAAAGTTCTAGACCTAAAAGCTATAGGATGTCCGTTTTGCGATAAAACTGCACCTAAGGCTTCATTGCTAGCGTCTGTTGTTAGAACAAACATTTTGTCAAATTTTGGGTAAGCAAAAACTGGGGTGGAGCATAAAATTTTCTTTAATTTATTAAAAGAATCAATGTATTCTGAATTGTTCACATTTATGGTAGAATTATTCCTCAGGTATGAAATCATTGGCAAAGCAATGCGACTATAATCTTTGATAAATTTTCTATAGAAACCAGTAAAACCTAAAAACGATCTAATCTCCTTGAGAGTCTTTGGTATTACAATTTTTTGTATTCTATTGATTTTGTCAGGATTTGGCCTGATACCCTCGGGCGTAATAATGTGTCCCAAGTATTCTCGTCGAAAAAAATTGCATTTGTCTACTTGGACCTTAAGATTATATTCAGATAATCTTTGAAAAATTGTTGTCAACGATAATATATCGTCGGTCACAGGTTGACAACTCTTAACTCACTTTTAAATTTTTTGAAATTGTCAACTCATATTATTTATTTTAATCTGAAATTATTTCAATACCTTTGTTTTCCTTACACCATCTTACAATAAATATCTCCTACTAATTTTGGTTTTTTTTTATTTACTTCCAACACGGTTTAGTAACGGAGTAATAACGTTTTTTTTGTCTCCTGAAAAGTACAAAAAAGACATTTTAAGAGTTGTCAACCTGTGACCGACGATATGCTCCTTTAAAGATGTTGAAAACACTAAAATATCATATAAATAAACTACGCATATATTATTTATATAATCCTGTAAAACCTCATTCATCATTCTCTGAAATGATGCTGGTGCATTTTTCAAGCCAAAAGGCATTCTAGTGCATTCATAGTGCCCAGTTGGAGTTGAAAATGCTGTTTTATGCCTGCATTCAGGTAATATGGGAATCTGGTAAAAACCTTTTGCCAAATCAATAGTACTAAAATACTGTGAATTACCCAGCTTAGAAAATAGATCCTCCATATTCGGTATAGGAAATTTGTTTTCTATAGTTACATCATTTAATTTCCTATAATCTATTCAAAACTTTTCCTTTCCAGAATTGTTCATTTTTTTAGGAACTACCCAAACAGGAGCATTATAAGGAATACATGACTTGGTAATTATTTCCGTACGTAGCATTTTTTGTACTTGTTTTTCTACTTCCTCTTTGTAAATTTCGGGAAAACGATAAGTTTTTGAAAATATTGGAATATCGTTCTTTGTAGGTATTTTATGTCTTTATTTAATACCGCTGATAAATCTTCACCCTCCACATAAAAAACATTTTTAAAAACTTCAATTAACTTTGTCAATTCTTCAATTTCTTCTACGTTTAAGTTCTGAATTTTCAGTTTTTCATTTAAATATTCTATTTTCGGTTCATTAAAATTAATGTCTATCACAATTGAATCTAAATATGGCATACCGTTATCGTCATATTCTATCGTCGAATTGTCATATACTAGAGGAATCTTTGCATTTGTGGTAACCAGTAAATTTTCCTTCAAATATATTTTCGCTCCTTAAGGTTTAAGAATATTGCATCCCAAAATTCCATCAAAATCTCTAAATATTTCAGTCTCTAACATTTCGATTCTAGACCTAGGCGAATTAAATTCCTTAAATAGAGGATTTGTTATCTTCGTTGAAGTAACAGTCTTAGAGCAAATGGTATTAAGAGTAATTGGGCTTTCCAATTCTGTTCTGAAAGAAATATGAAATAAGCCTCTTCCCTCGAGTGTTGTACCTGATCCTGTATCTATTAATAATTTTATTGGAATATACTTAGTTTTTACTATTATACAGGGTAAAGGTCTTCGGCCAGTAATTGAAAATTTGACACCTGAATATTATCAACTTCCATTTTATTCGAGCTATTAATAGAATTTTGTTTAGATTGTTTAGAATTATTTCTAGTACTTTTATCAAAACTTTTGGGCATATTCTGAAAATTTTCCGAACAAATTTGACCATTTCGATAATTTTCCATTAGTCCGTTCGACTTGATTCTTGAATTTTGAATTACCATTTCTATTATATAAATTGTCTATATAACTATTTCGTGAAAATTTATTAGAATTATGAATAAACGATTGTGAATGTGATTGAGAATTTGTAAGTTCTTCCCTTCCAAATTTATTTCTGCTTTTGTTATCATTTCCCAAATGATTTGAAGCAAATTTAAATTTTTTTGTGTAAAAATATTCCGATTCTATAAGAATTTCTTTTGCTTTTAATAGCGTATGAGGATTTCTAGAAGTTAATACTAACTTTGGTTCGTTAGGCAATTTAGATATACAAATTTTTAAAACCATTTTTTCATTATTAGCGCAACTATACCATTAGTCTCCCTATCAATACTGGTTTTTAGATTTAATTTGGTTAATAATCTTAACATATATTCATAAAGATCACTAATATCACTTCTAACTTCTGCAGTTTTAATTTTGGTAACAATAGACTCAATACTCCTCTGCTATATTAAAATTAATTCTTAATATTACCTTAATTTCATTCCATTTTACTGGATTGTTGTTATTAATAAGAGCAATATTTTCTTTTGATATTATTTTACTTCTTACTCTTAAATCAAATAGTAATAGTAGAGCTGCATCAACATGTTTACGTAGTTCCACAACATGTTTGGTAAACATTTCTAATTCCTCTGCTTTTCCATCAAATCCTGGTACACAATCTAAGAGAGTAAACGCATTAAGAGCCATTATTGCAGTATTGATTGTATTTAATAGTTTTATGTTGATCAATGTTTCGTTGTGGCTTTCTTTTTTTTTAGTTATTTGCTGTGCATAAACATCAGACGGTTTGTAAGTATTACTTTTCTTTTCCTGTTAGTAATCAGTTTTATCCTCCTTCTTTTTGTAAATGAATGTTATTTTCAAAGGCAATGTAATTTTCTTTTACAACAAATGATTTAAAATTTGTTTGAATGTCAATTAAAAACGATTTTAAGTTTTTATATTTAAAAAAAATAATTTTTATTTATTATTTTTCCGTCCAAAACTTTTTTACATCCTCTTTAAAAGAACGTTAGTTTTCAACTTAAAATAAATTTAGTCCGTTAACCGACTGCGCCAGTAAATTTTCCAAAATAAAAATTCTTTGAAATTGGCGATGCAATACTTAAATTATCAATTCGAAATTTTTATAGAATAATTGTCTTGCTATATTAAAACATTTAAAAGGTATCGCATTAAAAAAGAGTTTACAGTCAAATAAGGACCAGTCTCATAAACATTTATCATAAATGTGCGAGTAGGGTTGGAGTCGGTGTCGGACTTAAAAAATTTCAGCGGTTGGAGTAGGAGTTAGGACTATTTTTTGACAACTCCACAGCCCTGGTCAGATATTTAATAAAATTTTTGTCTTACAAATGAATGACAATGCTTTTTCTGACTACATTGTCAAACAAAAGTTGCAAGTTCAAACGGTTGTAGGACATTTTATACACATTTTACTGACAATTTTGATAGATCCGACCACCATCTGTACAGAGCTTAAGTAGTGGCTAATATATGGCTAAATAAGATTTTATTCTCAAAAATTCATCAATATTAAAAAAAAACTTAGCAAATTTATTTATTGTACTGAATTTGCACATTAAATATTATTTTGTTTGAAATATTTTTAAAGAAAGGCTAAAATTATCGACAAAATAAATTATTGTTTATTGCAAAAATACTTTGCGTTAACTTATTAGGAAAAGTTAAATGTTAAAACACAACTTTTTCTTGTGTACTTTTTCTTATATAAAAATCACATAAGGCGATCTGTGGCGAATTTTAAGAAAATTAAATTTGACGAACTTTGGCGATTTCCGGGGCATAATTTGACGAAGAGGTTAAAAAAATAATCTGACGCCCTGGTACCGTCCAATCGTAGGCATTTACAGGTGAACGGTACAAAGTTAACTGACGAACAGCATATGCAATATTGTAATGACTACACCAAAACATGACTTTTTATACTTTTAAATTTAGTCTAAGAATAATTTTCTCTCATATATAAAACTTGTAATCTAGACGACCGAGGTTACCATATGTAACGCTAGTTTATCGTCTTTCTAATAAGTGAATTAATGTATTTAAAAATTTCCGTGCTCAGGAGGTCGACTTTTCTTCAGAATATAAGACATAAATAATTTTGGAATATACCGGGTTAAAGTGTTTATACGAGGCAAATATGTTAGTTGTTCGTTTGTTACTTTAAATGCCAGTTTTAGGGACGTACTTAAGTGGACGGTTCAAGTTGATTTTTATTGGAATTAGGCAATTAAAGATCATGTGCTCTTCTCCCTTACAAAACTGCTTACCAGATAGCTCCGTTTTTTACTGGGGTAAATACAGCAAAATCAATATCAATTGTTCATTAGGTTGCTCCACATTTGGGTCAATAACTATTTTTCCCACTGAACCGAAATAGTAAAAAATAAAAAGATTGACTGAATTAATATTTTTCTATACAAATATTTTTTAACTTTTTTCTAGTTTTTTTGGAGGCGCCGTAATTTAATTGCCAAACCACTACTCAAAGAAGGTAACATTGGAGCAATCATATTGGAAAACCCATTTTATGGATCCCGAAAACCAGATAACCAAGTGTAAAGTATATTATTGTGAAAAATATGGCTATTATATAATAACAATAGAATAGTTCACGTCACAATTTTTACACGGCAAGAAGTTTTTTTTCTAAAGTAATCAATTTCATTTCATAAAACTAGTTTCTTAATTTTAACTTATTTTGTTCGTGTTCCAGAACACCCTGTTATGTTCAAAATGAACTGTTCTGCTTGAACATATGTTTGTCTTTTTATTGTGAATGTTTAGTTTGACGTTTCTTTGTAAACCGCTTTATTGCACTTTCCTCTTTGCCCTTTTTTACTTATCAATCCAATTGGCGGAGAATCCATATTATAATATTTAATAAGACTTTATTCATCGTTGAAGAAGGAGGTGCAAAACTGCGGTATGTATTTCTATTTTTGTTTTATATATTTGTAACCGTGTTTGAATTTACAGAAATAAACATCGTTCTTATACACTACATGTTTTAAGCAAACCTCCTGTTTCAATAAGATAGTTGTAGCCGCAACATTTTTATTTCGCACTTTGCCAGTAATTGTGTCGTGTCCAAGTACAAGTTAATATACTTAGGTTGTCCCTTTGCCAACACAAAGTGAGGTTATAAACACTCGTTAAAAATATGCCACCACCAGTTGTTCGCAGCCCGCCATACTTAAGAAGCACAGCCAGTGCCGAAATTATCACATCAGATCCACCTGGTCAAACAAATGCAACTGATATATTCAGCGAAAATACAGCCAGTCCATTGCCAGAAAAAGTTCAAATGCAGCCAGCATCAAGTGCCATCTCGGATCACTATGCCATCAACACAAGCAAATCAGTTGCGACTACTACCGCTAACGAGACAAGTTCAGCCCAACATAACATTGAAAACAATATACTAGAGATAGTAACTGGGCCAGTCCCGGCAAAGTCGCAGGTTCCAGCCGCCTTAGCAGAAATGCAAAAACAGATGCAACTAATGAAACATCAGCTCTTAGCCACTCAATCGCAACTTGTGGAAACCAGACGTAAGTGCCAACTACTGGAGTCTAGTTCACAAACGGTAAGTGACCATAACCTCAATTTATTAAATATGCCAAATAGTTCCGACATTGATTTTACAAATACAACAATGGGGTCCCGCAAATTACAAGCCTATAATACACCGACATGTTCAACGGTACATACACATAGCCAGCAGCCAATTACAGCCTCCAGCGCTGCACTGCCACCGTCGCAGTCGGCGCCAAATTCGTTTATTACATACGCGCCCTTTTCAGCAAATAATTTCGTGCCGCCATTTTTATCGAATATTTCGGCCAGCCAACAACATCAACCTGCAACTAGCAGTTCATATAGGAAGCAATATATACCAAATGAGCTTGCAGCGCCTAAGAAAATACAGGACTTACCACAGTATAGTGGTGAACCTGAGGACTGGCCATTATTTTTAACAGCCTACAAACAATCAACTGCTACATATGGATACACTAATTTTGAAAACAATCAACGACTCCAAAGAGCTTTAAAGGGTGAAGCCAAGGAAATGGTAAAGGCTCTCCTTATTCATCCCGATAATATTAATGATGTAATGGACCAGCTAAAATTTCGTTTCGGCAGGCCGGAGCAGCTGATCCACAGCCAACTGAAAAAAGTAAAAGAATTGGCCTACATATATTAATGAAAACAAGTTAGGAAAATTAGTGCCGTTTGCTACACAAGTAAAAAACTTGTCAGTATTCCTCAAATCTGTGAATGGTGAGCAACACATGGCTAATTCAACGCTTTTGGAAGAACTAATTTCGAAACTCCCCATGAGTAAAAGGCTAGAGTGGGCCAAAATATCAATAAATATTAATCCGTATCCCACAATAGAGCATTTCAGCAATTGGTTAAGTGAAGTGGCAAATTTAATATGCTTAGTACAAGACGTTAATAATGAGCCAAAACGTAGAGTGCTACATACGACAAAAGAAATTCAACACTGCCCCGTTTGCAAAGAAAGCCACAACATTTATGAGTGCAATACATTTTTAAATTTAACAGTAGATGAACGTTGGGCCGTTGTGAAAAAGATCCACGCTTGTTTTTCGTGCATTAATATTGGGCATTAATATTGGGCGAGTGCCGCAAGAGAAAAGCCTGCCTAAAAAGTGGGTGTCAGCGAAAACATAATAAGCTTCTCCACGATGACGAGCCTAATTCTACAGCCTCTTTGCAGTTAAATCCTAGAGATACAAGTGCAGCAAAGCAGAACGTTTTAAGCTGTTCCCAAAGCAATAAAAAAGTACTGTTTCGTGTATTACCTGTAACGCTATATGGTGAAAAACGAAGCATGGAAATTTATGCGTTGTTTGATGACGGATCTTCTATAACCATGTTGGATAAAGAGATTGCCGAATATGTTGGTGTACGTGGGAAAGGTATAAATTTAAATATTGAGTGGTTTGGTGGTCGTTCTGCAAGAGAACCTTCAATGACCTTTAACTTAAAGGTTAGTGGTGCTGGTAAGAAAAGGTGCCATCTATTAAGAAATGTTTACTCTGTCTCTAACCTAAACTTACCAAGGCAAAGCCTTAGTAATAAAGAAATTAGAAAAGTTTTTCAAAATTCCTCTTCGAATTTAATGCAGCCGTATACAAATATTAGGCCAAAATTATTAATTGGATTAGACCATGCTAGCTTAGGGCTTCCATCCGACACTAATATGAGAAAATCAAGTGGACCATTCGCATGTAATACGGAGTTAGGATGGGTTGTTTTTGGCCCATGTACATCATTGTCGTCTCTGTCAAATTCATGTCTCTTTTCGCATGTTAAGGAAGAACAAGAGATCCATAAAATGGTTGAAAATTATTTTAACATTGAAACTATGGGCGTAAGAGTGGCTCCATTGGTAGAAAGCGACGATGATGTCAAAGCTAAGAGAATTCTACTTGAAACTACAAAGCGTGTTGGAAACCGATTTCAAACGGGACTTTTATGGAAAAGTGAGCAACCGCAGTTGCCAGACAGCTACTCCATGGCACTTAACCGCCTTGAAGGTATAGAAAGAAAATTGCGACGCGATGAAAATTTAATAGAAGCATACCGTGAAGTGATAAACAATTATATTAAAAAAGGTTATGCTCGAAAAGTTCCACCTGAAGATATCCACTTGATATCGAATAAAAAATGGTATTTGCCGCATTTTGGAGTGATAAATCACAACAAAGAAAATAAAAAATTGAGATTAGTTTTTGACGCCGCCGCTAAAGTGAAAGGTACTTCTTTAAATGAAAATTTACTAAAAGGGCCCCAATCTATTTCATCACTGCCAAGAATTATTTATAGATTCCGTAGTAATAAAATTGGTGTCACTGCAGATATTTGTGAGATGTTCCACCAAATAAATATACAGCCGAGCGATAGAATATCTCAACGTTTTCTATGGAGAAACTGTAAACAAAACATTGCGCCAGATGAATTTGAAATGATAGTATTGACTTTTGGAGCCACCTGCTCACCATGTTCCGCACTTCATGTCATGAATACAAATGCTAAGGAACATACAAACTGTCATCCCAGGGCAATAGAAGCGATTTGTGAGCATCACTATATGGACGATTTTATAGATAGTTTCGACTCTATTGAAGAGGCTATAGAGATTTCTCAACAAGTGAAGATGATTCATAAAAATGTGGGCTTTGATTTAAGAGTATTTACTTCCAATGCCAATGACGTTGTTTCAGCGTTGGATGGCACATCAGTGTCAAAAATGATCTCGGCGCACGACAGCATTGAAAAAGTGCTAGGACTTTTTTTGGGACTCAGTCTCAGATAACTTTATGTTTGATTTTAAATTTAAAAAGATTGAACAAGACGTTATTTTAGGTAACAAAAGACCCACAAAACGGCAAGTACTAAGCATTATCATGTCAACCTTTGATCCCTTGGGATTTTTGAGTCACTTTATTGTAGGAGGTAAAATAAAACTACGAAATATTTGGAAGCGTGCGATTGCTTGGGATGAGCTGATTCCAGATGAAATCAATGTTTTATGGGAAAAATGGCGTGAAATGTTCTCAAATATATCTAGTTTTCGTATACCACGTTTTTATTTTCCTCATGAAAAAATAGAACAAATTCAATTGCATATTTTTGTCGATGCTAGTGAAGAAGCGTTCGCAGCCGTAGTTTCGTCAAATGGCAGTATTGGTGTTAGCTTTATTTGTTCAAAATCAAAGTGCGCCCCTCTCAATAAAATTTCAATTCCCCGCTTAGAATTACAAGCAGCCGTTCTAGGAACTCGAATAAAGCAAAATGTGCTAAGTGAACACAAAATAGTACCACTTTCAACAGTCATGTGGAGTGACTCAAAAACAGTACTAAAATGGATCTCAAGTAGTCATAGGAACTATAAACCGTACGTAGCACATAGGATAGCGGAAATACTTTCTTCCACCTCTACTGAAAGTTGGAAATGGGTCCCCTCGAAAGAAAACGTAGCCGATGATGCTACTCGCTGCTATAATAATATTGATTTTTCCATTTCGTGTAGATGGTTAAATGGACCCGCTTTTCTAAAGCAGCACAAAGAAGATTGGCCAATCAACGAAAATGTAACCCTTCCCCAAGAAGAACAAGACGAAGAGGAGATACGTCCTAAGGTCTTACTTATAATTTCAAAAAATGAGTTCATAAATATCGAACGATTCTCATGTTATAGCCGATTAAGAGGAACAGTTGGACAAATTCTCCGTTTTATTAATCTATGTCGGAAACGATGCAGCCATTTAGATTGCTACGGGTTAACAGCAAAAGATTTAGAAAAAGCCGAAATAGTATTATGCCAACAGGTTCAAAGAGAATCATTTGCGGAAGATATGAAATATATAGAAAAAGATAAGCCGGTCCCAAATTCCAGCAATTTAACCAAATTAATGCCCTTTTTTGGCGAAGATAACCTTTTAAGGGTGTATGGAAGAATCGATGCAGCCAGCAGTTTACCATATAGCACTAGAAGGCCTATAATTTTGCCCAAAGACCACTACTTCACAAGACTTTTAGTGATGCATTTTCATTGCCAAATGAAGCATCAAAATCACGAAGCAACGGTTTGCGAAATACGTAAAAGGTTTTGGATTCCTCAGCTACGACACCTTCTTAAAAGTGTAGTTTCAAAATGTTTTACATGTAGAAAAAATAACGCCACCGCGACATAGAGCTGCAAAACTATCGATAGTCGGCCCAATCGATAGTTTCGATAGTTTGCTTAAAAACTATCGATACTATCGATAGTATCGAAATGTTTCTTATGCACCACTTCTGGCCGGGTAGGCATGAAAGTGGTAACCAATGAAAAAGTTTTATCACTGCCTTTACAGAGCGCGTTTTACAGCTATAAAATACTAGCATATTCACTTTAAATTTCAGGGTTATCTGTAGTTTATACAGATATAGAGACGATTAAATGACAGCAGGGTTGTCAGTTTTTTTTTACCTTCGACTGCAATGTATTAACCTTAAATCAAGAAATTAAGAAGGTTATTATTAGTGTGGCCAGGTCAAAAAAAAAATTTACAGCTAAATCTGGCATTAGACATGGCCAAAAAATGCTAAAAATGATTTTCAAAAATGCTAAAATAATGCTAGAATTTTTTAAAGATATTTTTTAAAAATGTATTATAGTATGAAATTTTATTCGAAACTTAATACAATTCAGTTACTAATTTTGTAACGAAATGAAAATAAATGGCAATATTTAAGCAAGTGGCTACATTTTGGTAAATCATCGGATACCTACATATAAATATGTAGCACAGGTAGTTGAGATTAAATATTGCAAACCTCTGATATATGCAAAATTTAAACGATTTATTTCCATGGTATACAAAATTTCTTTGATCATGTTATTTTTTATAATTTGAGAAAAGTTGAAGCTTTAAAATAACTATTTTTTCAGCAGTTTAGAGCAAACAATTTCTTCAAATATTTACACCATTGAATTTTTATCTTAATACAAATTAAAATATACTTGTACTTTTATATCGTAATATCAAAGGCCAAAAAATATTTACAATCGACATGATAAGGACATTTCTAATATTCCCTGAATCTATTTATATATATAAAAATGAAATTATGTGTGTTTGTATGTTTGTATGTTTGTCGCTTTATAGACTCCGAAACTACTGAACCGATTTTCCTGAAATTTTTACAGTAACATCACGTGAGCCCTAAAAATAAAATAGGCTACTTATTTTTTCGATAGGGGCAGGGGAATTGGTACCCCCCATAGGATGCCAATATTATACTGAACCGATTTTCCTGAAATTTTTACAGTAACATCACGTGAGCCCTAAAAATAAAATAGGCTACTTATTTTTTCGATAGGGGCAGGGGAATCGGTACCCCCCATAGGATGCCAATATTATACTGAACCGATTTTCCTGAAATTTTTACAGTAACATCACGTGAGCCCTAAAAATAAAATAGGCTACTTATTTTTTCGATAGGGGCAGGGGAATTGGTACCCCCCATAGGATGCCAATATTATACTGAACCGATTTTCCTGAAATTTTTACAGTAACATCACGTGAGCCCTAAAAATAAAATAGGCTACTTATTTTTTCGATAGGGGCAGGGGAATTGGTACCTCCCATAGGATGCCAATATTATACTGAACCGATTTTCCTGAAATTTTTACAGTAACATCACGTGAGCCCTAAAAATAAAATAGGCTACTTTTTTTTCGATAGGGGCAGGGGAATTGGTACCCCCCATAGGATGCCAATATTGTACTGAACCGATTTTCCTGAAATTATTACAGTTACATCACGTGAGCCCTAAAAATAAAATAGGCTACTTATTTTTTCGATAGGGGCAGGGGAATTGGTACCCCCATAGGATGCCAATATTAATTATCGCATATCTTTAGAGCCGCTGCACGCATTTTGCTGAACTTTTTGTAGTAGGATCTTCTGAGCCCCGGAATTGAAATAAAATAGCAGCGGGGGTATAGGAATACCCCATAGGACGCCAATGTTTAACATCGCATATCTTAAGAACTGTAATAGTGAGAATGTTCAAACTTTCTAAAAGTCACTCTTATGGTATACTACACTTTTGAAAATAAAAATAAAGCGGGTAGGCGCAGGGGGGGAAATACCTCCCATAGGATGCATACATTAAATATCGCTCAACTGAAGAACTATTAAAGGGAGAGTCTTCAAACGTGGTTAAAGCTACTATTATAGTAAACTATAAATTTCAATATAAAAATGTGCGGGGTAGACAGAGTAGGAGCAGTACCCCTCATAGAAGACATATTAAATACCATATATCTGAACACAAGAGCTATCAACCTTTACAGGACAAATTTTAAAACAAAAATAAATGGGGTAGGTGCAGGGGTAGCGAAGCGCACCGGGTTAAGCTAGTTGTATATATTTAACAAGACAGGTAAGATGTTTGTTAACATAGGAATTAACAATTTTCATACGAAATTTAATTTTGGATACAACTATTTTTAATCAAAATTTATTATAATATATAAAATATTTTTAGTAAAATCAACAAAACTATTCGTCCAAGTTTTTAAAATAAATACAAAAATGCTAAAAAAAAGCTAAAAACATTTTCCAAAAATCCTAAATAAAATGCCAACTGCTAAATGAAAATGTTGCAGCTAAATAGAAATTTTTAATGCTAAATTCAGCTGCAAAAATGCCAAAATTCCTTCGCCTTGCGTAGAACATTTTTTAAAATAAAATTTTGTATAAAAATATTTTACAATGGAGCTTAAGTGTTTTATAAAATAACCCCATTAATATTTTTAAAATTTTTCGTTAAGAAAACAAAAAATTACAAGCAGATTTAAAAAATCGCCACATTTGTTGAGAACATTTAACATCCCTGGCTGGCAGTCATTGCTTACAATGAAAAACGATACGCCAAAAGTCATTTTGCTATAACTTTCTTAAAAAAAGGTACAAAATTATTGGAACCTTACTCGTGTGTTATTTTGAACATTAAGGTGCCATTAACTCATATTTAGGTTAAGTCGACTTAAGTATTTTTTTCGTTTTTTGCCACAGAATCCTAAAAGTTTATGCACTGCACAAAACTTGCGTCGAGTTAAAAATGTTTCGTTGACATCTAATCAACTTTGTAGTAACTTTTTAAATTTTCCGATAGTATCGATAGTGATAAAAACTATCGATAGTCAGCCAAAAATAAAACTATCGATACTATCGATAGTACCATCGATTGTTTTGCAGCTCTACCGCGACAGCCCCAGTCATGGGACCTTTACCTGTGGATCGGCTAGAGCCTTATATTACTCCCTTTAAATACATGGGACTCGATTATTTTGGGCCAATAAACGTTAGCATTGGACGCAGAACTGAAAAAAGATGGGTAGCACTGTTTACCTGCCTAACGCTTCGTGCTATTCATCTTGAAATAGCCCACGACCTGTCAACCGATTCCTGCATCATCGCATTAAAAAATTTTATGAACCGCAGAGGTGTCCCGATGAGAATTCGATCGGACAATGGAAAGAACTTTGTAGGGGCCAACGAGGAGGCTAAACGATTCGAAGAAGTTTTTGAGACTGACCGAATACAGAATGTGTTTTCCAACAAAGGTGTCGAATGGGTTTTTAATTGTCCGGCAAATCCCTCCGAGGGAGGAGTGTGGGAGAGAATGGTTCAGTGCGTTAAAAGAGTTTTACGACAAACTCTGAAAGAAGCCGTTCCAAAAGAACACGTACTGCAGTCACTTCTTATTGAAGCCGAAAATATAGTAAATTCAAGGCCACTGACTCACCTACCTATTTCTTTACAAGAAGAAGAACCACTCACACCAAATCATTTATTGTTAGGAATATCTAACATTTCTCCGACTCCTGCGGTAAATGATCCTGACAGCAAAATTTTCAGAATAAAAAAGCAGTGGCGTATAGCGAGGGCACTTAGAGACAGATTCTGGAAGCGATGGGTGTTGGAATATTTACCGACATTAACAAGAAGAGTAAAGTGGTGTAAGCCTACTAAGGCGATTAAAGAAGGAGTTGTTTGTGATCCCAATATTCCGCGAAGTCAATGGCGGCGTGGTTTGGTCACACGTTTGCACACCGGATCTGATGGAATTGTCAGGAAAACTGTTGTAAAAACAGGAACTGGTGAATTGCAACGAGCTGCTTCTAAACTGGCTGTTCTGGATCTAGATGATAGTGAAGCAGATCGCTCCACGGGGGTGGGAGTGTTCCAGAACACCCTGTTATGTTCAAAATGAACTGTTCTGCTTGAACATATGTTTGTCTTTTTATTGTGAATGTTTAGTTTGACGTTTCTTTGTAAACCGCTTTATTGCACTTTCCTCTTTGCCCTTTTTTACTTATCAATCCAATTGGCGGAGAAACCATATTATAATATTTAATAAGACTTTATTCATCGTTGAAGAAGGAGGTGCAAAACTGCGGTATGTATTTCTATTTTTGTTTTATATATTTGGAACCGTGTTTGAATTTACAGAAATAAACATCGTTCTTATACACTACATTTTTTAAGCAAACCTACTGTTTCAATAAGATAGTTGTAGCCGCAACAGTTCGTATTTAGTAAAATTTTATTACATAAAGAAACATATTCTCATGATCAAAAAAATTCACGTTTTTGGTATTTGATCAAAAATTTCTTAGAACCAGAAATGCAAAATGAGGTAGTTTTTATTAAAAAATGGAAAGATATTTCTGAGTTCAAGCTGTATTTATTAAACATTAGTCTGGTGTTCTTGACTTTTAAATAGAATCGAATTTCTTTTTGAATTGACATATCAAGCAAATCAATCAAAAGTTTCTTAATTCATATTAAGTATTCTATAAGTTACTGATGCTACACGTTTTTATGTTTTCATGTTTAAAAGGCAAAAGTTTCAATTTAGTTTATATTAAGTTAGATATAAATATAAGTTTAGTATTTCGCACTTGAGTAACCCGTACCTGAAGTAATCTTTCTGTACTTTATTTAAGAAAATCCGTACTTATTGTATTATTGATGCCGCTTTGGATTGATTTATGTACGGCTGGATTGATTTTTCTTTTGGGTGTAGATACTTAATTTCAAATACCAAACATGTATTTGGATCGAAAATGTATTGCTTACTTTTTTGTAAAACCTAAAATTTGTTTACTTGAATTGAGTTATAATTTCTTTAGTTTTTTAAGATTTTCCAAAAGCAAGTTACTTAGGTGTATTATGAGAAACTTTCGATTGAAAATTTAAGGCATTAACATTCAAGCTCTATTCAATTCAAAAAAAGATTTCTTGCTATTTTGTAAGATATATAGAAACGAAAACTAAGACCCTCCCCCAACACTAGTGTTGAATGATGGTACGAGTATACTAAGTTTGTCATTCCGTTGAAAACTTTTTTATTATACATCTAAGGCCCCATAAAGTATATATATTCTGGCTCCTTGTAAATAATTTTAAGTTTTCCAAAAAAGTAAGCAATACTTACTGGATTCAAATAATGTAATATTCGTATCGTAAACAACAAAATCTTGATACAAGAAAAATAATCGGAAATCGAGATTCATTTAAGTGAACCTAACTACCTGTTTGTAGAACGCAACGCAAAAGTGACTCGCTTAACTAACATTTACAAATATTGCCACACTTTGAGTAATACATAACGTTTATAATTTGCATGTTCAAATGTTGGTATGTAAAGTATATTTGACATAACCTATCAAGAAAAGCAATATTAAAACAGCTGAGTGGTTATATGTACAAAAATTAATAAATATTTTTTTTATTATTTATTTACTATTATTATTTATATTTGATAAAATTTCAATTAATTTTTGTCGCCACAAACAATTTTGTTAATACGAACCAGCTGATATCAGATGCTTTGTCACTTGAAAATAGAACTCGTTCTAAATCAAAAATGTCATATGTACTGTTGTGACGAGCAAAGTCACCGAGGTTCGTTTTGTCCACACTGGAACTATTGTTTTTATGTAATATTATAAATGTAATATTATAATTGTTAGATTAAGGGCTTAATTATATTAACTACATTCGAATTAATATTTTAGTTACTTTATACCTAAGTCAGGTGAATGAATGTTAACTTTATTCAAAATTGTAATTCGAATTTAACGGTTGGAAATAACGCCATCTGGCTGTGAGAATACAGTCTCCATACAGAACACTACAACACTGGGCAATCACAGCTGCTTTGTCCATATGATGGTATGTGTGTGTGTTAGGGTATTCATTCGGTTGACCGTTAATCGGTTAACCGATTAATTACTACCCGATTAACTGATCGGTTAATTTAAAATTGGCTTTTTTCGATTAACGAGTAAACCGGTTAATTTCAGTCGATTAACCGATTAACCGACGTAACAAAATTTTTAATTTTGTTTAGTATAACATTTTTTTTGTGTTTTTAATTATTTGTTTCGTCTTATGAGCAAAACGTAGGCGTTTATGGGCATTTCCATTGTGACGCGACGTGTTATTTGTGCGACAAAATGTAAAAAAATTAAATTAAGAAGAAAAATTTGTAAAAAGTTTTTTTATATTACAAAGTAATAAAGCAGCACTGTATTCAGAGAAAGATTTACAACAATCAACTCTAAGGATTTGAAGATATAAGCAAAAATATGAGCAGACGTGACGTTACAAAACCAGAAGTGGACTTTGACTTGCATTACAAAACTGCAGAAGTCTGCGAATTGAGCAAGACCCTTTGTATAAAACCTTTTTTAATAAACTTTGGACTTATAACGAGTTATTTCCCAAGCTATCAAATTTTAAATCTTTGCTCGTTTTAGGTACATTTGGGAATTTCCAGCGAAAAGTCTACTTTTTGCAATGTAACGCCAAAAAGCAAAAAAGCTTGTATATTAGGACCATGTTGTTCAAAAGTAATCCCTTTTGCAACTTAATGTAGAGCTAGTTGCGCTTTACACAACATATAAAAAAGTAAATTTTACATATGCAATTTTTGATAAACGATTTAAATTACTTCTGGCGTTACGTTTCAAAAAGGAGACTTTTCGCTCTGAAACTTTCCATATGTATGTATGTGTCTAGTTATTGGTTTCTTCTCATATCTTCTCATATCAATATATTAACAGAATAACCCGAAAAAATTAGAAGATTTGAAAATTTAAAAAAAATTAAAAACAGGACTCTAATGACAAATTAAATATGTTTTGAGAAATCCAGGAAAAGGACTTAGAATTTAGATATTCTGTATTAGGGATTCCGTTCGATTTCTCCAACATCAAAGATAAGCAAAAGAATTTTTTTCAAGTCAAGATTTAGCAAAACTAAAGAAAAGAATCGCTTAAATCCTAAACATTTTTCTAGAAGATTATTTTTAAGGTCTCCTTAAACTATTGAAATAACTAATAAAATTATCAAACAGCTTATTTTTTAATTACTACATAATATTTATGTATTAATTACAAATATGTATTACATATTTATGAATTATTGTTTTGTTTGTTCGTGTTACTTCAAGAAATGTTGTGTTTGTGATGTTATTGCTTTTTTTTAAGCAATAAACTCCAACTAATAAATAGTGTATGCATTTTTATGTATTGAAATTACTTAATTTTTAAAAAAAACTTTATTAATCGGTTAACCGATCAATTACAAAATTAACCGATTATTAGCCGATTAAGCCAAAACCTCGGTTAATTAATCGAGCGATTAACCGATTAAAGCAAAAGCCCGATTAAGTGAATACCCTAGTGTGTGTGTATGCCTGTGTATCGGCACAAACGGTATAAAAGGGCGAGCATCGCCTGGTAGGAGTGAGTCGGTGACGGGATCGTCATAAGGTAAGAACTACTTTAGGCCAGTGGCGAATTCACTGTCGAAGTAGTTTTTAAATTAAGGTAGAGTTAGCTTAACGTCCACGTCCCCTAACGAAACGTCTGGCCCGTTTTGTTATTTGCTTACAATGTACATAAATGCTTACCGAATTTAAATGTCACGTTGATGGAACGTCTCAATCTGTATAAATACGAATTTCATGCCGTCGCACAGTGGCGCCCGTAGAGCAAGCGAGGTTGCAAAAATCAAAATTTTCATGAGTGCCGACGAAGTTTTGAATAAACCCATGTTATAGGAAACTTTTCAACGATTTCAAATATGCCACTCTTAATAATATCACATTTTTAGTTTAGAAGATATAACCGTTCAAAGTTGACCGACTTTCGGTTTTCAAAAAAACACACAATTTTTAGTCAATTTGTTGCGATTTCAGGTGTAATATCACGAAAAATAGGTAACGAATCGCCTTATTTTTTATTTGTATTGATTGATGTATTTATTAAATGTATAATGATAAAAAAAAAATTAACTGTTTGCTTTGTGTTTCTCCTGGTAAATCACTATTTAAAAACTATCCGTTTTTTCACTATTTTTCAACTTTGACGGAAAATAAAAAAAAACTATATTTTTCTATATTTGCCATACGTGCAAAACCTGTTCTTTGATTATTTCTTTACATAATTCAAAAGGTTTTATCTGCCCGTACGTGCCCGTTTGGCTTCTAGAGGTAAAAAAGTTTAAAAAGACATGGTTGCAGAAATTGTATGGCGTCCATCCCTTATATGTTTTGACTGACAGTAGTTTGATCTAATAGTTTGAAAAAAACTACTCATTGAAATTAGCAGGTACGTACCTCACATAAACAATACTTTGGCGTACAAATGGTCAGGAACAATATTGACTTATGGTCCCTACAGGTAGGCACAAATCTTATTTGGACACGTGCATAATATCAAAATTGCATTATTTAGCCTAAATCCATATGTATGCAGGGAACAGGTAAATTTTTAGGCATGGTAGCATAAGCCTATATATTGCAAAATAAGCATAATGCCTGGATTAGTCTACGCCTGAAAGTTGGCGCAACAATTACTGAAACCATTAAACAATTTAAGTACTGAAAACATGGCGTTGAACAATTTAAAATTATTTGAACTGTTTAGAAAGTCAACCACACCAAAGTTTTTCACGGAAGTGAAAATTCTTCCTGAGAAGTTGACATTGATCAGCAAATGGGGCTGCGATGGATCATCCGGACAAAGCGTTTATAAGCAAAGGATATCTTTCGATGACGCTACAATAGCGGACGGAAATATGTTTATGGCATCTGTTGTTCCTTTGCGGCTAAAATCGGATGATTCCCTACACTGGAAAAATCCACGTCCGTCATCAGTGCATTATTGCCGACCAATAATGTTTCAGTTTGCAAGGGAATCGGCAGAACTCATAAGGACTACGGTGAAGGACATTGAAGAACAAATAAGCAAGATTAAGCCTACAAAGCTGCAAATTGGAGAAGGAAAATATATTGAATGCAATTACGAGTTCCACCTGACCATGGTTGACGGAAAAGTCGTAAACGAACTGACAGGAACAAACTCAACAATGTCATGCCCGATTTGCAAAAAGAGTCAGAAGAACTTTTTTCAATTCAATTCAATTTATTTCATATATAATATGTTACATCTCAATTTTATATAATTAGTTGTAAAGAGTTTAAGATTAGTATCTTTTTCTGCTTAATTATAATATATTTCAATTAGTTATCATAGACAGAATTATATTGGAGGTAAAAATTTAGCAAAAACCTATCTAAACCCCTTTTTTCGTATTATTTTTATATTTTTTTTTATCGATTTTATATTATTATTTGTCAGAAAAACTTTGGTAATTTAAACGATTCTACAAATGAGGAGAATTACGAATATGGAATGTCACCATTGCACGCAAGGATAAGGTGTATGGAATTCTTGCTAAAACTGGCATATACCCTACCACAAGTGGAGGAAAACTTCGATGAAAATACATCAATAAAGGATAAGGAAAAGATCAGAAAGAAGCAAATACAGGATGGTTTTTTTGAAACAAGTTGGACTAAAAGTAGACTGTCCCAAGCACGGATACGGTAACTCTAACGATGGAAACACTTCTAGGAGATTTTTTGAAAATGATGAGGCAGTAACTAGAATCATTGGAATTGACAATCAAATCGTGAAAAGATTGGGAACGATCTTGGATGTTTTAAACTGCAAAGAAAATGTAAATTCTACAAAATATGGAGAATATGCGTCGAAAACTGCATCTCTTTTAGCAGAAATGTATCCACAGAAGAAGTTGACCCCGACCGTCCATAAAATATTGGCGCATGGCAAAGATATAATTGAGTACCAGTCTTTGCCAATTGGAGAGCTTTTTGAAGAAGCACAGGAGTCTCTTAACAAATTTTATAAAAAATATAGATTGCAGAACACATTCAAAGCATCAAGGGTAAAGGCCTAACTATAATGTGATTAACCAAACTTAAGCTAGTGTCAAAATTCAACGAAAAGCATGTCAAATGCTTAAGTAAATTACTGAAGACTTTTAGGTGGCTATATTGTACTTATTGAGCTTAAAGACTTTCTACACTTAGTTGCAAACATTTGTACTTTTGGAAAAATATTTTCGTTTTTATTTCTTTAAAATGTAATATTTTTGACAAAATGTCATTTAATTTGTAAAAGTTATAAATATATTACCATAAACAAGTAAAATTATGTTTATCTTTTATTAATTTTTAAAGTTAACTAAAACTAAAATAAAAGAGTACTAAAAAAAGCAACTGCGGTTGCATCTTTTAATTGTAAACAATTATATGTATCTATTATGTGTCATTTGCTTAAGGAAGAGCGAAATTGACCGCACTTTCCTTAAGCAAATAACACTTGACGAAACTTAACGAAAAGTGTCTTAAGTACATTATAGTTGTATACATTTGATTGTGTGTATTCGCACATTTGCTTAAGGTTCATTAAGCACATTATAGTTAGGCCTTAAGGCAAAATAAGGACCTCTTCAACATGTTGGCAGCATCTTCCGATCCACTTATTTCTTCCCTGCGGCATGTGAAGTCACGAATAGAGTTACAAAATAATTATAGTTTAGAAATTGTTAGTCTTTTAGATATACCTTCTCTTACGAATTGTGATGAATATTTTACAGAAAATTTAAAAAATAAATTTAAAAAAATAAATAATTTTTTTTTTTTAATTTGTTGGGTAATAATTTAAAACATAAAACCCTTAAGAAAAAAAATAAAAACAATCTAAAAATGTAAAAATAATTTTTTTTAGTTACCATAAAATTGATTTTTCTACTAATTTTAACTTTGATAACCCATAAGTAGGCCTCTACAAAGCGTAGCACCCTTTCCAAACGCTCATTTCATAGGCTGAACAGTTATCTATCATATGCTGTTTAAACTGTTCAATTATCTTATTCGGTTCAAAAGATATGATTTTTGCAACGAAAAAACTCAAATGGCGCCACTGTGCGTCGTTACTCGACAGTTGTAAAGCAGTGATGGCCTGCTTGTATATTAAATTGAATGCGGGTATTTTCGCTCTTTTTTTGGTACTTTTTTCCAGTATATCTATGGACTTTCGACAAAACGACTTAAAATACAACATATTTCCATATATATAAATATACATATGCTTAGATGTACAAAATAAACAAATTCATATGCACATACAATAGAAATGAGAATTATATAAAAGGCTTTAAATGGTTACAAAATATTGATTTGCCTATGCACATTTACAAATCAATACATGTAAATGTGTATGTATGTATATGCTAAAATACATATTTGTTTATTGTAAATCTATAATATAAATATCAGATATTAAATTATTAATGTTTTTTACTTACACTTAATGGCGATACACAAAAGAGATAGAGCATGTACCATTTATGCAACATATTTCTCAGAAAAGAAATCGCCATAAATACGGTTTTAATACCATTTTAATCACTTGGTACTTTTTCTGCACAACGGTCAACATTTACCCCTTTTGATTCCCCATCACTGTGTGTGTTGTTTTATGTATACTATTGCTTTTTTGTTTATGGATGTGAAAAACATATGACACGTTTTTAGATGTTCTATAAGTGCACCAACGTGCAAGCAGTCCGTTACAGTAAGTTACGGGAACAGCAACGTTCGCCTAACTCAGCCTTTATTCGATCGCACTCAGTGGCATATCTGGTAGTGTAAGTATTACCTGCTGGCTATTCCGGGCAAATACTCACACCGCCTGCGCTGAAGCGAAGTGTCCCAGGACAACACTCGAGTGGTCAACCCTGTGCTTCCTCAACCTCCACAGAGCGGTAGCAGAGGCAACACCCGAGTGGTAAACCTAGTGCTGGCCTCTGGTTCTGCTCCACTGAACCAGGTGGCGCTACTGAGCAACCAACGAAAGTAGTAAATAAAGTGATCCGTATTATAACGTGGTGAAGAGAAGCGTGTTTTATTTCGATCTCCTACGACCCTGGGCGCCGCTGAGTCTACCCGATCAGTGAGTCTACACATGATATTGTTTGGAGGTGTTCAGACGATATGTACGAATTTAACATGTGAATAAGTGACAATCCACATGACAAATACACATAATGTGAACATAGCTTTAAATATTATAAGCACTGTTGCAAATTTGACGATTTTCCCGCGATTCCTGCGGTTTTTATGTGCCTTTCGCAGTAAAATTTTCGTTTTAACGTTTAGCGGTTTTTTAATATAATTATAATAAGAAAATCTAATAGCAAGTGAAACAAATGTTTTTGTGAAGTTTTGTTATTATTTTTTAATTGTTTACATACCCCTAAAGATGGTTAGCGACGCTAACCGAAATATTGGGAATTAAAAATAAAAATATAACAAACAGAATTCACAAGCCTTAATATTTTTTTGTTCACTAGGAACCTGGAGCCAAACAAAAACAACTTATAAATAATAATTAGAATATAACATTTTTGTTCTAGGTACTTGAGAATTTAATTTTTTTTTACAAATAAAGAGATTTAAAATATTTATTGTTCCATTGAATTAGAAGTAAGAAGAACAAATGTTTATTTAAATTGGATTCGTTTTCCCTATAGAAATATTTTACAACGTTTTCTAAACAGATTTATAGTTGTTGTTATTAGGAGTTTTCTGTCAAATTATGTTCACGGTCTTGTTACTTTTATAGTTTTTGTTAACTGAACGTTGATTATGCTGATTATCAATTTTTACCGATAAAATTTTTCGTATTCAAAGCTAAAGTTAATGAGGATGTTATCTGCAGTAAATAAATTTTTATATTGAAATTCTTAAGCAACGGAATATGAAAGGTTTTTTTATTAACATTTTATTTCCCGGCATAAAACTTTTATATGGTTGTCAGACCTAACGCCAAACAACGTCAAATCGAAAATGTCAAGAAATTTTGGCAATTTAACGCCTTTGCCTGGTATTATAAATTTGTTTAGTATAAACAAGCCTGTCTATTAGACTGTATTTCAAAAAAAAAAGTGCCCCGTACCACCTCTAATATAAAGTATTTTTCCAAGGTGGTTTCGAAATTTTTTTTATTTTTTTTTTGCCTCTACATTTTTGTTATATCTTATACATTTACTGTCCGGTCTTAAATAATGATATATCAATGTTTTTGTTTCGAGAAGACCAAAAAGGGGCAATTGACCTCAAGTATCTCGTTCTAGGATTTATCCACGAGATATCTGTTCGTACCACCCTAATGTCAGAAAATAAAAGCTCGCAAGAAACTATTAAACTTTTGCTAGGAAGTAATCCGATAATTCCAGCAGAAACATTTTAAAACTTAATTAGAAAATTAAAGCTTGCTTAAAATCATTACAGTTTTGCCAAGAAAGAATTACTATAATTTCTGTAGGACAGTCAGCATTTACAGTCGGAGCTTTAAATATTATGTAACGAAATCGTGTCTTTTTGTCTACCCCTGGTATGTTAAAAACTCAAGTATTCACAAGGATCTCCATGTGCCATTAGCTAAATCTATGATGACGAAATATGCAGTAAAATATTTAAAAAGGCTTGAACTGCACCCAAATCCCCTAGCTCGAAATATTTTAAATTATGGCGGCCACACTCGCTTAAGGAGAAGACACTGGAGCACTCACCCAATCAGAAGAGCGATAAACACCTACATATGTGAATAGAAACCGTGACGACGAAATCTTTTTCGTCTGGCAGTGGCAGGACATAAAGCAAATATTAGGATAAGATTTGATGAATTCAATAAATTCAATAAATAAACACTGGAAAAAAATTACCAGCCATTGCGTTAGAGAATATTGTTTGCTGATACAAAGTTTGTTATAAAAAGAAAGATAAAACTATCCTTTATAACACTAACACCGTCGAAGCTGATATAAGTTAGTTTATAATTTTTACAAAAAAAATATGTGGTTAAATTTTATTTGTTTACTATTGTTTTAATGTACTTATCCATATGCAACGATAAAAAAATAATATTTATGTATACAACAAAACAAAAAAACTATACATTGCAAACTTTGGTAACTCCATATTTTTGCACAGCAAAAGTCTTGGTACCCCTTAAAAAACAAGAATGTAATTACAAATGTGTTAAGATTACTTAACAAATTTCGTACCTAATATCTAGTAGGATATCCCTTGAGATGAAGAACTTCATTTGAACGATTTAGCATTGAATACACAAGTTTTTTGTGTAATCAGAAGATATTTGTTCCCATTCAGTCTTGAGCATTGTGTTGAGCTGATTCTAATAAGAAATTTGATGACTACGCAATCTTTTTCCAAATGATCCCACTAATGCTCAATAGGGTTCAAATCGGGGCTCTGTATGTAGGGGGGTATTAAGCATGTGGGGATTGTTGTACGCAAGCCACATCTTGACATCAGCAGCAAGATTCATTAAATAAAAATCGTGGGTACTCTGACGTAACCTCGTATCTCAAAAAACACTACTTTACAAGAAAGACAAAAACATTTTATTAGAAAATCTAAAAAAAAAAAGCTTTTGAATATTTGTTGTTATTTTGAAAGTTTGATTAACTTCTTATAGATATATATGTTAATTATGCTTAAGAAATTATTTTAAGTTCAATTTTTTGATTACATTTTGAGATACGAGTTTACGATCCGCTAAGTTTACCATGAAATGTCAGTTACAAGGTTTTACATGTATAAATAAATGCAGTATTGTATTTAAAGTGCTCAGAATAAATGTTTTCTAAGATCAAATTTTAATAACTTAAAACGTGGGATTTATTTTAAACTAATTTGTTATTCATATTTAACATACATATAATATATAATGAAATTTTTTTAAAATACTTTTAAACATTAGTAGTTATATAAGGCCGTGATTATTCATTAGTATGAAGTAAATTGTCATAAAAAGAATGATAATCCTTATGGATTAATGGTTTCAACGATTGGAGATCATTGAATTTTTGAGCTGTAATAGGTATAACTCCTTCGTACAAAGGATTTGCCTGAACTTCATTGTACTTCTTAGTCAATCGTTGAGGTAGATCCTCACACTTATCATTCAATGATAATTTATACACTATCTTTACTGTACTTCAAGCCACGTAACTGTAAAACAGTCGGAGATCCAGACTTGTTACCTGGTCTGATAGATTTACAAGTTTTCAATTCTGAATAATTACAAAAAAACGTATGATCAACATACTTCACTTTATAAGGATTTTTTAATCTTGCTTATTGAATAATCTCCACAAAATTAGCGGGCACATACAATTCACGATTTTTTTACGTTTTTCGATTGTTGAATGTACGGAGTCACACTCCATTTGCGTGTGTCCTTTGACTTGATACTTTTGATATATAGTTATATTTTTTGGATTCGCACAATTAAACATAATGCAAAAACATTGCCATCCATACCACCCTCGCCTTCATGCCATACGTAGCAAACGGTATCACCATTGGCAATATTATATACAGTGAACTGATGACATTTTAACTTCTGCTTAAAGTATAATATACCAGCTGGCAAATATGGAATCATTTGAACCGCTTGCACATCTACTGTAAAAGCTTTTATTTTTCCAGAAATAGCATTTAATTAATCACTTTGTTGCTCTTCTCGGGCTCTATTTTTCTCTGCCAAATGGCGAAAATACACATCTTCAGGAATGTTTTTATTTAAAAACAAAAACATGTGTCGCAAAAATCTTTCCGGGGTAAATAAATACTAATATTCATTGATTCAATTTCCTTGCGTAAAATTTCATAGCTTGCTATCTCATTTTTTGAAACTTTTAGATCATTCATGTTCTTCACGAAATCTCGACAAACATCTTGAACTGACTGATAGATATTTTCCAAATACAATTTTGCACTATCCTTTCTACAATAATGAGATTCAAGTTTTGGCAAATCAGTCAAGAAATTTTTTACATGTTCTTTCTTACATTTATCTTTTTTTTTACAGCTTTTTCGTGTATTTTTCAGTTTTGAATTTTTTAAAATCCCACTATCATTATTTTCTTGACCCAATTTAATACCTACTTGCCACTCACCAATGCCAATTGTGTTTAAAAACATTTTTTTACATACTTGTAACTTTTGTTTATTTATAAGTCAATGATATTTTAGACTACAGCTTCGCCGAGATTCCGAATTATTATCAGATCGAGAAATTATTTCCTTGTTTACTAATGCAACAACGTATTGTCGTCTTTGATCCCAGGTCAGATCATTCCAAATAGAATTGAAACCAGTGTTTAAAAATGCTTGACTATTTTTAATGTTTTTGTAATTGCTTAACTTAACTTAAGAAAAAGAACACAGTAAAAGCAAAAAGCAAAAGCAAACGCAGAAAAAGTGAGAGTAAATAATTTATTTATTCTCACCATGTTTATGTTCTCAGCTTAAAAAGCCAGCCAAGCAACCACTTGAAAAAAAAAATTGCTGTTGCTGTAAGTAATAAGTTTTTGTTTATTTTTTTTTTGCTTTGGCTTAACTGTAAATTGATGTGCTTAAATTCAGCGAGTATTAACTTCTTTGCTGTTTTTGACTTCATTGCTGTTGCTTGCTGTTGCAGGCGTTAGTTTCATAGAATAGGTATATACATAATTACATAACACAAAATAAACAAATTAGTTTTAAAAAACGTGTAGTTTCATTTATGTATGTATGTACCTATTTATTAAAAAAAAAACGAAATACCAAAAAAATTCGAAACAAATTCGTTCATAATATATTAAGTTCCAGCAACAGCAAAGAAGTTAACTTGCTGACTTTAAGCGCATCAAAAGCAAAAAAAAAAAACAATCAAAAACTTAATACTTACAGCAACAGAAAATTTGTTTTCTTAAGTGGCTTCTTTGCTGACAGATTTAGCAGAGTACATGCACATAGCGAGTTTATACAAATTATTTACTCTCTTTGTTTTGCTTTTGCATTTTTGCTTTTGCTGACTCGTTATCAAAGAGTTAAGTAAACACTTAGACACACAGTTTTTTAATTTGCTGCAAAAAATGTAAACAAAGCAAAAATGTGCGACTGTTGCTATTTTAAAGCAAGCAATTTAAACACTGATTGAAACATTTTTTCCCCATGCCTTCTGTAACAACCTGGTTTCATTTTTCGAGCGGTTCTTAGTAACAATTGTTGATCACGGTTTTTTTTTTGCTCACACTATAATATGACTGACCTGTTTCTCGTGCCTTTTTGACTTTACTTCTTTCCCAATCTTGAACGGTTGCTTGATTTTTCTGAGGTCGTTGTCTTGATGATAATCCTGAACATTCATCTAAAACTGTTTTTTTAGGGTGATGTGCAACATCCTTTCCATTTGAGTCTATACTCGTATTTAAACTTTCAGAAGAATTACCAGAACTTTGCAACTCTAGCGAAGAAGTTGATTTGTCTAAATCCTCAACAAATACACCTGTCGTTTCATCCAAACGCATAATATTATTAATAAATTCAGTTTCGTAATTATTATAATCATCAATTGGTTTTTCAATTGATCCAGATTCAATTGGCACCAGTTGACCAGTTTTTTCATCTAGAATACGTATATATGATTGATGATTTATATTATCTGATGTACAATTTATTGGAACTTTAGATGCATCATTAATTTTTGCAGTGGGCACATTTGTTGGTAAGTCCAGCGCATTAGACGTTTGAGGTGATGCAAGTACTTTTACTTTTGGTAATTTTTCAACCATTCGTTTTTTTGGTGGCATTTTCTGAAAACAGTTAGTGATTATAAATCAATAATAAAGACATCAATTAAATAATATAACTTACCTGATATTCAAATCTTAAATCTTTAAAGAATATTTAAAAAAATTATACAATGCACTTTATTTATGAATGCTTTTATAGAACACAAAAAAAGGTTATGCCTGTCTCCACAGAAAATAAAAAGTCACTGAAATTTGCTGGTTCGGCAAAAATGCATAATAGAAAAGAAACGAGAAAACAGATGCATGTACTGTCAGTAAGCTTTGCTTTTTCATTCGTTGTTTAATTTTGTTTTTGTTTTCAATATCAAAAAAGCACACATGCATACGTACGACTATACGAAATAAAAAACATGTCGTCAACATGACATAAATCTTTTGAACACCAATTCATGTTCAAAGAATAAAAAGGTTTTAGCGTTTTCTAACTTGTGCACTGTAAAAATATTACATGACATGAGTTACGTGTTTTTAAAATTAGATGCCTGAGATACGAGGTTCTGTTTTTTTAAATTAATAATTAACGGGTGGAGATTTTAATTTAAAATTTTACACAGTTGTGTAGAAACATATTCTTAATATGAATCCGGGTTAAACTTTCAACCTTCATAAATTGAGTTACGAGGTTACGTCAGAGTACCCTCGATATTAAAAAAACATATACTCTGTTAAAGTTTGCTATTGGAATTCAGCCAGATCGGTCCATAAATAGGGATGCAAACGATACATCGAGGTTTAGAAAACATCGATGTATCTTTCATAAGCCTCGATGTTAACAAGCTAAAATCGTGTAGGGCATGGAAAAAAGATTAAGAACTGCATTTTGCTCATTGAAAAAGTACACGCGCCAAACCCCATTAAGTTTTTAATTAAAAGTTTTATTTTATTACTGAGATTTATATATAAGTTATTACAAAATACTTAGCATTTCATATAATTTAGTCAAGAAAATTCCTAAAAAGTTTACTTAACCGACTTCTTTGTTGGGTACATAATAAATCATTCAATAATAATAAAAAAACAGCGATGTATCGTGTTTTTACCGATGTTTTTTAACATCGATGCTTATCATGGAAACATCGATGTTTTTAAATATCGATGTTTTTCGGAACGATGTTGCATTCCTATCCATAAATAACGGAGTTATGAGCAAAAAACTGTATATCTAGGTACAAGCATCTTGTGGGCGTGTCACTTCCCAAACAGAGACATTATAAATTTCGAAATAACTAATGGCAAGAGTCAAAGTTTCCAAATTAGGTACAGGCATCTTCGTTATCAAAACACAACATTCGAAAAAATGTAGGCAGTATTGGTGAAATGCACGTCGATATATAAATATCTAAATCGTTTAAAAAATAGCCGATTAATAACCAAAACACTCTTAAAATGGTCTAGAAAACATCAACATTTTTATAAAAAAATAAATTTTAGGGCTCTAAAATGGACACGTTTTTTATATCAAAATATATTTTTAGCAGAATATATATCCCAAAATGGCGGAAATTGTTTTCCAGAAATAGAAGAGTTATGCCCAAAATAAAATTTTTTTAAAGTACCCATTTTTAGGAACCATAAATATTCCCGAGTCCAAGTTTTATAATGCAGGTAAATTTCTTCGTAAACAAGTCAGTATCGATTAAAAAATACCCGAGTTACGACAAATATACTGAAATTCAAAAATTTGCTCATTTTTATAATTCAGTTTATATATTAACAAGCTGTCAAACGTTTGCCAACTTGTGATAAACAGCCGTTTTATGTTGAATAATTTTGTTTGTTTGATTTTTTAATACACTTTTTTTTAGCTTAGAGTCCTTTTTTAAATATATTTTAGTTTAAAAACATTTCAAATTTTTATATAAAGAGGGAAAAAAAAAATTAAATGAAATGACAAAACCAGCGATGATTAATGCAAAACGTGTTGCATTTTTGAGTATTATAATGTGGCATCATTAAAATTCAGAGTTGATTTATTAAAAGTTAGCAGACGGATAAAATTTGTTATTAATAAACTCTGTGCTAACAAGCTGCTAAGCTTAATCGGCATTCTAGTAAGAAGCTCGTTGTACGTAGTGAACAAAATGTGGCTAACTTTTTGTTATGAATACGGCTGTTAGATTTTAGCGACATTTTTGAAAAAATAACAGCTGATGAGAAGTTAAGTTAAGTTAAGCACATCATTAATAAATGAATTAATTAATAAAATATTTCATTCCCGAAAATAATTTTTGATAATAAATTTGCATGTGCCCGGCAAATAAAAAACTGAAATGGCAAGCTGCTTTATTTAAGCAACTTGTTTTTTTAATTTTGTTTTTTTCTTTCTATCCTCTTACAACTACAATTCGTGTTGGAAAAAAACCAGCCAATTGTAGGGGAATGTAAGAAAGAAAAGATTGACGTTTTATTGTTGTGACTTTGTTGAAGCTTTGATATTGTTACATTTAAGACCTGAGTGTTTTAAAATTCTTATTCACTTTATGGTCTTACTTGTATAATATTTTTAGCTTTTCTAAAGTATTTGGAAAAAGTTTCCTGACGAGCTGGCCTAAGCAACCAGCGAAATGCGCATAGAAACTAGCTTTCCCACAACAATAAATTTCAGTGTTTTCATTCAAAAATTGGGATTATTAGCACATCATTAATAAAAGAGAACATTTTTCGTTTGTCTTTGTAAATTGTTCTCTTTATGCCAGCTTGAAAGTAAATTGCTCAGGGTTGCAAAATGACAAACGAGCTCATTAAATTGTACTATTTCGACCCCAATTGTACCAAAAAAAATTTTTTTATATAAAAATTTTTTATTTTTATTTAAAAAAAAAGCAACAAATCATAACATTAATTGTACATTAAAATTAATTTTTGTAATAATAAAATTACCATTTGCTTATTTTGTTTATACTTTAAAACTGCTGTGTCGGAAAATGAGTTGGCTTAAAGTTAACTCATGGTTAATCAGAAGTTAGTCAGAGGTGACTCACAAGCTAACTCATTTACATGGTTAAAGCTATTCAATTTTTACACGCAATGTCCGCAGTACGAGTCAGTACTCACTCACACTGCATAACTTTAAGATAACCATAAGTTAGCTCATTATTAGTTAGCTTGTGGTGCATACAATATGTTGAGTTTAATAAGAGAATAGAAAAAAAATTACGTATTTTTGCTTTATTTATTTTTTGAACAGAGACAGAATATTTCTTTCACTTTTGTTGTATTGCCCCTTTGTCTACAGAAAAACTCTCAATTATAAGACACCAGCAGCATGCCCGATATGGTTTTCATAATACATAATTCTACTTTGAAATGAGATGTATTTAACTAAATGCTATTAACAAAGAGAATATGGGAACTTTTGCTTATTATTTAACTTTGAAAAAGTACACAAAACAAGCAAAACTTTTTTTTACCAAAGTCCACTGCATCATCTTTGAGTTAGCCAAACGCTAGTTCAATACTTATCGAGAAGAAGTCAGTCGCACAAAACACAACTGACTCAAATCTGCACCAATTATGAGTTAGTTTACAAGTCAGTTGTAAATAAGTTAGCTAAAAGTCAACTAAATGTTGAGCTAGCTAATAAAAATTCGACAGGGTACGATCGGCAACCTATACATTTTGCGATTGTATGCGTTGTATGTATTTTACATATGTTGTTGTTAATGTTGTTTAATTCTCTACAATGTGTGTGCACACGTACGTAACAAAAGAGCATAAAAGAGAAAAGAGAAAACGCGGTGCTCTGATTTTGCCGATCGCAGCTTTAAAAGTATGTAAATGCACATACATACAAAAGAAAAAATAAGGAACATAAAAAGTCTATCGATATATTCATGAAATCAAATTGTTTTTTGATATTTTAAAACTTATAAAACAAGAATTTGATGACCTTAACAAATCTTTTGTCTGTATAAGGCCGGAAACTGTAGGCACATAAAGCCCATTTCGTTCTTTCGTTTGAATAATATTATGGAAGGAAAAAATCCTTTCCACAACCGCAGAGGAATGTGGAACTGATAATCTACAATTCCTGAAACTTTCGGAAGCATCAATTCGGTAAATTAATTTTTCATTTCAGAAACTTTAGTCCAAAAGTTATACATATATACTTTCATTTTTTAAATCTTTTAATATTTCTATATCTGCCAGGGATCTAAGCTGTGTATTAATTGAGTCAAAATTTGTATACTCATTTGGAATTTTTTTTATTAAAAGTGGCACTTTGCTACTCGTTCTTGGCAAAACAAAATTTTCTGGAATAAATTTACTAAACCTGTTTAAAACTTTTTTATCAAAATCTTCTTTTTCGCTCAGCACATTGCAACATTTTAAATAATTTTTTTTTTTGGCAATTTTCTTGAAATCCTCACCACATGACGTTCAACATTATTTGTGGATATATAAATTTCTACTTTTGTTCCACAGTATATTTCTTCCAAAGGAAGATGATTTTCGCGAAGGTTTATATTTATTATTTCATATTTGTCAAGAATTTTTTTTTAAATTAGGACCCATTCGACGAAGTAAAAAATTTTAGACGTTTCTTCTGCTTGCATTTCCAAATTTATAGTATTAACGATATTTAATACATATTGAAGAAAGAGAAATACCATTTTGTAAAGTGCATTGGAAAAACTTGATACAGATGAAACGTAATATCGAATTTTAAAATGTAGAAATTTAAACAACCATTTCCAAATAAATGTGGCACTAAAGTCTTAAATTTTGTCTGTACACCATTTGCAAAACCCATCTTTACATCACAATTATCAGCCGTTATACCAACCATGTTATCTATGGGAATGTTATTATTTTAGAGCCAAGTTTTTGAAGACACTAGTTTTTCTTACAAAACTCAGTTATATAATTAATATTAAGGTGACTAGTCAAATTAGTTAAAAATTTTTGTGACTTTTGCCGATTCATTATGATTTTTTTTTTTTTTTTGGAGATTTGAGAATACAAAAACTAAATCTAAAAGAAATGGTAGCTAAAATGAATTCCACCGTAAGTCAATTATAACGATATTTAATACATAAAAAACATAAACTAAGAAAGTTTATAAATTGTACCAAATTAGTAATTGGTGTACCATTGAGGTTTGAATTGTACCAAAAAAAGTACAATTGTACCAACTTTTTTAACCCTAAAATTGCTTAAAAATTACGTGCAGCCTACGTCACAACTTTCTATTTATATAAATTTTGACAAACAGTGTATGTAAAAGACTATCAAGAAAATATTGTGGCTGCAAGGATAATCCCGAATTCGTACTTGAAATAAGTTTTTAGAAGAGAGAGGAAAATAAACTACATACTATTTTTCCTTCTCTCCTAAAAGCTTAAGACTGGACGGCTAAAACTTGAACAGTGTGAACCAGCACAAAGTGAAATTAAATTGATTCTAACCTAAAACAATTAGGCTAATTTACAAGGTAATACAATGTATTAGGACTTTGCAGAATCAAAATATTTTGAAATTCTCGCCGTGCTTAAATAAAAAAATAAAAAGAAAAAAGTCTGTTATAAGTATTTTTCATTTTTACACGGGGGGTATAAGTAAATTCAAAGTACACCTCTGGTGTGATGATAATACATAAGTTTCTAAAATGGACCGCTTTTCAAATTTTGTATCCATATTCTCTCTTACTCAACACATTTTATTTTTACATGGTACGATTTTTTTCATTCTACATAATTTTTTGACATTTCGTAATACATTGTATTAACTAAACCAGCCTTTACCCCAGAGAACCAGAGACAGAAGGAGAATATTATTATGATGGATTTACTTACAGAATTTAAATTATAAAACACCTCCATTATGCCCGAGTGTCACTTTTTGACACTCAACTGCCGCATTTATTTCTTCAGTAGTGATGTTCCGAAGAATTGGTGGATTGAAAAACTTTTGATTCCAATTTATAACTTCAAAGTAGTTACTTGCGTCAAAATTGATAGAAGGGGCCTTAAAGACGCTGGTTGCTTTCGGGTATGAGGTGAGCTTCGTGCTTCATGAACACGTCTGGCTGCCATTTCTCTCACTGTTACACCCAACAACATCGACAGAATCAAGTTTTTCGCAAGTTGCCAATAAGATCATCACGCGAATATGGTCCCTTGGTAACACCATATAGCTTGTTAAATAGATGTTTTGATGGCAATTCGTTCAAATGTAAATAATCCATTGCAGTGGGCACTGACGTCTTTTTGCCAATACTCTTATTACTCCGTTAAATTTACCAGTGTACTATCACAACCAATTGCCATCAAATTTTCTTTATTCATTTTTTGAGACGAAGGAAGGGCAATAATTGACATTTAAATATTTTTAGAAGTACTTCGATCTGATGTTGCATAGCCAACATAAACTAATTCTGGCTCCTTAACAGATACATGTTCCTCAATCAGTATTTGTCTATATTTCCTAGCTCCCTTTTAAATAATATTAAGCGTCTTATTTTTTCAGCCGTCAAAGTATAAAGCTAGTAGGTCTAGCTGCTTCTGGTCTTGAATACATTTTTGGTATTTGTATTTGTATTTATTAATTCGATTTTCTAATACAACAAGACACAATATCTTATAAATTACAGCATTAGAATCAGACAAGTTAAAGTACACATTGATAAAAAATATTTTTTTAAAAACTACATAGATTATATTTAAATTTAAATAGAGTAAAATATATGTATAAAGAAAAGGTTTATAAAAATAAAAAAGTTTACATTTAAAACATTAAAAAAATTTACGAAAATTTACGAAAAATATTCCCTTAGTAATTTTCTAAATCTTATAGCGTTGCTAGTGATTTGCAAATCATTTGGAAGTTGATTCCAGAGACGTGTGCTTAATATAAAGTATTGGCATTCAGAAGCATGGTCACGATGACGAAATTGTATTAAATTTTTCCCTCTACACGATCTAGAAAACTGAAGACGTTCATAAAGATATTTTGGCTCCTTTGTCGTTATTATTTTGTGAAGTAATATTAAGTTTTTGAATTGAAGATAGTTTGAAAATGACATATTAAATAAGCGACAAGAGTGCTGCGATATATGATCAAATCTTTTTAAGGAGAAAATGTAACGGATGATATTGTTGTATGTTACGGTCAGCTTTCTCATATCATTTGTGTTACAACCAGTAAAAATTTCAGATGAGTATAAAAGTGTCGGAAGAAGATATGATTTTGCAAGTAATATTCTTACTTGCAGAGGTGAAAAGTGCTGAGTAGCCCATAAACTTCGCAACATGCCATATACTTTACCACAAACTTGTGTAATGTGATTCGACCAGGTTATTTATTACGTACTTTTTTCTTTCCCGTCTTATTTTTCATTTATCATTTGGTTCACTGCTAGGAGAGATATCTTGCAGTACAGACGAAGCAATAGCAGCCGCTGCGCTATCGGAAACACTGTAACGGTTACAAGTTTTTGACAATGTAGGAAAACTAATTTTTTTACCTTTCTGCCTTTGATGTGGAAGGTAAATTAAAAGAGTCGCCACAAGAAGCACTGGAATTACTTACAGATAACTCCTGTTTTAGGTTAATTTTGTCGTGACTTTTATTTAGGTTTTTTTCTGTATTTGGTGCTTGGGCTGCTCTTTTTTGCAAATTAGTTAGGATATCTCGAACTACTCCTCCAATACTCATCTATCTTGCCCTCGCATCTCACTCAAAAACTCCTGTTCTTCTTTGGGTACCTTATATTGCCTTGGACATCAAAAAAAAGCTCAATTTATTTACATCTACAGGAACAAATATGAATAATAAACGGACATTTTTTTATGTAATTTATATGATTACCGTTTATTACTTGTATCACTATTGTATTTGACATTGTTGGAAGAGACGATTCTCCAAACGCATTCTATCCTTTAGCTACAAGTTTTGCAATATCTAAGAACGATGGTTCTTTGGTAGTATTCCTTGTTATTTTTAGTTGCTCCCTATTCCAATCATAGTATTTCGTAACATATTCGTAAGTTGGTAAAACATTATCATTATCTACATTTTCGAATCTCGTGCAGAAATAATCTTGGCTTGTGGTTTCCATTATAACGGTTAGAAATTAAAACAGTTCAAATAAAAAAATAAACACACATCTTCACTGTCCGCGTAGTAAACCCAAACTGATCTTTTCATTGTGCATTATTTTATATGTATTCTATCAGAAATATTTCCTCGAGAACTTAAGAATCGTTAGGACACAGTAATATGCTTTTTTGCAATACAATGCTATTGCTGTTATATAACAAATTTAACAGAAGAAGATCAAAGCGCGGGCTCTTACACTAAAAATAAATTAATAATATTTTACAGGGGTCTAATGCAGACACATATACAACATATTTACGTTATTAAAAATCGTTACTAGAAAAAAATTTTTTTTGACCCACCCTAATAAGCATCTCTTCTTAAAAGGCAAGCCTCTGCTCTTCTACATTGGTGGGAATTACGTTCGGTACTTTCATCTTTGTTTTCGCCATACTTTTTATTTTTGACCAAATAATTTCAATGGGGTTAAGCATCGGTGAATAGGGGTTCAATAGCTGGAGTGTAGCTGGAGAGTATATTGAAAACAAAGATGAATGTACCAAACGTTATTCCCCCAACTGAGTAGAAGAGCAGATACTTGACTTTTTAGAAGAGGTGATTAAGGCTTCTAAGACATGTATAACTACTGGAGATTACAGTTACTACTACGCCATACAACATACTACAACGTCTTACCAATCTGCTCTGGATCTGGAATATATGCCTGTTGGTCAATAATACTGCGATTTGTATTTATTTTAATTTTTTCCATCATTATGTTTGTTATGTACTCTCGTTGTATGAATATTAAAAAAATTATATAATAATAATTAGTATTGTGATTATTTTATTGAACTGTTAATGGGTTTTAATTAAAATTTAGATATTTTTAATTAGGCTTAAGTTCATTGAATTTAATTTTCATTAAATTTTTTTAATAAAGACAGGAATTTTACAACATGAAATTAATTAAAATTTTTTTATTGATAATTCTTTCATTCTTGACTGCGCTGAGATTTGAACCCAGGCGTTCACGGACAGGTTGCCCATACTAGTTTCGATTGTAACCACACAATCTCGTCGGTGGGGTTTGCCGTTTTACTCACTCGGCTATTGAGGCCGGGCGACGTCAATAGTCAAACATCAATCCTTAAACCAAATGGTATTTCACTTTGGTAGATCGAAATTTGCTTTTTGAATGAATGATTATCTATTTTAATTGATTTACATGTTCTTCCTAACTTCTGTTTTTTCGTACTTTTTGTCAAGAATTCTTCTTCAAGTCCAAAGTACATTTTTTTATTTTTAATGTTTTTTGTCTTTCTTTTTTCTTGTTGACCTTTTTCAGCACAACTTGAAGGACAAATGTAAACATAGCTCGTGCCTTAGCTGTTAACAATAATTAGTATTGTGATTATTTTATTGAACTGTTAATGGGTTTTAATCCAAATTTAGATATTTTTAATTAGGCTTAAGTTCATTGAATTTAATTTTCATTAAATTTTTTTAATAAAGACAGGAATTTTACAACATGAAATTAATTAAAATTTTTTTATTGATAATTTTTTCATTCTTGACTGCGCTGAGATTTGAACCCAGGCGTTCACGGACAGGTTGCCCAGACTAGTTTCGATTGTAACCACACAATCTCGTCGGTGGGGTTTGCCGTTTTACTCACTCTGCTATTGAGGCCGGGCGACGTCAATAGTCAAACATCAATCCTTAAACCAAATGGTATTTCACTTTGGTAGATCGAAATTTGCTTTTTGAATGAATGATTATCTATTTTAATTGATTTACATGTTCTTCCTAACTTCTGTTTTTTCGTACTTTTTGTCAAGAATTCTTCTTCAAGTCCAAAGTACATTTTTTTATTTTTAATGTTTTTTGTCTTTCTTTTTTCTTGTTGACCTTTTTCAGCACAACTTGAAGGACAAATGTAAACATAGCTCGTGCCTTAGCTGTTAACAATAATTAGTATTGTGATTATTTTATTGAACTGTTAATGGGTTTTAATCCAAATTTAGATATTTTTAATTAGGCTTAAGTTCATTGAATTTAATTTTCATTAAATTTTTTTAATAAAGACAGGAATTTTACAACATGAAATTAATTAAAATTTTTTTATTGATAATTTTTTCATTCTTGACTGCGCTGAGATTTGAACCCAGGCGTTCACGGACAGGTTGCCCAGACTAGTTTCGATTGTAACCACACAATCTCGTCGGTGGGGTTTGCCGTTTTACTCACTCGGCTATTGAGGCCGGGCGACGTCAATAGTCAAACATCAATCCTTAAACCAAATGGTATTTCATTAAATTTGGATTAAAACCCATTAACAGTTCAATAAAATAATCACAATACTAATTATTGTTAACAGCTAAGGCACGAGCTATGTTTACATTTGTCCTTCAAGTTGTGCTGAAAAAGGTCAACAAGAAAAAAGAAAGACAAAAAACATTAAAAATAAAAAAATGTACTTTGGACTTCAAGAAGAATTCTTGACAAAAAGTACGAAAAAACAGAAGTTAGGAAGAACATGTAAATCAATTAAAATAGATAATCATTCATTCAAAAAGCAAATTTCGATCTACCAAAGTGAAATACCATTTGGTTTAAGGATTGATGTTTGACTATTGACGTCGCCCGGCCTCAATAGCCGAGTGAGTAAAACGGCAAACCCCACCGACGAGATTGTGTGGTTACAATCGAAACTAGTCTGGGCAACCTGTCCGTGAACGCCTGGGTTCAAATCTCAGCGCAGTCAAGAATGAAAAAATTATCAATAAAAAAATTTTAATTAATTTCATGTTGTAAGATTCCTGTCTTTATTAAAAAAATTTAATGAAAATTAAATTCAATGAACTTAAGCCTAATTAAAAATATCTAAATTTGGATTAAAACCCATTAACAGTTCAATAAAATAATCACAATACTAATAATTGTTAACAGCTAAGGCACGAGCTATGTTTACATTTGTCCTTCAAGTTGTGCTGAAAAAGGTCAACAAGAAAAAAGAAAGACAAAAAACATTAAAAATAAAAAAATGTACTTTGGACTTCAAGAAGAATTCTTGACAAAAAGTACGAAAAAACAGAAGTTAGGAAGAACATGTAAATCAATTAAAATAGATAATCATTCATTCAAAAAGCAAATTTGATCTACCAAAGTGAAATACCATTTGGTTTAAGGATTGATGTTTGACTATTAACGTCGCCCGGCCTCAATAGCCGAGTGAGTAAAACGGCAAACCCCACCGACGAGATTGTGTGGTTACAATCGAAACTAGTCTGGGCAACCTGTCCGTGAACGCCTGGGTTCAAATCTCAGCGCAATCAAGAATGAAAAAATTATCAATAAAAAAAAAAAAAAATTTAAATTAATTTCATGTTGTAAAATTCCTGTCTTTATTAAAAAAAGTTAATGAAAATTAAATTCAATGAACTTAAGCCTAATTAAAAATATCTAAATTTGGATTAAAATTATATAATTACATTTTGTAAATTAAAATTTCTCAATTTCATTATGAATTTTCTCAATTTCAAATTAAAATTTCCCAATTTTATTTGGAATTTTCTTAATTTCAAATTGAAATTCTCAATTTCATTTGGAATTTTCTCAATTTCAAATTGATATTCTCAATTTCAATTGGAATTTTCTCAATTTCAAATTTATATTTCCAATTTCAATTGGAATTTTCTCAATTTCAAATTGATATTCTCAATTTCAATTGGAATTTTCTCAATTTCAAATTGAAATTCTCATTTTCATTTGGAATTTTTTCAATTTCATCTGAAATTTTTCAATGAAAAATGGTATAGTGCTCGAACACGGGAAAGTGTATGTTATATTAACTACTATTTGTTTGTTTATGGTATACATTATAAGAGCTTTTTTGTAAAATTACGTTGGAAAAAAATTATATCTTTTTTGACGATATAAATTTTTGACGTTTGTGAAAAATATTTACAAAATACTATGTACAGTACTTTTTGCTTATAATCACAAATCGTAGACTATATCGCTAGTATGACTATACGCCTAGTTCACATATATGTGTGCCACTATGAGCAGGGCTGTCAAATGTGGCGTTTTATAAACCTATTTGGCGACGAAATTTTGTGCTTGCGACATGGCGATTTTTTTTGGCCAAATTTAATAAAGTTAGCGATTTATGAAACGCATTTTACCTTTTTTGCTCATTATATAAAAAAAAATTATGAGTACTGCTATAGTTTTTTCTTTAAATGTCTAACAAATTTTAAAATCGCAATACGAATGCAATTGTTTTAGATGAAATATTGATAATATTGCCAGGTAAATTCATTGAACACATTTAAAATTGTTGCATTAGAAAGTTGGAATAAAGCTTAAGCTTTATTCGATTTTCAGAAATGTTCCTTACCAAAAGTTATCAAACATCGGAACCCCACAAAAAAATAAGTAAATTTTTAATTTATTTTGGAAAATAAATTCTAAAAACTGAATCGCTTTTGATTGCATATTAAATGGAATTTGAAAAATTTCTTAAAATTTATATTTTTGCAAAATTCAATTTACTAATCTCTCAAGTTCTAGGTTTTAAGATATTCAGCCTTATTATGATATTCGCACGATTTAAAAAAGCAAAACGCCTGATTTATATTACAGTGTTCTGAAACTCGTGCGTTATGCTTGAGGTCTGCCATAGTTTCTTACAAAAAGTCTAGTTTCCTTCAGCATACTTTTGTAATTTTATTCGCCAAACTTCTTGCCAATGTAATTTACAGAACACATATTATACGATTTCAAGACAGAATCGCAAATGTTAAGCATTTTACGATTGTCAGAGCATGTCCGATTTATTTAAAAATGTTCAAAATACTTTAATATAAACACCCTACTGGAATAATGCTTAATATTGAAAATTTTACTTCTCTTTGCCGATTTTTGGCGAATTTAATATGAATTTATAAAAAAAAATCATATAAACAACACTGACAGCGGGCTTATAGCTTTGCAATAGAGTTGCAAGCTGTTTAAAAAAATTTAAAACAACAATAAGATATTTCATCACTGTTACCAAACACAAAAACAAATTTTTTTTCGAGTGGAGAGTTGTTTAGAAAAAGTAAACGATTAATTTCTCGATTCTTTGATATAGTTTGTAACTTCGAAAACAAACAAAAAACTTAGGCTTATGTGACTATTACGTTAAAAATTTGCTTTACTTTTGCCTTTTCTAGCCGCTGGTAGATGGAATATGTGGTAAATGTGCTTATATCGCTAATAAATACTGTGGGCAAGGGTTACATATATTCGGAATTGGCCGACTATTTACTTTCTAATTTGTTCTTCTTAGTAAAAGTTTTTTTTTTTAAATTAACGTTAATTTGATATCAGGTGTAATTTCATTTAAATTGTGTAATTTTGCGTCATCTCAAGTGTAGTTTTGAATTTTGCTAGTGGTAACACTGCTTTTAAATAAAAACACTCTATATTGTTGTATTTTGTTTTTGTATATTTGGTTTTATTGACTTATATGTTGTTTCTGTTTCTTCAATTTTTTGTTCACAACGTTTTGTTTTTATGTTTGTTACAATGTTTTTATTTGTTTGATGTTTTTGTTGTGTCACATTTTTTTTTGTTACTTTAGTTGTTCACCAGTGTGACCAGATCTTAAAACTTTTTACAGCTTAATCGAGCATTAGACAGGGCCAAAAAATGCTAAAATCAAGATTTTTGTAAAAAATTTATTACCAGTATGAAATTTTATTCGAAACTAATTGGGTAGAATTTAGTGACATATTTTGTAACAAAATTTAAATAAACCTTTGATACATATTTAAACAAATGTATAGATTTTGCTAAAACATCAAAAATATATAAATATGTATGTAGTGCAGGTAGTTGTGATTTAATTTTAAATTTAGAGCGGTTTGCTGATACAAAATTTAAACAATTTTATAATGTAAAAATTTTTTTTAGATCATTTTATTTCTTATAGTTTAAGGAAAGTTGAAATTTTGAAATTTTTATTTTTTTAGCAGTTTAGACCCAAAAGTTTTTTCAAACATTTACATATAGATTTTTTATCTTAATACAAAATGAAATTTCGTTTTACTTTTATGTCGTTATATCAAATGGCAAATAATTTTTACAATCAAATATTCCATTTTTTTACAAGATATTTCTTAAGATAAGAAGTATTTATTTTCATACGAAATTTTATTTCGAGTACAACTATTTTAAGTCAAAATTTATCATAATTTATAAAAAAATTTAAGTGAAATCAATAAAACTACTCATCCAAATTTAAAAAAAAAAAATAATTCTAAAAAAGCTAAAAACCTTTTATAAAAATGCGAAATGAAAATTTTGCGGGTAAATAAAAAATTTTAATGCTAAATTTAGCTGCAAAAATGGACACACTGTTGTTCACTGTTCTATGGTTGAAACTATAGTGCTTTTTACCCCCCATTGCAACATGCAAATGCAAGTGAAAAAAACTCAATACACTCACACTTTTTTTACTAACCCCATCACATTTTTGGTACTTGCAGCTCAACTTGCAAGGGAATTTGCTTGCAAGTAAATTTTTGACACTTGCAGCAAGAAAAATGAGAAATGAAGAAACAGTGCTACCGTGGATGCCTTTTGTATCAATTTACCAGAGTACCGAAACGCTCGCTCTTTCTATTCTAAGATAAAGCCTGTCGCAATCGTTTTATTAGTAGTTATGTTGGAACGTGTTGCAGGTTTAGTTATTAATTTACTCACTTCTTATAATTAGCCACAACAATTAAACTTGGATAAAGCTTTATTCTTAAATCTTTTGAAAATCCCTTCCAGAAGTGTATAAAATAGATGCAAAAGTGCAAGGTGTTGGTCTCCAATGGCACACCTTGTCAATTGGTAATAAAGTTGGAATGCGGCTGGGAGATCTTATATCTGCAAAAAAGCCTTTTATAAGGCCTCTTTACTACTTGATTTTCCCGCTGGAAATGGTTGGGCAAATCGCATTTTTTTCCTTGTGAAGAATTTTAACGTAAAAAAAAAAAAAATTTTTCATATCTGAAAAATTCATATATGAATTTTTTTTGCTCACTCCTCGCGAGTGAGGAAATTCAAAATATTTTTTTTCTCACCCTCATGATTTTTAAATTTTTAAATTTTCACGCTCGCTCATGAATGAAGAATGAGCGAGCTTTTCGGTGCTCTGAATTTAAGCAATTGTGAGAAATATTTAATTATTTAATGTTTTAAATGATTGTTTAACTTAATACTATCATACTTTCGTTGATGATTCGTCGTTTTGCTTCAGAGAATTACAAATTAAAATAACGTAACACACATAACTAAATATATAACAGTAAAAATTATATTTTTTTTATCAAAAACAAATCGGTTATGGAATTTTTTTCTAAATACATATTAAAAATTGCTTTTATATCTCAATTAATTTCCATTTTACAACGTTTTTTGCTTCTCATGAAAACTGTGATGTTATATTATTCTGCATTTAAGATGACGGTATGTGCAGTTCTTTTAGTTTTTTTTTTTTTAAATAATATTTGCCTACAAAACATTCAACACACACTTTGGCTCGTTGCCTTTAACAAGAACAAAATACACTCTAAGGCATTTCGTGCTGTGGTCATGCAAACTGTCGAGCAACAACAACATTACTGGCGAGGAGCGTTAAGAAAATTTTTTGTTTCCTCATTCTTCATGACTGAAGAAAGGCAAAAATTTATTTTTCCTCCCGCTCATGAATGAATTGGCAAAAAAATTCACAATTAATTCATGGTTGTGAAAAAAATTACACGTTTTAAATTCCTCATTCATGAAAAAATTCATGAATGGTTAAATATGAGCGATCATATATGAATTTTTCGGAACTCTGCAATTTACTAGTACTTAGTAAAATAAAAATTAGGTTTAAAGCCGTTTTTCTATTTATTTATAATATATTTATATATAAGAATATTTAGAAATAGCAAAGATGATGATTTTGAAGGGAAGTTTTAACATTAATATCCACTTTTTACAAAAAAAAATTATATATGTATATCCAAATAATGTATCTACAGGTAACGTTAAATATTGACTACTTAGCAACACTTCGTTAACAATTGAGAAATTAAAGTTTTGCTAGAAGTATAGTTGTTGACTTCATTTTAAAAATGAACTTGCACTCTGCTGTGTAGCCACTCCAAAAATTTTTGTTTTTTTTTGACATTGCACCTGATTTTGGTTATTAATAGGTGTGTTCATTTACGTCACTTGCAGAAATTTGCAAAGAGAGATTAAGTAAGAATTCAAAGAAATTGATCTCAAAAATACTAAAAAGTAAATGAACACTTTGCCAGCCAAAATTTGCAAGTTAAAATAGTGACGAATATACAGGAATTATTGAGTACCCATTAATTATTTCAAGACTTGGGAAACATTACGGTAAAAATAATGTGATTTTATTAATTTATATTTGTTTATGTTGAATAAAATGAATCATGAATTCGGGTTTTCATCAATAATAAAAGATAAAAAAACCTTTTGTTAAAAATAAAAGTATTTATAAGGCAAAACAAAATATTTAATGTATTATTTATTAAGCGTATGGATTTTAAATACAGAGAGAATATGTATATGTGTATATATATAATTTTTTTCATCGAAAATAAATATGTTCTACAAGTTTAAAGAATTTAGCCAGCATATGACGTCGAGTGTTAGGTTCTTAATTTCCTCAGTGTTTCCTGGGAAAGACAGAACTGGGCAGTTATGTATTATGTAGTCCACCGTCTGTAAAGGATGGCCACAAGGACAGCTGGCGTCATTAGCAATACCCCACTTGGTTGGGGAGTCCATAGTTCTGGCAGTAGATGTGCGTAAGCGGTTTAAATTACACCAGGCTTTGCGAGGAAGATCAAAATCGGTGGTTCTATCGTCTGGGTTGAATAAGGGACTGCTTCGTCCCGAGTCGTTCCACTGCAATGTCCAAGCAAAGTGAAAATCAAAATTATCATCTCGTAGTTTTTTAGCCAAGAGCAGGGGTGGACTTCTAAATATTAGCCGTGCGTCGTATTGGATGGAAAGGTCAGCGTTGAGTGGGATGTGCGGGTTTGTGCTGAACTTAATGTACTCTCGAAGGAGTGCTTGGCTTCTTCTTAGGTCAGGGGGATAGAGGTTTGCTAGCATTGGCAGCTATTCAACAGGTATAGCTTTTAATGTACCAGTTATTATTCGCATTGTGGTGTTTAACTGAGAGTCGATTCTTTTCACGTGGTGGCTGTTCAACTATATTGGAGCACCGTATTCGGCAGTTGAGTAAACTAATGCTATTGCAGAAGTTCGTAGGTGGTTTGCGGAAGCACCCCATCTTGTTCCTGCGAGTTTTTGTATGATGGTTTTTCTCGACTTTATTTTCTGAGCGGTTTTGTCTAGGTGACTTCTATACGATAGTGTTCTGTCTAGGGTTATACCAAGATATTTCGGGTGGAAATTGTGTGTGAGGGTGGTACCATTAAAACGTATTGACAGCTTCCTATCAGCTTCTCTATTGTTAAGGTGAAAGCAGCATATGATGTTATGTTGAGTAGGTAAGTTTCTAGTGCTCATTCTAGCTGTTCAAAGCTGTCGTCTTGAAAAGCAAAAGCCATATCGTCGTCATAGTTGAATTTGCGGGATATTGAATTTGGAAGATCGCTGATGTAGAGATTAAAGAGTACCGGGGCTAGAACTGAGCGCTGTGGTAAACCATTGTTAAGCTTACGGGTGGTACTCTGGCTGTCGTTTAGGAATACTTTGAAAAGCTGAGCATAGCTAAGATAATGGTGCAAATTCCACTGCATGGTATAACTTTGGTGAGTTTAAAAATGATACCCTTTTTCATAAGCAGCTGCGGTGTCATAAGCAGCTGTTAGGTCCACAAATATAACTGCTGTTTTTTACGCTGGTCAAAACCATTTTCAATGAAATTCGTTAGGGCTAGGATTTGGTCAGTACAACTGCGGCCCTTTCTAAAACCGGCCTGTTCAGGTGGCGTCTTGGATTGATGGGGTGGTTGGCTGCTCCTAGCTTTCTAAGCAATCTCCAAGCTTTGCGACTGGAGTGTTTGAAGTCCATGTTGGATACGGCGTTGGTCCACTCAGATTTTCTTGCTTTATTCAGCCTAGATATAAGCTCATCGGCGGTTTCTAGGTTTTGGTTGGATCGGAACTCCTCATAAAGTCTATCGCTGTCTTCATTCCAGCATTGAAAGTATTCTTTGCGAAAACCCCTGGGTATGCATTTCTTGGCCGTGGCGATGACTAGGCGGGATAAAGCGGATGTCGTTATCGAGTTTGGTGGTGTATTTCGGCCAGTCGCCCTTTCTAAATTTCCATCTGGGTTTATGTGTGGTCCGTAGGACTTGTAAAGTTACGCCGATGTTAATGATAGATGGACCGTGTTGGCTTTGCGGAAAATTTGATTGTATTGATCTCGCTGCTGGAATGGGTCTGTCATGGGCACTTGAGACGAAGCAGAGATCTGGGTTTGAGTCGCGTCTTCATCTGGCGGAGTGGAAACTACCGCTGTCTTTGGCGTCAAACAGAAGATGCAATCTATGGTTTTCCGACCATTGAAGAAGAGATTCGCCATTTTCATCATCGGTTGCGTACCTCCACGTGCTATGATGTCTGTTAAAATCACCGTAATATACAGCGGGGTGGGGATATGAAGGCAGTACCTGTGCTGGCCACTTTGTAGCGGGGGGTTTATAAACATTCGTTAAATGTAAGCCTTGAATATTTACCGTGATTAGGAAGATGTCATCAGCTTCGTCGCAGGTAAGGACTGCAGCACCTTGGATATCGTTCTGGATATAAGTTGCAATGCCATATCTGGGGTGGTTAATTGCAGCTAGAAGCTTAAAACCGGATATTCAAAATTTCGAGTGAGGAAGTATGAGTTTCCTATATAAGAACTACGTCCACTCTTTCATCTATCAAAAATCGTGACAGATAATCGGACTTAGCTTTGCTAATGCCCTCTATGTTCAACTGGCATATGCGGAACTGGGGTCCTAAAGGTTTTGTGGTATCTAAGGGAAGTATTTAGCAATAAAAATATCGAAACATCTGTCCTTAGTTAAACAAAAGTATGATTTCTTATCGCATAAATATTTTTAAAAACTTTAAAAATCAACATTAGTTTATACATTTTGCAAAATAGCCTTATTTAAAACTTCTTTTGGAAAAGTTTGTTTTGTAAGCAAAAACATGAAACAGCTGTTTCAAAAATTCGTGCATGCAAAAATTTTACCAGTAAAAATTTGCAAGAATTTTTTTCTCTCTTTTGACGCTCTCAACTTGCAAATTTTTTGGATTAATGAACGCTTCCTAGTAACAATTGTTACAAATTCGTAACAATTTTTAGTAAATGAACACAGCTAATATGTATACACTACTTGCAAGTAATTACTTGCTTGTGGCAACGTAGGATTAATGCTTTAAAAAATTATCTTGCAAATCAAGTTTTAGAACAAAGAAAAATAATGTAATGACATAATATTAAATAAGTTAAAACCAATTTAATGACCGTTAGTAGTTTACAGGGTGCTGTGTTTTTATTATATCTTCATTAAACATTGCGGCCCCCATGACTTGGTGCAGCTTGGCATTGGTCCACAAACCAGGTTACAATGTGGGTGTTGCGATGGGAGTGCCAATGAGGAAGAGTCCAGAGTTCAATGGGGTCAAATAGTGAGGGTCATAACTAGCAGGGCTTAGAGGTCTAGAATTCAGGCAAGATTCAATACGGGCTAAAATTGTGAATAACTCTTCAAATGTGACTTTCATATTCGGCAATAATTTTGTCAGGTGCATTTTAAATGACTACGCCTGCTTCCCAGAGTTTACCCTCCCAGGGCTCCATGTGTGGGTGACTATTTTGATGACTATATTGTTGAATGAGTTAATTTTGAAGAGCCCTTTGAAATTCAAAACGATCCTTTTTTAGAAGTTCTGCTGCTCCGACGAAGTTTTTCCCATTATCAAGTACATTATGGCAGCGCATCCACGGCGTCCTATAAAGCGAGAAAAGGCCGCCAAAATAGCTTGGGTTGTTAGGCCACTTACAGCATCTAAATGTATGGCTTAAGTGGCAAAGCAAATAAAGAGGTAGATATAGCCCTTTGTGATAAGGGAGGCTCGACCTGTGAAGTTTCGTACACCAAAGGGTGCAGCGTAATCAACACCTGTAACAATAAAGGGTCTTGATATTGTTGTGCGCTTAGATGGCAGGGGCGCCATTATCTGACTTTGAGTATGTTTTTTGTAAAGTACACACGTTTTGCAATTATTTATGATTGTTTTTACTAAGGGCTTTAGCCTAAAAATCCAAAATTATGTTCTTATTACTCGGGTTATGAGCTCATTTCCACCATGCAAAGTAATTTCATGCACAAATTCTGTAATCATTCTGGACAACTGGACAAACAAAAATGTTGTTAAGTTAGTCCAACGGGGTATTTTTATAGTTTTAATATTGGGAAAGTTGTTTACGAATTTTTTCCATTTATGTTGAGAAATTGGTTTTAAAATGTCATCCCAGTCTGTTTCATCTAACCATATTTATTGCATTATTAGTTTAGCGTTTAGTGCCTCAAAAAATTTGGCAATGGTAGATAGAACTTCTCTCTTTGTATACGCTTGTTTAAATTTGATATCTGGGGCTGTGAATGTAAAGGAGTCCGATGAAATATTCCATTTTATCCCTAGAATTTTGGTCCCGTTATTTTTGGATAGATTTAACCAGTCGAATGGTACTAGAGTCTCATTAAGTAATTCCAGAATGACTTGTGGCTCATTAAAGTTTTATTTCATTAAATCAAAGACGGCAGATTTTAGAACAGAAGTTAATTATTTTTTAGTTTGAATAGCTTCTCTTATTGTATTACCTCCTGCTAAGACATCATCCACAAGAACCTTGGACGCCAAGGGATGAGTCAGATATGTAGCTGTAGAAGCCTTCTTATGGCTAAAAAAGAGCAAAATTCACTCCAAATGTGACTGTGAGAAGCTCGTAATTTTCTATGGGATCATTTTTCGGTTTTCTGAATAAGATTCGTTGAAACTTTGTTTGAGTTGGGTTGATTAGTATTTGGAAAAATCTCCATTTTGCTATCAGAAGAACAAGATCATTCGGAGGAATGGGTCCTGGATATAAAATGTCAATAGGACTACTCTTATTTGACGTTGGGCTAGAGGCATTGAATACCATTGAAACATTGATAACACTGTGCAAGAAATTGACACTTTTTTTCGTGACAAGCTGGGCACCTGGCGTTTTAACATAATTCGGGTACGCTAAATCCAGTGGTGCCCGCGGTTTTTTAAGATTGGCTCTGGTTTTCGAGATATACCGTTATTTCGAAAATGGAGGAGGTTGCACAACATATGTTCGCATAACTCAAAAACGCTTTAGCTTATTGAAAAAACTTAAAAACCCGAAATTTCCTTTAAGAAAAGTAAAAGCTCATTCTAATAAAATTATTTTTTTAACAAAATTTCGAAATTTTTGTTTTTTAAAAATTCATAAAAAATTGGAAAATGCTTCTAATTTTTTGCAGACGTATAAAAAACGAAATTCCAAACAAAACAAGCCATAAATGATTAAAATGTGGCCTTTAATTTTGCACCTGCAGCGCCTGAGATACCCCTAGACGGGTCAAATGTATGACCAGCGCAACTTTATTTTCCATTCCCATCATTTGTTTCTAAGGCCTAGGATTCACTCCTAGGGGGATAAAATGTATGACCGACCTCCAATGTTTATTGTTCTTAACATTTTCTTAAAACATTGCCATATATCTCCACCCCTAAGGGGGGCTCCCATACAAATATGGCCGTTTAATGAAATTCTTAAATTTGGCCCCTGCAGCGATTAGGATGCCCCTAGATGGGTCAAATGTATGACCAACCCCAATTTATTTTTCATCTCAATCATTTATTTCTAACATACCCACCCGCTATCTCCATTCCTTAAGGTGGCTTCCATACAAAATGTTCAATGCAGACTAGAAATATATTGAAGAAAAAGTCCCATATATGCCCAGGAGTCGCCCCTAGGGGGATAAAATGTATGACTGACCTCCATTAGTTTTTTTTTCTTAACATTTTCTCAAATTATACTTTCCCTTTATCACCATCCCTTAGGGGGGCTCCCATACAAATATTGCGTTTTATGAAATTCTTAAATGAATTAAAATTTGTCGACTTTTGTGAATAAAATGAAAAGTTGCAAACAGATTTTAATAATTTATGGCTTGTTTTATTTGCAGCTTCGTTTTTTATAAGTCTGCAAAAAATTGGAAGCCTAGCTGCATTCAACTTTTTATGAATTTTTAAAAAACAAAAATTTCGAAATTTTGTTAAAAAAATTATTTTTTTTTCCGAAAAAAAAATTCTGTTTCTAAAACGACTACGGATATTAGAAAGAGGTTTTACTTTTCTTAAAGGAAATTATTGCGGAATTTCGGTTTTTTTAATTTTTTCAATAAGCTAAAGCGTTTTTGAGTTACGCGAACATGTGTTGTGCAACCTCCTCCATTTTCGAAATAACGGTATATATCGAAAACCAGAGCCAATCTTAAAAAACCGCGGGCACCACTGGATTCAGCGTACCCGAATTATATTAAAACGCTATGTGCCCGGCTTGTCTGTTTTTTCAACTAGCATAGTGTAATAGTTTGGAGCTTTGTATATATCTGAGGGTTCGATTTTTTTCATGTGTCCTAAATCAAGATATTCGTAAATGTAAATAACGTTGCCATATAATTGCTTTATTTCGTGTTTTTGGCTGAGCATGCGTTCTATTCGTAGCTATTAAGCCATAGAAATTTTGCGAGAAGAGCCTATTTCTTTTGTTTTTTTAAGGGCAGGGTAACTATATACCTTTCCGTGTCGTTTCTACGTGTTGTTTTCTTGAAATTGAGTTCCAGCGTGTGAGGATTTGGTCAAGGGACGATATATTTAATAACGAAATTGTTGTTGTGGGTCAAGTAGTTTTTAGAGTTGGTCCTCCCATAATCCAGCCAAATACTTTTTTTGTGCCAAAAGGCATCCAATAAACCGCATCGGTGTGTCCATGCAATAAACAGAGGGGCCTACCTCAAGGCCGATTATCAAGTCGATGGTTCTACTTTGATTGAAGTGAGGGTCTGCAAGTTGCATTATTGCAATCTCATTAAGTTTTTGCATATCCAACGTTAAGGTGGTAAATTAAGGGAAAGGGTCTTGAGAACGGGGGACCACTCTTCTAACTTAAACGATGTGTCCACACGTCAGCAAAGGTTAAGCAAACATGCTTTGGTTGAGGTTTCTGAAACTGTTTGACTCAAACCAGTTACGTGAACTACATATCTTTTAGTGGGTAGTTTCAATCGGTTTTTTAGTTTATCCGATACAAAGGTTGATTGTGATCCACGATTGGCTATTTTCGCGTATGGTCAGGGAAGTAACGTTAGGAATAACTGATGTTGTAGTGGACTGTATGTTTTGGACTCGCTCTGCAGCGCTTTAGTGTGGTAAGCTTGTAGGCTGTATCACCGTTGCCTTGTGCAACATAGTGTTGTGTTTTTGTTTACACATTTTACAACTGTATTTACTCGGGCATTCCCTGACACTCTGACTGATCGACTGAGGGTTGTAACATGACTCTAACGATATGAATTCGATAACTTACATTTTTTTCTACAAATGTGGGGCATGATCGTAGGGTGTGTGACTCTTTATTTTTATCAGGTTTATTTATGTTCTGACTGTGACTCTCAGATTTCGATACTATATTGTTTTAATATCCCCGTTTAATTTTTCAAATATGAACGCATAGTAACTCGGTTTTTATTTTAATAGTGACGTCACGGTTATTTTATACAAAAGAATAAAGCAAACACACAAGTAGAAAATAGCAATTTCTCAAATGTTCTCTTTTGTTATTTAAATTTTGTTTTTATTTTCTTCTTGTGTTTTTTGTAGTAACTACATGTTCACTTACTTGCTGAATGCTTGCTTGTGTTGTTGTTGTTGTTGCTGATTTTCGCTAGGCGAGTACAAACTTCTCTGCTGCTGAGCTGTGATCTGCCGATGGTGGCTTATCGTTAGGAATTTTGATTTTTTGCAATATTAGTGTTCTTTTTTGCCAACTTTCAGGGTCACTTTTTTAATCACACTTTTTTCCAAAAAATTTGTTCCTTTTAATTGTTGTTGTTTAGAGTCACAGTTTTATACCGTATTATTTTCCCGAGTCTCCTGACTTTTTGTCTTCTTTTTTAGCAAAGTTTATTTTCTTATGTTTTAAATCACACACTTTTTTTCAAAAAATTTGTTCTATTTAATTTGTATTTTCAGGTCACACTACGGTATATTTTTTTATTTTTTAGAGTCACAAATTTTCTAAGTTTTAATTACACAATTTTTTTCCGAAAGTTCTTGTAAAAAGTATCCGGTTAAAAGGGCCAAAATGTTGAGGGTTGGACTTTTAAATTTTCAGCTCAGGATGTTTCACGGTTCCTTATTTTTTATCTTTTAAATAAAAACACTTTGTATTGTTGTATTTTGTATATTTGGTTTTATGGTCTTATTTGTGGTTTTTGTTTTCTTAAATTTTTTGTTCACAATGTTTTGTTTTTATGTTTATTACAATGTTTTTATTTGTTTAATGTTTTAGTTGTGTCACAATATATGTTTTTTTTTACTTTACTTGTTCACTGTTCTACGGTTGAAACTAGAGTGCTTTTAAATGCTTTAAAAATGATCTTTCAAGTTAAGTTCGAGTACACAGAAAAATAATGTAATGATAAAATATAAAATAATTAAATAACAATTTAAGGGCCGTTAGTATTTTACAGGCTGCTGTGTTTATAACGAGTCATCCTATATTTGTTGATAACATATTATTTTGTATTATAAAATTATGGTAACAAGAATTGGTAGAGTGTGGCAAATCTTTTCTTTGTGTCAGGTTCGAAATGATAGACATATACAGCATATTTTTATTTTAAGTTTTTACAATATTTTGATATGAAACAGCTCTTTCTACATTAGCGGGTGGAATTGATACTATTCTACGAACAACTCTGGATCAATTCGTTTAACTAATTTTTTTTAATGTGGGGTGTTTTACTTTTGTTGACCTGTGTTATTATGTGTGATTATTTATTTGTTTCGGCTTAAGGTCTTGTGACGATAAAATATAAATAAAAACCAATTTTTTTTTTTAATTTTGTTTTTTTTTTTCTATCCTCTTACAACTACAATTCATGTTGGAAAAAACCCAGCCAATTGTAGGGGAATGTAAGAAAGAAAAAATTCACTATTTATTGTTGTGTCTTTGTTGAAGCTTTGATATTGTTACAAGTAAGAGTGAGTGTTTAAAATTCTTATTCACTTTAAGGTCTTACTTGTATAATATTTTTAGCTTTTCTAAAGTATTTGGAAAAAGTTTCCTGACGAGCTGGCCTAAGCAACCAGCGAAATGCGCATAGAAACTAGCTTTCCCACAACAATAAATTTCAGTGTTTTTTATCATAAATTGGGATTATTAGCACATCATTAATAAATGAATTAATTAATAAATATTTCATTCCCGAAAATAATTTTTGAAAACCAATTTTGTTGTTTTATTTTATTTTAACAATTTATTTTCTCCGATATTTCGGTTAACTTCGTTAACCATTTTCAAGGAATCTAAAAACAATAATTTTCTTGAGTTTTACAACAATACAAGTTATAATTTAAAAATTACGTACATAAAGGGTTAATCTCTTTTACCGCGTCTTTTTTCACAAACCTAAAACGTTGAACACAACTAATCAACTAGTTGTCATTTCTTATTATGTTTATAAATTATGTGTCGATATAATTGAGCGCAATTGTCTGTGTCTTTCTTATAATTAAGTCGTGTGTTTGTTGGAACATTTATTATATGTAAAATTTCCAACGTAAATCTCTTTTTATAATTGTTCTCTTCCTGCAGTATTCTCACTTTCTCAAAGTCTGGTTTGTGACCACTTATTGCACAGTGGGCAGCAAGTGCAGTTTTTTGTTCTAATGGTTTGTCTTTGTTTTTCAGGTCTGATTTGTGTGATGATATTCTAGTCTTTAATTTAGTCTTTGTTGTGCCCACATATGTTTTGTTGCACAACTGTGAACCATTACCATTACAGTTTATCTTATATATTAGGTTTGATCTGTCATCCTTATTTAATTTGTCTTTAGTTTTACTGAACAACTTTCCAAGTGAGTTATGACTCTTCATAGCAAGTTCATACTTATCATTGTCATAAATGTTTGTCTTCTTAATTCTCTCAGATAATCCTGCTATATAAGTTATGGATTTGTAAATTTTCTGAGGTTTATCATTGTTTGTCGATATTTTTCTTGTTAAATTAACATGTCTAATTAAATCCTTTATGGTGTTCTTCGGATATTCATTTTTCTCCAGAATATTGGTAATTTTCTTTATATTATCTTTATGAAAAATTTCGTCGCTTATATCTAATACTCTTTTAATAAAGTTCGTCGCTGTATTAATTATAACTCGTCTGGGGTGTTTGGAATAAAAATTTATTATCCTAATAGATGAAGTGGGCTTTTGATACCAATCTTGTTTAAGTGATTCTCCGTCTCGTCTTATGACTGCATCCAAATAAGGTAGTTCATTATTCTTTTCTATTTCCACAGTGAATTGAATCTGCCCATTATAAGCATTCAACATGTTCAAAGTGTCGTCACCTGCATGTTTCTTCACAATGGCAAAAATATCATCCACATATTTCGTCATTATTCTAGGTTTCGTCTTTAGTTTCCCAATTGTCAAATCTAAAAGTTCTTCCATATTTTTGGTAATCCATAAATCCTTGGCGCTACCGCAGTTCTGGTAGTTCCCATTATTCAAATTCATAGCAGACGGTGAGGATATTGTTCAGACTCTAGATAATAAAGAACAACAAAATATTGCGAGATGTAAATTAACATCTCTTATAGCCTCTTCAGTCCCGGAAGCGGCCCCCTGAAGAAAAACTCTCAAAACATTTTTTTTCTGAACTGGCTGCATTTAATTTAGAAAAATTAGTAAAAATTTTTCTTGTCAGGTGCAGGACTATGGAGATATGACAGGTCCAGCCAGCTGGACATTTGGAACGTATAAAGTTTAATATAAATTTTGATAAAGTTCAATTTATTAGGGCAGTATAACAAAAATTATGCATTAATTCATTACAAATCAATAATAAACAATAAAAAAATTAGGAAATATTAATTGAAAAAATGATTTAAGAATGAAATTCAAAAAAGCATTGTCTTTCTTTGGCAATGCAGAGAAATATATTACAAGAAGTACACTTGAATCGCGTTTTTTGTTGGCAGCCCTCTTTGCGGCATCTCATATAGTTATTTTTATCATCGACTCCGCATTGGGTCGCGCGAATAGGGTCGATTTTAATGCCCGAAAAACCCAATGTTGCGTGCTGACGCACAAACGCGCGACGGATCATGGAGCCTCATCTGTGTATATGGGTGGTATAATCATTGAGGAATCAGAATCTCTTGATGTCCTGGGCATGAGGATACAATGTGATGTCCGATGGACAGAACATATATTTAACGTGTCGAAAGAAGCATTCAAGTGCCTCGGTTTTTTGAAACGGTGTAAGACATACTTCACTCCATCGGATCTCCTTACTATTTATACCACCTATATCCGACCGCGAATGGAATACAACTCTCATGTATGGGACGGTGCCTCAAAGTCTATTTTGGAGCTTCTCGACCGTGTGCAGGAGAGGGCGAAGGTTCTCATTGGTGACAGTAGGGTATCCAATTCTATTGACTCCCTTGAGCACCGTCGCAATGTGGGTTGTATTTGCCTGTTTTATCGTTACTACAATGGGATGTGTTCTGATTAAATTAGGGATCTGGTTCCCAAAACCCGTGTGTTTGTCCGTAATACACGTTTTTCCTCAAGAGCCCATCCTTTTGTGGTCGATTGGCCGGTAAATCGTACAACGCATTACAGAGAAAATTCGTTTTTTGGCCGGACTGTTGGTATGTGGAACAGCCTTCCTGCTGAAGTCTTCCCTCTCACTTACAACATGAATAAGTTCAAGTCGAATGTTCACAAACACTACTTCCTCTATCCTCCTTCCCATAACCTTTTTTCCTAGTTCCAACACAATGCATTGCATTTGTAGGGGCCATCCCCTGAGTGCTGGTCCTAACCAAAAAAAAAAAAAAAAAATGGTTAGAAATGAATTTTTCGAAACCCATTTTAAATTTCTTATTGTGCCCTTTAATATTTCGCGAACTTCTTCCACAGCTTCGAGTGCAACATCCTCTTCCCCTTGGTCCTCTAAACTGGTATCAAAAATTTCGTTTTCGCCTTCATCGTCTGAAAAGTCTTCCAAATCACTTTCCATCAATAACTCAAACGGCTTTTGCTCTGTCAGTCCTTTTTTACCGCCATTTTTTTAGTATGTATTTATTACAAACGTGCAGCCAGCTGGACAGAATACATTGTCATTAATTATGGGCCACAATTTACATCAAATTGCTTACCTTTACTATGAAGATACAGAAAACAAGTCTATTCAGTCAATCGAAAACAATTACAGGTAAAAACCAGATTAAAACCGTAAAAAATGCACTTTTTTAGGAGCTGGTAGGCAAAAACCGAATGCTGATGCAACTGATGAAGAATTTTCCACATGTGCTTTTGTAGATGCCAGATAGTTAAAAACTTGCTAAACGATTTAAAAAACAACGTTTCCAGCTATCTGCACAAATGGTCATAAATATGTAAAACTTTTCACACATTTCATAAAATACGTTAGAAAAATGTCCAGCAGGCTGCACGCCAGGACCGAAGAGGATAGACAACCACTTGAGTAAAACTAAATTGACCCAAAGAGATAGGATGTTACTTGACACAGTGGATCAGACTAAACAATTTCTTGACAAAAATAAAAATGTATTAATACTTAGTGCAGACAAAGGCAACAAGACAGTAGCAATGACCAAGGAGGAGTACCAACGGAAAATGAAAAACATTCTGTGTGATATGTGCACATACAAACGATTAAAGCAGGATCCCACGTCTTCGTTGCAGACTAAGAATAATTTAATAGTTGACAACTTATTTAATTTAGGACTACTAGGTATAAGGGAAAAGGCAATATTAACTACCAGAACTGCGGTAGCGCCAAGGATTTATGGATTACCAAAAATCCACAAACAGGGAATATCATTAAGACCAATTTGTTCTTCAATAAATTCAGTATCTCGTGGACTATGCAAATATATTGTTGGCATTTTAAAGAATTTGACGAACGAATCGAAATACAACGTAAAAGACGCAATTCAGTTTAAGTCTAGGATTAATAACACAAATATTGAGAATGATGAAATTCTCATATCATTTGACGTAGTGTCATTGTTTCCAAGTATCCCTATAAATTTGGCACTTAAGACGATATTGGAGAAATGGGACATCTTAAAATAATATACCAACATTCCTCGAGAACTTTTTATGGAAATTGTCAAATTTTGTATTAAAGACACAAGGTATTTTAAGTACGATGGAAACATTTATGAGCGGCGAAAAGGAACGCCCATGGGATCACCGGCCTCACCAATAATAGCGGATTATTATGGAAGAACTTTTAGATTTGACAATTGGGAAACTAAAGACGAAACCTAGAATAATGACGAAATATGTGAATGATATTTTTGCCATTGTGAAGAAACATGCAGTTGATGACACTTTGAACATGTTGAATGCTTATAATGGGCAGATTCAATTCACTGTGGAAATAGAAAAGAATAATGAACTTCCTTATTTGGATGCAGTCATAAGACGAGACGGAGAATCACTTAAACAAGATTGGTATCAAAAGCCCACTTCATCTAATAGGATAATAAATTTTTATTCCAAACACCCCAGACGAGTTATAATTAATACAGCGACGAACTTTATTAAAAGAGTATTAGATATAAGCGACGAAATTTTTCATAAAGATAATATAAAGAAAATTACCAATATTCTGGAGAAAAATGAATATCCGAAGAACACCATAAAGGATTTAATTAGACATGTTAATTTAACAAGAAAAATATCGACAAACAATGATAAACCTCAGAAAATTTACAAATCCATAACTTATATAGCAGGATTATCTGAGAGAATTAAGAAGACAAACATTTATGACAATGATAAGTATGAACTTGCTATGAAGAGTCATAACTCACTTGGAAAGTTGTTCAGTAAATCTAAAGACAAATTAAATAAGGATGACAGATCAAACCTAATATATAAGATAAACTGTAATGGTAATGGTTCACAGTTGTGCAACAAAACATATGTGGGCACAACAAAGACTAAATTAAAGACTAGAATATCATCACACAAATCAGACCTGAAAAACAAAGACAAACCATTAGAACAAAAAACTGCACTTGCTGCCCACTGTGCAATAAGTGGTCACAAACCAGACTTTGAGAAAGTGAGATTACTGCAGGAAGAGAACAATTATAAAAAGAGATTTACGTTGGAAATGTTACATATAATAAATGTACCAACAAACACACGACTTAATTATAAGATAGACACAGACAATTGCGCTCAATTATATCGACACATAATTAATAAGCATAATAAGAAATGACAACTAGTTGATTAGTTGTGTTCAACGTTTTAGGTTTGTGAAAAAAGACGCAGTAAAAGAGATTAACCCTTTATGTACGTAATTTTTAAATTATAACTTGTATTGTTGTAAAATTCAAGAAAATTATTGTTTTTAGATTCCTTGAAAATGGTTAACGTAGTTAACCGAAATATCGGAGAAAATAAATTGTTAAAATAAAATAAAACAACAAAATTGGTTTTTATTTATATTTTATCGTCACAAGACCTTAAGCCGAAACAAATAAATAATCACACAATTTGTTTTAATGTTGAAACCTTTTTTCTAAAATTACGAATACATACTTTAATTTTTTAACCTTTAATAATATGAAACATGAGTTGCCAAGTTAAATTAAAAAAAACAAATTATAAACTGGAATATTTTATAAATTGATGTATCATTGTACTTTTTAAAACTCGATTGTACCAACATTGGTACAATTGTACTTACTTCTTTTGCATCCCTGATAAACACTAATATATTTTTATATTGAAGCACAAATAAAAACGTATGTATACTATACTTATGTTATACTAAATATTACTCTCTGTTATTTCAAAATTACTTTATTTTATAGAATTTTAAATTTCTCTTTATGGGAAAAATATAATGTACCCAACGGAAAAAAATATATAAAAGAAAAAAAATATAATAAATAAATAGCAATAACAATGTAAAAGATTTAAAATAAATTGTAATGAAATCCTTACAATCCAAAATATTTACATATATGAGAACCCCAGAATCCAGAGTTGAAAATCCCAATACTAATGTAGTAAACGAGGTAGTAGTTGAGAGTAGAAAAATAGATCTAACACAACTCAAATTTGCCTAACTTTGATTACAGTAATTACCTGCATAAATTTAGCTCTGAAGATACATACACTCTATACATAATAGAAAATTAACGAAAAGATATTTAAGCAGAGCTAATGATTTATATAAAGTATAAATCAATGGATAAAAGGGAATTGATACGTAGGATAATTCATACCGAAAAAGAAAATTTTAAAAGGGCTAATAAGTGTATAAACAGAAACACTTTTGTACAAACAGAAGTAGTCAGAAAACGTTTAAACACCATTATTAATTCGTTGGAAATAATAAGAGAGGTAGTATACAAGAATAAGGAAAAACCCTTTAATAGATTATCTTAAAGAAACTCACGAACAGTTGCAGTCTCACATGTAAATACCAAATAAATTAAATTGCTAGAAATTATTATTAATTCTAAACTGACAAGTTCGTAAAAGGCGAATCAGGTGAGGTATTGTCCGACAAAATTATGAACATAAAGCAAAATAATAAAACTGCAAACATTTATTGCTCTGAGATAGAATCACTTCCAAAACTACTTTTTCTTTTATTATTCTTACGCTAATCCCGCGAAGCTCTTCGCTTCTCTACAGGAGACCAGAGTCTCTGCCGGTAATCGAACCCACAACCCCGGTACTGCTAGACTAGCTCACTACCAGCTAGCCTACCGGGGCATACCTATTAGATGGTTTGTCATGCGATTTGACAAATAAATATTTTACACAAGTTTCTGTAAAGGCGCTGACCAAGAATTGCACCAACTTATCATAGAACCAGGTCAATTAAACAACCTGAATGATGCATTATCAAAATTTGTCAATATTTGCACTGAGGCAACTGGCCAACAAAATACCATTTTATATTTCAAACAGGAAAAAAGTAAAATTTTCTGCGGAAATAACAGGATGTTTTTTAGAGGAAATAATAATAATGTTAATAAATAATAATAATGTTAATAACAACAATAGTAATAACAATAATAATTACAATAATAATACAAATAGGGGCTATGATAACAGAAGAGGACAAGCAGTAAGCGTAGATATTACGTCCGAGTAACTAACTCCAATGAAAATGATTCGGAAAACCCGAACACTTCCCTAAGATCAAGTCAATAATAGAAGATTGCATAACCTTAACCTTAACTTTAGTAGTTTCATTCAAATCCAACTAAATATAGTCAATTCCATAGTAACACTGTTAGTAGACACCGGAGCAGTATCGTTAAAATAAATATAACGAAAATTTATCTTATATGCTATTCAGTAAGATTTTTAACGATATTCGCTGTCGATTAAAGTCAGCTGTTACTTTAAGCAGTTTTTTTTTCATTATTTTAACGACAATAATTTACGTTGTGTTTATTTATTCGATAAAGTGTATTTTATGTTTAAAAAGGCTGAGGCTCGACTTCTTACATATGTACATACTACAAACATACCACATACATACATACTTATGTATGTATGAACAAAATTCTAAATTCAAAAACTACAGCTGTTTACAATTGTTTAAAATAAATTACAGAAACACACTATCGTTACTGCAAGCGATTATATATGTCGACAAAAATTACGATTGTCGGATCGTTAAAAGATAGTGAATCGCGTCACAGATGTTTCCCTAATCAAACATAAATATACATTTAAAATAATAGCTGTTCAACATTCCAGCATAACGCCAAAAAAAAAAAACATATTCTACGGATATCGAGCGTCTCTTGACTGAAAAAAGGAGAGTTCGAAGAGAGTGGCAATTGCATAGATCCCCCCAACTTAAGACTTCATTAAAAGAGTGCAAGAAAGTTACTGCAGTCTCATAAAACGGCTTCCCTGGAAAAATATCTTAAGGAACATGATGCAACTCCACAATCAGACTACTCATTATGGCGTGCAGCTAGAAGTCTCAATAGACCAGTTATATCTAAGCCACCATTAAAAAACTTGAATGGAAGTTGGGCAAGAAATGATATTGAAAAAGGAAATCTGTTTGTTAATCATCTGAAAAAAGTATTTACCCTTAATATTTCTCACGATATAGCAGTCGAGTTACCGCTGTAAATGTTAGAGCAGCTATTCCCCTAAGATTCGAGTTTAGAGAAATCGAAAAGGCTATTTGTGATTTAAACACCAAGAAGGCACCCGGTATTGATAAGATCAGTAATAAAATGCTTTTGGAGCTACCAAGTATAGCAAAGAAAATTATTCTTATTATTTGCAATGCTATTTTACGCCTTCAATACTACCCTCAATAATGCAAGGTTTCCTTAGTAACCATGATACCAAAGCAAGGAAAGGATCACACAAAAGTTGAGTCATACAGTCCAATTAGCTTATTATCTAATATCTCAAAGCTATTTGAGAAACTACTAGTGTCTAAATTAACGCCGATTTTAAATAAACATAGATATATTCCAAACCATCAATTCGGTTTTAGAAGAAATTGAACAAACTCACCGAATAGTATATGTCATAAGAAAAGGCTTTGAAGAAAAAAAATATTGCTGAGCACTCTTCATCGATATGTCTCAAGGTTTTGATATGGTTTACTATTGAAGGTTTACTACTGAAATTGCAGCAAAACCTACCAGCAAACATACACAAGCTGTTAGAAAGCTATTTAGTCGGTCGTCAATTTATTATTAAAGAAGGCGAATTTTTGAGTTCTCCACAGCCAAATAACGCTGGAGTCCCACAAGGCAGCATCCTGGGCCCTCTATTATACTTAATTTATACTTCGGGCTTGCCAACAAATAGCTCAACATTTGCGGACGATACAGCTTTTCTAAGCATACAAACTGTCAAGAAGCATCTCGTTACTTACAGGATCATATATTTAAACTGGAAAGGTGGTTAAAAAAAATGGATGATAAAGATTAATGAGCAAAAATGCGCACATATAACATTCACATTGCGTCGGGAAACATGCCCCCCTATTAAAATCAATAATCAAATAATACCCCAACACTCGCATGTAAAATACCTTGGTATACATCTAGATCGTCGTTTAACGTGGAAATGGCATATAGAAGCTAAATTATCTCAAATGAAACTAAAAGAAATCCAAATTAATTGGCTTATTGGAAGAAATTCTGTTCTCAGTCTCGATTGCATACTTCTTCTTTACAACTCTATATTAAAATAATTTGGTGCTACGGAATTCAGTTATGGGGCACTGCCTCGGCTTCTAACATCGAAAAAATTCAAAGGCGCCATTATAAACTTCTTCGAATAATCACAGCCGCTCCCTGGTACGTCAAAAACTCAAACATCCACAAGGATCTCAATGTGCCATTAGTAAAAACCAGGGCTGTGGAGTCGTCCGAAAAAAGTACTAACTCCGACTCCGACTCCAAACGCTGAAATTTTTTAAGTGCGACTCCGACTCCGACTCACGACTCCGACTCCTACTCTAACCGTGATGCGAAATGAATTATGGGAATCCCCGCGTAATGTGCATAAGAAAAACATGAGTGTTATGGTAGGAATTAAAGGCAGGCCGATAAAGATGTTTCTACACAAAAGAGAAATAATTTTACGTCACCATTTTTCTAATACACACTAGTATTTATGTGTTATAGCAACACTTATTCTGTACAATGTTGAAAATATTTCAGCGTTGATGGTTGAAAAATTCTGATATTAAAATTATTGGCAATTCCTGTCATTAACATTTTTTAGCATGAGTAAATTATTTAAAAAATCACACATCTTTTTCGACTAGATCAATAACTGAGTATAAGTTTTGCTAATGTAATTTAGACTTTTACCCGCACGTATAAAAAATATACCTAAATATACTTAAATAGTAAAGTACTTGAATCAACTATTTCTCATAAAATAAATTAAAATCTACTTATTAATATTGATCTGCAAAATATTGCATCGCCAATTTCGAAGAATTTTTATATTGGAAAATATTAGAATTGTTTTTTAATTTTTTATGTCGAAAAATTTTGGAGTCGGAGTCGCGCGTTTTTTTTTTGGGTACTGCGACTCCGACTCCGGTACAAAAACCTCAACTCCGACTCCACAGCCCTGGTAAAAACTATGATAATGAAATATGCAGTAAAATGTTAAAAAAGGCTGGAACTGCACCCAAATCTATTAGCTCGAAATATTTTAAATTATGGCGACCACACTCGCTTAAGAAGAAGAGACACTGCAGCACTCACCCAATCAGATAAGCGATAAACACCTACATATGTGAACAGAAACCGTGATGACAAAATCTTTTTTGTCTGGCACTGGCACCCCTGGTGGGAGCACCCCTAAGGGATGGTGATAAAGGGAAAGTATAATTTGAGAAAATGTTAAGAACAAAAAACTAATGGAGGTCAGTCATACATTTTATCCCCCTAGGGGCGACTCCTGGGCTTTTATGGGACTTTTTCTTCAATATATTTCTAGTCTGCATTGAACATTTTGTATGGAAGCCCCCTTAAGGAATGGAGATAGCGGGTGGGTATGTTAAAAATAAATGATTGAGATGAAAAATAAAGTGGGGTTGGTCATACATTTGGCCCATCTAGGGGCATCCTAGGCGCTGCAGGGGCCAAATTTAAGAATTTCATTAAACGGTCATATTTGTATTGGAGCCCCCTAAGGGGTGGATATATATGGCAACTATGTTGTAAGAAAATGTTAAGAACAAAAAACATTGGAGGTCGGTCCTACATTTTATCCCCCTAGGAGTGAATCCTAGGCCTTAGAAATAAATGATGGGAATGAAAAATAAAGTTGCGCTGGTCATACATTTGGCCCGTCTAGGGGTATTTCAGGCGCTCACTTACTCGAATAGGAAAAGGAAAACTAAGTCTATTTGTACAACATTTTTTGATATAAAAACTAATAGTTTTTGGTACCACACAATTTATACGTGGTAGATGATGAATTTGCAATACATTGCGATAGAATTATTTGCATGGATTTTATAAAGAAGTTTAATTGTATTCTTGAATTTAACAAAGATATAGATTACCTCATACTAAGACCATGTAATATAACACATCAGATAGTAATACCAATAACTAATACATGTAATGAAGATATTACTTTACCGCCAAGATCTGAACTAATACGCCAAATAAAACTTTCATCCGCTACCAAGGAAATATTGATACCCAATCAGGAACCCCTTCCTTGTATTTAATAGCCAGTACATTAGTAAATACTAATACTACAGTTAATTCCCTAAACTAGAGTAAAATTCTAACAGAAGATGTTAGAAATTATGTAATAAACAAGCATGATTCTTCTGATAAACACAGAAAAACGAAAATATTAAACCAAATGAAGAAAATTTTTCCAGAAGAGTTCAGTAAAACATTAACAGAACTATGTTCCGAATACAGCGATATTTTCGGATTAGAATCAGAAACTAATGGGTGATTTTTTAAGAGCTATAGGAAAGTTTAAAAAAAAACACATAAAATTCAGAAAAATGCATGAAATATTTATTTGAATCGATAGTACGGTCCATATAATTTAATGTTTGAAGATTATTTCATGCAAATGTTGACCGTGACTGCGCCTCAAATGGTCCATCCGCTTAGTCCAATTTTGACATACTCTTTCCAACATTTCGGCCGGTATCTCATGAAAAAATGCTTCAATGTTGTCTTCCAATGCGTCAATTGAAGCGGGCGTGTGTGTATAGACATGAGCTTTAACGTAGCCCCACAAAAAATAGTCTAAAGACGATAAATCGCACGATCTAGGCGGCCAATTGACCGGTCCCGAACGTGAAATAAAATGTTCACCGAACTCGCCTCTCAATAAGTCCATTGTTAAGCGTGCTGTGTGGCATGTGGCACCGTCTTGTTGAAACCATATGTCATGCAAGTCAAGCTCTTGCACTTTGGGCAAAAAAACTTGGATATCATCTCACGGTAGCGCTCACCATTCACAGTTATGTTACGATTCGCATCATCTTTGAAGAAGTACGGTCCAATGATGCCACCAGCCCATAAACCGCACCAAACTGTGACTTTTTCTGGATGCATTGGTAGCTATTGCAATGCTTCTGGCTGATCTTCACTCCAAAATCGACAATTTTGCTTATTAGCGTACCCATTGAGCCAAAAATGGGCTTCGTCGCTGAACACAATTTTTTTAACTTTCTTAACAGAGCACGCATTTTGATAATAAAATTCAATAATTTGCAAGCGTTGTTCGTTTGTAAGACGATTCATGGTTAAATTATAGACCAAACTGAAGATGTTTGACAGTGAAACAAAACACGAAACGTGCGTCAGATGTTTAAACCAGTGTTGCCAAAAAGCTAATAGCTAAAAAATCACACGTTATAACAACTAATAATTTTTAAAGACAAAAGTTAAGGAAACAAGTAAACAAATTGATAGATGATAAAATAAGAGAACCATCATATTCCGAATACAATAGTCCGATTTTATTGGTTCCAAAGAAATCCCTTCTGAATTCTAAAGAAATAAGATGGAGTTTAGTTATTGACTACAGACAACTAAAAAAGAAATTAGTTGCAGATAAATTTTCATTACCAAGAATAGATGATATATTGGATCAACTTGGTAGAGCTAAATATTTTTTTGTTTGGACTTAATGTCCGGATTCCATCAAATAGAATTGGAAAACGATTCTAGAGATCTAACTTCATTCTGAACCAGCGAAATTTCATAAAGATTTACCAGACTACCATTCGGCCTAAAAGTAACACCGAATATATTCCAAAGAGGGAAGACAATTACTTTTAGTGTACTAAGTCCTGATCAAGCTTTCCTTTACATGGATGACTAAGTCGTTCTAGGTTGTTCAAAGAAGCACATGCTTAAAAATCTAACACAACATCCAAAGATGCTGATAGTGCAAAGAGATTTTTCGCTTTTTGTAACTATTATTGGCGATTTATTATGAATTTTTCTGAATATTCAAGACATCTGACTTAAAAAATGTAAAAAGTTGTACCTTTTGAATGGACAAAGGAATGCGATATAGCTTTTAACTATCAGATTTTGAAAAACCGTTCTGCATAACAACAGCCGCAAGCAAACACGCTTTTGGTGCCGTACACAGGAATATAATGGGACACATTTACCAATAGCATACGTCTCAAAAAGCTTCACAAAAGGAAAAGGAAATAAATCAACAATTGTTCCTGTTCAAAACTAACATACACTGGGCCTTAAAACATTTTAGGCCATATATCTATGGAACACATTTTTGGTTCGAACGGATCATAGACTATTATCATACCTATGAAGAATCCAAGCTCTAAACTGACCAGAACTAGACTTGATCTTGCAGAATATGATTTTGAAGTTAAATATCTTAGGAGAAAAGATAACCACATTGCATGCAGACGCATTATCGCGTATAACAATAAATTAATTAAAGAAATTAAATATTGGAAATGAAAACATACTTAGAATAATTACTAGAATTTTTCGAATTTATCACTATTAATGAATGAAACAAATGGGCATTAAAAAATGTTATTATATAAAAGAAGCGCTACTGAATGAGGTGACTAGAATTGATAACAAAGCCGAAACTATTCAAGATGTTAGGAGACAATACTTTGATGACCCAGCAGAAGGAGGTCACTGTAGTTTATCAAGAACATTAAACAAAATTAAAAGATTTTATTATTGCAAGAATATCACAAACGACGTAACAAAATACGTTAAATCATGCCAAAAATGTCAAACAGCAAAGACTAAAAAACACGATGATATTAACGCCAACACCAGCAAAATCATTTGATATCGTATTAGTGGATACTATAGGTCCATTTCCAAAATCTTATATTGGAAATGAATATGCAGTCACTATTATATGCGATATGACGAAATATCACGCGACAATACCAAAACACGATAAAAGTGCTAAATCAGTTGCAAAAGCAATTTTTGAGCATTACATTCTTTCTCATGGTCCGATGAAGACGTTCATTTCATTCATGGGTACAGAATACAAAAATTCTATATTGGCAGAAATATGTAATCTTCTTAAAATAGAGAAACTTACTTACCCGCCTACCATCATCAAACAATGGGAACAATAGAAAGAACTCATAGAACTTTTAATGAATACATAAAATCTTTTTCATATAGTTGACAAAGATGATTGGGATGAATGGCTTAGGTACTTCACGTACTGCTTTAATACAACACCATCGTCAGTTCACAATTACTGTCCATATGAATTATTTTTTGGAAGACTTCCAAAAGCGTTTCAAAAATTTAATTATACAGGTATTATATACCATTATATAATGTAGATTATTACGCTAAAGAGGTAAAATTTAGACTGGAAGTAGCACATAAGAGACCCGAGATATGATAGATAGATCTAAGTTAATACACAAATTTAATTACGATAAGGATATATTAGACAATAATTTTCTAATTGGATATCTAGTTTTACTTCAAAATGAAACAGGCCGCAAATTAGACCCACAGTATAAATGAATTTATAAAATAAAAAAATTAAATTTAAGAAATAATGTAACTCTAGTTGATAAGAAAACACATAAAGATCAAATAGTTCATAAAAATAGACTTAAGATCTATATACAATAAAAAAAAACATCAAAACTATAAACACAAATAGCATAAATATAATTATAAATCAATAATAAAATTTGTATACTTTTATGGTTTTTTTTTTTTTTTTGTAAAAGAATGTTCATACTGTTTGCATTGTACAACGACTGTTGTGGTTACATTATTCTAAGTTGAGATACCTCAGTCAAACTGATAAAACTTTCACTGTAAACATTATTAAACAGTCAACACTTTTGGTGTTGTACACAGATTGTTGATACACACATAACAAATCTAACCGAAAGTATTCAATCCGTTGTTATATTTCCTATTGTAGGTATAATTGCTAAGTAAGCAATTTTGTACTATATTTTAAGTTCGATTTGGTTCAATAAAGACAATTCTGTGCTTAACACCATTGAAAGCTTTTAAACAGCTCTTGCATAGAACTTGTTTTATTTACAGCAACCCTGAATTGAAAGATGGTGCTGGTTCACACTCTTCAAGTCTTAGTCATCAAGTCTTAGTTTTTAGGAGAGAGAGGAAAATAAGTGGCGTTCTCTTTTCCCATGCACAAGTTTTGTTTTCTTTTGTTAAAAAAAAGTAAGTTCTATTAAAACCTTGTAACAGCATACTCCATAGAATAAAAGTTTTTTTTATTAAACACTGAAGTGAAACATAAAGCTGATAACCTCATTCAATATTTGTCGGTATAGAAAATAGATACATATGTATTACTAAAGGTATGTTCAGACCTAGCAAATATTTAACGAAAAAAATCCAAAAAAGCGTAACCAGTAATTTTAACAAACTTTAGCTGTATTTTTAATAATTCCTATTGATTTACTTAACTTTATTCGTAAGAAGGTAATTGTATGATGTAATTTAAAATTTGTTAAATGATGTTTGACCTAGCCAAACGTTTTGCAAAAGCAAATATTTTTTTTAATAAAACTAGTGGTTACGTGTAGGACGTCAAATATTTAATAAGTGTGAACATATCTTAATATAAAAATAATTTGCATAATTCATATAATAAATACGTTTTTATTTTTATAAAATATCGTTTCAGGCGTTCAAACCTTCATAATGTTTCGGATATATTTGTTATGGGAGGTTGTCTTATTTTAGAATGCCTTGTTTTACTGCATTGGTGTGAGCGAAATGGTTTTGGGCCTTTAGGAATAACTGGTTTGTCAATGGGTGGCCATGTAAGTAATAAAATACTTAGCGTAATATATATTTAAGGAACTTCAGTCATTGACGCAACACAAATTGAACCTAAATTCATTCGCGATATTGAAAATGTTTTAGTAGCTATTGTGAAATAACTTATACGCATGCATTAAAAAATTAGACCATGAAACGAATCTCAACAACTCTAAAGGATTTGCTTTTGAATGAAAGTTGGCTACAATAATAAAATTAAAAATAATTAAACTTGATATATTGATTAATATAAAGAAAAAGTAAATTAACAATAATTAAATTATTCCACCTTTAAACTTATAAAATCTTTGTGGTCCTACCCACAGTCCCACTATTCCAACTGCCCGTGTGGGTTTCCCTAGCCTACGCCTTCAATTCTGCCTTCGTTGCTACCGTTTAATAAGCTCCTGGACTTAACCATACTAACGCCCTTATTGCTCTTTGGCTGCCGGTAAATATGTAAGGGTCTACCTGCCCCATATTTGATTCAATCCATCTCACACATTCCGTAATATCATGGCCTTCCGCCTGGAAGATTGTGTTGTGACCCTGGAGACGATAGGATATCTCGGTTTCCGGGTTTTTAACATATGCCAGTTCTATTCCCCATATACACCTCATAAAGTCTATATATGCTACTTCCATATGAGTGGCGAAATTGATTTAACGATGTCCGTCTGTGCGTCTGTCCACGCGTATATTGAAATGGGGTTTCCGAAGACCCCAAAAATAATGCGGGCAAGGTTATTATACATTTATATCACATATATTTCGGATTAGTTTGCTTTTGAAATTCTGCTAGATCGGTCCATAAATGGCAGAGATACTTCAAATTTGACCCATAAAACCCTTGCTGTTTTTGATACACAACATCCAACTAAATGTGGGTGATATTGGAGAAGTGGGCGTACCACAAAAGGATTTATTTATGTATAAAGAACGGTAAGAGATAAACTGTCCAAATCTGGAACACATAGCTGGGTAATCAATATACAACCTCTCTAAATTAGGGATTGGAGAAGTGGGAGAAGGGGGATTTACGAAGTGGGAGTGGCATATCTTATACAAATAAAAAAATTAGTTCTGTATATCTGGAAAATCGTAGCAGTAAAAGTTTCCGAATTTGGTACAAATTGCTTCGATGGCAATGCATGACATCTGGCGAAAAGTGGGCGTAATTGGAGAATTGGCGTGCACATAATGCAGTTCTTTGTCTCTAGAGAACGGTATTAGAGAACTTTTGCAAATTTGTTACACATGGCTGGGTTGTAAATACACAACATTCGTGAAAAAGTGAGTATTATTGAAAAAAAGGCTTCGCACGAGTTACGTATGAACTCCCACATACTCAACCAACCCTCTCAAATGCTATCGATATCGATTTAAGTATTAATATGTATTTAAATGACAATACAAGTCAACGACACCTTTAAATACAATGTCGTTGCATTTGTTTACATATAAAATATAAATAAAATATGAAGCGATCACCAAACCAATTGTGCTAGCAAGCATAATTACAAAACAAAAGCATTCACACTCACAATACAACAAAGTGTCAATGGCTTTATTCTGATTGCCCAATATTATTCTCAAGAATATAATAAAAACAACAACCATGGCTATTGATATGACTAGGCAGAATTAATACCAATGTTTGATTGCTTTATTTTAAAATTTGGATTACAATAGAATAAACTGAATTCTAAAGTTTGGTATATAGAGTAGTATATGAATAAATAACATTTGGTTGGTTGGTTAACATGGTAGCACGCCCAAAACTAGGCGTGCTGCAAGTTGAGTCTCTGCGACTGAAGTTGAGTAGTCGCTCAGAGCGACATATGTCGTATGTGGGCCACGTACTCTGGTAGCCCTGCAGCCATCGAGTTTCTGCCATTTATCGTTAGTTCTATTAAGACAGTGTCTGGAGATTTCGCTTCTGATAGTTCCCAGGGGTGTTGCGACTGGCACACCCTATGAAATATCAAGAACAGCTCCAGTCTTGGCCAGCCGATCTGCCTGTTCATGGCAATAGTGATTCCTATGCGTAAGAATCCAAATTAAGGCAATGTCAGATAGGCTGCCCAGTCTGTTCCTTACACTGGTTAATGAGAATGAACGTTGTTTTATGTAACTTCAGTGACATCAGGGCTATCGACGAAAATGCTAATTTTGCCGCTGATGTTCCTGGTTGGTTGGTTATCGTGGTAGCACGCACAGAACTAGGCGTGCTGCAAGTAGAGTCGATAGTGACTCCGTTTTGACACCACACCACTCGTCAAGAATTGGAACCCCAATCAAAACTTGACCCAGGGGCAACACTGAGGTGGCTAGAGCCAGCCCGTTGCGTTGAGATATTTCAGCAAGTTGTTGAGTTTTACCCGCGATATCTCAGAAAGTCCTTGTAAAAGGTAATTCCCAAATAATCCATGTAGTATTGAATTAAATGCTGGGCAATCACATAGAAGATGAAATACTGTCTCTTCAGCTTCCGGTTCCCCGCCGCTGTGGAAGCATTCATTAAAAGGGAGGCCGAGTCTCATAGCATGCTTACCGATCGTCCAGTGACCAGTGAGTACATGTATAAGCCTTGACACGTCTTTCCGACTGAAGTTGAGAAGTTGCTCAGACCGACCTATGTCATATGTGGGCCACGTTGCCTTGGTAGCCCTGCAGCCATCCAGTTTCCTCCTTTTATCGTCAGCCATATCCAGATAGTGTCTGAAGATTTCGCTCCTGATAGTTCCCAGGGGTGTTGCGCACCCTGTGAAATATCAAGAGAAGCTCTAGTCTTGGCCTGCCCATTTGCCAGTTCCTTACCGTAATGGTCCCTATGCACAGGGACCCAAATTAAGGTAATGTCAGATAGGCTGCCAAGTCTCGATAGTTCCTCCTTACACTGGTTGACGATAATGGACGTTGTTTTATGTGACCTTAGTGACAGCAGAGCCGCCTGGCTATCAACGAAAATGCCAATTTTGCCGCTGATATTCCTGCTGTACAGTGTTCTACATGCCTCTCTTAACGCCAATATTTCGGCCTGAAATATTCTGGCAGGCGGAAAGAGAGATTCACGTGCAGTTCCTCCGTGAAAGCCCCAGAGCCAACACCACAAGTCCTCCACCCTATCGAGTGCAGAAATTGAATCCTGAATAACTGGTACTCTTTTGAGTCTACGCTCGAGAATTCCGTTGAACTTAACCCAGTCCGTTCGTCTCGGATTTCTAAAGCTTAGTTTCCCTGTATTTCCTACGTGTCCAATATCGAAGAGTATCCAGCTATGGTCCGAGAAGGACCTACTGCTCGACATCCCCCACCTATCAACTGATAAATTAGACCTATCGTTCATTTCCTCCCAACCATTGAAATTACCCGAACTAGGAAATCTAAATGTTGGTTTAGAACCAGAGTTACAGATGGTAAGTTTGTTAGTATTTATGAAATCTAATAGACACTCACCTCTATTGTTGATTTCACTACTGCCCCAGATGGTGTGCCTGGCGTTGGCATCACATCCTAGGATGATGTCCTCTTTGGCGCCTGAAGAGGATAAGAGCGCCCGTACTTCGTCCGTGTTTTTTCGCAACAAGACATGCTCTTGGCCTACCTTTGTCTTCTGCGTAAAGTATATTATATGTTCCGGTCGGGAAACCTCTCACTACTCCGTTTACCGTCCGGTATCCTTCTCAGCTAGAAGGACCCCGAGATTGTCGGAAGCACATCTCGAGTGCTGCAGATAAATCTGCACGACTCTCATTGCCAACAGGTGGCTTCTTCTCCGACTCGGAGAGCTCCATACCGGTGAGCAGGTTATGGGCGACCTCATCGGCTTCCCCACTCGCCGAGCTTGTTGGGCGGAACACTTTCACCTTAGCGTCGCGCACTCCAAAGAAGAGCTTCAGGCCTGCCTTCTCAAGCCTTGTTGAGCCTTTCTCCGTGATGGCAAGCGTAAGGCAAGTACTGTTATCCCCGTGATCTTCAGCCCGGATAACAGTCCATTCATTCATCGGCGTACTGGGGTTTTGTCTCTTCAGACACCCAATATTTTCTGCCCGTCAGAGCCTACCTTCGGTAACCAAATTTTTGCCCGCGGTCTCATTCGAATTTCTACGGCGGGGATTAGCTTAAGACTTAAACCATCTCATGCATCGCTAATCTTAGCGATACACTTGCCTAAGAAGTCCTTTGAGAAGGCGTACCGTGTACCCCCGGAGTCAAAACGAGGCGCAGGACTATGCAAATTGGAGAGTACGTACTCTATGACGAGCTCAGCCAATTTGGACTCGATCGCGCCCCATTCTGTTACCGCAGGGGTAAGATGACCACTTCTGTCGTTTGCCAAGGTCACTAACAGGTGATCCTTTACCACTTCATTAAAGGGTCTCCTTGTTGCTGAGGAGCTCAATGGTCCCGGAGTGATCGAGTTGCCTCGAATCTTCTTCCGCTTTGGTGGCTTATCACTGTCTGCCTGAGAGCGATTGCGCTTTGACCCTTCTTGAGCATTGGATGTGCTGGGCATGGTGTCCTTAAACTTAAGGTACTCTTCTACGACAGCCTGGTATTTGACCCGATCTTCCTCATCGCGTTCATGTGGAGTACCGTTCGCAGCATTCTTAGCGATCTTTACAAGAAAAAATTGCGCCTTTTGATACCTTTGTCTGAGGATATCACCTGGACTTTTCCTCTTTTTTTTGTCTATTTTCCCGCTCGATTGGCCTAGCACCGGAGGGGAGCTGTTAGCGACTAGTCCTCTTTAACCACTAACTAGTCATTAGTTGCGAAGGCCTTTGAGTTTTCTAGCTAGTGACTAGATGCAGTGTTGACAGTTCACTCACTGTTTCAGGGCACAAATTAGTTACCATAGCCTACGCATAAGTCACCACATCGCGACAAGATTGTTATCCAGGTGGGGTTCTGATGTTCCTACTATGCAGTGTTTTACATGCCTTCTGCGGCCCAGTTGCTAAGCGCTCCCAAAGCACTCGACATGATGTCACTCATCACATCCAGAAACGCACCCGATACTAATAACACCACGTCATCCGCGTAGGCTACCGTCTTGATAACCCTTTTATCCAGGCTAGTAAGAATCGAGTTAACAACAATGAGCCAGAGTAGAGGAGAGATCACCCCACCTTGGGGTGTGCCCCTTCTGACATTCTTTGTCCTCACGCTGTTACCAAGACGTGATAAAACGGTTCGTGTCCTCAACATGTTCACTAACCATCTAATGATGTACTCTTGAACATCCAGATCAGTTAGATCCTGTTCGGTCGCAGTGATAGTGACGTTGTTGAAGGCGCCCTCAATGTCCAGGAAGGCGGCCATGGTGAATTGTTTATATTCCACTGATCGTTCTATGTGCAGCGCTGTCTCCGTAGACCGACCCTTAAGGTTGGCATGTTGACCGCATGAGAGACGTGATGTACCCTCCAGTCGATAACTTATATGTGAATCCAGAAGTCTCTCCAGAGTTTTGAACAGAAAAGATGATAAACTAATTGCACGGAAGTCCCTTGCAGTCTCATGACTTCTCCTGCCGATTTTAGGTATAAACACCACCCTTACTTTCCTCCAATTAGCCGGTACATTATTGAGGGATAGGCAGAGTCTATACATTATCCTCAACCATGGAGTGACATACTTCCTTGCGCTCTGCAGCATCTTAGGAAAAATGCCATCAGGCCCCGGGGATTTGTACGGGGCAAAACTTTCGATCGCCCATAGGATTCTTTCCTCTGAAATGATATATTCGTCAATCTCGAAGAACGAATCATAGTTTGTTGATTCCCCAACCGTTGCGTCCAAGCAGCCAGGGAAGTGAGTGCCAAGTAAAATGTCAAGTGTTTCCGCCGATGATTCCAACCAGGTATCATCCGCTCTCTTGACAAACGTTGGGTTCGAGTGTCCCTTAGCCAGAACTCTGCTAAGTCTGGCAGATTCCTTGGTATTTTCGATTGATTCGCAGAAGTTCTTCGCAACTGCTATTGCCTTCTTATATGCCCTCCATTTTTCGTGGTACTCCTGCAACGACTTACTGGCATAACCACTCTTGAAAGCCCTACGGGTTTCCTTTCTTAGAGCCGAGAGTTCCGAGTTCCACCAGGGAGGGAAGCTCTTCCTGGCATTTGTAATGGGGCAGGAGATTTCAAACGCCCTAGTCAGGGTGCCACTGAAGGTCTCCTCCACCCTATCGAGTGCATAAATTGAATCCTGAACAACTGGTACTCTTTTGAGTTTACGCTCGAGAATTCCGTTGAACTTATCCCAGTCCGTTCGTCTCGGATTTCTAAAGCTTAGTTTCCCTGTATTTCCTACGTGTCCAATATCGAAGAGTATCCAGCTATGGTCCGAGAAGGACCTACTGCTCGACACCCGCACCTATCAACTGATAAATTAGACCTATCGTTCATAAGTGTTATGTCCAGTACCTCCTACCAACCATTGAAATTACCCGAATTAGGAAATCTAAATGTTGGTTTAGAACCAGAGTTACAGATGGTAAGTTTGTTAGTATTTATGAAATCTAATAGATACTCACCTCTATTGTTGATTTCACTTCTGCCCCAGATGGTGTGCCTGGCGTTCGCATTACATCCTAGGATGATATCCTCTTTGGCGCCTGAAGAGGATAGGAGCGCCCGTACTTCGTCCGGTGGGGCATCCCTGTCATGTGCCATATGGCACGAGGCAATCAGGAAGCTTCTCTTCTCCGCTATCTCGACCCTTGCGACTGAGAGGTCTGCTGAGCTAAGCTGTGTACAAAAGAATATATTAATGTGTTTTTTCGCAACAAGACATGCTCTTGGCCTACCTTTGTCTTTTACGTAAAGAGTATTGTGGGCTAGACTTTCTTCCTAGCCTCTGAATGTTGTGAAGTAATAAAAAACACGGTTGGTCTTTATTTTCAATTCTTTCAAAAAAGGTTTTATTAAGCTTCTTGCTTCTTGTGTTGTTCGATTAAGACTAAAAAAACCTTAAAAATTTTAGGTTCGTAGTAACTAAATAAGACTCAAATAAAAAACAATCTCAAGATACAATTACAGCAAAAAAAAAAGTTAAAGAAATCTTGAGAATTACTCTACACTTAGAGAAAAGGAAATACAAGTTCAAAAAACAAAATTCTAAATTAAAGAAAATTACAAAATTAAAGATTTAAGATTTAAGAAATAAAATAAGAAGAAAAAAAATAAATAAATAAAAATTAAAGCAGAATAAAGAAAATTAGAAAAAAAATAAAATAAAGTCTGAAGTCGCTTCAACATGCTCCCCCCGACGCATGGCAAGAGCACCCCCTCCACACACCAGATATGATCCAGCCAATACTGCTGCCCGTTGACCGTCACTGAACATCGATTGGCCGAGGTACACTCGTCTCGGGCATGGTCATAGGCGCTGCAACCTAGGCAGAAGCCTTTTCCGCTGGCCAGAGTAGCTAAACCCTGAGCTCTTTAAACCCCTTACAGTACCGCAGAGGGTGGTTGAGGTAGCAAATGTGGCAGCGTGGTCGTTTCGTCATCTGTATTAGTAGTAAAAGAAAGGAAAGAAGTATATACAGTGTTAAAAAATACCTAATGCGACTGAGTTTTCTAATTTTCTATTTTTGTTAAGGAATTTGGTAGATTATTTGGTAGGTTGTGGTGGGAGTTTACTTTCAGTATTGTTTATCGGTAGCAAAAATAGTTTTACAACTGGGCGTAAAATTTTACCCTTCTCTGTGATTACTTCAGCAACTCGTACTTTGCTGTCTCGACCATATATGACGCCGTTAACGCGACCCAGGAGCCACTCGGTAGGTGAGAATAAGTCTTCTTTGACTATAACAATATCGTTCGGTTTTAAGTTGTTGCGTTCCTTTTGCCATTTAAAACGGCGTTGAAGCTCGGTTATATATTCAGACTTCCACCGTCGAGCAAAAATATGTTGTAGCGCTTTTAATCTTTCCCAGCGTTTTAGGAATGGCACGTCTTCGAGCGGTGGTTCTGCGGGTGCTTCTGGTAGTGCTGTAATTGGAGCTCCTCGAAGTAAATGTCCTGGGGTCAGTGGCAGAACCTCATTTGGATTATCTGTAAGAGGCGATAGAGGTCGCGAATATAAAATGGCTTCGATACGAACTAAAAGCGTACTGAATTCTTCGAAGGTGAAGGAGAGGTTTTTGGTAACTTTCTTCAGGTGAGACTTCATGCTCTTTACTGCGGCCTCCCAGAGGCCACCCATATGAGGTACATATGGCGGTATAAAAGACCAGGTAACGCCCAATGTAGAGTAATTTTCGATTAGTTTTTTCAGTAGACTTTAAAAACTCGTGGTGGTTTTTTAGAAGAGCGTAGCTTGCACCGACGAAGTTTCGACCGTTGTCGGAGAACATGGTCTTAGGGAGCCCTCTGCGTTCGGTAAATCGGTGAAAGCAGGCTAGAAAGGCATCGGTTGAGTGGTCTGAACAGACTGCTAAATGGACGGCTCGAGTAGAGAAGCATACGAACACAGCAACATAATTTTTGAGGACCTTGGCATTTCTCACCGTACAGGATTTAATGCTAAATGGACCAGCGAAATCGACTCCGGTATATGTGAAGGGCAGGGAAAAGTTCACACGTTGTGGGGGGAGTGCGGCCATGATTTGGTGCTGGACCTTATGCTTATAGATCGTGCACGGCTTGCATTCTCTAATACATTTCCGTACAAGATTTTTTAATCTTGGGATGTAGAATCCCTGGCGAATCGCACGTAGCAATATATGGTGCTCAGAGTGAAGCAGAATGCGATGCGTGAAATTGACTAAAAGCCTTGCGAAGTGTGACCGTTCTGGGACAATAACGGGATGACGTTCCTCGTAGCTTAAACCTGAGTTAATAAGTCTGCCGCCAACTCGTAAAAGGTCATCCTTATCAATAAAAGGATTTAAGTTAAGCAATCTGCTTTTGCGGCCTAACGGTCTCTTTTCTCTGAGGTAATCGTATTCACGGTAAAAGTACCTCTTTTGAGCGATTGAGATGAGTCGAGTCTTCATTGAACTTACTTCTTTAGCTGTAATAAACTTTTCGGTTGAAAATGGTTTCTTGAGAACTCGGTTGACAAATCTAAGTCGATAACAAAGAACTCGCAACGCCCTTGGGAAAGATGAAAATTCTTCTAGTACATCTGTGCAATTTACGTCAAGATGAAAGTTGATAATAGGCTTTCTCATCTCCAGATCGACTGGATCAAACGTCCGAGGAATTGGCCACAATGGTGTGGGAAAGTGTAGCCAGGTGGGCCCATGCCACCACAGTTGATTGTCTGCAAGTTCCTGCGGGGAGCAGCCTCGCGTGCCCATATCGGCAGGATTTTCGTCAGTCTTTATATGTTTCCAGTGTTGAGTACTGGCGACGCTGATGATTTGAGTCACACGATTGGCGACAAACGTTTTTAACGTATAAGGAGGTTTTTGCAACCAACCCAGTTCTATGGACGAGTCTGTCCACAAAAATTGTTCATAGGAAAACTGACTATTCGTGATTATACTACGGATGAGCTTAGCCAGCAATAAAGCTCCGCATAATTCTAGTTTCGGAACGGTAGTCCGCTTGATCGGAGCCACTTTCGTTTTTGCAACCAGCAAATGGCTCCTTATTTGGCCTTCTGAGTTTTCTGTTGGAATATATACCGAACCACAATATGCCTTTTCTGAGGCGTCACAGAAGCCATGTAACTGAATTTTGTATCCTGGAGAAAAATCTACCCATCTAGGTATTTTAATTGTCGAAATAAATGGCAAGTTTTTTAAAAACAAATTGCATTTCACAAATATATGTGGAGCTACCCCTTCGTCCCAATCGGACTTCGCTTCCCACAATTCTTGCATCAAAGTTTAAGCAATAATGACGACTGGGCCTAACCAACCTAGGGGATCAAATAATCTCGCTATTACCGACAAGATTTTTCGTTTCGTAGCGGATGGGGTAATTTCAATTGGCTCTACAGCATAGTAAAATATATCCGCTAACGCATTCCAGCGAATTCCCAAAGTTTTTATTGAGCTGGAGTCATCGAACTTCAAAAAATCTTCGTCTAGAAGATCCTCCCGGGGCAAACTTTCTAGAAGAAACTGGTCGTTTGCTGGGGAAAGCGAGCAGATTTCAAAGCTTTAATAAGCTCCCCTTGCTTCAGCTTGGCTTCATCCAGTGTGTGTCCCCCGGACAATATGTCATCAACGTAGACCTTGTTTTTCAACATAATCGATGCTTTGGGATACAAGTATCTGCAATCATGACCTAGCTCAAGTAGAGTTTACGCCGAACGTAACAGTTTTAAGCTGAAATGAATTCACATATCCCTCAGCTTGGTTACGGAATAAGATCTGTTGATAAGGGCGATCTGCTTCATGCATCAAAATCTGCCTATACATCTTCTGTATGTCTCCAGTGAATACGTATTTGTAATTCCGCCATCGTAAAACGAGCTTCATCAGATCCGTTTGAAGAGTAGGACCCTTGTAGAGCACGTCGTTTAATGAAAATCCACTTCCTGTCTTCTTAGAGGCATTAAATACAACTCGAAATTTTGTTGTTTTGCTTTCGGGCTTGATGACCGCGTGGTGGGGTAGATAGAACGACTCCGCTTTTTCTGCTTTGGGTTCAAAATGTACAACTGGGTCCATGTGGTCCAAGTCGAGGTATTCTTGGAGAACTTCAGTGTACTGCGCTTTCAAATCTGGGGTTTTATCGAGCATTTTCTCCATTCTGTGGTACCGCGCAAGAGCCATATTTCGGGAGGGGCCTAAAAACTCTCTTTCGGAAATTGTTCTTTAAATGGTAGTCGCACCACGTAACGTCCATCAGATTGTCGCGTTGTGGTACGTTTGAAATAGTTTTCGCAATAAATGTCGCTTTCAGACTTGAAATCTTGTTTTTCCGCCTCTTCTATCTCCCAAAACTTCCTAAGTTGTTCATGAAGGGCGACATCGCTGCAAGGCGAAACAAAAGTATGGAAAGATTGAACTTTAGTCTCTGGCTCAGGGCCTAGCAAAAACCATCCGAAGTGGGACTCTCGAGCTTCAAGATTATTGCCAATATTCATTTTTTCGCCGCTCAAATTTATAAAAGGCAAGTAATCACTACCAATAATCATTTCGATTGCCGCCGGTTTGTAGAAATAGGGGTCTGCCATCTTTAAACCTCTTATATCTTCTAAATTTTGGATTGGAATCGGCCGTGAAGGCATAAAATGTGCTAACGTTGGTACCACAATCGCTCGAATTTTAATTTTAAAATCGGATATTCGAGATTTAACTGTGACGTAGCACCTTCCTACCATTGTTTCACCGAATCCTGATATTTCGGTATGATGGTGTTCTAGCGGTAGGGCTAAATTCTGTTGAACACACCTTAGGATAAAAATTCTAGTCGACCCTGTATCAATTAGTGCTCGGACAGTGAATTTTTCGCCCAAATGTTCTACCTGAACCAAAGCTGTTGGTAAAATAGTAGTTCCACTGTGTTGGGATAAATTAACCTGAACTGACTCTTTCCCATTGACATCAGAAGTGGCAGGTCGTCCCCATTGAGAACTGGACGCTTTTGTGTTGTTAAGGGTGCCTGACCCAGATGGCCTTTCGTCGTCGTGAAAATGCTGTTGACTTGATGCCCCTGAAGTTGGACCTTTTTTCGACTTCTCTTCCTCGATGTGTAGCATGGTGTGATGCCTTTTATTGCATATGGTACAGCTGCTCGTACTCTGACATTTCGTCTTGAAATGAGTGGGTGAAAAACAATTCGCACAAAATTTGTTCGCATATACATACTTTATCCTATCATTGACTGACAATCCCTTAAAATATTTGCAGAACCGTAATGGATGGTTCTGTTGGCATTTCTTGCAGCTAAATTTACTTTATCAGTTTCAGTATTAGAATAAGAAACTTGAGATTTGGAGGTATTGTTGTCTCTGCTGGACGGCTTCCTCAAATTTATGAAAGTTTCCAGAGTTTCAATTCGTTCAGACAGAAATCTATTAAGTTGCTGCCATGTAGACAATTCTTTGTGGTTAGTTAAGGAGTCTTCCCATGCACGCGAAGTTTCTTCTGGGAGCTTTGAAGTGCAAATGTGCATAAGGAAGGGGTCGTTATCCGCTACATCAACTTGAAACGAGCTAATAATTGACAAACCATCGCTGACCGTGTTTTGAAGTTGCCTTAAAAATTTTAAAGTTTCATTTTGAGGGGCCTGGATGCCATAAATCTTCCTAATTTGGTTATTAATTAAAATTCGCTTATTTTTGTAGCGATTTTTTAAAGCCTGCCACGCTAACTCGAAATTAGAATCCACCAACTCATAATCTTTTATGAGCTGGTAGGCCTCCCCCCTCGTTTTGCCTAGCAAATAATATCATTTATGAGCTGGAGCTACCGATGGCTCCTTCCCAACCACTGCCATAAACATATCCCTAAATGCTGGCCATTTGTTGAAACCCCCTTCAAACGTTTGGATTTCGACCGCAGGTAACTTAAGCGACGACTGTCGCACGGCTGGTCCTTGCTGTTCTGGAACCTTAGCTTTTAGCATTTCCATTATTTTGGCCTTGATAATTTGGTACTGCTTACACGCAAATTCGTATTTCAACATAATTTCATCTGTAAAATCTTCTTCTTCCTTCACTTTTTCATAGCCTGTAATGAATTCTTCAAAAGTTGCCACCATTTTCAGCCATCTTCTCTCCAATTCAGTCTGCTTTACCTCTAAAATTGAAATCGTTAATGCTTCTGGAGAAATCTTCTCAAAAGTAGAACAGAAAAGCACCACTTGGCGAATGTCGTATTTACATGTTCTTTCAGAGACCATTTTTAAAATTTTAGATCAAAAGCCTCAAATATTTTTTTACCTCACCGAATTTTCTCGAGCAGCAATTAGACTTTCAAGTCCAACCTCTTCTTATGGTATGTAGTAATATTCGCGAAGAATGTAAGCATACCGAATGAAAAAACCTCCTTAAAATTTCGTCCAAATTTTCCAAATAAATAATCGTATAAAACTACCAAAAACTTTCTTAGAGCAGTATAATTCCAATATGTAAATAAATTTATTAAAACCTTTTATTTAATAACTTCGTTCTCTACCACCATAAATTTATTTTCAAAAATTTATCAACAAAAACTAATTTTAATCAGACTCCGTAAAATGTATTAAAACCTCTACTCATAAAATTCCCAATATTATATTATTATAATTGTGCTTTAAATTAAATTTTCCAAAAATTACACACTCTTTTCTTCAAACAATTTTTCCAAAGTAATTCGAACTCACTTCAACAAAACTTTCGAACAGGTAGTTTATGAGCATTCAATTGGCAATGCATTAAATCGTGTACCACATGAGGGGCCACCATGTAAATTTTTCTTAAAAAGTAACCTCTTTTCGGTTCACTCTTTTCCTTCCAAAAGTTTGTAAAACTTGATATTTATTTATTGTTGTGTACCACTTGAAGTGACAGTGTAAATTTTTCATAAAAAATTATATCTTTTAGGTTGACCCTTTATCTCCCAAAAGATTGAAAACCTTGGTGTAATCGTGCATTCAATAGTAATGCCATTTTTTTTTTTTAAATTTGTGCACCTCTTGAAAGGTCACCGTGTAATATATTTTTATTACAAATTGATTCTTTATTATTAATTTGTTATGCCATTTTACTCGCTTCTGCCAAATCACTGTCTTTTTTTAATTTATATTTCCCGTACCAAATTCTTCACTAAAATATATAATTATTTGAATTCCACACACTCATCCTTATACAGCTTTTTATTTGTGTGGTTTTTTTTTATTGTTTTTAAACACACTTTATATTTTATTATTTTTCCGTGTTTTTTTCCTTTTTGTTATATCAATTTATTTTTCTTTCAATATTTTTCACACTATACTTTTTACTTTAACTTGCTCAGCGCGCGTTTAACTTGTGAAGTTGTCGGCAAAAAATCAATTGTACATAACAAAGTTAGGGAAACTGGTGGAATTGAAACACTTGTTAATGAGTGTGACGAGTATGGCAATTATATTTAACGGCAGTGCGCATTAAAGACGTGCACGGATATATCTGTTTGTACAAGTTTCTGTGTGTTTACTAAAGTGAGTGTGTATGGATAAGTTGTCGATTGTTTCTGATATAAGTTGATATGGATATTTTTTGTAACATAGTGGATATGAGTTGATAAAAAGAGAATGAGAGTAACATATCTGTTTATATCTGTTTTACAAAAGCAGATACTAGTTGATACTGATCGAATACAATGAGTTACTTATTGTACGATGCCGTTATTTTCAATTGTCTTTCAACGAAAATATTTTGTTTTTGTTTTCGTTCAACAGACATGTAGACAAAAATTATTGAAAAAAATTACCAAAAAAAACCACATGTATTTTATTTTTGTAACAAATTCTTTGATGCCCTTAAAAGGATTGGGTCTTTTCGTTCAAGAGACATGTATACAAAAATTATTGAAAAAAAATTACCAAAAAAAAAACCTCATGTATTTTATTTTTTTAACAAATTCTTCGATGCCCTTAAAAGGATGGCGTTTATTCGTTCAAAAGACATGTAGACAAAAATTATTGGAAAATATAATAAAAAAAAATTACCAAAAAAACAACACATGTATTTTGTTTTTGTAACCAATTCCTTAAAAGGATGGGTTTTTTCGTGCTGTGGTAGTGAAAATTGCCGAGCAACAACAACAAAACTAGCAAGAAGCGTTGCGATCAGGCCTGCCATATTTACCGATTTATCGGTATTTTGCCGATTTTTTTCTCTAAATTATCAAAGTGCCTATTTACCGATTTTTTGATAAAAACTTAAAACACGGTAGCTTTTGGTTTGTGTTATATACATTTTTAATTTTGGGTAACTTTTAACGTTACAAAGCGACAACTGTTATTAATTCAGCGCTTATACTTAAGGAAAATGGGTTAGATTTATTCCATAAATGTACATATGTAGTGTTGTCTAACCCATCACACACACACATTTTGAAAAATATTCAACTAGGTATAAAGAATAAAAGAATTAACTCCAAATAAAAGAAAAAAAACTATACGATTTTTTGACCAAAGCTAAAAGAAGAGATAATTTATTTTTCTAAAGGAAAAAGGGGTTATTACTTACAAAAGAGTAAAGTTAAGCTTAATTTATATTCACTGTCAATGTAAATATTTAATTTTATAGGATTATATGCTATTGAGGATAAGGCTTCTACCTCCGGTAGGCAATTTAATTTAAGAAAGTAACGTAAATATTCAAGTTTTTTTGCAAAAAGAAAATCAGATTTAAGATGCGAGAATTCTTGAACCTTAAAATCAAATTTCGATATCCACTGAAAAATTAATCTTTGCAAGCAATTATTTTTTTTAAAGATTATTTCAAATTTAATAATTCGATTTTTATGGTTATATTTAAAGTTATTTAATAAAAGTGTCAAACTCATATATGTATAATAGACCTGGCGTTAAAAACTTTTTTTTTAAACTTGAATGTGGGTAGCGATGAAAATATGCGATTTGATGCCAAAATTGATATAGCAAATATTCAGGCTGATCGGATGGTGCCAACCCGTGCAACAATGAGGTCAAAGGTCAAAATTTTGAAAAACTACCAAAAAATAAAAAACTCCATATTAGCTGCGCTAGGTCTAATGTAAAATAATAAAAAAATTAAAACACAAACTTTTTATATCCATAAAAACAATTAACCAGGAACGGTGGCAGTTATAACTGGTATCAAAAAAGTTTTTTAATAACAGTTATTTCAAGGATCGTAACAGTTATAAAATAAGCGACAAAAAAAAATCATAGAAAAAATGTCTGTCTATGTAAAAATTGTAAGTAAAGTTCAGGTCGCAGTTTTGAAGATAAATTGCTGAAATTTGATACAAAGTTTCTAATTGTCCTAAGGAACAAGCATATTGTCAATGGTGAGAACTTTGACATGAATCTTAACTTCATAAAATAATGGCGTGGTCCATGATTGCCCAAGGGTCCCTAAGCTACACTCTTGAAAAGTAATCTCTAAATATTGTGGTGTGGAGCATCGTAGGGTCGGGCATGCAGACTACTTTCTTATTTGTTTGTAATGGATAATTGCAACCAAAAAAATAAATTATTTGTTTATAATGGAAAAATAAATGCTTTTTTACAATACATATTTTTAACCGAAAATTTTTGTGGTTGAAATAATGGTTATCAATAACAAAAAAAAAATTGTTACTTTAATTGGCTACGATTACTCAAATAAAACATATGTAGCGACAAAATAATAGTTATTATTATTTTCAGTCCCGGAGTTATTTTGTGAATTAAAAACAAAAAAGTCCTTTTTAAACAGTTACCTATTTAACGTAAATATAAAAGGTCAAATTAAACTCCTAAAAAGGGAGTTCGATTTAGCCGTCATAAATTAAAACTCAGTTGAGGAATAAAAGATCGACACTCAAAGCTTGCCGCTGGTCAGATCTTTACAATTTGTATAGCAGTATTATCTAATCAGCTTGTGCTGCAATTAAATTGTCATTAAAAAAAGAAGAAAAACAAAATGAGTGTTATTATCAGTGTTGCCAGTGATATTTCGAGAAGGATACATTTTAGTTTCCAAAGAGATACGCTTTTTTCCAAAATGAGACATTTTGGAAAACATTTGAAAATCCATTTTAATGTTATCAAAACAAATTGTTTGTAAAAATTAATATACGAGTTAAGGCGTTTATACTAAGGCGATTATATCAAAAAGTTAATATAAATTTTTCTTCTAAAATTTCATCTTAACAGACATACACAAGAATAAGCAAGCGACAGAAGAACTTAGAAAACCTAACAACAAAATACATTTTATTTTCGTATTTAGTTGTCATTGTTTTTTTTTAGTATTAATAACAAAATGATAACTTTTATAAACTTTGTTAGAGTAGGAAAGTTTAAAATTGGATTTCTGTACATTTTGCGCACAGATTCAAAAGATACGAAAAATATCAGGATTATACATGGTACCTGAAGTCATCAAAAGATACGAAAAATGTATCTTTCGTATCCTAATGGCATCACTAATTATTAAAGACGTAAAAATTTATATCCTTAAAAGAGTTTTATTTGTTGACAGCCAAGTGAGTTTTTTTAGAGAGAAAACTCTACTTTTATTGTTTAATCCGAACTTTTATATATTCGTTGATAAATTTGTCTTAACTGTGGAGTTGAGATCGTTTTTTCTAGATCACCATCGATTCTGAAAGAGAACTTTAATACGAATCTATTGTTGGCTCTAATATGGAAAATTCATATAAATTTTTAATTAACTAATATTTATTTATAAAACGTTTATTTGTATTGATTTTTATGTTAAAAGCATTAGGTAATGGTAAATTGTTGCTATGTTATTTTTTGTCATTAAAATATGTTTTATTGTGTTTAAAAAAGGTATTTTTAAACACAATATTTTTTTAAATGAAATTGCCGATTTATTTTTGATGATATGCAGATTTCTTACCAAAACCATCTGGCACCCCTGGTTGAGATCGTATATAAATTTTTATAAGCTCTGTTATTTGCATCAACTCTCCAACAATATTTGAAAATACAACAGATAACTATAAGTATTGTTAAAATACCATGGTGACAATAGATATTTGTGAGCAAAAAAAAAAAAGGTTATGATATATTCAATCCAATACCTAGGGTTGCCATTCGTACTGTTTTTATCAGTACGTGTACTGTTTTTTGTTTAAAGTACTGATTTATGCATTACAAGCAAATCAGTACGCAAGTGTACTGATGTTTTCATTAATGTACTGTTTTTGTACTGTTATTATATATTAATTTGGCTCAGTATATAGTTTGTCATATTGTCAAATTGCGATACAAATATTAATATAGATGTTCTTATCGATGAGTTATTAACATTAAACATATTTGCCGCGTCAGTACGAAAAAGAATACAGGAGAAGAAAAATGGAAAGTGTTTCTAAATGGTGGTGCGTTTAGGAATTTGAGGAAATGTGTAATTTTATTTCTTTCAAATTACATTCAAACGCTTTTACAGAACTAGTCTTTAGTTTTCAAAGTGAAGAAAAGGGAGAAACGGGCTCCCAAAGACAAACTTTGCAGATAAAGACAAACTTTGGTTATTGTTGTAATGAGTTTTACAATTTCTTGAAGACAGGAAAGAAATTGTGGACAACGTACAAAAAGGCCATAAATATTTTTAACTTGTAACATTGTAAATATTTATGTCCATACATATGTAAATATATTATTTATAAAAATCTATAGTATAAGATCGTCTAAAAAACGATTGTGCCTTTTGTAATATTTAATTATTAAAAGAAATTAGTTGTAATTCACGTTAAAATAATTTTGCAAATTATTTTTAAGATAAATACATAACAAGCTTCGTTGTTTCAAGTGTTTAATTTGTGTTTTAACACTGTTGTCCTTATATCTGTAGCTTTGTGCTAAAAAGGCCAATGTCAAATAATTAATTTTAGAGAAAATTAAAATTTTAGCTTATTAAAGAAGAGTTCTAAGTGAAATTGGCTCAAACCCCTTTTGAAGCTGTTCTCGGTTAAATTAGACATTTGCCGTTTCCGCAAAATAAAATAGATTCAGCATAACCTTTTAATTGCAAAATGAAATTATTTATGCTGGTAGATATAGCAAAAAACTACTTTTATTTCATTTTATGTTGACCTATATTCAAAAATAATAGAATAAAGGAAATACAATTTTAGTTCACATGTTGGTCAAGTGTTTTTCGTCAAATATTTGCCAGGTGCTACCGTAGCTTAAGAAAAGAGCTAATGCAAAAATTAACTAGAAACAGCAAAATATTGACATTGGCCCTTTTGGTACTAAGTTTCAGACATGTTTCTTTGAAAAATATTAAACCAAGTAGCTAACAAGAAATTATGAATCGAATTTTGAACAACTTGTGTTTTAGATTTTTTTATTATTTACTTTGTATTCCCGCTAAAAATATATACGGAATTGAATTATTGTTTTGAAGAAAATTCGGTTTTATTAATTAAATTTTGTCACTGTTCAAATTATAAAATGAATTCAAGTTTTGTTTTAAAAAAGATTATAGCTTTTTATGTTATTAATATGCAAGTTTATATTAAAAAAGTAAATTTACTGTTTCTATGCAATTGTACTGATTTTTTTTCTCTTATGTACTGATTTCTCTGATTTCAAAACTGGCAACCCTACCAATACCATAAGCAACTGTTTTAGTTTTTTGGATATGGTGAGTGGACAAAAGCAAAACCATACAATATCAGTTACACTCATTCTCTCATTGATATCAATAGTAACAGGTACATATCTGGTGTATCTGTTTTGACAATACTTTATGGTGCACTCGTGCAGGTCTTTAGTGCGCATGTCTTAAAAAAAACTCCGTTGTTTTTTCTTATTTACCAGTGTTGGTACTTTTTATTAGTGTTGGCATGTTAGGGATTTTTTTATATCAGTGATGGCTTTTTATTAAATTTGAAGGTCTTGTTCGATACCTTGTTTGAATATGATTATGCAGTAATTTTAATCAATTTTTAAAGCACTTTAATTTAATTAAACACAATCGCACTAAATATAATTCAAACACTGTACTTACCCAATCTATTCCTTTTGATGATAATTAATGATTACCTTGCTGATTTTTTCTCTTGAAAATCAATCGCCGCACAGTGGCGCCCGTAGAGCAAACGAGGTTGCAAAAATCAAAATTTTCAGGAGCGCCGACGAAGTTTTGAATAAACCCATGTTATAGGAATCTTTTCAACGATTTAAAATATGCCACTCTTAATAATATCACATTTTTAGTTTAGAAGATATAACCGTTCAAAGTTGACCGACTTTCGTTTTCAAAAAAACACACAATTTTTAGTAAATTTATTGCGATTTCAGGTGTAATATCACGAAAAATAGGTAACGAATCGCCTAATTTTTTGTTTGTATTGATTGATGTATTTATTAAATGTATAATGATAAAAAAAAAATTAACTGTTTGCTTTGTGTTTCTCCTGGTAAATCACTATTTAAAAACTATCCGTTTTTTCACTATTTTTCAACTTTGACGGAAAATAAAAAAATCTATATTTTTCTATATTTGCCATATTTGCAAAACCTGTTCTTTGATTGTTTCTTTACATAATTCAAAAGGGTTTATCTGCCCGTTTGGCTTCTAAAGTTAAAAAATGTTAAAAAGACATGGTTGCAGAAATTGTATGGCGTCCATCCCTTATATGTTTTGACAGACAGTAGTTTGATCTAATAGTTTGAAAAAAACTACTCATTGAAATTAGCAGGTACGTACCTCACTTAAACAATACTTTGGCGTACAAATGGTCAAGAACAATATTGACTTATGGTCCCTACAGGTAGGCACAAATCTTATTTGGACACGTGCATAATATCAAAATTGCATTATTCAGCCTAAATCCATATGTATGCAGGGAACAGGTCAATTTTAAGGCATGGTAGCATAAGCCTATATATTGCAAAAAAAGCATAATGCCTGGATAAGTCTACGACTGAAAGTTGGCGCAACAATTACTGAAACCATTAAACAATTTAAGTACTGAAAACATGGCGTTGAACAATTTAAAATTATTTGAACTGTTTAGAAAGTCAACCACACCAAAGTTTTCCACGGAAGCTGCTTTAGAAGAACTTGATAGCTTATACGGAAATATTGAGAGAAGCGAAATTATAAAAAATAATTTTTATCTGATATATGCAAATATTAAGGCAAAATGGGTGAAATCTAATCGAACCATTCAGAACTTCAACTCTAAATACGAGGACTGGCTTAATGAAGACACCATCCTGGATATATTGGCAGTAGATAAACCCACACCATCAACCAGAGGAGCAAAAGGAAGGCCAAAAAAAGTATTGATGTTTATGGCATCTGTTGTTCCTTTGCGGCTAAAATCTGACCATGGTTGACGGAAAAGTCGTAATCGAAATGACAGGAACAACCTCAACAATGTCATGCCCGATTTGCAAAAAGAGTCAGAAGAACTTTGGTAATTTAAACGATTCTACAAATGAGGAGAATTACGAATATGGAATGTCACCATTGCACGCAAGGATAAGGTGTGTGGAATTCTTGCTAAAACTGGCGTATACCCTACCACAAGAGGAGGAAAACTTCGATGAAAATACATCAATAAAGGATAAGGAAAAGATCAGAAAGAAGCAAATGAAGGATGCTTTTTTTAGACAACTTGGACTAAAATTAGACTGTCCCAAGTACGGATACGGTAACTCAAACGATGGAAACACTTCTAGGAGATTTTTTGAAAATGATGAGGCAGTAACTAGAATCACTGGAATTGACAATCAAATCGTGAAAAGATTGGGAACGATCTTGGATGTTTTAAACTGCAAAGAAAATGTCAATTCTACAAAATATGGAGAATATGCGTCGAAAACTGCATCTCTTTTAGCAGAAATGTATCCACAGAAGAAGTTGACCCCGACCGTCCATAAAATATTGGCGCATGGCAAAGATATAATTGAGTACCAGTCTTTGCCAATTGGAGAGCTTTCTGAAGAAGCACAGGAGTCTCTTGAGGACCTCTTCAACATGTTGGCAGCATCTTCCGATCCACTTATTTCTTCCCTGCGGCATGTGAAGGCACGAATAGAACAAAATAATTATAGTTTAGAAATGGTAAGCCTTTTAGATATACCTTCTCTTACGAATTGTGATGAATATTTTACAGAAAATTGGAAAAATAAATTTGTTGGGTAATAATTTAAAACATAAAACCCTAAGGAAAAAAAATAAAAACAATCTAAAAATGTAAAAATAATTTTTTTTAGTTACCATAAAATTGATTTTTCTACTAATTTTAACTTTGATAACCCATAAGTAGGCCCCTACAAAGCGTAGCACAATTTCCAAACGCTCATTTCATAGGCTGAACAGTTATATATCATATGCTGTTTAAACTGTTCAATTATCTTGTTCGGTTCAAAAGATATGATTTTTGCAACGAAAAAACTCAAATGGCGCCACTGTGCAGCGGCTAGACGATCTAAAATTTTGATTTTATCTTCCAAAGAAATAGCTTTTCTTTTAGTTTGTTTCGTAGTGGACATTCTAAATTATAATTGGTTAGACTATAAAAATAACACTGTGCTACACTCGAAAAGCACTTCTGAAATGACCTAGTGTGCGTTAAAGGTGTTGGTGAGCATGTTACGAATCCGGGCTTAAAAGTTTCAATATACCTCCAAATCCCCGAGCTATGGACCAAAGAAATTTTTTTGAGGCTGCTACTTTTAAACATGTATAACTTTTTTATTTATTAACCGATTTTTGAAATTCAAAGGGGTTTAGAAAGCAAAATAATTGTTATTTTTAAATATATATACTTCTCATACAATATTAGCACAAATATGAATAGATTTTTTCAATTATATGGAAAATTTTTAATTTTTTTTAAACTTTTAATATTTCTACGAGATTTTTTTCCGAATTTAGTTTAAAGACAACAAATATATTAAAGATAGTATAGTAGTCTGAGTAAAATGAGATGTCATTTGTTGAAATCGGTTGAGAAATGAGGAAGTTATAGTACTTTTTGCGAACAAAAGAGTGGAAACGATTAGATTAGCATGATTTAATAAAATAACTTTAATCTATATTTGTATCACCAATTTATACATGAAATTTTTTAAAAATGTTTACTTAATCTTTTACGTTTAAAATACAAATCATCAGTTTCTCGCTTTAGTGACCAGCAGTAATTAGCTAGCATCCTGATTTGACTTTTTCCTTCAAATCTCTTTACAATTAAAGATACAATTGTTAATAACTCTTGATGGAAACGTTCGCCTTGTTCGTCACTAAATTGGCCTAGATTTTCTGGAAAAAAAATCTAAATGGGAATGCAGAAAATGTATTTTTATAGACATTCAGCACCCAATTTCTTCGTAAGCCTCCAGAAGCTCACTAACAACATGAACGTAGGCAGCGCTTCTCTTATTACCTAACAAATTTTCCGACAATGACACGAAACTAATCCATGCTCTCTTTTCAACTGCATTTAACAATTTCGTAAAATTTTCATCAAGAAACATTTTTCGGATGTGGTCCAACTAAAATGCCTAGAGATAAAAATATAAAAAAAAAAAATACTACACTCGTATAATAAAGAACAAAAATTGAGCTATTTCCAAGTACAATTGACTTGATTCTCTTAAATTTCGTTTGTCATTAGCAAAAATTCGAGTTCTTATTATTTTAGTTTTTTTGTACCTAATTTACTTGTTTAAAATAAGCGATTTGTATTGTATAAACAAAAGAAAAAAAAAAGTATTTTTTCAGGAATTTTAATTGTTTTTTTGTTATTATAGTTCCTTATAAAAAGTACTATAACTTCCTCATTTCTCAACCGATTTCAACAAATGACGTATCATTTTACTCAGAAAAATACTGTCTTTAATAAATTTGTTGTCTTTAATCTAAATACGGAAAAAAGTCTCGTAGAAATTTTAAAAGATTAAAAAAAATTAAAAATGTTCTATATAATTGAAAAAATCTATTCGTATTTGTGTTAATATTGTATGAGAAGTATATATATTTAAAAATAACGATATTTTGCTTTCCAAAACCGTTTGAATTTTAAAAATCGGTTAATAAATAAAAAAGTTATAAATGTTTGAAAGTAGCAGCCTCAAAAAAATTTCTTTGGTTCATAACTTGGGAATTCGGAGGTATATTGAAACTTTTAAAACCGGTTTTGTAATACACTCATCTAGACGTACAACATACACTAGGTCACTTTGAAAGTGCTTGCAAAAAAGGAAATTTTGTAGCACCGTGTAATTAATACGCATGTAATATATGAATGCATAGACAAAATTTTATTAATTACCGTATGTACCCTGCCGTCAAATGAGTAGCTAACTACAAAAAAAAACCAAACTTAAGTTAGCTTGTATAGACTAACTTAAAGCTACATAACTACTACGCAATGCAAAATTTACATTAACTAAAGTGTATACAAACACTGTGTAGTATATTTTAAGTAGAACGAGCCAAATCGATTGGCAAACAAACGGCTCTAAGAGCCACAAAAGATTTAATTCATTTAGGGCCATTATTACAATATCCGGAGTAGAAATTGGTAATCGGTTATGGCCTGGTTATAGTATAATTGAATTTTTTTTAATTATTCAATTTTTTACTCTTTTGATGATATTGCTCAACAAATTTATTTTATTTTTTATGTGCCTTAAATTTTTTTAAATAATAAACCATTTTATTTCTCAAAAGAAAAACCATAATTTTTAGAAATTTTTGAATTTTTAAAATCTGTTTTATTTCGAATAATTAATATGATAGTTACAAATATTTTTTTTTTTTTTTGTATTGTATTTATTTATTTGATTTTCTAATACAACAAGACACAATATCTTATAAATTACAGCATTATAATCAGATGAGTTAAGTTATAGTGAGTTTTAAGCCAACGTGTAAACAACTAACTTTTCGTTGACTGCAATTTAACTAACTTATAGTTAATTTAAAAAAAACCAACTTAAAGCTTACTTGAAGTAGTTAGTTTATAGCTACCTACAAACAGTTAGCTTTAAGTTAACGGATAGGTAACTAACTTTAAAGTTAATTGACAGTAGTGCAGAGTCTGACAATTGACTACTTCCTAGGACATCGCAATGATAAAATAGTTAGTTAATTCTATATAAAAGTAATACAAGTGTCAACCACCACTACTTGCGAAATAGTTAGCTCTTAGGTAACTTAAAGTTAACTGAATGTCCGACAGGGTATGTATATTCGCATATACATACATACTATTTATGCATGTATGTATATGCGAATATTTTTTATATTAGATTTTTTTAATATAGTTATGTATATACTATGTCTTTTTGCTAGGGTTGCCAGTTTTGAAATCAGAGAAATCAGTACATAAGAGAAGAAAAATCAGTACAATTGCATAAAAAACAGTACACATAAAGAACAGTACTTTTTTAATATAAAATTGCAAATAAACAACATAAAAAGCGTTAATCTTTTTAAACCAAAACTTGAACTCATTCTATAATTTGAACAAGAATAAAATTTAATTAATAAAACTGAATTTTTTCAAAATAATAATTCAATTCCGTATATATTTTTAGCGGGAATAAAAAGTGAAAACAAAAAAATCTAAAACACAACAAATTGTTAAAAAAATTCGATTCTTAATTTCTTGTTAGCTACTTGGTTTAATCTCTTTCAAAGAAACATTGGTTTTATTAAAAGCAAAATAATGTTATTTCCTTTGTTCTATTATATTTTTTCAATATATGTCACCATAAAATTAAATAAAAAGTAAATAAAAGTAGTTTTTTGCTATATCTACCAGCATAATTAATTTCGTTTTGCAATTAAAATGTCATGCTGAATCTCTTTTATTTTGCGGTAACAGCCAGAAGTAGTAGGGAAATGGGGAGGCAGCAAAAATTCTGCCTCCCCATTCTATATACCACAGAGGGAGCATTTTGCTTTTTATTTAAAGCAGAAAAATTCTGCCTCCCCATTCCATATACCACAGAGGGAGCATTTTGCTTTTTATTTAAAGCAGCAAAAATTCTGCCTACCCATTCCATATACCACAGAGGGAGCATTTTGCTTTTTATTTAAAGCAGAAAAATTCTGCCTACCCATTCCATATACCACAGATGGAGCATTTTGCTTTTATTTAACGCAGAAAAATTCTGCCTACCCATTCCATATACCACAGAGGGAGCATTTTGTTTTTATTTAAAGCAGCAAAAATTCTGCCTACCCATTAGTTTTTTTCCCATATACCACAGAGGGAGAATTTTGCTTTTTATTTAAAGCAGCAAAAAATTCTGCCTACCCATTAGTTTTTTTCCCAATGTAGTTTTCCATAAGGAGGAGTTTTGAATATAAATAATATAAAGAATTTTTTGAGTAGTTTAAAATATAAAATAGAGAAATATTAAGTTGATCATATTTATAGTTTCTTCAATGAAGAGAAATTTAAAAAATTCTGTAATATGTTTTAATGTATTATTTGAGTATTTTAAAATAAGAGAGAGTAATATGTAATATAGTTTAAATATTCAACATATGTAAGTATATAAATAAACTCAATTTGTACTCTAACCTAAGCAAGTATGCCATTAATATAAAAAGGCTAATATTCCACATCATTACCCTAATTGCCACTTTAAAGGAAATATAAAAAAATGGTAAGTAATTCCTATATAATAATGTTATAGTTAGTTATTTATTTTTATTATTTTTTTCTTGTTTGTTTTAGATGTATAAAAAAATTGTAAATATTGCCCAAGGTATTAAGCCCGAGTATATTAGAATAGATGATATACCTTTAAACCAATCTTTGAAAATTGTAAATTTTGAATGGAAAGAAACACAATATGGTCTAAAAGTCATTGCCAATTTAGATGATAATAAATGGTTTTATCTTCCCCATAGAATGATGAAATTTTTAAACAAGGAGGATCCATACTTACACAGAAAAAAATATCGTAGGTAATAATAACGAAAAAATTTAGTTAATTTTCTTCAAATATACATAATTTTTTAGCAAAAAATATATATTAGTAAAAATAGTTTATTTGAATAAAATTTTGTTAAAAAATTAATTAAAATTCTACTATAACAATAAAAATGTAGTAAAAGCGGTAGTAACGCATCGTAAACGAAAAAACGCACAATATTAGTTAAGTTTACACCCCTAACGGAAGTAAATTTTAAAAAAATTTTAGTTTATATGAATATGTTTCGTAATTTTTTCTAACGCAATGAAGAAGAAGAATAAAAATAAACAATTAAGGTGTTGGGTTAAATAACATTTCGTTACAGTTTTAGTAAAGTAATTTATTTTAGTAAATATTAAGAAAATTCTTCATACTGACTAATGGCAAAATTATTTCAAAAAAGGCCAGTTAAATTGAAGAAATTTCGTAAAATTTAACTTAATAACATTTTGGAACCTGGCTTAAAGCCGGTAGAATTGAAGAAACATCTTCAAACTAACTAATTTGATTTAGTAAATATGAATAAAGACATGTAGAACTGAAAAATTTTTTTAAGTTTTATATATATATATGTTCCTCTAACTCCCACTGGAGCATAGGGCGCCAAAAGTTTTGGAGAAGGAAAATAAAAAACGCATTACTTTATAAAACACGCTTTTGGATAAGTGAAGAAAAAATAATAAGTGAAAGAAATAAAAAATAATTAAAATAACAAGCGTAAGAATTTAAAAAAATTTGTGAGAATGAAGTGTTTTATATGTGAAAAAGTTTTGTTCTATCGAAGGAAAGCCCAAGGAAAACTGTATGATAAATATTTCAATACAGTTCGTAAACTTAAACATAATGGTGCCAAAAAAGGCCATACTCCCATAAAACTACAAATAATAAAAAAGTTTTAAGCCTGGGTAAGAAATACAATATTTATTTAACATATGTGCATATATAAGGAAATGTATAAAGGCCAGTGTGAAGTCAATCTTCACACGTTCACTCGGAGACCATTATGGTCCATTGTGACGCCTATGTATTTATTAAATATTTGTACATATAGGTCTCCTGAAGACAATATTGATACTGACATCGCAGTAATTCTAATGGACAACTGCTCGTGGGCGGATTTTGAAAGACATTGGGCTGCAACCAAAAACCATCGGATGAACGAAATATTTACTTTAAAAAGTACACATGATATCATTAGTAAATGGCCGCAGTATAAAAAGCCATTGGGTTTCAAGCTGGTACGCTTAGGTTTTGACTTATACTGTACTAAACTAATATGTATATTTTTGCAGATTGGCATAGATTTCAAACAATTGTACCCAAAAGCAGAGAGCCTGCATCTAAATTTTCAGAGTTTTTGTTCAAAAATCGGCTACGTCTTTGAAGATCGTATCAAAGACCCATCGAGCAAAGTTTTATTTCAAGCTATGACGAAAATGGAAAGCTTAAGCTAAAGTATGTTTTATCTTATTTCTTACACATTATTTATTTCAAAATTTTATTATCTCAATATTTTAATCATTTCAGATGGTCGTTGCGTTGGCACATTTCAACTTCTGCACAATATTTTGGTACCATCAACAAAAGTCTTTAATGTTGACAACGGGAAAAAATGATGTACACGCTTTTCTATACGAGATTCACAGAGAAGTTTTATTATTGATGGAAGCTCGGTCGCTGATTGCGAGCAAGAGTTATTAAAAAAATATGAAAGTAAAAGTAAAATTCAGCCTTTAATATTAATATCGGTTTCAATTCTAGAACTAAAAGAAATTTTTATTTATTATGAAGGCATAAAATATATCATGAATTCTGCGTTAAATGCTATAGATACTTGCTTTAAAATATTTTTTGTATTTAACTTAGAGTATCCAAAAGAATCTATTTTAGTTTGGTCCTTAATTCAGAAGCAATTTTATATTACAACAAAAACTGACTACAGCATTTTTTTGGAAGGCGCGAGTTGGAAGTATCTAACTGCTGGGTAGATTGCTGCGACATAATATGATGTAGTATGAAGGCTTCGAGTCGGGTTGAATAGTTGTCTACCAGAGATTGCACCTCCACATTAACCCGACAATGACTGGAATTCGTTTCAAGGATCCTATGCTTCATGACTGACTTAAAGAAGATAGTTCCATTAGACATGTTAGGGATTGCTTATACAACATGTTAGTCCCCTTGTCCAATTTCTTCACCATAATATTGATGAGTATTGAATCCCAGGTGGACGTGTCAATACATAAGTTGTTAAGTGCCGCCAAGGTTTCACGTGTGGTGCCGTGAAGTTCTTTGAGCTTATCTAAAATCGTTGTCGTTAAAATCCGCCGATAATTGAATCTATTTTAAAGAGTGGTCCAGGCTGTGGTATAATTGTCTTCTGTTAGCGATAGATGACGAATGAGTTTTTCCGCTTCGCCATACAAATTCTCTCCATCAAAAATAGGTACCTTCACCTTAGGCAGGTGTTGAGCTGAAAACATTAATTGGTCTGTTGATTGGTCTGAAGCAAAGCACGCTTGCCTTTTCTGAACTTGTAGAATTTTGTCTCCAAACAGTGCTAGCGTGCCTACTTCCTGTGTGCCGTAAGGAATTGTTTTTGCTTCAGCTATCAACAGCTTTAAGTTTTTCTCGATTTCATCTTGGGCTTCATAATATTTTTGACCTATAGAGTAATGAAGTTGTAACGCAGTTTACTTTCCCAGCTGAGGTATGACTCAGTCTGTCCAGGGTCAATTCGAAGGTCTGCTTCCTTTGAAATGAAACACGAGATGTTTTCGTATATGTTTTCTTATAATAAGTGAACAAAGCTTTATTTAAGAAATCTTAATCTATACTAAATTCTTAGATCTACTACGGTCGTCGGGTGATTTGACGCAGCTGCAAACGGGAAACGGCTACTGAGGCGGCGGCACAAGCGACTGTTGCTGGGCTGAGATGCGGAGGTTGCTGATGCGCAGGAGCCGGGCGGTGGTACAGGAATGATCTGGTAAAGAGGCTGATGAACGGCTTTGGGTATTATGTGTTAGGCTAACTACAGTGACTGAAGAGTCGGACCCCAACGGATGCGAGAGCGTGGGGCTCGGCTAGATACGACTAACTAAGGGTTCAGCTAAATATGACTAACTACGGGTTCAGTTTACTCGGGCACCAACGGAATGCGAGAGCGTGGTGTTCGGGTAAATACGACTATCTACAGGTGCAGCTAAATATGATTAAATACGGCTTCGGCTTACTCGGGCACCAACGGAATTCGAGAGCGTGTTGTTCGTTTAAATACGACTAACTACTGGAAGCTACGATAAGTGCTAGCTACGAAAAGTAATTACTGGGGTTAGTATCAATATCTACTATGTTCGTCCTGAACAAACTTTGACTACTTAAGTGAAAGCAAAAATAAACTAAATGAGAATTATTAGCTGGCGATGGTTGTTTTAGTAAATAAAAGTAAACCAAATGAGAATTACTGGCTAAAAGTCAGGAATAATAAAACAGTAGGGATATTCACGGTGGTTAGTTCGTTACGAAAATACTTATACTTGTAAAATAAAGAAAACAGTAGGGGTATTCATGGTGTTTAGTTCATTAAAAATACTTATTACTATATATTTTATACTTATGTTTATGCAGGCTAGGGTTGTAACGTTACGTTACAGTCCCCTTCTACTTTGCGGAAAAGAGAAAGATAGAGAGGAAAAAAATGTGCACTGGGCGAGTTTTGACCAAAGGTCTGCACTACCCGAAGGTAACATTTACCGGAGTGTAAGCTCCGGCTCGGCCCATGAGTGCAAGGCTTGTGTTTTTTCCCTTTTCTTTATTTATTTAATTTTTTCCCATAAAAATCAGTTTACAATTCAAGCATGAAATAAAGTTACATACAATTCAAACAAAAAAAAAACTACGATGCAATATAGGGGACCGTAAAAAAAGTAATAATAATTCCAGAAATACATGGTAGGGGAAAACACAATTATTGACACCGTGTTGTACTGCTACTTGTCTCGGAGGGGAATTATCTTCTCTTTGTCCAGGGCGCGCAGTCAGGCTTGTTCACCGATTATTTTCACCTCCACTTTGGGCCTGCCCCTCGGGTATATTATCTATCGGTTTACCTTGCGTTGGGGGTCCCGTGGGATGGTTATTCCCCTAAAGGGGTCATCGCTATTCGGGTGGCCCTAGTATCGGAATCTCTCTTTCTCCTTTATGTGGCGGCGTTTTGCCCTGTTCAAAGACTGAATTAGGCGGGCGGAGATTTCGTCCGACCAATATTTCGGCTGGACTGGTGGTCGTGCTCTCATGTACCGCGGAGTTGAGGGCAAAGGCGATCTCGGCAAAGAACCTGTCCCAGTGCCGGTGATTTCCTTCAGTATTTTCGGCTATTCGGGTCTTTATAACCCGGTTTGCTCGTTCGGTGGGGTTCTCTTGGGGGCATAGGGGGCGGTCAGGCGATGTTGAATACCGCATTCTTGCAGAAACGTCTCTACGGCTCTGCTAACGAATTTGGGCCCGTTGTCGGTGATGAGGGTCGTGGGACATCCGAATCGGTAGATGATTCGGTCCTTTAGCACTCTTATCACGGAGGAGCCGGTGGCGGTGCGTAACGGTATCAGTTCTACCCACTTGCTGAATTTGTCCACAAAAACCAAAAGATAGCTATTCACGCATGTGACGCATGACCGCCTGTCCAGTAATAATTCTCTTGTGCCCGACGTAACGTCTTTTAGATGCCCAGGTGGCCAGCAGTTTTCGCGTCATGAGTTTCTTGTAGTACTCGGGTTACGTCATTTGGCGGTAAGCATAGTGTAGTTTACAAAGGTAATTAGAAACCTCACATGGTAACATTTGGTATACATTTGTTGTATTGGTACACAAAAATAAACAAACCAAATGAAACTATGTGTGTGGCGAAACAATTGAAATAATATTCTGACTAAAGGGTTCTTGTTTCAATTGTTCCGCATAGTAAATAAAATTGGTTACGGTGCAAGGTCGGCATGTAAGAATAAAGAAAATATGTTTGTGTACTTGACACACTGACATAGCAGAATGCACTCGTCACCAATTAGTGAGATTGGGTCACACTCTATCGCTGCGACATCACTGAGTAATTTTAAGAATGATTATTAGAAATATAAAAAGTTGTAAAAATTGTTAAGAGATTAGATTTAAGTTGATACTCAATAAAAGAACGGCTTGGCGATAAACCAAGGACGGATAAAAACATAAATAAAAATAGAAGTATTTAATAGAATATCTTATTATTTTTTATTTATATATTTTAATATCTCACTATATGGCGATCCTATTTAAATTATAAAAAAATAAATGATCCTTTTAGAAAAAAATTTTATAAAAAAAAAAAAATATAATTAATAAAATCAGTGCAGTCAGTGAAAAAAAATTTTAATTAAACTAAATAATATCAAAACAATTGATGAATCCAAGTGCTAAGAATGAAGAAGAATGCTGCATCAATACAATTTATGGTTCATAGTTCAAAGCCGGAACTAGAAGACAAAGAGAGCCAGAACTATTTGTAGGATAACAGTCAAGTAACCAACAGAAGACAACAACTGAAAAAAAGAAAACGAAGACTTTAAAATTCAACATGCCCCGGAAAAAAAGGGAACAAAAGAGAACGTAGAAGAAATTTAAAACCAGAACCGGCAAGTAAAAATTAGAACACATATTTTTTTTAATAAAAATCAAAAGTACAAAATTAAGAGAGAAAAGCCAAGCCAAGGTGTATACGATACAAATATATATTCTGAAAATTTTAATTTCTGTAACAGTGTCCTATAGTATATAACAGAATTTAGTACAAATCTTTTTTTTTCTGTGTAAAAAAAAAAAAAATAATATGTATTACTTATCACAAAAAAAATGGGAAACACCCAAAATAAGATTAAAGAAGTTATAACGGCAACCGCTAATGCACCTCCAGCAATAAGCGTCAGCTTAGAAATAGTGATTTTCACGTGCATCCTATTTACACTTCACATGTTAATTAAATACTTACGGGTATATGTTAGAAAACAAATTAGAGTTCACATGGTGAAAACAAATATAAATAGCGTAGGATTAAAAAAAATATATATAAATTTTCATATTTATTCGAATAAATATTGTCACCATTAGAAATATATTCCCAGATTCTATTTGTTAAAATGTATATATATATGTACACGATGTAAATCTTCTTTTAAACAAATCAATATAATTATTTCTCTTAAATAAAACAAAAAAAAAAAAAACATGAATATACACAGAAACATTAATACCTAGAACATATGGATCATCTGTATGCGAAATTAGAGACAATCATACTAAACGCAAAGAAATGCTCGAATAGGCCTTATTCTCTAGAAACTATAAAAAACAAAAAACAACAGGTAGAAAATATAATCACAGAGGCTAGCAATATATTAGCAAATGATAGTCTCACTGAAGAAGTAAGAAGTAAACACACTAAGAGACTAAACAAATTAACAGAAGAGACTCAATCACTGCTCAAAAGCCACGCACAATCCATTAGTAGAAATTGCTGAGAGAGCTGCGACACGTACGGCACAAAGGAGTGTCCTGTACCAGACGACACTAAGACGTGTAAATCGTGATACTGGAGATAATAATCTGTGCTCTAGATGCGGACAATCACTTGGAAGGGATTGCCCGGCACAAGGAAAAAAATTCAGCAAATGAGGAAAACTCAACCATTTCGCTAGGAAATGCCTCAGTAGGAGCGGCAATAACGATAATAGTGTAAGAAATAATTACAATAGGACCAGAAATCATCAGGCTAACAATAGCAACAGAACACAAGTAGAAATGACGACATTAATAGGAGGTAATATTATAAATTTTATGTATTAATCGCTCTGTCCCGGAGATTCTTGATGTCTCACCGTCTCCGGACCTATCGAGTTTCCCTGGTTCTGAACATGATTTACATGTTGTAGTTGTGGTTATTATTCCTTGGTTCAATAATCACTATTCGTGAAATTACACACGGTTTATTTTTAGAGAATTTAATAGTACCCAAAACCGGTAATCAACACATATGATTACTTAACGTTTCGGATTAAACTACAGTAATTAAAAATCTCAAAGTTGAAACCACACCTTTGGAAAGTTACAATATCTATAGGTCAGGGATCAACAAGCAGCTTCAATCAGATGATAGATTTCAGAAACTACTAGGGGAACTCGATATAGATAGCAACGATGATGAAGCGAAACAAGAGCTACTTGACATACTAAAAAAATATCAGTCTGTCTTTCATTTGGACGGCGCACAGTGGGACATTTTACGAGAAGGCGGCCAAAATTCCATAACTTTTGACTGGATCGGTATTTTTTTATTCGATTTTTGCTCGATAGGTGCGATATTAGGCTTTAATTTGCGCTATAAAACGTAAAATTCGACTGATAGGAGCAAAAGTTATGGAGAGTTCAAAATGCATTTTAATTTTTTTGTTGAGTTTCGGTGTAAAAGTTGAATATTTCAAATATGAATTTTTTTATAATTTATCATTATTTCTCTTGTATTTTACAACTGATACTTATATTTTATTGTCGAACTTAGATCCTGTCAGAAAATGCCAATATTTGGCCCCTGTAAATTTTTTAGTCCCAATATTCACAGGGGCCAAAGGTTGGCTTTTTTTGGGACGAGACGAGTTGTTATAAGGATAAAACTGAAAAGGAATATTTTAAAAAATGCCCAAATAGCATTTTTGGCTATCGATAACATTTTAGGTAATTCAACTTTTGTTTTTGGTTTGAGATGTATGTGTATTTTATTTTTATATATTAACTAGCTTAACCCGGTGCGCTTCGCTACACTGGCAAAAAAAAATAAGAAAAAAATTACAGTATTTGTTTTTGTGATTGCTCTCATTTTTTTCAAAGATAAAAATGCATTTTAAATTTTGTAAGCATAATAAAAGTTATATGGGTCACATATATTCTTTTTTGTTGTAAAAAATTTTTGTTTAAAAAATAACGCAGGTATGTTTTCACCTTAAGGATTTAAAAACGAAGAGTTATAATTTTGGGGAGAATATGATTATCGCTTTAAACCGTAATAAGCACAAATCCGTTCAAATTTAAATTCTATTAAAATAACTGTAAATGTTATGTGGGATACAATATGTACAGGTTTTAAACTATTTTACTTCCACTTTTTTTGCGTACAGCCTTTAGCAGTTTTGGCTGCGCAATGATGAATCAGTCACTTGACTAAATTATAAATTTAATTCAATATTTGTGTTATATGGCGGTACTGCTTCCCTGTCAGTATCGACAAAAAAGTGGTTTATTTTATTTTTGGATGCTTTTGTAAAAATGTATTGCTACCCCTGCACCTACCCCATTTATTTTTGTTTTAAAATTTGTCCTGTAAAGGTTGATAGCTCTTGTGTTCAGATATATGGTATTTAATATGTCTTCTATGAGGGGTACTGCTCCTACTCTGTCTACCCCGCACATTTTTATATTGAAATTTATAGTTTACTATAATAGTAGCTTTAACCACGTTTGAAGACTCTCCCTTTAATAGTTCTTCAGTTGAGCGATATTTAATGTATGCATCCTATGGGAGGTATTTCCCCCCCTGCGCCTACCCGCTTTATTTTTATTTTCAAAAGTGTAGTATACCATAAGAGCGACTTCTAGAAAGTTTGAACATTCTCACTATTACAGTTCTTAAGATATGCGATGTTAAACATTGGCGTCCTATGGGGTATTCCTATACCCCCGCTGCTATTTTATTTCAATTCCGGGGCTTAGAAGATCCTACTACAAAAAGTTCAGCAAAATTCGTGCAGCGGCTCTTAAGATATGCGATAATTAATATTGGCATCCCATGGGGGGTACCAATTCCCCTGCCCCTATCGAAAAAATAAGTAGCCTATTTTATTTTTAGGGCTCACGTGATGTTACTGTAAAAATTTCAGGAAAATCGGTTCAGTAGTTTCGGAGTCTATAAAGCGACAAACAAACATACAAACATAATTCATTTTTATATATATAGAGATACAAATATATACTTAAATAAAAAACAAATTATAATCTATAAACAATTTTAAATTAAACAATATAGTAAAAATAGTAATAAGATCTTTATAGTACAACATCTGGACATTTTTCTTGTATTATGCTCGCGGAAGAATCTGTAGTCTTTGTTCCTTTTTTCTTGCGCTTCTTCAGATAGATCTCCAATTGGTAGGATATTGTGTTGAACTATTTGTTCCCCATGGTATAACATTTTATGAACTGTGGTTGGCATATGTCTCCAAGAATATTTTTTGTTACATGATATAACTTGTAAAATGATCTGGAATCGTTTTATTAATTCAAAATGTACTCTTGTGATAGATGCTGCAGTTTCTGGATCGGAAAAGAATCTCCTTGCAGTGTTTCCATCATTTGAATTTCCTTCTCCTTGTTTTGGCTGATCAATTATAAGGCCTAGGTAAAGGTATTTTTCTTGAATTTGTTTTTTTCTTTGCTTCCTTTTTTCCACATTTTCTTTGTTTTTTCTCACTGTTTCACCTAACGGGCCAAATTCCAAATCATAACCCAATTTAAGAATATGCTCCATGAAACGAATTCTGGTATGAAGAGGGGACATTCCAAATTCGTATGCTTCATTGAAACTATTGTCCTGTGATGGGGGTTGGCTTAATTGACTTGATGTCTTTTGGCATATGGTACAGCTTGACGAAGACTTTGTTTCGGTTAATGCTTGTGCAACTTTTCCATCGATCATTGTAAGGAACATTTGAAAATTAATTTCAATGCATTGGTCATAAAATTTAAATATTGCCGGTTGAAGTTCTTTAATTTGATCTTTTATTTTTCGAACTTCTTCAGTTATTACATCTTAAGTTTCCTTTTTGTAAACAAACTTTATTGGTCTGCAATACTTTGTTGAAGAGGGAATTTCATTTTTCCATATATCCATTTCTGTAACTCTACTGGTTGACGGCTCTAAGCCAATATAAGTTTTTCTTAAACGTAATGGTACGAAAGATACCATGAAATTTAATAGAATTTAATTTAATAGAAAATAAAGTGATGCTGCAATTTTTAAGTTTTTTTAAACAGTCAGTGTTGAGGGATGAACTTTTAATTTTCAGCTCCTCAAATTGTTTCACGGTTCACTTTATTTTCTATTAAATAAAAACTCTTTGTTTTTAATTTTAGTTTTTGTATTTTTATTTATTTTTTGTTTATTTAATTTTGTGTAACACTGTTTTTTATTTACAAGGTTTTTTTGTTTGTTTTGCTTGTTCACTATTTAACGATCGAAACTAGAGTAAGTTTAAATTGTTTTTCAATATACAAAAAAGGGTCACATATTATAAAAGAATTTTTGTATACCATACGACCAATGCCACAAAGTTATTTGTGTTTTTCTTGGGTGACTTTTACTGGAATTATACAAAATAATTATTAGAAATGTGTATTTAATTATTAAATAACAGTACGAGTTTCGTTATGGGTCTCGTAATAATTCCATTTGTAGTTCGAATATCAACTACTCTGATATTTTTGTCGGGTCCAAGGTAGGTTTTTGCAATTCGACCTAATTTCCATTCATTAGGTGGCAGATTACTGTCTTTGATGACAACTAAGTCGTCAACGTTGAGGTTTTGGTGTTGATATTTCCATTTATATCGACGATGCAGCTCACTTAAATATTCTGATTTCCATCTTTCGCAGAAAGTATGGTAAATAATTTTTAGACGTCTCCATCGGTTGGCAAGGGTCAAGTTTTCGTTGCTCGAATCTTTTTCTGGTGGGGTCATGAATGAAGTACCAATAAGAAAGTGTGCAGGAGTAAGCGGTGATAGATCAGTTGGGTCGTCACTAGCTGGACTTAAGGGTCTGGAGTTTAGACAGGATTCAATTCGGGTCAAAATTGTAGAAAACTCTTCAAATGTAAATTTCATATTTGGAGTCATTTTTCGTAAATGGATCTTGAATGATTTAACACCGGCTTCCCATAGTCCTCCCATGTGTGGAGTGCCAGGGGGTATTAATTTCCATTCTACGTTCTGATGACTGTAGTGATGAATTATTTTTTGTTGAAGATTTTTGACAAATTCGAGTCGATCCTTTCTTATAAGTTCTGCAGCTCCAACGAAATTTGTTCCATTGTCGGAATAAATTTTAGATGGACATCCCCGTCTTCCAATAAATCTGGCAAAAGCAGCTAGAAAAGCCTGAGTTGAAAGGTCACTTACTGCTTCTAAGTGTATTGCTTTTGTGGAAAAGCAGACAAAAATACACACATAGCCTTTTGTAATAAGGCATGCTCGACCGGTGAAATTTCTTATGTTGAAGGGTCCAGCATAGTCTACGCCAGTGATTGTAAAGGTGTCCGATGAAATGTTCCATTTTATACCTAGAGTCTTAGTCCCGTCATTTTCGGACAGATTTAACCAGTCGAGTGGTAGTAGAGTCTCACTAGGTAAATCCTGAATGACTTGTGGCTCATTAGAGTTCCATTTCATCAGATCAAAGCCTGCTGATTTTAAGACAGAAGTTAATTCTTTTCTAGATTTGATAGCTTCTTCTATAGTGTGACCTCCTGCTAAGACGTCATCCACATACATATTTTGTTTAAGAATCTTGGACGCCAAGGGATGAGTCATTTGCACCTCTTCAGCTAATTGAAGAAGCGTCCTGATGGCTAAAAATGGGGCGCAATTAACTCCAAATGTGACGGTGAGAAGCTCGTAATCTTCTATCGGGTCATTTTTGGATTTTCTGAATAAGATTCTTTGAAACTTTGTTTGAGTTGGGTTGATTAGTATTTGGCGATACATTTTAGTAATGTCGGCGTTGAATACAAAGCGGAAAAATCTCCATTTTGCTATCAGAAGAACAAGATCTTGCTGAAGAATGGGTCCTGGATATAAAATGTCATTAAGACTATTCTTATTTGACGTTGGGCTAGATGCATTGAAAACCACTCTAAGTTTAGTGGTCAATCGGTCAGGTTTTATTATTGCGTGATGCGGCAGATAATAATTCGGGTCTTTGTTTATATCCGGGGGTGCGATTTTTCTCATGTGGCCTAACTCAAGATATTCCAAAATGACATTGTCATATAATTGGTTTCTGGCTGAGCATGCGTTCCATTCGTAGGTACTGAGCCATAGCAATATTGCGAGAAGAGCCTATTTCTTCTGCTTTTTTTTAAGGGCAGGGTAACTATATACCTTCCCGAGTCCTTTCTACGTGTTGTTTCCTTGAAATTGTGTTCCACAATAGTGTCCTCGTCTGACCTCAAAATCTGTTTTGGGGTTTCCTCCACCTCCCAAAAGCGTGTGAGGATTTGGTCAAGGGACGATGTATTTAATAACGAAATTGTTGTTCTGGGTTGAGTAGTTTTTGGTGTTGGTCCCCCCACAATCCAGCCAAATACTGTTTTTTGTGCCAAAAGGGATCCAATAGACCGCATCGGTGTGTCCATGCAATAAATAGAGGGGCCTACGTCGAGGCCTATTAGCAAGTCGATGGGTCTACTTTGATTGAAGTGAGGGTCTGCAAGTTGCAATTTTACAGTCTCACTGAGCTTTTGCATGTCTAACGTTTGAGGTGGTAAATTAAAGGGAAGGGTCTTGAGAACTGGGGCCCAAACTTCTAACTTAAACGATGTGTCCACCCGTGAGCAAAGGTTAAGCAAACATGCTTTAGTTGAGGTTTCAGAAACTGTTTGACTCAAACCAGAAACGTGAACTATGTTTCTTTTTGTGGGTAATTTTAATCGGTTTTTTAGTTTGTCCGATACAAAGGTTGATTGTGATCCAGGGTCGATGATAGCTCTCGCCTGGTATCTTTGACCTCTAGTTTCTATTTCGACAATAGCAGTGAAAAGCAAGGTTTCTCGGTCTGTTTGATTTGTCGATGTTTGTATGTTTTCGCGCAGGGTCAGGGAAGTAAAGTTAGGAATACTTGATCTTGAAGTGGACTGTATGAATTGGGCTTGAGCTGCGGCACTTGTGCTTGGTTGCTCGTCAGCGTTATTTTGTTGCAAGTTTGTAGGCTGGGTCACCGTTGCCTTGTGCAACAAAGTGTTGTGTTTTTGTTTACACAGCCTACAACTGTATTTACTGGTGCACTCCCTGACACTATGATTGATCGACAGACAGTTGTAACATGAATTTGTGACTCTTACGATATGAATTCGATCACTTACATTTTATTCTAAAAATGTGGGGCATGATCGTAGGGTGTGTGACTCGCTACAATGTTGGCACGTTATGGAGTTATTATAAGAACTTCTGACGGGTTTATTTTTGTTCTGATTGTGACTTTCAGATTTTGTTATATTCGTTTGGAATGAATTAATGTTCCGTTTATTTTGGTTGTTTTTCGCGACCTCTGACTTGGGCGGTAGGAATTTGTCCTTTGATGATTTAATATTGCCTACTGATTCTAGGGTCTTAAATTTGCGGGTCAAAAACTTGTCGAATTATTGCCATTTGGGTACTTCGGCACAATCTTCACGAGAATTTTCAAATTCTTGAACAAGGGCTCTGGGAAGTTTTTGAGAGCAAATGTAAATTAAAAAGGACTCCCATGTTGAAGTGTCAATTCCTAGTGTGCCTAATGTCTGCCTACAATCGTTTATTGTCCTTTGTAATTTTTTAATTGAGGCTCCAGAGTCCATAGAGGCATGAGGCAGATCCAAAATAATTTTATATTGCTCATTAACCTGCATCCATTTATTTTCGTACCGGTCAACTAAATTTTTCCAAGCCATGATAAACCCATCGTTTGTTAAAGGGACATGCGAAATTGCGTCTCTGGCTTCTCCCCCGGTTTTTTGGGTCAGATAAAAAAGCCTTTCAACATTGCTAATTTTTGGATTTCTAACGTATATGGCTGTGAACAAGTCACGAAAACTGGGCCATAATTTATAATCCCCAAAAAAAGTGTCTGTGTCGCAAGGAGGGAGTCTTATTGATGAGACCTCTCTTTCTAACGGAATATTTGACTGGCGTTCAACTGGTTCTATGGCTGTGTCCGTAAGCGCATGGATTTCAGCATTGATGGACGACAAACAATTTTTATAGGCTGTTAGGGCTCTTTGGTATCGCTCCCGTAATTTATTTTTGTCAATTGGTTTATCACCATCCTGATCTACGTCCCTACATTCTTCATATGACCTTTTTACCTGGGTCCATATGGAGTCTAATTCTACTCGAATTATTTCTAACGCGTGTACATTATCTTCAGCGCTCGCTTCTGCTTGAATCTTTTCGAAGTCGACTAAATCGTTTGTGCAATTGACGAATTTTTTCAGGGACATGTTTGTAGATTGAAAAAGTGTCAGAATAATAATAAATTGAGTCAAGAAATTTGCCTGCTAGCGATAAACAAATTGTATTGTAGAAAATTTGTGGGTCAAATATTGTTTTAATTTCCCTGGTTAATTTTTCAAATATGACCGCAATGGTAACTCGGTTTTTATTTTTATAGTGACGTCACGGTTATTTTACGCAAAAGAATCAAGCAAACACACAAGTAGAAAATAGCAATGTTTTAAATGTTCGCTTTTGTTATTTAAATTTTGTTTTTATTTTCTTCTTGTGTTTTTTGTAGTTATTGTATGTTCACTTACTTGCTGAATGCTTGCTTGTGTTGTTGTTGTTGCTGCTGCTTGTTTTCTGCTAGGCGCGTACAAACTTCTCTGCTGCTGAGCTATGATCTGCCGGTGGTGGTTTACCCTTAGTAATTTTAATTTTTGTAATTTTTGTTGACTGTTCTTTTTTTTTCAAATTTCAGGGTCACTTTTTTTTACCACTTTTTTTTCAAAAAAATTTGTTCTTTTAAATTGTTGTTGTTTAGAGTCACAATTTAATACCGTATTATTTTCCCGATTCACAAGAATTTTTGTCTTCTTTTTTTTGACAAAGTTTATTTTCTTATGTTTTAAATCACACACTTTTTTTCAAAAAAATTTGTTCTTGTAAATCTTTATATTTTAGAGTCACAAATTTTCCAAGTTTTTTAAGTTTTTTTAAAAACACAATTTTTCCAAAGTTTTTGTAAAAAATGATCCGGCTCGAAGGACCAAATGTTGAGGGATGAACTTTTAATTTTCAGCTCCTCAAATTGTTTCACGGTTCACTTTATTTTCTATTAAATAAAAACTCTTTGTTTTTAATTTTAGTTTTTGTATTTTTATTTATTTTTTGTTTATTTAATTTTGTGTAACACTGTTTTTTATTTACAAGGTTTTTTTTGTTTGTTTTGCGTGTTCACTATTTAACGATCGAAACTAGAGTAAGTTTAAATTGTTTTTCAATATACAAAAAAGGGTCACATATTATAAAAGAATTTTTGTACTAAATATAACGGGATATACTGAGTGCAAATGTAACAACAATTTAACTTTATAATGTTTACATATGAATATGAATATGCTGATTAAAGAAAATAAAATATAACAAGTTGTTGGTAGGCAGGGTCGTCGCTGTTGGTAGGGGTCATCTCTAAACAGTCAGCATCAAGTGTATTTAATAATCGTTCTGCAGTGTATTCGAGAAGAGCCTGCAATTTTACTTCTGCTGAACTTGAAGTTACACTAATAGCCGTTTGTGAAGGTAATCACTCTTTTTTGACAGAAACTAAATCTCGATATGCTGGAAAGATTCCACAATTTTTTTCATTGGTTCGCTTTCGCAGTTCTGTATACTGATTTTTTGTCAGTTTTAAATCCAAAAATAGTGCAAATGCTTCTTTTGGAGTAAATTTCATTTCTTCAGTTGGTGTAGGCATACTTTTTAAAATCATCTTTGTGCGTTTAGGGCTCGCTTCCACAATTTTTTCAATTATTGCAATTTTTGTTTTCTTATTTTGCGGTGGTTGAATTTGATGCAGAAATTAATCCTTTATCATACTATGAGAAATTTCTTCATTGATATTTGCAAGCTTGCGTCTTCGTGATCTTTCTCTGCAAATGTCAATTTGTTTTGCGGGCCGGCCGACCCACTTTTCCAGTTTCCTTAGCGGTTATTGACAGCTTCTTAAAAATCAGATCATTTGTTAGCCATTTTTCGCTGCGTAAGTAAAACGTTTTCTTGTTTCTAGAACATTTAAGGTATCGTTTTCTTAATGTAAATGAAAAATTTTTAATTTTTATCTTATGAATTTTGATTTCTTCTTCGTTGCATAATTTAAAGAATGGATTATTCATTATGTGTAACACAAAATCTTTTTCATCTTTCTGTTGAAAATATATATCTGCGAGAACTTTATAACTGAACTTAGCCATTGTTTAAACAATAATGAAGGTAAAATTATGAATGCATGCATTTTTATACTCTTGATAGAAGTTTTTTTAAATGATCTTTTGTTACCACTTCTTGGAAACATAAAAACCCTTTTTTAAATACAAATTTAATCTTTTATTACCATTTCTTTGAAACATTAAAAAACCCCTGTTTTCACACTTTTTAAAAGGATAACATACTGGCAATAAATTAACAGGTAACATGTAGGAAATTTTCACGTAAAATATAACTGCTCTTCCATTTTTTAAATTAAGTTGCAATTTTCAGGTAATTAACCTATGTAGTTTATGTTGCGGCTATTTACTAATGTTTAACCTTTTAACTTAAGCCTAGTACTCAGTTCCAATTTGTGAAAAATGTTCTGCAACATCTATTATTTCATGCGAAAAATTTGACATGTATAAATGTTACCTATCTCGAGAGTTTGCACAATTTGACGTTTTTAATCTTTAAAAGTATGCGACATTGTTTTGGATATGTAAAAAAAAACCCACATGTATTTTACTAAAAAGAATTTTTTTAAATAAAAAATTCAGTAAAAATGAAAGTAAATATTGATGATGTTATTTATGTTTTGCAGTTCTCATTTTAATATTAAGTTTAAACTTTTTTCATTTGCTTAAAATTCCACGTGAAATAAGTGCAGCTTATACTTATTATTTCGCAGTTGTAAAAAAAATGTTGCCAGAAACATTTCGCAACTTTTTCACACATTAAACAGAGTACAACTCTATCAACATATTTTCATAGAAATTCCGCACAAGTTTTTTTCATATGAGTTTTGACAGCATTTCACGTGAAATGTTGAACAGAGTACTAGGCTTTACTCAGAAATCTAACGTGTTAGTCTATTTATGTCGCCTATTCGTTTTGCAGCATCCGTTCACCCACAATAAGTTCATAACAATGGCAATACCTTTACCTTCTCCAAATTAATTGATAACCTGACGTGCTAGATAATTTATGTGGCCTGAACTGCTTTATTTGTCGAAAATTCTTTAAGATTCACCTTCTTTAATTTCAGTAATGTTTCCTTGCAGGACTTATTTTTTGAACCGAATATCTTACCTTGGTCACAGAAATTGCTGTAGTTCGCAAGATCGCATCCAGATGTGTGTACAATGGGGTATGAAAATGTAGGTTAGATTCTGGCCTACAAGAGAGTATAGATTTTTTTTGACGCGTTTTGACGGGCAGGACTTATGTTCTATAAAATAGGAAATTTCCGGGAAATTTTGACATAAAAAAAAAGAAAATTAAATAGTTCTACAGGTCGCAGAGTTTAATGCTTTAAACCACGTATAGCTAAAAATCTTGAAAAACAAAAAAGTTATGAGCATTTCAACTTCAAAAGTTTACTCAGAAATTCAAAACTATAACCAAATACTGAGAAAGTCCATTTTGGACCACCCTGTTCTCAATGAAATAGTTGAAATAGGGTTGAAATTTTTTGGTTCCCGAGGTTCACTAGTATTTACTTTCACATGAATAAAAAAATTTCAAAATCGGAGAACATAAAAAAAATAGTTTTGGCCGCCTTCTCAAAATATGAACCAGTGTGCGGCGAACATTTAACAACGAATAATTTATATTCACAGAACATTCAATTAAACGACAATAAGCCAGTATATATAAAGAATTATCGTTGCCTCAGGCACAGCCAGGAGAACTAAATACACAAGTAAAAGGTCTGTTAAATGAAGGACTAATAGAACCCTCCACAAGTCCTTATAATGCTCCATTACTCCTAGTTCCTAAGAAGGGACGAACTGATTTTAAAAAAATGGCGACTAGTGGTGGATTACAGGAAATTAAACGATAAAATAGTCAACGATAAATTTCCATAAACGAGACTGGACGACATTCTTGATAAATTAGGAAGAACAAAATATTTTTCAACCTTAGACATGACGAGTTCTTTTCACCAAATTAAGCTTAACACCAAATCAAGACCTTATACGGCATTTTCGGCCCCAGACGGTCATTATCAATTTACGCGTTTACCTTTCGGTTTGAAGATTTCTTCTAACAGTTTTCAACGTATGGTAACCATAGCCTTATCCGCACTAGACTTAGAAGCATTATTATATGTGGATGATATAATAATTTTTGGATGTAGTTTGAAACACCATAATCAAAATTGTAACGACTTTATTTTGGGGTATACTCAGCCTTTGTCCAGGTTCGTTACAAAAAAATATGACACGTGTTGATTTTATTTATTTTAACAACAAATTCAATAAGTTTATTAGTATTATTACTATTATAATTTACAAGTCATGAAAATAATTATGTATAATTGGTTGCGTTGTGTTTCCGCTTATACTGCCTCAGCACTTCTTCCGTGTTATGTCCTTTCTCGTCTTGTTGCTGTAGTAACTTGACTGCTTAAGCTGGTATCAATCTTAGCGTATGGAAACTTCATTGTGCCGCTTGTTACGGAGGATTTGGGGAAAACTCTTCTGTGGTTTTCACTACGGGATATTTCGTGTTGTTCTAAAATCTCACTTTCGTGAAATGCTCTACTGGCTATTTTGCTTGGTGTTAGAAAAAACACGCTACTGTGTCTACTGTGTTGCTTTACTAGAATTTCACTCTGTGTTAGAAAAACCACGCGGTGAAATTGTTTACTGGGTTGCTTTACTAGAATTTCACTCTGGGTGAGAAAACCACGCGGTGAAATTGTCTACTGGGTTGTTTTACTAGAATTTCACTCTGTGTTAGAACACCACGCGGTGAAATTGTCTACTGGGTTGTTTTACTAGCATTTCACTCTGTGCTAGAAAACCACGCGGTGAAATTGTCTACTGGGTTGTTTTACTGGAATTTCACTCTGTGTTAGAAAACCACTCGGTGAAATTGTCTACCGGGTTATTTTACTGGAATTTCACTCTGTGTTAGAAAATCACGCGGTGAAATTGTCTACTGGGTTGTCTTACTAGAATTTCACTCTGTGTTAGAAAAACCACGCGGCGAAATTGTCTACTGGGTTGTTTTACTAGAATCTCACTCTGTGTTAGAAAACCACTCGGTGAAATTGTCTACTGGGTTATTTTACTAGAATTTCACTCTGTGTTAGAAAACCACGCGTTGAAATTGTCTACTGGGTTGTTTTTCTAGAATCTCACTCTGTGTTAGAAAACCACGCGGTGAAATTGTCTACTGTGTTGCTTTACTAGAATTTCACTCTGTGTTAGAAAAACCACGCGGTGAAATTGTTTACTGGGTTGCTTTACTAGAATTTCACTCTTTGTTAGAAAACCACTCGGTGAAATTGTCTACTGGGTTATTTTACTAGAATTTCACTCTGTGTTAGAAAACCACGCGGTGAAATTGTCTACTGGGTTGTTTTTCTAGAATTCACTCTGTGTTAGAAAACCACTCGGTGAAATTGTCTACTGGGTTGTTTTACTAGAATCTCACTCTGTGTTAGAAAACCACTCGGTGAAATTGTCTACTGGGTTATTTTACTAGAATTTCACTCTGTGTTAGAAAACCACGCGTTGAATTTGTCTACTGGGTTGTTTTTACTAGAATTACTACTTCGCTTACCTGATGTGTTCTTGAGGTCGGCTCGATAACAAGTCATGCTTTAAACACATTCGAGACAGCAGGCTACCGTCTTCAATATGTCAACAATAGAATACATGTGTGTATATGGAAATGATTATTTTAACGACGACACGGCTAAATGGCTGCAGGTTGTTGTCTATGCTAATTTTGTCGTTGTAGTCAAATTAAACTAATTTCTATTTTTGTACGCTACAAAACAGAAAAAGTGCTGCTAATATAATCAAAAATTAGAAGAATTAGTGCTTATAATATATAATAATAACTTTTTGGTTAAGCGCGGCCTACCACCAAATCTATATTATTATTACTTTTTAGTATCCTTAAAAGAAGTTATATAGGAAGATGTTTGTCACGCCAACGCTCTTAGTTTTAGCAGTATCGGTATCATTGAAAAATTGAAAGTGCTTTTCATATAGTGTTTAAAGCACACCGATTTATTAACCCATTAAGAGCCCATTTCAAATGCTCATAATTCTTGACTGACTTTTTTACTAAATTTGCTTTACCTTTAAATTATGTCGATATGATAATAATTATTTAACAATAATATACACATGTTACCAAAGTTATTAGGACTTTGATTAATAGTTTTCTGTATTGCGGGTTTTCAGCCTTCCGGAACACTTTTCAAATACATATATATATACTATATTTCATTATGTAACAAGTGCATAAACTATTACCACTATATATTTTAACTCAAACTTATAAATAAATTGTGAAGTTTTCCAAAATAAAATTTTTTCAACCCTAATAACTTTAAAATTTTATATGATGGAGTTTCTTAAAATATAGCATACAAAAACTTGGGGTGTTCTCTATAACATATTATATTTGAGGAAATATTATTATACATATCGACAAAATTTTAAGATAAATCCTCTTAAGGGGTTAATAAATCGGTATATTTAATACATCATATGAAATGTGTTTCGAAAGACTTTATTATGATACCAATACTTTAAAGATTCAGATTATATTTTTCTTCCTATACTATTAATAAAGTGCTCTGAAACCTTTACGACCTATAATTCATAAACTTAGTGCGTTGAACCAAAAAATTACAGTAGAATCGCGATACAGTAATCTTACGGTCAAGTTAACCAAATTTTAGCTTCTGTGCCGCTCTAAACGTTAACTCTAAGTTATCTTTTCAGATCGTATTAGTAAAAATACTGATTTGTACAAACGATAACAAATTAGATTAAATTTTAAGCAGAAAGTTGAGAGTTTAAACAAAATTGAGAAATACATTAAAGAAAAATTATCGGCGTTGTATTATTACATATCTGAAGTTGCCATCTCAAAAATAAAAACGAAACGTCACAAAATTTTCGAGGCTTTGAAGAATAGATGGGAAAAAGCATACAGGAAAACATTACATAGACCAAAATATGCCGATCTTAAAGCAAGTTTGTACAAATGTTTTCTTGACGCATCGAAAACGTAATTGCGCAATCACTGTTCTAATTTCAATATCAATAGCTAAGCGCGAGTTCGTGTAACTGCAACCTGAAAAGACAATAATTTCATTAATGGATGGCTGGCAAATGTTTAGAAAATACCCAGAATTCGCTATCTGAAAATTTTTGAAGAACTAATTTTCTGACAAACGTCATATGTATCACCTAACACATAATACATGACTGATTGTATAATTATTATTTATAAATTGTAGCCGGTATAAATTAGATCTAAGTTTCTGCTTTGTACAGATGAAAACTAAGTCATTGAAAAAAATTTAGGCACATATGTTTATTATTGCATTTTTTACAATTTAGAAAAGTTAATAAATAAGACGAAAAAGTTAACAACCCTTAGGACAAATGTATCATAAATAAGTATTTATATTTTTGTAGGCTTAAATTAAGTTTGTGTACGAGTCTGCAATTATGCATGTTGTTAAATTTATAAAAATTAAAAATAATAGTGGCACCACTGAAATGTAAATACATAATAAAAACACAGCTGTTTATATTTTTCCAATTGTAGCTGTCGTCTTCAAAATAATTCAGTAGCTGATTAACCGACTACAATTGCAACCTGCAGCATTTGTAGTCGTGCCTTCGTGTTGCCTGCTGTCTCGAATGTGTTTAATGCATAAGTGTTCAACGTTTATGTTGCCCCTTTTATACTAAATTTGGACTAATACTTTACACTAACAATAATCAGTACCTACAGTTGTTATTGTTATGTCTCTTTACTTGTCCTATGTATATTTTGTTGCTTGTTGTTTATGTTTAAAACTGCTTGCTTTGTTATTGTTACTTGTTTGTTGTTAGTGTTTCTTGTTTACTTGTTTGTCGCGATTGCTGTGTAGTGTTGTTGGTTGTTATTTTATAACTCACATTCCTGCCCGTTATGTACAGTGTGGTACAAAAGTTTGCGACTTCGGGTAGTGATTACAGTGTAAGGCAAGGTACAGTTGATTAAAAAAATATTTAAGGAGCCTAACAGGGTGTGACCGAGTTTTGTCCCAAAAAACTTGTCGTCACACTCTCGTCGTCACCATATATATATTTTTTTTTCTAAGTTGTTTTATTCATTTCTTATTCCAATACCTTACGGTAGCGGAACCAAATTTGGAAATTCTTATTCTATATGTTTTCCCATCAAAAAGTTTTAGAAAATTTAACCTTCCCTTACGGTTTGGATCTTGTATAAGATCTATGACATATGTCCATAGCTCCGTCGGTAATGGCTCCCAGGTGTGATTACCTATGTGGCTTCCAAACTCCAGACCTTAAGACACGTGCCCTACACTGAGTGTCTCAATGCTGACTGCTGTTGGGGATTCAGTCGGGCTGATGGAATTTCTCCTAAATCGCTCCACGTCGTGTCGGTATTGATCGAGATGATGTCGTCTCCATACCATTCTTCCACTGCCTGTTCCAGTTCCGTCGTAAGGTCCTCTGGGTGTACGTGAGAGACTGGTTGCGAGCAGTTGGTAGGGAAAAGTTCATTTTCGTTGTCCTGGGTGAGGTCGATTACCGGTATCGAGGCTACTTCTTTCTTCTCCTCTTGTCGCGGGTTGGCTGTTTCGTGGGCTCCTTCTGTTTCACTGTCACTGAGGGCCAGGTCTTTTTCCAGCACGCTTCTTTGTTCGGCGGATAGCTGCCATTCGGTGCCTTCTGTCTTTGTTGTTGCGCGAGTGGACATACGTGTCAGTCTCACCTTGGGGTCGGTAATGAATATGGCTCGCCGTTTTTTTGTTTCTAGGGCCGTATAGCGCTCTCTTACTTGAAGGAGGGTTCTCTCGAACTTTTCATCTTTGGACAATTTGGTGGGTTTTTTATTCATGGTACCTGTAAGGGGTTTGGTAAGGAGACTTGGGTTAGGTGATTCTAGGTGAAGGGAAATTTGTTAGTAGGACGACACAGGTATTTTACTACGGACAGCACTCAACATTGAAGGGTTTAAGTTCCCCCAGGTGGGCAGCTCTTTTCCGCCCCTGTTTGTCCGTTATTTCTGCGATTACGGGGGAAATGAATCCTCTTATTTCGTATGGGCCGTCATATCTGGGAGCTAGTTTTGCGGCGAAGCCTTCCACTGCTTTTGACAAAGGGTGTTGTTTTACTAGGACTTGGTCCCCTTTCTTGGGTTTCCATTCTCGTCTTCTGAGATTATAATATCTGCGCTGGTCTTGAGCGGCTACTTCTAGATTTCGCTTTACAAGTTGGAAAATTTCCTTAAGCAGTATGGCTCGTTCACTTGGTTCGATGCCTACTCCTCCTGTCCCAGAGGTAACTTCATCGTACAGCATACCTGGTAATCTTGGTTCTCGTCCTTGAACAATGTAACTGGGGCTATAGCCCGTTACCTCTGAAACGCTTGAGTTGACTGCCAGCATAATTTCTGGTAACTGGTCATCCCATGTCCTTTGGTTGTCTCCTGCGTATTGTGCAATCATCGTTTTCACTGTGCGGTTTGCTCGTTCCGTGGGGTTTTCCTGTGGTGTATAGAGTGCTGTTAGTTGGTGTTGTATGCCGTAATCTGATAAAAATTTGACAAATGACCTGCTCGTAAATTGTGTTCCGTTGTCCGTAACCAGACATTTTGGGGTTCCAGAGCGGCTTATTATTCTTTCTCTGAGCCCTTTCTTCGCTATATCACTTGTAGCTTTTCTAGCTGGCATCAGTTCCGTCCATTTTGAAAATTTGTCGAAGAAAACTAACAACATTGTATTGCCGTGTTTTCTGGCGTTTGTGTTTACATCATTCCTGCTGGTTTTTGTTGGCTGGCCTTGTACCGTTGACATGAAACGCAGTTCCTGACGTATTTTGCTACTTGCCTGAATAGACAAGGCCGATAGTAGCGGTTGCAAACTCGGGCGATGGTCTTCCGTATTCCCATGTGTCCTGCCCCTGGTTGATCGTGATTTTCCTGTAGAACTCGCTGCCGGAGGTGCTTTGGCATACATAGTTTCCAGGGTGTGCAGCCTTCGACCTCGTTCCGACTAGGAATATGCCGGTATAGATTACCGTTCTCTACAATATAATCGGAGAACTTTTCCGGATTTTCTTGAACATCCCTGATTTTCCGTTCTAGCCAGGCACATTTTTCATTTCCGGATTCTATAGTTGTGGTACACAGGGTGTCTAATGGCTCCCTTGATAAAGTGTCCGCTACCACTTTACTCTTTCCCCGCCGGTATTCTACCTAAAAGGAATATTGTTGCAGTTCCAGCGCCCATCGCGCTATCCTTCCTGTGGGGTTCTCTAGGCTATTTAGCCATTTTAGTGCGAGGTGATCTGTGATAACCCTAAAATGGTAACCTTCTAGGTACGGCCTCATTTTCCGTATTCCCCATACGATTGCCAGGCACTCCTTTTCAGTTGCGGAGTAGTTGCATTCTGCTTTGTTTAATTTCCGACTGGCGTATGCAATCACTCGTTCTCCTCCGTCCATTTCCTGTGTAAAGACCGCACCCAGGCCGAACTCACAAGCGTCAGTTTGTAGCGTGAATTGCTTGGAAAAGTCTGGGCAGGCAAGAATTGGTGCTTCTGTCAGATGTTCCTTTAGTTGTTCAAACGCTTCTTGCTGTTCTTGTCCCCACTTCCATCTTATGTTTTTTTTAACAGCCGTGTAATTGGTTCCACTATTTTTGAAAAGTTTGGGACAAATCTGCGGTACCATGAGGCTACTCCTAATACCCTTCTTACGCCTTTCACGTCCTTAGGCGGGGCCATCTCCTTAATTGCCGCAATCTTGTCCGGGTCCGTTTGAATACCCTCTTCTCCGATCATATGGTCTTTGAAAAACTACTCTTAAATTACTCATGTGTTCGGCCAAGGTCTTTCCTGTTACAATAATATCGTCCAAGTAGGCAAGTGCATAGGGTTCCATCTCAGGGCCTATGACCTGATCTAGTGCACGCTGGAATGTTGCTGGGGCTGAATGTAATCCGAATGGCATTACCTTCCATTGATAAAGCCCTCGGCCGGGTACCACGAACGCCGTATACATTTTGCTTCTTTTTTCCATTGGGATTTGCCAGTAACCATTCTTCAGGTCAATGGTGCTAAAGTACTTGGCCTCCCTTAAGCGCTCCAGAATTGAATTTATTCGGGGTAGCGGGTATGCATCTGAGATTGACCTGCTGTTTAGCTGACGAAAGTCGCAACAAAGCCTCCATTTACCATTTTTCTTAGGTGCAAGTACGATTGGCGAACTATAGGGGCTGTGTGATGGCTCAATGCATCCTGTTTTAATAAACTCGTCCACTAGTTCACTTATAATTTGTTGTTTTGCTGGATTTGTAGGCATGTATCTGTATTTAAAAGGTACGTCATCTTTCATCGTGATACGGTGTTCGGCTATGTTAGATACCCCTTTTATTCCTTTAAACATTTCTAGTTCCTTTTCTAAAAACCTTGTTACTTGTTGTTCCTCCTCGTCTTCAGATAATCCCTCTGGACATCTGTCGTCATTTGGTCTTCGCCCAGCTGGATTTCCTCCGTTTCGCATTTTAGTGTTGTGCCCATCGCCGTCAAGAAATCCATTCCCAAAATGATATTATCCAGTATTTTTGGCAGTATTAATAAATCCATTTGCAATCTTTTATTTCCACAAGTTATTGTCACCTTTACGCCCTCCTGTACTCTAGTTTGTGATGCATCGGCTAATGAAACAATCACCTCGCTCAGAAATCGTTCCTTTCCCTTTGTGAGCCTCTCTGCTAGAGTTGTGTCGGTCGTGAACGACCTCGTTCAATTGAACGGATCAGTCAGACGAACGATGAACGGCCGTTCAGTTTCATCGTTCGATTTCGTTCAATCGTTCACTTGGGTCTTTTGAATCAGTCGGTCACTTGTTTGCCGGACAACTGGTTGAAAAGAAACAACAATACTTTTGTGTTGTATAAGTTATGCAATTATAATATACTTATTTCTTTTACTCATTGCCACATTGCTTTACACATTTTCATAATACAATCAGGGTTGTCAAGTTTCTTGGCGACCTAATTTTCGATTTGGCGATATGGCGACTTTTTGGCGGCTTATAAAATATATGGCGATTTTGTTGGCTATGGATTTTCTATAAACTTGTTTTGAGACTGTTGGACAAATTTACCGTTTGTTATTTAGAAAGATTATATCAATGATGGTATTCCATCTAATATATATAAGGTTTTGCATAAAGCTTATAGCTATAAGGATACGTCAGGTACTTACCATTTTAAAGAACTTGCTTTGACGGTCTTTATATGCATTTAATTCCAACTGATAATGCCTGTGTTGAAATAGTTCTTTTTAATAATTTACTCTACTAAAACTCGCCTTCATTGTTACGAGTTATAAATTATATGAATGTAAATAGCACTTTTTGTACCTTCGCACGATATTTTGAATATACATTGTAAAAAAAAAAACAGTAAGAATTGCCTTGCCGGTGAAGTGTATAGCGTGTTAGATATACATATATCCAATATTTATTTAATACTAAACACAAAAAAACGTTTTGCTGCTTTAATTAGATTATTATAAACTATTGTATCTTTTGTGTGTTCACCAATAATTTTACTTTTATTCAAAAAAATATACATATATCAAGGCGACTTTGTCCCATTTTTGGAAAATTTTAGCGATTCAGAAGAAATATATTTTTTTAGGATTTATAGAAAACATTGGAGAAAGTTCTAAAATAAATTTTATGTTGTCAAAAACGCAAAATAAGCCTTGGCGATTTTTGACATTGAATTTGGCAAAAAACATCAAAATAAATCTGAAAACCCTGGCTGCTTTTCACAATTTTTCTACAATTTACATGAGCGTTGCCAGTTGTTCTTAATACAAAACCCGCCAAATGCTAATTTTTTTCATTTGAGCAGAAAATTTTATAAATATTTATTTCTTTTAATTTTTTAAATAAGTCCCTTTATTTATAAAAGCTTAGTAAAGTTTTACAGCACGAAATTAGTATGGAAAAAAACTTTTAATGTATACATTACATTCGTTTATGAATAAGACTCTTAAAATATAAAAAAAATTAGCAATGTATGTTTGTTCGGTGAAATCTTGCAACTCAATTTTGAAGCAGATACCTCGAACCGATTGAGCTGTCATTTTTAAACACGTTTAGTTAAGATGACGATGCATGGTTAACTGTGTTACGTTATTCTAAATCTAACATTATAAGACACCCAAGATGGCAGACTTATTTTTAATGCATTCCTACAATATGAGTATCAAATGGGAGGGCTTGCTGAGAATAAGTCGAAAAAGAAAGTGACGTTACTCTTAATCATATATGGCGGACTAAGTTTTTAATGCTTGCCTTCAAGATGGGTATCAAATGAAAGGACTCATGAGAATACGAATGCTAGTTTTAATATAAACTAAAAGTAAATAACCTTTTTAAAAAACAAGCTTTTATTGAAATGCGCTTCAAAGAAAAATATAAATGAAAAGTATAAAACTACTATCAACTTATAACGGATTACATAATTTATATGATATACGAGATTTACTTGTGTAGACAAACAAGTAAATTATACATATAACTTGATGTGATTGATTTAAACTATTAAACTTTTCAAACCATGTAAATACTAGTACTTAAATCTCGCGACTAGCTTTTAAATCAAATAAATTGTGTAAAGACAAGCGACAAGCTTTTATATCATATAAATTTATTAATGATGTTATAAGTTGATAGTTAAAGTTTATTTCTCTTTTCTTTTTAGCGCATTTAATAAAAGCGTGTTTTTTAAAAAGGTTTTTTAGTTTTTATAAAATAAAAACAAAAAATAAAATTTATATTATCACATATTTTGAGAATATAATACATATAACGCATGAATAATAATAATCACTATTGCTATTTGCTCATTTTTGTAATATTATTTTGATATTTAAATTGTGCAATTGCTTTTATTTTTTTGTTATTAAAAGTATTTTGTTCTTAAAATACCACATAAATTTGAAATTTTTTTCTCTCATTATTTTTGTTTAAATTAATTTTTAAAGAATTGGGCTCTTACTTTGAATAAGCCCTCGCAACAATTTTTTGTTCTTTCTATTAAAATGGAATTACCTAAGCATATAATAAATAAACTAGTTTTAAAATCGCCACGTTTGGCGAGAAATTACTACGTAGGGCAGCCCAGATTGTACTATGAATTTTTTAAAACAGTGTGGCAAGTCGCCACTGGCAATGTGTTAAAAGAAAAACGTATAGCATACACACTTATAGTGTTGTTGTTTCTTTTTAATCAAATGAACGAAAAAAATGCGTATTTGGTTTGTGCTTATTGTTTTCTATTCTTGGTTACACTCAAAAAAGTTTTACAGTAACTTAATGAGATTTATTAAAATTGTTTTCCGTAATTAATGAAATTTTTTTATTTTATTAATTAAACTGTTTCTGCATATTGTTCCGAAAACAAACTACAAAAATTAATAAGGGTTTTCATGATGAGGCAAACTTGCAAGACTCGTTTCATGAAGACCCTTGTTAATTTTGGTGTCATTTTAAATACAAAAATCGATACAAAAATCAATTAATAGAAAACAACTATAAAATTAAAAGCTAAAATTTGTGAATAAAAAGTGAAATTTGTTTTTTAAACAAGCATAAATAAAGCATAACGACTAATTTGCTTAAATTACTGCAAGATTTTATTGCTTGTGATATTATTAACACTTAACACATTTTTCATTGAAAACGGCGGTAAATAGGTATTAAACAAACAGCGCCAGTTTACGAGTCAAAATTGTTGAGCAAATTTACGAAGTTTGTGTAAACGAATTCTCATACAATTTTTGGCAGTTCATTTGAGAGCGCGTAAAAATGCACAGTTTGCGAGACTTTTAGTGATATCATGAAAACCCTTAATGATTTTTATTTCTGTTAATATGTTCAGTTATTTTTTATGCATAAAATAAAACTGAAGTACATGTGTACATATGTACATAAATAAAAAAAAATAGAAAGGAAAAAATATTTGGCTCATTTGGTAGGTCATAATGACAGATAAAAACACTGCTTTAGCTGTCTTAGTACGTAATTTAAATTAAGTTCAAATTAACTGAAAAGCCTTTGAATATATTTTTTGTACCTAGTGTGTACTTTTTTTTAATTGTAAATAAAGAGAAAAGTTAATTAATTTTTAATTAATATCTCCGTTATAAAATTAACAGTAAAAAATTACCTTATAATTCCTTTATTTAAAATTATCCGTTTTCTAATTACATTTTCAGTTTTCTAAACTTAATGCCTATTCTTTTGAATTTACTTACATAATGTTTCGAGTGTAATCTCACATGTTGTTTCTTTTAACACATTCAATCGATTGTTTAGTAAAGAGGACAAGACAAGTGAACGACTGAACGAAAGCGACAAATGATTCAAAAGACAAACTGACCCAAAAGACAAAGTGACCTGAAACGAACGATTGAACGAAAAGAACGAGCTCGTTCACTGATTCGAATTGAACGATAATGACCGGTCACTTAAACGAACGATTAAGCCCAAGACTACTCTCTGCGCATTGCCAACTAATAAAACTTCTAGATGCCCCAGTGTCGATCATCGCTTTCGCTTCCTGCCCATTTATGTTGATTTTTAAAAACATGTGTCCTTCGTGAATATAAAAGGTGCTGAGTTTCGGGCCATACTGATAGGGTTTATCGCCACCGGCCTCATCTACCCTTACTGATGAGGCCCCTGAGAGTTTCCCGCCTGTCTTCTGCAGCATTCAATGGTTTTCACGTTTGGCCCACAGTCCCAACACAATAATTTTTGCTCGTTTTGGCAATTCCTGTAGACATGCCCTTCTTGACCACATCGTCGGCAAACAATACTGGGGTTGACTTGCCTTGCCCTATTTGTGTTTTCCGTGGTGTCTCTTGAAGTGCTTTGCTGGTGATTTCCTCCTGGATCTCTCCTCTGTGGCACTACCGGTTTAGGTTGATTTCGTGCCTGTTCTGCCTGTACTTCCTCGTAGTCTTCTGCCAGTCTTGATAATTCCTGCAGGGTGTGGAAATCTTGCCGTTTTATATACAGCCTGTATCCAGCCGTGGTATTGTCGTATAGCCTCTCTAGTTTTTGTTCCTCACTATATCCGGCTTGTCTCATCAGATCCTGTAGTTGTAACATATACGTTTTGAACGATTCACTCGGCTGCTGTTTCCTGGCCCGTATCGTGTCTTCTAATTTATTGAGGTAGCCTGACGGTAAGAAAAATGCCAGGAAGTCGTGTCTGAAGTTATTCCACGAGGTCCAGCGCATATTGTTGTTGCGGTACCATGATAGGGCGAAGTCCCTGAGTAACTCTGGCATGGTACGGGGAAGTAACTTCAAGCGTATTTCATATACGTCTGCCAGTTCCTCCACCCGTTCGATCCATGCGATGGGGTCCTTGCTGCCGTCAAACTTAAAAGACCACTTTCTAACTTGTTCAATAGCCTGCAGGTATTCTGCTCGCTCATCCTGCCGTTGTTCGCTGTAAGGTGTCGGTACTTGCTATTCATTTGGCTGGTTCCTGTACATGCCACCTGCGGTTTCGGTATCGCTTACCTGAATGTGGGGGATTGTGAACGCGACTCCCGTGCCGCTACTGTCGGATATTGTTTCTGGTTTAGCTGGCGATGCTGCTTTCCCATGTTTCTGCTCCAATTCCTCGAGCCGTAGCAGTTCATCAGGTTGATGATCACCTCCTTTAATGCATTCAGAAAACCGTCTTCGTATTTCCTCCACTGTGCCACTCGATTCCAATTCGAACTCTTCGTCATAGGCTACCAGCTCTTCTTTTTTCAAACTGTACACCCAGTTGATTTTGACCATCTTGCTTCTTTGTTACTTTCTGTGTTATTTTCCTGTTGAAGTCCCTGCTCGGGCGCCACTTGTAACGACTTTATTTTGGGGTATACTCAGCCTTTGTCCAGGTTCGTTACAAAAAAAAAAAAACACGTGTTGATTTTATTTATTTTAACAACAAATTCAATAAGTTTATTAGTATTATTACTATTATAACTTACAAGTCATGAAAATAATTATGTATAATTGGTTGCGTTGTGTTTCCGCTTATACTGCCTCAGCACTTCTTCCGTGTTATGTCCTTTCTCGTCTTGTTGCTGTAGTAACTTGGCTGCTTAAGCTGGTATCAATCTTAGCGTATGGAAACTTCGTTGTGCCGCTTGTTACGGAGGATTTGGGGAAAACTCTTCTGTGGTTTTCACTACGGGATATTTCGGGTTGTTCTAAAATCTCACTTTCGTGAAATGCTCTACTGGCTATTTTGCTTGGTGTTAGAAAAAACACGCTAGGGAAAATTTTCTACTGGGTATTTGTTGGTTACTAGGATTTCCCTCTGTGTTGGAAAACTACGCGGTGAAATTGTCTACTGGGTTGTGTTTACTAGACTTTCACTCTGTGTTAGAAAACCACGCGGTGAAATTGTCTACTGGGTTGTTTTTACTAGAATCTCACTCTGTGTTTGAAAACCACGCGGTGAAATTGTCTACTGTGTTGCTTTACTAGAATTTCACTCTGTGTTAGAAAAACCACGCGGTGAAATTGTTTACTGGGTTGCTTTGTCTACTGGGATGTTTTACTAGAATTTCACTCTGTGTTAGAACACCACGCGGTGAAATTGTCGACTGCAGTAGTGTTTTGTCTTTTGTCGTGTCCACACGTTTTTATATTTCGTCCGCTGTGTCTGTGTCAATTTGTGAAAATACGAAAGTGTCCGTGTGTGTCTGAGATTAATTAAAAGAAAAGAACTTACTTAAAAAAAAAAATTTAAATAAAAAAAAAAAAACCGCAACCAAATACAAATAAATAACAACATTAAATAAATCAACCAAAATAACAAACATACAACACAAATTAAATATAAAAAAAACAAACAACCGTTGCAACATACAGAAAAGAAAAACAATAACAATATAAAAAAACGAACGAAATAACATAATAAACAAACAACAATAAAAACAATCTGCCAGTGATGGTCTTTTTCGGCGTTGACCAGATCAGGGCTTTTATGGTCCTTTTATGGCATTGTCCATTGTGTACCCCCTATAACCGTCCATCATATTCGTGTTAGTACGGATGTATTTGTGTTAATCGTTGTTGAACTGTTTTGGTGATGAAGGTATAACACTGATCACCAAACAGTTTCTAAACGGCAATTAGCATAGAGATATCCGTACTTTGCGTTTTATTTGAATTTTTTTGTGTTGTGATGAGAGGTCGGTTTCGAATCGACTTCTGTAACATACGTGGGCTGAGAACGAATTTTTTTTCTGTATACGCTCACGTTTGTCTCCATCGGCCGGATGTTTTCGCCTTATGTGAAACACAGGTGTCTGAAAATTCCGATCCACTGGATTTTCAGATTCCTGGGTATCACCTTCTATCCCTATTTTATCTTCATCGGGGTCTTGCTATATATATACGCAATGAAGTTGTGTATCAATGCCAGCAACCAGTGGGCATGTTTGACGCGGAATTTAACTGCCTTTGGGTTAAATTCAAAATCAATACGCACTTTTTGCATTTCGGGTTTCTTTACAGAAGTCCAAACGCGGGAAGGGATATCACTTTATCGCGCTTCGACTCCCTTTCCGACTCAATATCGAAGATTCTTGAGAATTGTCCGGACAGTGAAATCGTTGTTGCTGGCGATTTCAATGTCCACAATTCTTCTTGGCTTCACCACTCGGGCCGCACAACCTATGAAGGCCAATATGTTGAGCTATTTGCTGCACATAATCACCTCGTGCAACTGGTGAATGAACCAACACATATTCCATGTGTTGATGGGCACCAACACAATACCCTTGACCTCTTCCTCTCTTCGCACCCTCAAAAGTACGAAGTAGAAGTTCTAGCACCTCTCGGTAACTCGGATCATTGCACCATTTCTGCCTCTTTTCCGTTCTCCGAACTTCGGAACGTTTCACGACAGGCTATGAAACGATCAAAATTTGTTTACGGAAAAGCACGTTGGGTTGAACTCAACGACTTTTTTCGGCATTTTAATTGGAAACTTTGTTTCGTTGACAATGACGTCAATGCCATGGCGAAAATGGTTGAAAATGTTATTATGCTAGGAATGAAAATGTTCATTCCAGTTAAAAATGCTTCGAATAAACCTAGATCTAAATCTTGGTTTAATCAGACGTGCAAATCAGCAGTCAGATCCAGAGAGGAAGCATTCAGAAATTGGCGTGACAATAAAACCGCTGATACTGAATTGCTACGCAAAATGGCAAGGTCGTCGTGTGCCAAAGTGCTAAGACGGGAAAAAGCTCTTCACGAGCAACGTCTTCGTGCTGAAGTTCTTACTGCTCCCCGGGGCAGTAAAAGCTTCTGGTCATTCGTTAAAAGAGTAAGGGTTAATGCTAGTTCTTCAATACCAACTCTTTTAAAGGATGGCCAAACATTCACGAACCTGGTTGATAAGGCTAATTGTTTTGCCGAATTATTTGCAAATAATTCTAACTTACCAGATAGCAATCAACCACTACCCGAACTCGAAAAAGTATCCGTAACTATGCCAAAAATATTTTTTCGGGCTCGAGCTTTTAAAAAGGTTCTTGCGGATCTCAACATAAACAAGTCTCCTGGCCCGGATGGTATACATGCACTGGTCTTGAAGCAGTGCTCTTCGACGCTAGCTCGTCCCTTAGCAAATCTTTTCAGCACTTTATACCATGCTGGTGAATTTCCCGTCTGCTGGAAAGTTGCTAATGTAACGCCAATTCCTAAAAAAGGAGTGGCTAATAACCCTGAAAATTACCGCCCAATTGCAATTTGTTCGGCACTTTCCAAAGTTATGGAGAGTATGGTAAATCACCATCTTGTAAAATTTTTAGAGTCAAATTACCTACTAAGCGACCGTCAGTATGGCTTTCGTAGAGGTCGTTCTACTGGAGACCTACTGGCCCTGTTATCAGAAAAATGGTGTCGTTCCATTCACCATTTTGGCGAAAGTAAGGTAATTGCTTTAGATATTTCCAAGGCGTTTGACAGAGTCTGGCATGGTGCACTCTTGTCTAAACTTGTTGCATTTGGTGTCGGTGATAATTTCTCTCGATTTATATCGAGCTTTCTCAGAGATCGCACTATACGGGTTGTTATAGATGGGGTTTCATCAAACGAGTTCAAGATTCATTCAGGGGTACCGCAAGGCTCCGTTCTTTCTCCTACTCTATTTCTTATTTTTCTAAATGACCTCTTATGTCAAACTTCCAACCCTATCTATTCTTTTGCAGATGACAGCAACCTTTGCCATTCGTATTCATTTGGTTACAGACCAGGCGTGTCCGATGTTTGTGCTATGAGACAGAACATGAATGATACGCTTGGCCGTGACCTAGACATAATCTCAGAATGGGGTCGTGCGAATAGGGTCGAATTTAATGCCCGAAAGACCCAATGTTGCGTACTGACGCATAAACGCACGACGGATCAAGGTGCCTCATCTGTATGTATGGGTGGTATAAATATTGAGGAAACAGAATCTCTTGATATTCTGGGCATGAGGATACAATGTGATGTCCGATGGACTGAACATATATTTAAGGTGTCGAAAGAAGCATTCAAGTGCCTCGGTTTTTTGAAACGGTGTAAGATATACTTCACTCCATCTGATCTCCTTACTATTTATACCACCTATATCCGACCGCGAATGGAATACAACTCTCATGTGTGGGCCGGTGCTTCAAAATCTATTTTGGAGCTTCTCGACCGCGTGCAGGAGAGGGCGAAGGTTCTCATCGGCGACAGTAGGGTATCCAATTCTATTGACTCCCTTGAGCACCGTCGCAATGTGGGTTGTACTTGCCTATTTTATCGTTACTACAACGGGATGTGTTCTGATGAAATTAGGGATTTGGTTCCCGAAACCCATAGCTTTGTTCGTAATACACGTTTTTCCTCAAGAGCCCATCCTTTTGTGGTCGATTGGCCGGTGAATCGTACAACGCATTACAGGGAAAATTCGTTTTTTGGCCGGACTGTTCGTATGTGGAATAACCTTCCTGCTGAAGTCTTCCCTCTCACTTACAACATGAATAAGTTCAAGTCGAATGTTCACAAGCACTACTCCCTCTTTCCTCCTTCCCATAACCTATTTTCCTAGTTCCAACACAATGCAATGCATTAGTAGGGGTCATCCCCTGAGTGCTGGTCCTAACAAAAAAAAAAAAAAAAAAAAAAAATTGTCGACTGGGTTGTTTTACTAGAATTTCACTCTGTGTTACAAAACCACACGGTGAAATTGTCGACTGGGTTGTTTTACTGGAATTTCACTCTGTGTTAGAAAACCACTCGGTGAAATTGTCTACCGGGTTATTTTACTGGAATTTCACTCTGTGTTAGAAAATCACGCGGTGAAATTGTCTACTGGGTTGTTTTACTAGAATTTCACTCTGTGTTAGAAAAACCACGCGGTGAAATTGTCTACTGGGTTGTTTTATAAGAATCTCACTCTGTGTTAGAAAACCACTCGGTGAAATTGTCTACTGGGTTATTTTACTAGAATTTCACTCTGTGTTAGAAAACCACGCGGTGAAATTGTCTACTGGGTTGTTTTACTAGAATTTACTCTGTGTAAGAAAACCACTCGGTGAAATTGCCTACTGGGTTGTTTTACTAGAATCTCACTCTGTGTTAGAAAACCACTCGGTGAAATGGTCTACTGGGTTATTTTACTAGAATTTCACTCTGTGTTAGAAAACCACGCGTTGAAATTGTCTACTGGGTTGTTTTTACTAGAATTTCACTCTGTTAGAAAAACCACGCGGTGAAATTGCTTACTGGGTTGCTTTACTAGAATTTCACTCTGGGTTAGAAAACCACGCGGTGAAATTGTCTACTGGGTTTTTTTACTAGAATTTCACTCTGTGTTAGAACACCACGCGGTGAAATTATCTACTGGGTTGTTTTACTAGAATTTCACTCTGTGTTAGAAAACCACGCGGTGAAATTTTCTACTGGGTTGTTTTACTGGAATTTCACTCTGTGTTAAAAAACCACTCGGTGAAATTGTCTACCGGGTTATTTTACTGGAATTTCACTCTGTGTTAGAAAAGCACGCGGTGAAATTGTCTACTGGGTTGTTTTACTAGAATTTCACTCTGTGTTAGAAAAACCACGCGGTGAAATTGTCTACTGGGTTGTTTTACTAGAATCTCACTCTGTGTTAGAAAACCACTCGGTGAAATTGTCTACTGGGTTTTTTTACTAGAATTTCACTCTGTGTTAGAAAACCACGCGGTGAAATTGTCTACTGGGTTGTTTTACTAGAATTCACTCTGTGTTAGAAAACCACTCGGTGAAATTGTCTACTGGGTTGTTTTACTAGAATCTCACTCTGTGTTAGAAAACCACTCGGTGAAATTGTCTACTGGGTTATTTTACTAGAATTTCACTCTGTGTTAGAAAAACGCGTTGAAATTGTCTACTTGGTTTGTTTAACTAGAATTACTACTTCGCTTACCTGATGTGTTCTTGAGCTCGGCTCGATAACAAGTCAGTGTTCAACGTTAATGTTGCCCCTTTTATACTAAATTTGGACTTATACTTTACACTAACAATAATCAGTACCTACAGTTGTTATTGTTATGTCTCTTTACTTGTCCTATGTATATTTTGTTGCTTGTTGTTTATGTTTAAAACTGCTTGCTTTGTTATTGTTACTTGTTTGTTGTTAGTGTTTTGTAATGAAGGATGTTTTGTTTTAATTGGAGGGATTATGGGTTGCTTATTATCAAGGCGAGCACGACACTTGGGTATGGCTAATAAGCCGCAGTTTTGTAGAGAATAAAATAAAGAATATTTTTACAGCTAACAAGCCGTTTTGATTATCCAATTTATTCTGATTTCTTTCATTCATCTTACAGCTATTTATATGAATTCTTAAATCTAAAATCTTTACATATCTATACTTATGACCTAATTATAAATTCTATTTGTTTACATTTACATTCAGCGTAGAGTGTGGCAAGTTGTTCTTACTTCAGCATTTTACTAATTCGTACTTATTGAATTTTGATAATTTGTGCAATTTGATTCCTCGCGCAGTTACAATTTGTAGGTCATGAATACTTATTGTTTATATTATTTTGAAGTGTAACAAATGCATTTTTGAGCAATGCACTATGTGACCAACACACTACAATGAACAAATGTGACCAACACACTACAGTTTCTTGTTTACTTGTTTGTCGCGATTGCTGTGTAGTGTTGTTGGTTGTTATTTTATAACTCACATTCCTGCCCGGTATGTACAGTGTGGTACAAAAGTTTGCGACTTCGGGTAGTGATTACAGTGTAAGGCAAGGTACAGTTGATTAAAAAAATATTTAAGGAGCCTAACAGGGTGTGACCGAGTTTTGTCCCAAAAAACTTGTCGTCACAAAATCTAATTGATGTATTTGATAGACTTTCAAGATATAATCTTAAGCTTAACGCTAAAAAATGCTGCTTTTTAAAACCAGAAGTGGTATACTTAGGTCATCTGATAACTTCAAACGGTATAAAACCGGATCCAAGTCAATTTGAAGCTATTACCAAATATCCAACCCTAAGAACACAGATGATGTAAGACGTTTTGTAGCCTTCTGTAACTACTACAGAATATTCATAAAGAATTTTGCAGATATAGCGAATTGTCTAAATAATCTACTGAAAAAGAACACTGAATTTGAATGAACAAATTTGATTAGTCAACCTTCAATACTTCAGTATCCAGATTTCGAAAAACCGTTTGTATTAATAACCGACGTATCTGATTTTGCGCTTGGTGCCATTCTATCGCAAGGCCCAATAGGCGAAGACTTACCTATATCGTACGCAAGCAAGTCTCTAAATAAGTGTGAGAGAAAAAGGACAGTCATAGAAAAGGAATTACTAGCCATACATTGGGGGATACAATTCTTAAGACGCTATTTATTCGGAAGGAAATTTACGGTAGTCACAGACCATCGACCGTTAGTATCTCTGTTTTCTCATAAAAATCCGAGTTCTAAAATAACTAGAATGCGACTGGAACTCTCGGACAATGTTTTCGAAATAGCTTACAAAAAAGGAAAAATCAATACAAACGCGGCCGCATTATCTAGGATTCAATTAAACTCTGACAAATTAAAGGAAATGATACCTCGCGAAATTGGTGTAACGGTAAACAGAACGCTGGTGATAACGTGAGGAATGAGGAAGAAGACGCAAGATAAAGAAGGAAATAAAGAAGACGGAAAAACTTGTGGAAAAGAACAAGGAAAAGTTACCTGGATAACTATCTTGCCGCGATGTGGTGGCTTAAATGCCGGCGGTAGTGTATGTCTTGGAACTTGTTTCGGTACAGTCTAACCGGAACAAGTTCGAAGGCATAAGCTTTAAAGCCAGCATGACGAAGGGTTATCCATCCCATATCCCATCCTCTTTACCTATAATCCTACCTACTTCTCCCTTTGATTCCCTACATCCCCCACTTTTAAGGTCAAGGTGGTTGATAGCAGTGCCGAGGACCTGAATGGCTAGTTAGTGGTAAAAGAAACTGGTCGTGAACAGCTTCCCTCTGACGCTGATGGCAAGGGTCAGTTGTAATTCTAGCCTAGTCCGCGTACGCCGTCACTGCGCGCGATGGTCGCTTTGTTTACGTGCTTACTCGTGGGACCAAAAACTGGATAATTTAAACTTTAAAGAAAGAAATGAAGAAGTTGGCGCAGGGAATGTCTCTGTCAGCTCAGCAGGTTCGGGGTCAGATTTGGACTCCGACTTGCTGGGTATTCACAGAGATATTCTGCTGCAGGAGAGTCAGTTAATGACAGAACTGACAGTCATGACGGACAGGATAGACTCGCCAATCGGATCTCCGTCTCGTACAGGGGCATCGGAAAGACTCGGTGACCTAACTCTGGGCTCTGATGATGAGCACGAAATAACTCTGATTTCGGCTCATGATGAGGGCCATAGGGCTGGGCCATCGACTTCCGGAGTCACACTCGGGTTGGAGAGTGGATTGGCGAGTGTATCAAAACTCGTTGTTCGGCAAGATGCGACAGAACAGGTCACGTCAGATAGCCGAACGAGCTACGATAAAGCCAAGAGTGGTGTGAGAGCCTCCTTAGCCTTTCTGGAAAAGATAGCTAAGAAAGACTCCTCACTGCACGATGGGCGGGATAGGCATCTGCTGAGGAAGCACCGAAAGAACGTTGCTAGATTCGAACGAATCCACGGCTCTGTCGGTGCCATCCTAGGGCTTCCCTATCCTGCGGGATACACAACAAGGGCTGCTGTGGATACAAATGTTGTCAGTAAAGACAGCAAATCCCCAGCACCCCCTGTTGTTGAATCCTCGGATAAAGCAGAAGATAAGGAAAAGGAGGGTAAAGGTTCAACGACTGGCCCTCTTAATCGTGACAGTTTGGTCGCAGTTAAGGGAGCTAGGCCTGAGAACGTTTTACCCACTACTAGTCGCGCGATGAGGGCTGGAAATGTCTTGGTAATTTCCGATAGTCACTCCCAAAAAGGAGTCACTAAAGGAAGGGTTGCTGGGACAGACCAGTCAACATCTGCAGGGAAATCGGGTGATCACCGACTGAGCTCTGCTAAGGGCCCCAAAAAGGGGGTAGTTAAGCGAGTGAGGTCTGGTGATGACCAGAAATCCCCTGCGGCTAAGAGGACTGGTCAGACTGTGGTCAGTTCTCTTAAAGATCCCCATAAGGAGATCAATAAGAGGACTGACTCCAGAAAGGACCAACCATCCACTTCAAAGAAACAAAAGGAGTCGTCGAGTAAGGACGGTATTCTAGCGGCTGTCATTGATCGTAAGGATCCCGATGGAAGGATCAGTGTCGAGAGATGGCAGGTGCTAGAGAACAAACTACTCGACGAAATCTTTAGTGCCAAAGGAAGGCCGGACGAAGTATCGTTCAAAGGGGCTGACTGGACAAGAGGTGTCAAAACTGTCAGTTGCGGCAATCAGAAAACCTTTGAGTTTTTAAAGGCTGCAATTGGTAAGTGTGGCAGCTCCTGTCCTGAAGCTAGTCTGGACGTTATACTAGCGTCTGAGTTGCCATTAAGGCCGGTAGTCACGGTATGGATACCTCCACCTATAAAACCGGTGGAGGTCATACTGGGGGTACTGGCCAACCAGAACAAGGGGCTCAATACAAGCCAGTGGAAGTTGGTAGCTTCACTGGGTTGTAAAGAGAACCAGGGAAGAGACTTCAGGTTCGCAGTGGACCGGGAGTCTCTTAAAAAGCTTGATTCGATAGGAGGGGTTGCAATATTCGGGTTGGGGTCTATCAAATTTAGGTTTCCTAAAAATGATAGACCCTAAGAGGTTGAAAGTGGTGCAGATAAACCTGCACCACTGTGAAGCAGCCTCAACCGAATTAGTAACCCACCTCATCGACAACAACGTGGACGTGGCCTTAATCCAAGAGCCCTAGATTAATAAAAACCGGGTAGTTGGATTAAGGGTCACGGGGTATACATTGTTCGTACCCCACACAGATGAGAAGGTACGAACTTGTATCTTGGCGAGAACTGAGTTTAAATTTATGTTTTCTCATTCTTATAGTAATGGAGACCTCACGGTTGTGACAGGAGAAGCCAAGGACAGAAGGGTCCTGGCATTAGCATCGGTATACTTGCCGTACGAGGCTACCGATCCACCTGGTGAAAAAGTGCGAGAGTTGGTGGAGTACTCAGGCAGAACTGGCTCGAGGCTGGTACTAGGGTGTGACGCCAATGCACACCATACCCAATGGGGAAGTGCCGACATCAACAAAAGAGGTGAGTCTATGTTTGATTTTATTATTGCCAGCAATCTTTATATCTGTAACAGAGGGAATACACCTACGTTCAGAACTAGGGATAGAGAGGCAGTGATAGACATGACATTGACGAACTGTAGGGAATTAGTGGAGGATTTGAGGGTGGACCTGGGGTTTTCCTTCTCTGACCATAGTCGCCTGTCCTTTAATCTAATGTTTGAGAGGTCGAAAAGGTGTCCGTATAGGAATCCGAGAAGGACGGATTGGGATTACTTTTCGAGATTGGTACAAAGTAACCTTAGAGTTACACGCGACTGGAGGTCGACTTCGACCGGTGTAGAGCAACTGGTGGGCACCTTCACGGGGGTACTGACTAATAGTTATGAGCGATCCTGTCCTTTGAACTTTCCGGGCAAGCGCACACAACCAAGATGGTGGACAGACGAGCTGAGGACTCAAAGGTCCACTGTCAGAAGGTTGTTTAATAGAGCGAAGTATACGCGTAGGGAAGAAGATTGGAGTAACTTCAGATTGAGTTACAATAGATATAAAGGAGACATTAGGAGGGCGAAAAGGGACTTGTGGGTCAAGTTTAGCGAGTCAGTGGAATCTGTAAATGAGATGTCCAGGTTCAGGAGAATTTTATCCAAGGACCCTGTAGTCCCTGGATTTATTCAGAGACCGGACAACTCATGGACGGAATCTAGCTCTGAATCTCTTTGTCTGCTAATGGAAACTCACTTTCCGGGATGTGTGGATCCTGGGATGGGGGAACAGATTGAATGTGGTAACCCCTTCTCTGGGTCAGAATCGGGCGGTGAGGAGAGGGAGACGGTGGGGGACATGATCACCTTGGAAAAAGTAACATGGGCGGTAAATACCTTTGGGTCTTACAAATCGGCAGGACCAGACGGTATCTTTCCGGCGATGTTACAGAATATCGGGAGATCATCACTCCTGCTGTTGGTGGAACTGTTTAGGGTCTGTGTGCTGAACGGGTACATTCCTAAAGGGTAGAGGGAGGTCAGGGTGGTTTTCATACCCAAGGCGGGAAGAACCGGTCACTCTAAACCCAAGGATTTTAGACCAATCAGCTTATCGTCTTTTCTTTTGAAGACGTTGGAAAGACTGATTGATCTACATCTGAGGACGAAGATTGACGCCGGCATCATCAGCGGCGCTCAACACGCCTATCTTAAGGGTAGATCTGTTGAGAGTGCGCTTCATGATGTGGTGGGTTATGTAGAGCGGGGATTGCGAAACAAGGAATACACCTTGGCGGCATTCCTGGATATAGAGGGCGCTTTTAATAATTTGAAGATAGAGGCTATCAGGCAGGCATTGGTGGATCTAGGCGTTCCTCTGTTCCTGGTCGAATGGATAACTCTGATGCTCAGCAGCAGAGTTATTCACTCGGACTGGGGAAACGAGCGCTTAAAGAAACTGGTGACTAGGGGAACCCCACAGGGGGGAGTTTTCTCTCCCTTATTATGGCTCTTAGCTGTCAACGTCGTTCTGGGACTTTTTGACAGATTGGGTCGGAAAGTTGTGGCCTACGCGGATGATGTAGTGATATTGGTATCGGGCAAGTTTCTGCCGACAATAAGCGAAGTCATGCAAGGGGCGCTGGGCGAACTGTCAGCATGGGCGAGTGATAAGGGATTGGGAGTCAATCCGGAGAAGACCGAGTTGGTTCTTTTTACTAGGAGGTACAGGGTAGAGAATTTTAGGCCGCCGGTACTAGGAGGAGTAGAGCTTAGACTATCTGATAGCGCTAAGTATCTAGGAGTTTTTCTGGACAGCAAGCTGTCGTGGGGAAGGAATACTCAGGAGAGACTTAAGAGAGGCCTCAATGCCTACTATGCTTGCAGATCATCGATAGGTAAGAGTTGGGGACTCCGGCCGTCAGTAGTGGGATGGCTGTACACTTCGGTGGTTAGACCCATTCTTACATATGGATGCTGTGTTTGGTGGGAGTCATTGAGAGTGGCTTGTCGAAGGAACCTTCTGTCTAAGGCTCAGAGGTGTGCTTCAATCGGCATGACAGGTGCCATGAGAAGTACACCTCAAGCGGCACTGGATGTCATTCTACATCTTCTGCCCATTGAGCAGTATGTTATGGGAATGGCAGCCAGAAGCATTCTTAGACTGAGGGAACTAGGATTGATTAGGGATTTCACGCAGGGTCACTCACGGATCTTGAGTGAGATCGAAGCTGGAGGTTACTGCCTGGGATCACCCGGCTCCACGGATTTCGTGGGCACCAGGGTGGATTTCGGACGGTTGCCGGAGGTGGTAACGCCTTCTAGGGAGAGATGGTCAGGTAGGAGCAGATTATTTAGTGGATTTGCTATTTTCACTGACGGCTCGAAGATGAGAGGCACGGGTGCGGGGGTCTACATTGAGGATCTGGACATCAGAATGTCATATAGGCTTCCGGACGACTGCAGTGTTTTTCAGGCGGAAGTTCTGGGGGTCTTGAGGGCCGTGGAACTGATGAGGGACAACATTGATAGGGGCTCGGAGGTCACTATATATGTCGACAGCCAGGCGGCCCTTATGGCCGTAAGGGGCTGTTACGTGAAATCCAGGCTAGTTGACGGTTGCAGGAGGGCTCTGGAGGAAGCCTTAGGAGAGTATATGTTGAGATTGTGCTGGGTGCCTGGTCACTGCAACATAAGCGGCAACGAGATTGCTGATGAGTTGGCGAGACAGGGCTCAGAGATGGAGGATCCTAATCACATGGAGGCAATTAGGCCTCCAATAGGATTCTACTTTGGGAAGATTAGGGAATGGATTCTGGACGCGACCAATAGGGCCTGGGGGAACCGAACGGACTGCCGGGTATCACGGACGATGTGGCCGGTGCTCAGGAAGTCCGACTCGGAGTTGTTGCTGGGCAGAAGCAGGGTCTGCGTGAGGACCATAATAGGAAGTATCACGGGTCATTGCATGATAGGCAGGATGGCGATGAGGTTAGGATCCGACGTGTCGGATATGTGCGGGTTATGTGAGGACCCGGAGGAGCTGGAGACGGTTGAGCACATTTTGTGCCGCTGTCCCAGGCTACAGGGCAGCAGGCTGAGGTGGCTGGGCAGCAGATTCCTAGGCGAATTAGGGGACGTCCCGGGCTGTGGGCTCGAGGGTCTGATAGGATTCGTAATGGGGATGGCCTGGCTGCGCAGCAGGAGACTGGGAGCTAACCGCACATAGGGCGGATTGGTGTTGTGTTGAGTGAGGCTTTTCTCTCGGGTTTGGTCAGAACTTCCTTTTCTCATCTATTCTTATCTATTCTTATCTTTTCTGATGCTTTTGCTGTTTCTCTTCACCTTCTTTTTTCAGCTTCTTAACTATAAACAAGGCATCACAATGGACCGTATTGGTCTCTGGGTGAGGGTGTGAAGGAGACTTCACACCAGCCTTTCTACCTACCTACCTACAGAAAGGGATGCAACCGAGGAGAGCTGCAAATCTCAACATGAGCCTGATCAACTCAATATGTGGGAATGCACTTCCATCAACGACATCAAGCGCGCGAAAAAAATAAAATTTTTATTGAAAAAAACCTAGGTACGAAAGTAAAGATTGAAGACAATAAAGGTCTCAATAAAATCCAAGTAAGATGTAGCGATAATTCTTATTATTTCAACAATACAGTGGAGAAACTACTATCTACATTGGAGAGTTTGAATTACAAAAATTATGCACTCAAAAGAAGTGATAACGTATTCAACATGATAGCCCACGAGGCAATGAAGGAGAAAATAAATGGTAGTAAAACAAAGGGCGTCACGATACTACTATATACAGATCCTCAAAGAACTACATACATAGAAAAGCGAAACGAGTTTATAGAGTTATACCACAAGACACCATGCGGAGGGCATTTCGGAGTACGGAAAACGACATGTGATGCATGCCAGAGAAATAAACAAATAAGGCATACGAAGAAACCACTTTGTGTCACAGATACTCCAACACAAAGCTTTGAAACGGTGGTTATAGATACCGTTGGTCCACTACGCCCTTTGGACAACTATCGTTAAATATTGACGATGCAATGTGAGTTAACGAAGTATGTTATAGCCGCACCGATGGAGACGAAGGAAGCAAAGTCTATAGCTAAGACTTTGAAAACCTTATATTGAAATACGAGATATTCAAAACATTGAAATCCGAAAGGGGTACGGAATTCACGAACGAATTGATGAAAGAAATTTGTATCCTACTGGAGATAGAACAAAAATTCTCTACGCCGTATCATCACGAAACTCTAGGAACGGTCGAAAGAAATCATCGGGCTCTGAATGAGTATTTCTTATCGTTCCTGAATGATGGTAATTGGCATTCATGGATACCATATCGATGCCTTACTTTCTCAACCTCGTATCTTAAAAAAATACGGTTTGGACTTTTTCATATAAAACGATTGTTTTTTTTTGTGTTCTATTACTGCAACAACTAATTTTTTCAATACTTTGTCTCAATTCTGTAAATATTAATATATTATTGAAATAATAAATTTTTGCAGTAATAGAACACAAAAATAACAATCGTTTGACATGAAAAAGTCAAGACCGTATTTTTTAAGATACGAGGTTGAGAAAGTAAAGGCCATGTCAAATAAAACTTTTGCTTCGCGTTGCGTTACCGATTCGCTTTGACATCTAAGATAAAATATACATACTTATACGAAACATGTCACATAAAGTACTTTCAAAGCGGAGCGAAGCAAAAAGATAGCCAACTCTCATGTTTTTGCGCGCTTTGACAATTGGCTAGTATAATTTTCTTTTTTTTTTAATTTTTTTTGCCAAATTCAATTCCAAAAAACCGTCCAATTAAATTTTTAACTTTAATTTTTGTAACAAATAATTAAATGTACAAATTACCAACCGCTTTTATAAGTAAACAAACAATGCGTGAGTGTTGTCAAAGTTTTCATTGTGGCATACACCTTTTGCTTTGCGTTTTTCTGCCGAAGGTAGAAACGTCACGCAAAGCGACAAAGTTGTATCTGACACGGCCTTAAGGCATCGATATTACAGCTTTGCGTATAATACTACACCCCACATTGACACAGAGTATTCGCTTTTTGAATTAGTATTTGGAAACATACCTAGTTTACCAGGTGAACAAATAACAAATTGTAACAAGGTATATAATCTAGACAATTATGCGAATGAAGGCTAAAAATTTCATTAGAAAGGGCAAGAAAATTAAAAGAGGTAGTTAAGAATAAGAGGAAATTAGATTCATATGGAAGGTCAAATAGCATTAATTTAGAAATATGCGACTTAGTGTTAATCAGAGTAGAAAGTTGGAAAAAGAACGAACCACCTTATAATGGTTCGTACGTGGTAGTAGATATTGATGGTCTTAATGTTCTAGTAAAAATTAAGAATAACATTAAGGCTTTTCATAAAAACACTTTAAAGAACTATTATAAATAAAATAAAAAAAAGAAATCTAGATAATAATAACAAAGTTTTTTTTCTTTATATATGCATTTTGGTAAAGTGATTGGCAACATTCTTCTTGAAACGTCAAGTACATACATTCTTTTTTTTTTTTTTTGACTTGTACAAATAATTAATTTATTTTCTACAAAGTTAAAAGTATAATTGCCTAAAAGTTATACGAGATACTGGAAGTGGTTTTGTTTTATCATTGCGCATTCATATTCACCAGAGTATTGCAAGAAGTCGCTATTGCATTAATATTGGTGGTGGTGTCTCACTTGGTTCTGAGGTGGGTGTACATACTGGCTGCAGTTTTTTTTTGTTGCAAGGGGTTTGGAACGGAGCAATCCATAGTTGAGTCAGGGTTGGCTGGATAACATTCGTCTACATTTGCGTAAGTGGCAGGTCGTTGATGTCTGTGTTGATAGTTCCCCCTGGCTTATTTTGTTTAACGCAATAACAAGCCGCGCCGCCGACGAAGTACTCGGCTGATCGGCAGCTCAAATTCAAGTCGATTCTTATTTTTTTTAGTTTTTATCCAAAATTGCTTATTCAATTATTTTTGGTTAATATTAATATTATTTAAGTAAGTGAATACTAAATCGGCAGGGGCAGATATTTATCTAACATTTAAAGTTTTGGGTTTGCTTTCTTTATTTTCAACAAAAAAAAAAATTTTCTACGAAATCAAAAACGGATATTTTAAGTATTTTTAAATATTTTTTGCAAAGTACTATATTTGTAAGTAATTCAGGCAGAAGTTCATTTCATTCACATCTATTCCATTCTGCCACTTGTATACACAATTAACTTTTTCTGCATTCTTAGAAGTTATGAAAATTTAGTAAATACAATTGTCTTTCTAAGGAAAATAATTTAATGGACTTGAGCCTGAATAATTTACTAATACAATTGTAAGCAATAAAATATGTAAAATACTTAAAAAATCCGAAATAATTCATTAAGTTCAACTAAAAATCTAAATATGTATTAATCTTAACCTATATCATCCTAGTGTTCCATTTTTGGCATTTGCTTTTAGTACTCATCATTTTTTTTTTTTTTTTGTGAATGCAGTTGTAAATATTTTTGTGCTGAGGTAGCCGTGAAGTGCTTACCTAACAATCTTAAGTGCTGTTTTTTTTCAGTGCTCAATATTTGTTTTGTTGCTTGTTGTTTGTTTGAGTTTTTTGCAAAAAAAATGTCTCGATGCAATATGTGAGTTATTTTGGTTTGGTCACAATTTAATAGAATATTTTTCTTAAAACTCATATATTTATATTAAATGTATAAAATAGTTCTAAAACTAATCAAAATATGAAATTTTTTTTTTGTGTTTCGTTTTTCACATAAATGCAATTATGAAAATTAAAGTAAAACTTGACTAGGTAAAACACTGTGTTTGTATTTTTTTTTTACTGAAATATTTTATTATTAATAATAATATTAATTAATATTATCCTTTAGGAGGGTATTTACATACTAAAATCTGATGACCAGAATATCGCTTGGGATAATATAGGATAAAATAATTTTTTAAAAAGTGTTTTCAACTCGGAATAAGTTGTTTTGAAAATTTTCAAAATAAAGTCTGGCAATACCTTATTACTTGTTACATTTAAATATAATTTTGAATACTGATTATTGAAAAAGATTGGTTACCTCTTATCCGTTTTTAAAATTAAAATTGTTAAAATTGTTTACATTCGTTTGAAAAGTTTAATTTACTCTGTTAGTGACCGTAGTACAACTAACAAAGTATTTGTTGTAAATAGAATTTTTATTCTTAAAAATTTGAGTTATCTTTTATTTAATTTTTAGTTTTCAAATAAATAAATAATTATTTGTCTTCTTGTTTTGTTAAACATGTTTGTTAAGTGTTTTCTTCATATAAGTTTGGCGCAGCCGAATATTTTTCTTAGTCGTCAAAAAACTCGGCGCAAAGCAGCTCAGCTTTTTTGTCTTCAGCCGCCGCCGAAAATTTTTAATCCGCTTGCTTCTCTGCTGTCCTGTTTATAAAAAGGTGATGCCAAGTACATTTTAGTTGTATATATGTGTCCGCCTGAAAGTATGCTTTGGGGCCAATGAGTAGTAAACGTACTTTGCAATTTATATCATTAGATCACACTAAAAAAGATATTTGTAACCTGTGTAGACATGGCAAATACAAGCAACAGTAACTCGCAAGATGTATTTTCCTGGGACAAACTTTGCTCTCTATTGGATGAGAAACTAAGGGGCGTTACTCGAAAAACTAATTTAGTTGAGTTACAGTCTGATATATGTGAATTAAATGAAGGAAAACAAAAAATTGAAGTTAAAAAACTTACAGCCCGTTTAGAATATATTGACCGGAAATCACGGTCATCAAACGTATTTGTTGTTGGCCCTAGTGGAAATATGATTTCTGCTAAAATTCAATTTTTAAAACTATGCTCTGAAGTGTTAAAGGTGAATATTAACATTATGTCAGCACGAATTATACCAGGTGGTAGATCTTTTTGTTTCACATTAGAAAACAGTATGCAAGCATTTAATGTTATTTCGGCAAAAAGGAAGCTAAGTGGCCAGTCTGTTTTTATACACAAGGATTACACAGAAGAGGAACAGTATGTACACTACAATCTTCGTAATTTAAGCAAAAATATAAAAAAAACACAATAGTAACATTAGAGTGAGACTTGGCGATACTTGCATTTACATAAATAATAACAAATATACTTGGTCGAATGGAAAAATTTACGCAAACTCGGCTAAAAATGCGGACTATCTATCAACTTTGCTAACACAGGGTCTCCACCTGAGATAATATCTGATATAATATGTGAGAGAACGTCGGCAGAATGAGAGAGCACATTTCTTCATGTTAATCTTAATCTTAAACAAGGGGAACATGTATCTTATAAGATTTCATAATTTACTGATTTTCGTACAGTAAACTTGTGTCGTTTTTGATTCTTTTTTTAGTTTTTTCTCTGTTTTTAGTGTTTAATATTATTTTTTAAGCACTTTTCACAAGAATTCAACTATTTTCACATAAAAAATTAAAAATTTTAATGATAGCGTCTTATTATTAATTTATGTGTATGTGTGTTTTTGACAGCTCATCTTATAAGATAGTTGTTATAAGATTTCTCATAACAACTGTCTCATAACATTTATTATAATATTAATACTAACACTATTTGAGAGTCCACACGTAAGATAATACTCTCTGCGATTGAATTTGACGTTTGCTAATATAAAAATCTTATATCTTATATCAGGTGGATACCCTGTGTGAAGGAATGTAATTGTCCATTTGAAGTTTGCGTTAATGAAGGGCGTAGAAACAAATATACTGAAAACGAAACGTTATCCCCGCAATAGCTATATAATTTTATTAATTTAATTTCATATAATGTAGCAAATTTAGCTAATTCAATAAATTTTGCAACCTTTTTTACATATTTAAATAAGTTCGATGTATTTTTTCTTTATGAAACTCATATAGTAGCAGAGAAACAACATAACTTTGCAGCATATTGTAGGAATTATTCAGTTAATTGGATTCTCGCAACTAAATCGCATCTGGCTGGAAGAGCAAATGTTGGGTGTTTGTTTGGTTTCAGAAAAGGACTAAATAAGCTTTATTCATTTAAGTTTATAAATATACAAAATAATTCAGTACTAAGGGCTAAATTAAATGGAAACTTGTTTTATTTAATTCCAAGATATTTAAATTGTACTAAATGGTATTCTGATCTAGAGAAGTTGGAAGAATTTTTACATGAAATTAAAAGCAATAATTTCTCATACTTGGTGACTTAAATGCAAGAATTGCAGATAAAAAGATTTTGGATGCAAATCTTCTTCTAGAGTTACCACATATTCCTGCAGAGGATTATGAATTGATTATACCCTGGCTGATGGCTATATACAGGGGATGCGTCAGATTTTCGTATGTACCTGTGAGCTGAACCTTGTGTAGAGTAGTCTTTATCCCCAAGGGAGGGAAGACTTCTCACACCGAAGAAAAGGGTTACAGACTCAAGACTCTTGAAAGAGTTATCGACATTCACTTGAGGATGACCATCCTCACGAGGAAGTATAGGACTGAGGTCATGATACTTCCGAGGCTAAATGGGACTGAACTTAAGTTCTCTTACAGCGCCAAGTATCTGGGCGTAATCCTGGACAGTAAACTGTCGTGGGGGCTGAACATCCGGACGAGGATGGAAAAGGCAATTGTTGCTATATATGCGTGGATCTTTGAAGCTGTAGCAAAGCCGACTCTGTATTATGGTGTTGTCGTATGGTGGACTGCGCTGGACAAGGGCAGGTACCGTGCGATGCTCGAGAAGGTTCACAGACTGGTCGCATTGATGATCACAGGATCAATGCGCTCCACTCCCACCAGGGCGCTGTTTACAATGCTAAACTGGCTGCCGGTGGACATCACGGCCAGACATGTGGCTCTTTGTTCGGCGATACTAAAAAGCTTAGGCTAAACCTATTTGGTATTTATTTGATCATGGAGGAAGTTTTTGGTATTCCAAACGGGCTTAATTTTCGCTCTTTATTTAGGTTTACAGAATGTTCTTTGAACTATCGCAAACTAATTATAGCTGAATTGAATGTATAATAGCTCTCTACCTTTAATAATTTAATTATATTTATTGTTAGTTTCTACTTTTTATTTTGTTATAATAAGTAATAGTGCCAATCTGGCTCACGACATTATGTTATGCCAAAAATAGATAACAACTTTAATTATTATAATACATATGTAGATTGTTAAATGAAAAACTTGTACCTACAAATATATTTTAATATCTATTAATAAATAAAATATAATATAAATATAAAATAATAAACGAGAACATTTTTAAATAAAACTTTTTTTTTTAATAACACTGCGGAACAGCCATTTTGCGGCCTGGAACTTTGTATAATTTTTTTACTAATTTGAGGTCGCTGATTCCAAATCTAACCTTAATTTTTCTCTATCAGCTCCAGTTTTAGAGATATACCGTTATGTCCAAAATTAAGGCACTTTCAGCACATATATTGAAATAACATGAAAATGGTGCATCATATTCCCTTAAGAAAAATTCGCTAACAATATTATCTTTAAGACGTACTAACATTGTTTTAAATTTTGCCAGTAATTTCAGAGATATTGTTGAAGTTTTTAAAAAAACAAATAAAAATTTAGGAAAAAAAAAATTTTTTTGCTCTTTAAAAATTCATAAAAAATAAATGTGCAACAAAAGTCACAGTTTGGGTCTAAAAGCATTTAGTTCAACATATTTCGAATGAAATGAGCTTTATTTCATTGCAATCGGTGCACAACTTTTGATTGTGTTCACAATTTACCGAATTGATAAAAATTGCGATTTCCATAAAAAAAAAACGTTTTTTAATGTGTATGTGTATGTATTTTTAAAAAAACAAATAAAAATTTAAGAAAAAAAAAATTGTTTTGCTCTTTAAAAATTCATAAAAAATAAATGTGCAACAAAATGTAGTGTATTTGTTTTGTCACTCTGTAAAAATAGAATGACACACTACATACCGACCCAATTAATTTAAAAAAAGAATAAACAAACATTAATGTAATACAAAACTCTTTGGCACACTTCAAAAAGACCACACATAAAACAATGTTTATGAGTACAAGCAAAAGGCATTGTTGCACTTGAAACAATATGTCAATGTGGACAAATTAACTAAAGGCTTTGCATTTGAAATATTACGATGGATAATATTTCCAAACACAACAATGTGCAAATGCAAGCAGTTAGTTAAAAGGCAATGCACTTGAAATGTAACCATGAGTGAGATTTTAACTACATTAAAATATAAGAAAACAAAGAGTGATATTGAGTAAGAATTAACTATTGAGTAAGATTTGGGTTAAACACTAACCAATGAAAATCAAGTGTTTAACGCAATAAGCAATTTAGTAAGTTAGAAAGAGTAAAATATAAGTTAGAATTAAGAATTACCAAATAGTTTAATTTAGTATAAATATAAGAATTTTTGAAAATAAAGATCAGAATACTTTTTTGATTTAACAAATTAAAATCGTCTTTCTCAATCTTCTACCCGAGCACCTAACAGTGCTTAGAAGAAGTAAAACGTGCTGTGGCTAAGCGCAGCATTCTAAACTACTTAGCAAACTCACACTTAACACCAAACACACTTAAAATCAAACATACATTATATAAATACATTATATGGCGATCCTGCAGATTACGATCCTGCTAATTTTCGAAGAATGACAAAATTTTGTTTTGAAAAATTAATTATCCTGTCCAATAACAAAAAGAAGAAAAAATTACTTTAATATTGATTCCTGCCAAAACTAGACTCTGCCTAGCCAGACAAAATTATTTTTCTGAAGCAAATGAGTAACAAATATCCAACAAAAGAGGATATCATCATCATTATTTTTAAAGCTTAAGAAACGGGTTTGACTAAATTGTGGAAAATTTGTATTCCATCACAAACTAAAACCAAAAAACTAGTATGTACGAAAACATGGAGTTTGGTCGTACAATTAAAATGGACACTTTCTTTATTGAACTTATTATTATATTTATTATATTCTTTATTATTTGTATAATAATTATAATTTTTATGATGTACAAGTTAAACTCTTACTTTAAAGATTATGTGGACAAAAAAGCCGTTGTACAGGTTTAGAATATTAAATTTTATAAAAAAAAAAAAATAAAAAAAAAAAAAAAAAAAAAAATATATATTAAGAAGTAAGATGTAAGATTTTAATGAAAATATTAACGTAGTAAATAAATTATTTCATACATGTATAAAAAATATATATATATATAAAAAAAAAAAAATACAATGATAACAATGATAATATAGTAATGGAAAAAATATTTGATAGGATAGAAAAAATAATAATAAATTTTAAAAAAACAGGAACTAGGGGATACCAAAAATCCACATTGCTCATTAAATTAGAAGAACTAGATTTATTAAAAAAAGGAATTTTTTGACTTAATAGAAATAAAAGTTATAACAGATGACGTAAAAAGAAATACCGAAAAATTTGACAAATATTATAATAAGGCAAAAACACTTCTTGAACAGGCACTTAATATACAGAAACCCTTTAATCAAATACAAAATTTAACAAATATGGCAACTCAACAATTTAATTTGGAACTTGCTTTAAAAGTAATTCCTGAATTCTCAGGGAATTATAAAGAACTTCATTCATTCCTTACGATAGTAGAGCTTATCAACGATGGTTTGGCAATAGAACAGAAACCGATTTTACTGAATTTCGTGTATAACGTAAAATTAACTACAGTAGTAAGAACTGCGTTAGGTACATCAACACCGACAACTTTCGTTAATTTGAAATCCATTCTAACAAACAGATACAAAAATACAAATACGGTAGCTCAATTACAAGCTTCACTAAGTAATTTTTCCCAAAAAAGTATGAGCGTACATGCTTATCATGAAAAACTTTTGAATTTAATAGCGGAACTTAATGAATTACAAATTAGAGAAATACAAAATTGCAGTACAACTCAATCGGATACCATTAAGTTAATAAATGACAATTATGCCTTAAACATCTTTAAAAATGGTCTAAATGAAGAACTCAAACCAACTATATTTGCTTCTAGACCAAAAGAACTGAATGAAGCAGTTCAGTTAGCCTTAGAATTAGAAAAAGAAATTTCTAATAAGGATCAGGTACTTTATTTTGCGCAATAGTAAACCATCAAAAAATTTTAGTAACAACACGTGGAATGAAAGCAAAGGAAATTTCTAATAATGTAGTAATAATAAATAATATAATGTAGAAACATTATATTATATAAACCTTTGCAATATATTACAAATAAGAAATCACAAATGGATATCATAAAAGAATTCCACAATTCACCGATATCAGGACACTTCGGTATTAGAAAGACAGTACTTAAATTGAAACAACGTTATGTATGGAAAAACATGCGAAAGATGGTTAGAGATTATATTAATAAATGCGATAAATGCCTAAGAAATAAACAGACAAAATACATTAAAGAGAAAATGGTTATAACCGAAACACCAAACACTAGTTTTGAAACGATAGAAATAGATACTGTGGGACCCTTAAGAATATCAAATGGTTACAGATATATACTGACATTGCAGTGCGAATTAACTAAGTATGTAATAGCACACCCAATTGAAACAAAAGATGCTAGAAGTATTGCCAAAACATTAGTTGAACAGTTTATATTGAAGTATGGATGTTTTAAAATTTTAAAATCTGATAGAGGTACTGAATTTAACAATGAATTGTCAAAAGAAGTTTGCAATTTACTTAACATAAACCAGAAGTTTTCAGCACCATATCACCACCAATCCATAGGTTCTATAGAACTCAATCATCGTGTATTGAATGAATATTTATTGAATTTTGTAGACGATTATGAATGGGACAAATGGATACCGTACTATACATTTGCTTACAACACAACACCACATGTTAACACTAACTATTCACCTTTTGAATTAATTTACGGGAGACTAGCAACATTACCTACAGACAAAATACAAAACACAGATAAATGCTATGACATAGAGAATTACGCTAATGAAGTACAAATCAGATTAAGAAAATCACTAGAAAATGCTATAAAATTAACAGAGATAGCAAAACATAAATCAAAAGAAATCTATGATAAAAAGATAAATAATAGTAACTTTAATGTAGGAGATCTAGTATTAATAAAACTAGAATCTAGAAAGAAAAATCAGAGCCCATACAAGGGACCATATGAAATAATAAAAAGATTAGGAGTAAATTCATTATTACCCAGGAAAAACTTTTTGAATTTTGGTAATAGGTCGTAGTTATTTCATACGTTACCTGGTAAGTAGTTGTCATTACAATTGTCATTATTCTGAAAACCTCAATAAGTACTTGATAGTAATGACTTCAGTAAGTACTTTCACTACTATTATTTTCAGTAATGAATATTTGCTTACTAATAATCAGCTAAGTAACTACATTTTAGTTGTCTTGTTTTCAGTACTGAATATTTACTTACTGGTAACTAGCTCCATAACTACTTATTAGGTCTATTTACTAGCGACAATTAAATAAAAACTAGTTATTTTTTGGTTTCTAGTAAGTATATTGTAAGTACTTACAATTCAACTTACTGGTAGTTAAATAATAACTAGATATTTTGTGACTTCTAGTAAGTGTATTGTAACTACTGAATTCTGTGGACAACTCGAACAAAAATAAGTAGTTATTCAGCCGAAAAATAAGTAGTGTTTATATTTCTCCAATGTTATTTGCTAACTTACCAGGTAAGTAAAGTTTTTGCTGGGTAAAAGTAGATAATTTAGAAAAATGTTATCATAATAATATACTTAAGTTATACAAACCCAATAATACCAACTAATTAAACAATAATTTAAACATAATTGTAAATAATTTATAAACAAAAGAAAAGAAAAACCAAAACAAAATATTTTTTTTTATTCAAATTGTTAAAACTGTAATTTGAGAATAATAACAACATGACAAAAAATATAAGAAACAAGATAGAATTATCTTAATCATTTAATTATAAGAGAAAAACAAAACTATTATATATTTTAAGAATTTTTTTTTTCCCCCCCATTTTTATCATATTACAAACAAAATATTTATTAGATTCAATTTACTTATTTTCAAACATAAATTCAATCTTAAGGGCGATGGTGTATTGTATTTGTTTTGTCACTCTGTAAAAATAGAATGACGCACTACATACCGACCCAATTAATTTAAAAAAAGAATAAACAAATATTAATGTAATACAAAACTCTTTGGCACACTTCAAAAAGACCACACATAAAACAATGTTTATGAGTACAAGCAAAAGGCATTGCACTTGAAACAATATGTCACTGTGGACAAATTAACTAAAGGCTTTGCATTTGAAATATTACGATGGATAATATTTCCAAACACAACAATGTGCAAATGCAAGCAGTTAGTTAAAAGGCAATGCACTTGAAATGTAACAATGAGTGAGATTTTAACTACATTAAAATATAAGAAAACAAAGAGTGATATTGAGTAAGAATTAACTATTGAGTAAGATTTGGGTTAAACACTAACCAATGAAAATCAAGTGTTTAACGCAATAAGCAATTTAGTAAGTTAGAAAGAGTAAAATATAAGTTAGAATTAAGAATTACCAAATAGTTTAATTTAGTATAAATATAAGAATTTTTGAAAATAAAGATCAGAATACTTTTTGGATTTAACAAATTAAAATCGTCTTTCTCAATCTTCTACCCGAGCACCTAACAGTGCTTAGAAGAAGTAAAACGTGCTGTGGCTAAGCGCAGCATTCTAAACTACTTAGCAAACTCACACTTAACACAAAAATCAAACATACATTATATAAATACATTATAAAAAGTCACAGTTTGGGTCTAAAAGCATTTAGTTCAACATATTTCGAATGAAATGAGCTTTATTTCATTGCAATCGGTGCACAACTTTTGATTGTGTTCACAATTTACCGAATTGATAAAAATTGCGATTTCCATAAAAAAAACGTATTTTAATGTGTATGTGAACAAAAAAAAAAATATACATTAAAATATGTTTTTTTTATGGATAAATTGTGAATACAAGCAAAAGTTGTGCACCGATTGCAATGAAATAATATAGAATTAATAAATTGGAAATAGTATAACCAGTCGTACAGTATACATACTAATAGGAATCATCCTATTTCTTGTTTTGAATATAAATAAATAGTATGATTCCTCTTGAGGGCGATGGTGTAGTGTGTACATACTGTAGGTATTCGTACGGTGCATGAATTCTGAGCATAGAGTGTTTTAATAAGGTAATTAGAAACCTTACATGGTAACATTTGGTATACATGTGTTGTATTGGTAAACAAAAATAAACAAACCAAATGAAACTATGTGTGTGGCGAAACAATTGAAATAATATTCAGACTAAAGGGTTCTTGTTTCAATTGTTCCGCATAGTAAATAAAATTGGTTACGGTGCGAGGTCGGCATGTAAGAATAAAGAAAATGTGTTTGTGTACTTGACACACTGACATAGCAGAATGCACTCGTCACCAATTAGTGAGATTGGGTCACACTCTATCGCTGCGACAGCACTGAGTAATTTTCAGAATGATTTTAAGAAATATAAATAGTTGTAAATATTGTTAAGAGAATACTGAGCATAGAGTGTTTTAATAAGGTAATTAGAAACCTCACATGGTAACATTTGGTATACATGTGTTGTATTGGCACACAAAAATAAACAAACCAAATGAAACTATGTGTGTGGCAAAACAATTGAAATAATATTCTGACTAAAGGGTTCTTGTTTCAATTGTTCCGCATAGTTAATAAAATTGGTTACGGTGCGAGGTCGGCATGTAAGAATAAAGAAAATATGTTTGTGTACTTGACACACTGACATAGCAGAATGCACTCGTCACCAATTAGTGAGATTGGGTCACACTCTATCGCTGCGACAGCACTGAGTAATTTTCAGAATGATTTTAAGAAATATAAATAGTTGTAAATATTGTTAAGAGAATACTGAGCATAGAGTGTTTTAATAAGGTAATTAGAAACCTCACATGGTAACATTTGGTATACATGTGTGGTATGGGCACACAAAAATAAACAAACCAAATGAAACTATGTGTGTGGCGAAACAGTTGAAATAATATTCTGACTAAAGGGTTCTTGTTTCAATTGTTCCGCATAGTAAATAAAATTGGTTACGGTGCGAGGTCGGCATGTAAGAATAAAGAAAATATGTTTGTGTACTTGACACACTGACATAGCAGAATGCACTCGTCACCAATTAGTGAGATTGGGTCACACTCTATCGCTGCGACAGCACTGAGTAATTTTAAGAATGATTTTTAGAAATATAAATAGTTTTAAATATTTTTAAGAGATTTAAGTTGATACTCAATAAAAGAACAGCTTGGCGATAAACCAAGGACGGATAAAAACATAAATAAAAATAGAAGATTTTAATAGACTTATCTCACTATAATAGCTTCCACTCGGGTAGACTAGATGTGGTAGACCGCTTCGCGATGTGGCGGAATAATCGGTCTCCTACGAGCTGGTAGTCGGGCAGCCTCGGACCGCCGCTTTCTAGCCTGGTTGTAATCTTTCCATACCAATCGAGTTTGGCGGGGGTAATAGTCGCTACAGCATCAGCATCTGTGTTCGGTAATGGGCTATGTGACAGGGCGTCGGCAACGATGTTGAGCTTATCGCGCCTGTATTCGATGCTAAAGTCATACTGCTGGATCTCCAGTGCCCACCGCGCCAACCGACCGGACGGGTTGTGAATTGTGTGCAGCCACTTAAGGGACTGGTGGTCCGTGATGACAGTGAACTGGTACCCCTCCAAATACGTTCTCATCTTCCGAATGCCCTACAGAACCGCCAAGCATTCTTGCTCGGTTGCCGAATATTTTCGCTCTAAGTCCGTTAGGGTTCGGCTCGCATATGCGATCGCCGTCTCTTGGTCGTTCTGTCGCTGGAATAGTACCGCTCCTAAACCCTCCTTACTGGCGTTGGTTTGTAGAAAGAATGGTCGCTCAAAGTCGGGACAGCTTAAGATCGGGGCTTTGGTTAGTTTTTCCTTTATGACGTCGAAGGCATCTTCCTGTTCGGCTCCCCCACTCCAGGGAGTTTTGTTTTTCAGGAGGCGGGTCAGGGGTGCGGCTAGTTTGGAAAAATTCACCGCCTATACCAGGATGCTATTCCCAGGACGCGTCGTAAGTCACGGATGAATTTAGGTGCCTCCAGCTTCTGGATCGCCTCAAATGTCGGGGTCGGTATGTATCCCTCTCGTACAAACGACATGCCCTAGGTACTTCTAGCTCGTTCGGACGAATTCGCACTTCTCAAAGTTAACTTGTAAATTAGCGGCTAGTAATCGGTTAAATACTAGCTGTAACATGTTCAAAGGTTCGTTAAACGTGTGTCCTAATGCGATTATATCATCTAGATATGCGAATGTCCGCGGGTGGAGTTCGGGCCGAGTGTAGACCGAAAGGCATCACCTTCCATTGGAACAGACCGCAGCCGGGCACAGTGAAGGCGGTATATTGGCGAGAGCCCGCAGCGACCGGTATCTGCCAGTATCCGTTTTTTAAATCGATGGTGGAGATGTAAGCGGCTTCCTTAAGTTGGTCTAGAATTGCGTTAATCTGAGGTAGATGATAGACATCGGGCTCTGCGGTGGCGTTAATCTGTTTGAAGTCGATGCACATTCGCCACGTACCTTGCTTCTTCCGAACCAGGACAGCGGGCGATGCTGTGTGATGGTTCTATACAGTCGGCTGCCAGTAACGCATCCATCTCGCTGTTTATGACCCACTGCATAACCGGATTACGAGGGAAATATCGCTGCTTAATCGGCCGGCCGTGCTTCATATGGATAACGTGCTCCCCCATATTACAGGGTCCTTTGATGGCTGAGAACGAAGCCTTGGCGGAGGCCATTACTGTGTGTAGTTCTGCTTCTTGTTCCGGTGGTAACTCCTCGCGAGTGCTAATTGAATGCAGCGCATGCAGCCGGTTTACCCCTGGTGTTCGAGAGGCTCTACCCCATCGATCACGAAACTGACCTGCCGGCGGCGAAGGAAATCCATAACAAGGATGAGCGGCTCCGCCAAACTATCAAGAGCGGATGCCAACAGCCGCGTGGTACCTCCGCTGGTTTCCAGTATAAGTGGGTAAACGTTTATACTGAATCGACAGGAGCCGACGGCCAACTAAATGCTGCGTTGGTGTTCGCGGTGTCGGACGTTATGGGACTCCAGCAATTGGCGCACCCTCTGTCCAAGATATGTCAGGGTTGACCCGGTGTCCACTAATGGGGATGCCGCAAACGGTGATTGTAAGGTAGTATCGTCCATCGGGCCGGCCCTCCTGACCACACCATGACCAGCAATCCAGGATTGGCACACCTCCCCCTGAAATGGCCTGGCCGTTTGCAGTGGCAGCAGTGGGTGTTACGGTGGTAAGTAGAGGTGTCGATGTAGTGAGTGAGCTCTTCTTTTCGGAGCAATTCGTATTCGTCTGTTAACTCCATAATTTCATCCAGAGAGCGGAAATCGGTGCGGCGGACGTATAGTTTGTATTCGTAGCGTAGGCCGTCATAGATGCGATCCGTGTGGTCGAGTCTCCGTAGGTCGGCATGATGCCGTATAAGGGCTTGGAGGCCCATGACATAGTCATTCGCCCTTTCCCGATTGCCTTGCTTACGATGATAGATGGTTTCCTCCAGGTGGGCCAGGTGTCGTCTCGACAAAAAGAATCGGCTGGCCTCCTCGTTGAAGTTGTCCCAAACGCGATACCACTGTAACGGCTTACCCTTTTCTAGTAACGAGAATAACAACCGACGATGCTCGAAGCCGTAGCATTCGGCTGGTTCCTCCAGCCGCTCGGTGAATTCCATCAAATGTTCACCCCCGTCGTACGTCAGATCCCACCGCCGGATGGTGGCCATGATATCTGAATCGCTTGGGACGTTCGGGGGACATTTCCGATCTTCGGCACGAGGTACTTCGATACTAACTGGACCGTGTAGCGCTATTCTCTCTTCCTTCGGGACTTCCTCTTTTAGCGCCCCTAGCAGATTTTCCGACGAAGCCATCTGCCATTTCAATTTAACTAGTTCGCTTAGCTGTCGATGAAGTTGGTCCACCATAACTCTGTCGGTAATAGTAATGCTGTGCTGCCGCCAAACTTCTATAAGTTTGTCCTTCCTGAGTAGGTAGATCCATCCCAGGGAATCCGTTTGAAAGGTGTTTTGCGTCAATATGATTTCGATGCTTTGCTCTAGACCCGATCCGGTTCCGTTCGTGGTTTGGGTTAAAGTTTTACCACAGGTTGCGGTCTTAGAATCGGCTCCCTGCTCGGGCGTCATTGTAACGCAGTTTACCAGCTGAGGTATGACTCAGTCTGTCCAGGGTCAGTTCGAAGGTCTGCTTCCTTTGAAATAAAACACAAGATGTTTTCGTATATGTTTTCTTATAACAATTGAACAAAGCTTTATTTACGAAATCTTAATCTACACTAAATACTTAGATCTTCTACGGTCGTCGGGAGATTTGACGCAGCTGCAGACGGGAAACGGCTACTGATGCGGCGGCACAAGCGACTGTTGCTGGGCTGAGATGCGGAGGTTGCTGATGCGCTGGAGCCGGGCGGTGGTGCAGCAATGATTTGGTAAAGAGACTGATGAACGGATTCGGGTTTTATGTGTTAGGCTAGCTACAGTGACTGAAGAGTCGGACCCCAACGGAATGCGAGAGCGCGGGGCTAGATACGACTAATTATGGGTTCGGCTAAATATGACTAACTACGGGTTCGGTTTATTCGGGCACCAACGGAATGCGAGAGCGTGGTGTTCTGGAAAGCACGACTAGCTACTTGTTGTAAATTACACGGGCACCAACGGAATGCGAGAGCGTGGTGTTCGGGTAAATACGACTTTTTACAGGTGCGGCGAAATACAATTAAATACGGGTTCGGTTAACTCGGGCCCCAACGGATTTCGAATGCGTGGTGTTCGGGTAAAGACGACTAACTACTGGTTATAAGTTACTCGGGCACCAACGGAATTCGAGAGCGTGGTGTTCGGGTAAATATGACTATCTACAGGTGCGGCTAAATATGACTAACTTCGGGTTCGGTTTATTCGGGCACCAACGGAATGCGAGAGCGTGGTGTTCGGGTAAGCACGACTAGCTACTGGTTGTAAATTACTCGTGCACAAACGGAATGCGAGAGCGTGGTGTTCGGGTAAATACGACTGTCTACAGGTGCAGCTAAATATGATTAAATACGGGTTCGGTTCACTCGGGCACCAACGGAATTCGAGAGCGTGGTGTTTGGGTAAATACGACTTTCTACAGGTGCGGCTAAATATGACTAAATACGGGTTCGGTTTACTCGGGCACCAACGGAATTCGAGAGCGTGGTGTTCGGTTAAATTCGACTAACTACTGGAAGCTACGATAAGTGCTAACTACGAAAAGTAAATACTGGGGTTACTATCTAGATCTACCTGTTTGTCCTGAACAAACTTTGACTACTTAAGTGAAAGTAAAAATAAACTAAATGAGAATTATTAGCTAGCGATGGTAGTTTTGGGAAAGAAAAGTAAACCAAATGAGAATTACTGCCTAATAGTCAGGAATAAGAAAACAGTAGGGGTATTCACGGTGGTTAGCTGGTTACGAAAATACTTATACCTGTGAAATATAGAAAAAATTGGGGGTATTCATGGTGTTTAGTTCATTAAAAATACTTATTACTTTTTTGTTTATACTTATGTTTATGCAGGCTAGGTTTGTAACGTCACGTTACAAAGTACTTTTACGAAATACGGTTGATCTTCTTTTGCACTCGCGTCGTTTCGAATGGCGTAGTCCACCCGTTCGAATTGCTTCCAAAGTTCAACGAGCTCTGTTCAAGAACATATTAACAAACATAACACAAATTTATTAATGCCTTCATTTAAGAACATATTAACAAACAAAACACATTCACACATAACACAAATTTATTAATGTCTTCATTTTTTTTTTGCAATTTTACGTTCATTTCGGCATTTAATAATTTTTGTAAATAACCCAATTAATCTTTGCTGACAATTCATTTTGTTGATTCAACAATAAATACTAATTTTGTTTACACACAGAATGACAACGATCCAGGATCTGATAGCACAACAGGAAGTGAGGGCCAGTAATATTGGAAAAATCATTTCTATTATTAAAAAGGCCCTACTTGACCGACGATCTGAGGAATTTTATCAGAGCAAACGTAGTGAGCTCATTTCTCTATGGCAAGCGTTCGAAAAAACGGAAAACTGAATTCGGAGCGATGCCACGTTATCGGAACAGGATCCTTATATTATTACGAACCTCTACAAGTCAATATAGCTCCACAATGGAATATATTGAAACACAACTAAAGAAATTGATGCCGTTAAGCAGCAAGCCAGTCCCAACAGCAAGAGAGAAGGTTATAGAAGAACCGATAACCACTCAGCATGACGCACAAGGGGAGGCATTGCAGGGACTAGCTAGACGGATAACTGCTCGTATGACATCGCTGACTCGTCTGTTACACGGGTTGGAGTCAATAGAAGCTGATCAGCCAAGACAGGTTTTTCAACTCAAATCCGAGACTGTAAAAGGGTTATGGACTCAAATCCAAGAGTTATATGACAGCATGTGGCAACAGGCTGACGATCCAGCAAGAATGGGACTACACCAAGGTAAATACGATGACTTGGAAGATTTGGTTCAACATCAATTTGTTAACCTGGCAATACTACCAGACAAATGCCATGACGGCAGACCTGTTGCGCCACAAGTCGGAAGTAACATGACACTCCCAAAGGTCATCATTCCTCAATTTAACGGTGACTGTGTACAGTGGCGTCAATTCTATGAACAGTTCTTAGAGATGGTGGACAAGCAGTCTCTCCCAAACGTACAAAAGATGTGGTATCTCAAAACCAACTTATCAAGGAAGGCTGGAAAACTCATAAGCCATCTAGCTCTCACAGAAGAAAAACAGCATGGACACTTCTTCAGGAGCGTTATAACAACAAAAGGATTCTGGTAGCCACGCTTGTAGCAAGAATTCTGAATCAACCAAAGGGCACGTCATCAACTGCCTCACTTAAGGCTCTGCATGATACAAAAAAAGAGTGCATGTTAGCACTTAACAATCTTAATATCGACACATCCACTTGGGATGCCATTTTCATTCAGATACTCCAGAAAAAATGGATCACACTCTTTACATTTGGTTCATGCAATCACTATTGAACCCTACCGACCATTAAAGAACTATTTGACTTTTTAGAGAGACAATTTGAATCGATGGAGTCAATTGGTAGAACATCAAGCACCCTTCAAAATTCAAGCATGGCTGTTTTTTCTATAGCAACAGTAGAGAATAATATCCACTGCAAGTTATGTCACAATGGTAAACACCGCATTTATCATTGCAAGCAACTCCTGGCAATGACAGAACCTGAACGACTCAAATGGGTACAACAGCAGCACCTATGTGTGAACTGCTTCAAGCCGGATCATCTAGCCAAAACTTGTACTTACGGCACCTGCAAGAAGTGTAACAACAAGCACAACACATTACTACATATACAAAAGAGGTCCGACGGTACCTCAATACCATCAAAGAATTCGCTAGCGAAGTCGCGTGCTCAAAAACACGATGGAGCTCCAACCAATACAACTGCGGCCTCGTGAGCCTCAGCAGCATCAGAAACAAACAACCAGAACTATGTAATGCTAGCCACAGCCAAGGTCATAGTCAAGGCGTCAAATTGCAGTTCAACCGAATTCAGGGCAGTAATAGATTCTAGTTCTCCAGTCAACATAGTGACTGAACGGCTGATACATAGACTGTCGCTATCAACAACAGAAGCATCGCTGTGCATTGACGGTATCGGAAAGACCCAGAAGAGGGCACACCTCCGTGTTAACCTGCAACTTATGTCCCGAAGTCTACTTTAGCGTGGTACGACCGGGAATAATAAAATTAAACAACAGCGGTCCTGTACTCCAAAATACGTCACTAGGCTGAATTATAGGCGGCTTAGTAAGGCAGCATACTGAACCTGGCCCATCCTCATCTCTAGCTTGTGCAATCATCAACAAGGAGTCTTCACTAGAAGAAGCGATTGAACAGCTGTGGAAACTCGATGAAATAGACTCAACTGAAAGGACCATGCCTCCAGCAGAAAACCTTTGTGAGGCCCATTTCAATCAGTTTGTTCAAAATTATCCTAGCGGCCGTTTCATTGTTAGGATTCCATTTAAGGAAAATCATACTGCATTAGGACAATCGCATCAGACACCGTACAACAGGTTCATCAGTTTGGAGAAGCGACTTCAGAAAAATGAAAAATGCGAGATGAGTACACCAAGTTCATGAGAGAATATGAACAATTGGGTCACATGGAAAAGGTCAATATCAGTAAGATCCCAAACCCAAGGTACTTCCATCCGCATCATTGTATCCTGAGACCAGACAGCACCTCAACAAAACTGCGAGTAGTATTTGATGCTTCATCAAAGACGTCAACAGGGTACTCGCTAAATGACATAGTGCATACCGGTCCAACTGTACAAAGCGAATTATTTTTATCTTGCTCCGTTTTTGAATGCCAAAATTTGTTTTTACCACCGACATCGAAAAAATGTACAGACAAATATTAATTAATCCTGGCGACCACCAATATCAACTTATCATCTGGAGAGAGGATCCTGCTTCACCAATTAACTACTACAAACTAAACACTGTGACGTACGGCACACGATCAGCTCCATACTTGGCCACCAGATGCTTAAACCAGATAGCAGAAGAAAATAACGAAAGGTACTCTCTTCGAGCTTAAATGTTAAGATCAAATTTAGATTTTGATGATGGCCTGGGTGGTTCACACAGTCTACACTTGGCCAGAGAAACACAACGAGAGCTCAAACTCATCTTAGCAGCACGTGGATTTCACTTAAAAAAATGGTGCTCAAATTATCCAAAACTTCTAGAAGACATACCACATGATGACAGAATCATAAATTTGGATCTCAGTGAAGGCACTCACAATCCAATAAAAACATTGGGATTACATTGGGTCCCTCAGACCGACAATTTTTGCATCAAGGTAAACCTCACTGAGCGCCCAACAGCTTTAAAACGTACGGTAACCTCAGAGCTCGCAAAACTATTTAACCATCTTGGTCTCTTAGCACCTGTCGTTGTCCAAGCAAAGATCTTCATTCAACAACTGTGGCAGAATACCTTAGACTGGGATGAACCATTGTCTCAGGAGCTTTGTATGAAGTGGAACGACTTCCGCAGTGGCTTGAAGACATTAGAGGATTTCAAAATAAAAAGGCACATGTTTTATGATGAAATTCCCGTGACAACGCAACTTCACGTGTTTGCAGACGCCTCCGAAAAGGCGTTCGGCGCAGTGGCATACATCCGTGCAACGCTAAAAGATGGAAGAGTGTGTGTCCGCTTGCTATGTGCAAAATCACGAGTGGCTCCCCTAAAACAACAAACTCTACCTCGATTAGAGTTATGTGCTATAGTTGTCGCAGCGCAACTCGCCCATAAGGTCAATGTTGATTGGAATCGTAAAAATCAACCGACATTCCTATGGACTGACTCCGAAGTTGTCCTATCTTGGATCAACTCACAGTCATCATCATATAAAACATTTGTTGCAAACAGAGTATCTACAATACAATCCCTTACACTAGCAGGACAGTGGCGTCATGTAAGGTCAAACGATAACCCAGCTGACATATCATCCCGCGGACTTCAGCCATCCAAGCTGCTGACAGACGCATTATGGTTCCACGTTCGTATGTTTCTTCATGGAAGCGAGCAATTGTGGCCATCATGCTTCTCACCTCAGCCACCTAGGGCACTAAAAAAGGACGTTATGGCTTTAACGACAACACAGAACTACGATCTCATATATACAATTAATCATACAAATTCGTTTGGAACCTTGCAACGAATTATGGCATATGTTCTACGATTCACAAGGAACTTGAGAAACCTGCTCGAGATAGACCAACGCATATTTCACTTACCCCCGAAGGAGTTAGACGATTCTTTGCATGTTATTGTACACGCAATGCAATTTTTGGACTTTGCAGAAGACATAAGGCACCAATCTTGGATAAGGAAGGTGTTGTTCGAGTAGGAGGACGATTAAAAAATGCATCCAATTATCTTACCTTATAACGATTCTTTGGCAAGGCTATTATTTATCATGATAGATAAAAATAATAAACACTGCGGCCAATCAAAGGGAAGATCACAGCGCGTTCAGTGGTTCAAAAATGCGTCAGATGCACTCGAGCGCGACCACAACTGCATCAACAAATCATGGGCAACTTACCACAACCTAGAGTAGTGCCTTCCCGGCCCTTTATCAACTCCGGTGTAGACTATTGTGGTCCATTCTGGATACACTACAATATCAGGAGCAAAAAGCCAACGAAGGCTTACATAGCCGTATTCTGCTGTTTTCACAAAAATCACAAAAATGATTGAGCAAAACAAGAATGAACTCTTTAAAGAATCCTCTGAAATAAGCAACTCACAACTTGTTGGATTGCTGTCAACCCATCTAACGTTAACAGCAATAACCTACAAAAAATAGAGACGGAAATCATAACTGTTCTTACTGATGTTCATAATGGAAAAATAAGCCTGATGTTGCTCTCACCACAACAATTAAAAAATGAGATCATGACAATTAAGGCCAATCTCCCAATGTCACACATTCTTTCAACAGAAGACGAGAACTTGATTGCGCTATACAAACTCATGACCGCAAAGAATGAGGTAATATTTGAAGTAAAAATACCCCTCGTTGGCCAGCAACCCTTGGAGCTTTTCAATATAGTGCCAATCCCAACGGTAATAAACAGGGCAAGTTTTTTATGGCATATGCCATTTTTTGCCATTTTTGCCATTTCTTCAATTTTTTTGAAAAAAAGCCATATTTGGTCCAGCTTGCCAAAAAATACCTTTTTTGCAACCTAGGAGAAATTTTTATACCTCAAAAAATTTTTTTTTAATTGAATCACCTTTTTGAAATTTATAAAATTTGAAAATTTTTAGTCAATCTGTTGTACTAACAATATATGCGTCCCTTTTATCCGTACACGATTTATATTTTTAGTAGTTGTTCCAAATACTCTTATTATAAAAACTACAATAGAAGGCCATGAAAGTAACGTTATATTACAAAAAAAATCAAAAAATTAGTTCCATTATAAGGTGTAATTTTAGTTGTTTGCTTTAAGCATAGGTGCACATTTAGATTTGTTTAAAAAAATGCCTAAGGTGTCGGTAAAAGAATTTAATTCAAGAACGGTGAAAAAATTTCCGAAAATATTAACAGGAGATTCTTCAGTTCGACTGCAAACTTAATAAGCCAAAATTGTATAATGTTGAGCAGCATTTCTCTTCATTGAAGCATAAAGCTCTAGCTGAAAAATTTAATTCGCCTACGACACAATCTTTACTGACAGATACCACAACAGAATCGAACCCATACATTTTGGATTTGTGCAACACTTTTTTTACGGCAAACATACCGCTGTACAATATGAATAACCCGGCCATCAAGGAATTTTTAACGAAATACACTAAGTAGCCCGTTCCCAGTGAGACACTGCTACTAACCAAATACATGCCAACAATATATAAAAAATGTATTAAAGTGTTACAAAACAGAGCCGAAAAGAGTTTGATTTGGGTATCAATGGATGAAACAACTGACAGCGAACAGCGGATGGATGCAAATTTTGTATTTGGTATCCTGGAAGAAGGTGAAAAGGAGACGTCATATCTTTTAAACATTGCTCACATAGAAAAAGCTAATGCCAGTTCAATGGCAGCTTTTTTTACAGATTCTTTACAAATATTGTGGCCGAATGGTAAATTTTCATTTTTGTTTAATATATTTATTTAACTATTTCATATTTTAAACAGACATCAAGTACAATAGTGTTTTACTTGTGTTGACAGACGCTGCACCATATATGGTGTCTGCAGTCCGATCGCTTAAAACATTATTTCCAAAAATTTTACACATAACGTGCCTGGCGCATGGGTTGCACAGACTAGCTGATTTTATTCGTTTACATTTTGAAAATGTTAGCACGCTGATTTCAAGCTGTAAAGCTATATTTCTTAAGGTAAGTTTAAAACGAGTGTACATATTTACAAGGTCACTGTATTATTTTGTATTTTGCAGGGCCCTTCTCGTAACAATCTTTTAAAATTAATGTTTCCGAACTTAAAAAAACCTCTCCTTGTGTCACTCGATGGGGAACTTGGATTGAAGCTGCAATATATTATTGCGACAATTTTAAGGAAATCTCCGAAGTTTTAAATAAGTTTAGCGAACATGAGGCAGAATCTATTTGGAATGCTAAATTAATGTTGCAAAAATCGGACTTAAAAAGAGACTTAATGTACATAAAAGAGCACTTTCAATGCATCTGCTCAAGTCTCTTGAAATTACAAACAAAAGGGCTTTCTATAAACGAAAGCTTAGACGAAATTGATCGCGTTATGGAAAATATTAAAGATGCCAATAAAAAAGATTTTGTCGAAAAGTTTAAAAAAGGTTTAGATCGTAATACCGGATTACAAGCTTTAATTAAGATAAGAAATAGTATATATTTGAATGAAAGTGAGACAAATGAATTTATTGACAATCTTTCTACATCTGAACTATTAGCGTTCAAATATGCTCCAGTTACATCTTGCGATGTTGAAAGAGTGTTTTTCATTTATTCAACCGTTTTATGCGATAACAGGAGATCATTTATTTTCGACAATTTGAAGAAACATGTTATTGTACTTTGCAATCAAAACTTAATAAAATAAATGTATCTTAAATACCTAACAACATGTTTTTATTTTTGCCAGTTTTGCCATTTTGTGCCATTTTTCGTGCCATTTTTTATAATTTTTCGTGCCATTTTGCCAGCCATTTTTAACCATTTTTCGTGCCATTTTAAACTTGCCCTGGTAATAAACAAACCCCTAACTGCCATCAATCCAGACGAAGCATATCTCGCAACCAACTCACATAGAAATGAATACGTGCTGTTTACGCCAGATGACATGTCGAGCTGCATAAAAGCGACGGATGACCAATACCTGTGCCCAAATCATCAATCAAAGCTAAGACGAAATGCGAACAACAAACCTTGTGAGATCAACCACAAATTGCAATGTCCACAAAATACCAACCCCGATATCTTACACCCAACTGAAGCATTAAATTAAATGGATCTTCTCCACTACTTCTGAAATTGAGACGTCGATGGTATGCGGCACGGAGACCACACTCATCACTTTTATAGGTACAGGATTAATGGAAATTGGCCCAAACTGTGTATTAAAAAACAGTTAAATGACCATACAAGGACATTTTGACATGTCAACCAGTATACACACCTCACTCATAAGACAAAAACACCTCAAGTCAATCAGTAAGCCACCGGAACCAGACACCCCCAACAACGGATGCAATTAGAGAAACTAACAGCCCTACAACAACAATTGAATGAATCCACCTTAACACACTTACCTCAATTAATCAAGTCAAACAGTCAACATCATCATGCAGTTAGCTACACCGCATTAATTCTGTGCACTGTGGTCATCTTTAACCTGCTAGTTTGGAAATTCCGCTCAAGACATGCTAAACCAATTCCCACACCAGCAGTCAGAACCCAACTGTCGAAAATCAACATTCCTGAACCTGATTCCAGCCCCAATCACCTTTCGAACTGTGTTCAACGTGGCGGAGAATGTTCAAGAACATATTAACATATTAACAAACAAAACACATTCACACATAACACAAATTTATTAATTTCTTCATTTTTTTTTTGCAATTTTACATTCATTTCGTCATTTAATAATTTTTGTCAATAACCCAATTAATCTTTTCTGACAATTCATTTTGTTGAGTCAACAATAAATACTAACTAGTATTTTAAGTCAATGTATATTTGATGACCTAGTTATTAATGTTATATAAAAAGAAGAATAAAATAAAGAATGAATTAGTCTTTTGGTAATTGAACAATTGTGTTTTATTACTGAACGATTTTCTTCAGGTTTCAAGTGCCTGTAAGAATTCCCAAATAGGGATCTTAGTGATAGTTCAGATTTATGTGTTTGAACTTACAACCACTAACCCCTTCCAGAACAAGCTCTTTCGACTTTTTCACATAGTATTCTAAGGTCCTTCTTTCCTTGTGAGTTTTTTAATGTTAGAGATCGCCTTTTGGATCCCTATAGCGTTGTCGTCCTGCTGGATAATTAAATCGTCCAATGCCAATACGTCGGGGTCACCAATGAATAATTCAGTAATGAAGGAATTATGTTAAACTTGATTTGTGATAGTCCGTATCCCCAAGACAAATTGTGTAGTTTAATTAAGAAACGTTTTATGTTAATTGATTTATTACTTCTCCCTTTATTGACCAAAAAATCAATTCTTATATACTTAATTATTACAAAAATAAACAAATATTAAAATTAAGAAAAACAAATTAAAATTGCCAAATAATTCACCTTGCAATAAGATATTGAATTACAAAGAGTTAACAACCTCTTGCTGATTAGGCATTATATGCAGTGCTTGCTTATGAAATAAATTTAAACTCTGGTTCAAGGTTTTTGTTAATTTAACAGAAATTAGAGTAACAAAAAAAAAAAAAAAAAAAAATTCGAATAAAATTGTTATTTAAGCAAAAGGTTCTTACAATTTTATGCATGCATATGGACATAAGTATGTTTGTAGATTTATACAAACGTACTTAAGTGCATATGAAAGAAAATCATTGAGAATATTAATCGGTTAAAATAGATTCGCAAAAGATAGCATCGAGTCAGTATTAGTAAAAACATTAAAGTGTGCAGATCACAATTGTAAGCTGTGAATAAAGGTTTTGAAAGTTACTAAGTGGAAATGAAAAGTTGTAAGCTGAAAAAGTGTTGTGTTTATTTTCTTTTATTAAAGTTGCAAGAAAATAACTCAAGTGGTTTATTATAAAGGAAATAAACCAAATAGATTATTAAAAAGGCAGTAAGGTATCAATATATTATGGTTAAATAATTTATGTTATATCAACATAATATAAAGATAAAGCCAGTTTTGTAAAAAAGCTATTCAAGAAATATTAATTCTCGATGTTGGCTCTTAATGGGTTAAGACATAAGTATGCCTTAAAAACCATTTGAAATGCATTTTGAAGCATTTTAAAATACTACCAATATTGTTAAGATGCAGTTTAAACCTGAAAAATATGGATAAAGCGTTGGCGCGAAAACATCTTCCTATAAAACTTCTTTACTCCCATTATTTGGCGTTGAGCTGAGTTCATATTCTTGTTTCAAAAATAATTTTTTAAGCACTAATTTGTTTTATTTTTTATTATATTAGCACCACTTTTTCTGTCTTGTGGTTAACAATAGAAATACACCTACAAGATGACTACTGGTCATTTTACTAGTTCGATGACCAGTAGTGCTCACCGATATATTGGTTATAGTTTCTATTAGTTTATTAAGAGCAAAACAAAAAACCTGAACCTTGTGTACATGTGATTTTGCCTCTCTCTCTAACTCATTATGTCACTCTCTCTCTTTAACTTTCTAATCTATTTTAATTTTATAATGGATTGTAGTGTATCCATACGTTTAATTTACAATTTATTCTTTCCATTCAAAATTTAGTGTTAATACATTCTTGCAAAAACAAACAAATAATATTATTAAGTTAGGTCAGTAACATAGCTGAATTGTTTTTCGTTGTCACAATTATAAATTCTTTTTTTGTAATTCAATATTTTAAATAAACAACGGTCAACGTTCGGTCATGTTGACAACAAAATCGACAACTGCAGTTCAATGTGCATTGATACATTTATGCTGATCTAACAAATTCCTTCATACGTACAAATTCTTTAATACACTGGACACCGCTCTAAACAATAATTAATGAAATACAAATTGGTAAAGTAACTCAACGATTTCCGTGTGCCTGATACAATACCGTATCATTTGTATATAAGGTAATCACCCTTATCGCGTAATAAATTTTCCCAAAAAAATTTTCTCCATTCCCAAGAATGCAATCATGTACATTTTTTCACAAAAGTGGCAACATCGAAAAAATGTTCCGTTATCCGTTACACATGTTTTGTGAATATGCGTTCACAAAATTCTTTACAATTTTCCCTTCAATTTTAAACGGCGAACAGTGAAATTACGCAAATGTAAGACTTGAATTTGCCAATTATAAGTGAAAAAAGAAGAAATAATAATTACCGTTTTTTAGGTCCGCGGTAAATAAAACACAATTGTCCATCTTAATTGAGAAGATGAGGGACAACCCGAACATTGCTGGTGGATACACCAAAGATTTTAAAGACGCTGTAAGTGCACTTTGGTCTGCAACCATCAATGATTTAAATACTGCAGGACCACCAATGAAAACGCTAGCAGAATGCAAAAAGGAAAGTATATTGTACAAATTCGTATTTATTTTGAATAAAAATGTCCTCATATATGAATGCAGGTGTGGGTAGACCAAAAACGACATATTCGTAAGAAGGCTGCCGAAAATTATCGCTACAGAGAAGGCACAGGTGGTGGACCTCCCAAAAAAGTAGATTATCTTCAACAGAAGAGGCGATCTACGAAATTGTGAAGATGAAACAGTCCGTTGAGGGGGTTGAAGGTTCCAACACATTTGGTGCTCCATTGTCAAGTTCAGAAAATGGAAATGAGACGGTCAAAATTGTCAACAATGATATTGAAATTGATGAAGATCCCTCCCCTCATACTTCAAATGCACAAAAATCTTTGAAAACACCGAAGAAAAGTGAATCTACATCAAAACTAATAGAGGCTGAAGCTAAAAATCAAATAAAGCTAAATGAGAAAATATCGGAACTGGTGGATATCATAAAGGAGGACAAACAAGAAACAAAATCAATGATGAAAAGGATGGTTCGATCGTTGGAAAAAATTGGTGACGTTAAGGCAAAGAAGCTAAAACAAATAGAAAGGCATCACGCTGAAATGGAAAAATATAGAAGATCAGAAGTAGAGAACAAATTGGAAAAAAATAATAAAATGATGGAAATTGAAGAAATAAAATGTTCTTTAATGAGACAAGAGTATTGAACAATTTCTGAAGTTATATTTTATATATGCAAAATATGAAGACATTTAAGTTATTTTTTGTTGATAAACAGTGAAGTGTTTTAAGTTTTTTTTAACAATTATATGTAAATAAATTTCGTTTAACCTTTTATAAACTATTGGCTATTCTATTTCTGATGCGACTGCCTGCAGAAACATATGTGCCTTCCTCTGAGTCGGTGTACACACTTGTGTCATTATCGTCATCGTGAAGAACGGTACAAGGTACTTCATTACATCTATAAGTAATGCAGATATTGTGGAGTGCAGTGCAAACATTTGTTATTTGAATAGCCTTTTTTGGATTGTAGTGTAATTCCCTTGCACCCAGTAGACATCTCCACCTATATTTTAGAACACCATTCGTTCTCTCTATTATGTTCCGGCACTTCGTATGTGTGTCATTGAATTTCATCTCCACAGTGCCAACATCTGCATTTCTAAAAGGCGTAATAAGCCGGGGTTCCAGAGGATAACCTGCATCACCTAAAAATATTTGTAGCATTTAATATTTAGTATAAAATTACAATCTTATATGTATATGAATGTACATACCTAAAATCCACATGTTTGTTCCTTCTTCCAAATGAACTCTCTCCATTTCTTTTCTAATTGGGCTCATACTCCAGACAAAAGAGTCATGACATCCTCCGGGATGATGGAAATTGAAGAAATAAAATGTTCTTTAATGAGACAAGAGTATTGAACAATTTCTGAAGTTATATTTTATATATGCAAAATATGAAGACATTTAAGTTATTTTTTGTTGATAAACAGTGAAGTGTTTTAAGTTTTTTTTAACAATTATATGTAAATAAATTTCGTTTAACCTTTTATAAACTATTGGCTATTCTATTTCTGATGCGACTGCCTGCAGAAACATATGTGCCTTCCTCTGAGTCGGTGTACACACTTGTGTCATTATCGTCATCGTGAAGAACGGTACAAGGTACTTCATTACATCTATAAGTAATGCAGATATTGTGGAGTGCAGTGCAAACATTTGTTATTTGAATAGCCTTTTTTGGATTGTAGTGTAATTCCCTTGCACCCAGTAGACATCTCCACCTATATTTTAGAACACCATTCGTTCTCTCTATTATGTTCCGGCACTTCGTATGTGTGTCATTGAATTTCATCTCCACAGTGCCAACATCTGCATTTCTAAAAGGCGTAATAAGCCGGGGTTCCAGAGGATAACCTGCATCACCTAAAAATATTTGTAGCATTTAATATTTAGTATAAAATTACAATCTTATATGTATATGAATGTACATACCTAAAATCCACATGTTTGTTCCTTCTTCCAAATGAACTCTCTCCATTTCTTTTCTAATTGGGCTCATACTCCAGACAAAAGAGTCATGACATCCTCCGGGATGTGTAGCGTCTATAAGGCGTATGCGCATTTCATGGTCACATATCTTTAAAAACATTTTTTTAAAGTTTTTTCATAGATTATCAATTTGGGATTCAACCTTTCGGTTATAATACAAATGCTTCCCATCCTTCGGTGAAATAATAACAATATTGGTGCCGTCTATGCAACCCAAAACACCTGGTATTCCAAATTTGTTGTAAAACGATTGCGCGCAGATTTTACTCTCATCCCGTGTTGGATACGTTATCCATTGCTGACAAATTGAATGTTCTACTGCATTCAGGAACTCCGATAGCACTTCACTAAATGTTGATTGTGCCATTGCTACCTGATAGTCTCTACCAATACCTTTTTGATATGACCCCTCTGCGAAAAATCGTAAACAGGCGCTCAATTTTATTATTGGAGGTATGGCTAATTTCCTTTCCGTTTTCGGCAATGCCGAAGTGAGCAATTCCAATATATATGCAAACGCAGATTTGTTTACTCTTAATACTGACAAAATCTGCAAGTGCATAAGGCTTTATAAAACTGAAAACAACTTTATTATACAATTACTTACTCAGCATTTGAAAGCTCCAATGGATTTGAAGCATCGCGTAGATTACGTCTCATCATTTTTTCACTTTTATGCTTTTCCATTTCTTCCTAATTGTGTAAATGAATAAACGCTCCAATTCTATACATTTTTGCAGAATTTATTGTATTGCAATTTCCAACAGCTGTTATGTTCGAATGAAAACAGCTGATTGCTCGAAACATGCGAGCTCACAAGAAATACGCGATTAAGAAATTTTGGGAATGGGGATTCACAATTCACATGCGAACAAATATTCACAATTTCTACGCGATAAGGGTGAATGCTAAGTACTAGAATAAGTGATTGAGTGAACTTTTTGTAAAGTCACTCAATATTAGGTTAAGTTTTATTCTCATTAGTAGTATTTAAGCAAATAAAATTTGTAAATAAAAATCAATTATTATCCATCAATCAACTCGCTAATGTTTTTCTTAAAAAAATTAAAACAATACAGGATATTTGTAACCAAACACTTTTTTTGGTTGAAGAAATGGTTATTTATAACAAAAAATATATATATATATATATATATATATATATTTTAATATAATTGGTTACGATAACCGAAATAAAATATATGTAGCGATTATGGTTTAAAATTCCCAAATGCAAATTATTAAACTTGCAAGGCTTAGCGGTGTCAGCGTCAATGCAGCTGACTTCCTTGAAAATTGAGCCACACAAATACAAATCGCAGAAGAGAGAGAAAAAATAATACAAAATTAAGCTTAAAAGAAAGCTCTTTTACAAAAAAAAAAAAAAAAACAAAAACGCAAGAGGTTGGGTTTCAATAACGTAATAAAAATTATTTTTTATTTATTAATATGCAAAATTAAAATTCAAGGCAATTTAAATCCACAATTAAGGTAATTGCCCAAGAAGGCTACCTATACTATGGCGGTAAGACAACGATTAAAAAACCTTTTGATCAACTTAATTTTTACAATAACAAAAAAATAAGCTTAACAGGGATACATAAAAATTAAAATAAATTAAGTTTTTTATACTTACTTTGAGTACGAGTCGTACTCAAAAATTCAAGTTGGAATAACACTAAAACGTACTAACAACAATCCTAAATGGGATAACTTCCGAAAATCATTCCCGGATTTTCTTAATGTATGTATAAAATTCTTAAACCAAGTACAAAAAAGATTGAACTTTTCGTTGCTACTGCCACTCTGAGAGTAAAATTACAAATTGAGCGTTTTAATCTTATATAATTTATTCAAATTTGTTGTACCCACTACAACAACACCACACAAGTAGCTAAAAAACGATTTGCTTGTTGTGCGTAGAAACAACAAAAACAACAGAACAAGAAGAAAACACATTATTTTCATGTTTAATTCTTAATCAATTGTACTTTTTAAACTTTAAAAAGTAAAATTGTCTTGCCTTCAATTTCTCACTTCTTATTTAGTTTATATTCTTAGCTAAATATGTACATTAAGTTTTTGAAGTAAAAATCATATCGGGAATGGTGGTAGTGTTTTACTTTGTAAGGTGTGAAACAGGTAAGTAAATTAATTATAATAATAATCTTCTTCTAATTTCAGTTTTGATTTATATAAAGCACGAATTCGGGATTAAATCTTTTTTATAACACTTGACTTAAGTACATTTTGAGATTGATTCAATCTCAGTTTTACTTAAATCAATCTCATTTTCGGATTATATTAAGTACGAATCCGGGATTGAATATGGATAACTTGTGTATTTCGCAATTGAATAATCCGTACTTGAATCAATCTTTCTGTACTTGATTTAAGAAAATCCGTACTTTCCGTACTATTGATACCGCTTCGGGTTGATTTGAGTACGGATAGACTGATTTTTCTTTTGAGTGTACCTCTTCCAGAAGCCTTTAAAGTAGATGCAAGAGGGCAATTGGTCGGTCTCCAATGACACACCTTGTTAATTAGTAATGAAGTTGGAATGCGGCTGGGAGATCTTATATCTGCAAAAAGATGCCTTCTATAAGGCATCCTTACTTCTTTATTTTCCCGCTGGAAATGGTCGCGCAAATCGCGTTTGTTTTCCTTATGAAGAATTTTAACGTGAATTATTTCAAATTTTTCATAACTGAAAAATTCACATGTGAATTTTTTTTTTGCTCACTCCTCATGAGTGAGGAAATTCAAAATATTTTTTTCCTCACCCTCATGAGGCTGAATCAGCAGACAAATTTTGAAATTTTCACGCTCGCTCATGACTGAAAAATGAGCGAACGTTTCGGTACTCTGCTAAATGTTATATAAACATCAATTTCTTGTTTCTTGTTGAACCGTTTCTGGTACATTTGAAGTCGGTTCTTTTCTGTTTAACAAAAAACATTTTTTAATTTGCTTTGTTTTGTATTATATTAACAACCAATTTATTTGCTATGTAATTGATAAAAATATAAATTATTTCAATTCTACTACAAAGATAAAAGCAGCATGGATAACAATCTGCACTCGTGTTGTCTTATAGTCCTCATAACAATCATAATAAAACAAATTTTAAAATGGATGTAAATGTGGTCACGAGTGGCCAACCAACATATTGGCCTACTGATCAGCAAAAAATTCCAGATGCTTTCGATTTTGGCGTGGTTAGAAACGATTCATGTTTAAGCTTCCTTAGAATTATCTTCCGATCACAGACCTACAAGCCCCAATATAATTGTGTCTCCGTCTGGTTACTTATTGACGTCAGCCACACAAATAAATTGGTTAACATATAAAAAATATCTTAGTGCCCATTGCACAGAAAATATTCCGCTTTGTACACCGGAGAACGTGGATCTCGCTATTGGTTATTTTGACAGTTATCTCAAACTAGCTGTTCAACATTCCAGCATAACCCCCAAAAAACTAAAAATAATAACATATATTCTACAGATGTCGAGCGTCTTCTGACTGAAAAAAGGAGAGTTCGAAGAGAGTGGCAATTGCACAGATCCGCCTAACATAAGACTTTACTAAAAGAGTGCACAAAAAGGCTAAGAAAGTTACTGCAGTCTCATAAAACGGCTTCCCTGGAAAAATATCTTAAGGAACTTGATGCAACTCCACAATCAGACTACTCATTATGGCGTACAGCTAGAAGTCTCAATAGGCCAATTATATCTAAGCCACCATTAAGAAACTTGAATGGAAGTTGGGCAAGAAATAATATTGAAAAAGAAAATCTGTTTGTTAATCATCTAAAAAATGTATTTACCCTTAATATATCTCACGATATAGCAGTCGAGTTACCGCCTGTAAATGTTAGAGCAGCTATTCCCCTAAGATTCGAATTTAGAGAAATCGAAAAGGCTTTTTGTGATTTAAACACCAAGACGGCACCCGGTATTGATAACATCAGTAATAAAATGCTTTTGGAGCTACCAAGTATAGCAAAGCTATTTAAGAAACAACTAGTGTCAAAATTAACGCCGATTTTAAATGAAAATAGATGTATTTTAAACCATCAATTCGGTTTTAGAAGAAAGCACAGCACAATTGAACAAACTCATCGAATAGTAAATGTCATAAGAAAAGCCTTCGAAGACAAAAAATATTGCTCAGCACTCTTCATCGACACATCAAGCTTTTGATAAAGTTTGGCATGAAGGATTACTACTGAAATTGCAGCAAAACTTACCTGCAACCATACACAAGATGTTAGAAAGCTACTTAGTCGGTCGTCAATTTATTATTAAAGAAGGCGATTTTTTAAGTTCTCCACAGCCAATTAACGCTGGAGTCCCACAAGGCAGCATCCTGGGCCCTCTATTATACTTAATTTATACTTCGGGCATTAAAACAAACAGCTACACCCGTACCTCAACATTTGCGGAGATACAGCTTTTTTAAGCGTACATGCAAATTGTCAAGAAGCATCTCTTTACTTACAGGACCATATATTTGAACTGCGTGGTGGTTGCGTCGGGAAAAAATGCCCCCTATTAAAATGAATAATCAAATAATACCCCAACACTCGCATGTAAAATACCTCGGTAATAATCTTCATCGGCGTTTGACGTGGATGTGGCATATAGAAGCTAAATTAACTTGTATGAAACTAAAAGCAATTCAAATTAATTGGCTTATTGGAAGAAATTCTGTTCTTAGTCTCGATTGCAAACTTCTACTTTACAACGCTATCTTAAAGCCAATTTGGTGCTACGGTATTAAGTTATGGGGCACTGCCTCTTCTTCTAACATCGAAAAAATTCATACTTCTTCGAATAATCACAGCCGCTCCCTGGTACGTCAAAAACCCAAATATCCACAAGGATCTCAATGTGCCATTAGTAAAAACTATGATAACGAAATATGCAGTAAAATGTTTAAAAAGGCTGGAACTGCACCCAAATCCATTAGCTCGAAATATTTTAAATTATGGCGGCCACACTCGCTTAAGAAGAAGAGACACTGCAGCACTCACCCAATTAGATGAGCGATAAACACGTACATATGTGAACAGAAACCGTGACGACGAAATCTTTTTTGTCTGGCACTGGCAGGACATAAAGCAAATATTAGGATAAGATTTGATTAATTATGGTTAGTTCATATTTAATATATGACGATTCAATAAATAAATACTGAAAAAAAAGTTTAGTCTTATAGCCGTATTAGCGTATCTAATATATTTAAGCTTTATGAGAAACTATTAGTGCAAAGTAAAACACAATTTTAAATGAAAATACATGCATTCCAAACCATAAATTCCTTTTTAGAAGAACACAGCACAATTTAACAAGCCCATAGAATAGCTAACGCCATAAAAAATACCTTTGAAGAAAGAAAGTACTGCTCTGCACTCTTCATCGGTGTTTCTCAAGATATTGATAAATTCGTGCATGAAGGCTTATTGCAGAAATTAAAGCTTAACTTACCAGCAAACACCCACAAGCTGTTAGAAAGCTATTTAGTCGGTCAAAAATTTATTTATATTAAAGAAGGCGATTTCTTAATTTCATATCAGCAAATTGAAATGCCACATAGATGCAAAATTAATTCAAATGAAACCAATAGCAATTCAAATTAATTGGCTAATTGGAAGAAACTCAGTCCTGTTGCTGTGGAATTCAGTAATGGGCACTGCCTCGTCCTCTAATATCGAAAAAATTTAAAGACGCCAAAATAAACATGTTCCAATAATCACAGCCGCCCACTGGTTTGCTAAAAGCTGAAATATTCACAAGGATCTCAATGTGTGATTAGTAAAAACTATGATAAAGAAATATGTAATAAAATATTTAAAAGGCGCGAATTTTACCTGGATCTACTAAATGATGGCGGCAGTGTGACTATTTTGGCATTTCTGCAGCAAAATTAAGCATTACAAATTTTTATTTAGCAGCAAAATTTTCATTCAGTAATTGGCATTTATTTAGCATTTTTATTAAAATGTTTTTAGCTTTATTTTAGCACTATTTTAAAAATATCTAAAAAAATTTTTTTTTGATTTTAATTAGTATTGTGGTTTTTTTATTGAACTGTTAATGGGTTTTTATCCAAATTTCGATATATTAATCAGGCTTAAGTTCGTTGAATTAAATTTTTTTTCATTAAATTATTTTAATGAAGAAAGGAATTTTACAACATGAAATGAATAAAAAATTTTTGATAATTTTTCATTCTTGGGAATTGATTTTACTTAAATTTTATACATATTATATAATATAATACATTTTGATTAAAAACAGTTGTACTCAAAATTAAATTTTGTACTAAAATGGTTAATTCTTAACTTAAATTTATGAAAGAAATAAGATTTTTTTTGTAATATCCCCAATTTTGTGATATTTGTAATACACTTCAAAAGGTCTCTAGCATATTTTAGCATTTTGTTAATTACTCCTTTTTTATACTTTTTTTTAGTTTTCTGTTCATAGCTGTCTTAATAATTTTCCAAATTGGATTTTTTTTTTTGTGAAATATTCGTTTTTGGAAAAAAATTCAAAAAAATACTCCAAGTTTTTTGTTTAAGATTTTTGATTAAAAGTTTTTAATCGTGTTTTTGATAACGAAGGTATCCTTCGATTTTTTTGAAAATGTTAATGTTTTTTTTTTAATCTGCAACCATCACTTTTTGCCGAAAACTATTTTCTGCAAAACATTTTGAATCCATCTTTTACTTTCAATCATTCATTTAAAAAATCGCGTGTTATTAATTGAACATCAACTGGAAGAAAATAACAATTTAAAAAAGAAATCAAAATGTTTTCCACATTTTCTAGGTTCTAGTCGAAAAATGTTAAATAAACAAACAAGATGGCAATATGTGGATGACTTCTATCACGATTAGTAATCTACATACAGGCAACAAAGCTTTGTAGAAGCAAAGTTTTATGAAGCACAATGTTCTGGACTACCAAAAATGACACCAATAAAACAAAATCTCTATGTTTTTGGAGCCCCTACAATGAGAATTTATTACAAACAATAAAAAATAGTGCGAAGATTTTGCATATTTTCACAAACTATATACAGTACTTTAAAACCCCATTTAAATAATATTAAACAAATTATATTACATAGTCCTTCCAAAAACAAATGTATTTGAAAAAATATTAACAGAAAAAATACAGAATTCAGAGAGCTGTATTTTCTTATCTATTGGAAATTTCTAAAAATATTTTAGTCATACATTACCTATGATGTTCTTTTTTTTGAGGATATTATAGTTTCTATGCGCAGTTCATTGGTTACTTAGGCCGGATCATCAGTAAACATTTTCCCAACAAAATTTAGAAAATCCAAAGATATCAGTAAATAAAATTACAGAGGGAATAAGAATTAAAAGTTTATTCATGGAAATTTATGTATTCCCATAAATAACTTTGATTATTTAAAATAAAAAAATGTGTACCTCTCTCATAAGCGGACACCTATGAGGCCGGACAAAAATACCGCGACGGTGAGTGCACGGTTATGAGAGGATTCACTGTAAATGTTTGCCAAATTTGTTGCCTAAGCTGCTGGATAAAATTATAATTTTAAAACTTCAACTTTTCTTAAACTAGCTGAAATAATATGATTTAAAAAATTTCTAATATAATAGAAATAAGATCGTTTCCATTTTGCATGTATCAGACTTAGAAGGCCCAAATTTAAAATTTAGGAGTTAATCATGTTAAACGCAACGCCAAAAAAAAACATTAAAAGCACAAACAATGTCATAAATATTTTGTAATTTTACAGTTACAGTACAGTAAAAATTCATGTACCGTTTTAACACTTTCAACGCCACAAGCTTTGCAGCGTTTGCCATTTTAAAACGAAATGTGAATTTCTGTAGAAAGCAACAACAAAATGACCAAATATTTATGACATTATTTGTGCTTTCAACGCTATTCCTTGGCGTTGCGTTGCGTTTTACATGATTAGGGCCTTAATCTCAACTACCTGTGCTCCATTTTCTATGTATCTGATGTTTTATCAAAATCTTCCCACTTGCTTAAATATAACCATTTACTGCAATTTCATAAAAAATAAGTCAATAAAATGTTTATGATCTAGTCACACTGGATGGTGGCCCACACTCAGTTAAGAAGAAGATATTAGAATAGCGCTAAGTACCCATGTATATGTGAACAAAACGCGTGCTAAGGAAAGTATGTTATTTATTAATTGAATCGTCAAATATTGAATATGAGCTAACAATAATTAATCAAATCTTATACTAATACATACTTTATTTTATGTCCTGCTAGTGCCAAACAAAATATTTCTTCATTACGCAGAAACCTTGACATTCTCATATGTAGGTGTTTATCGCTCTTCTGATTGGGTGATTGCTGCAGTGTCTCTTCTCCTTAAGCGAGTGTGGCGGCCTTACTTTAAAATATTTCGAGCTAGTGGATTTGGAAGCAGTTCAAGCCTTTTTAAATATGTTACTGCATATTTCGTTATCATAGTTTTTACTAAGGGCACAATGAGATCCTTGTTGATATTTGAGTTTTTAACAAACCAGGGAGCGGCTGTGATTATTCGAAGAATTTTATTTTGGCGCTTTTGAATTTTTTCGATATTAGAGGCCGAGGCAGTGCCTCATAGTTGAATACCGTAGCATCAGATTGACTTTAAGATAGTGTTGTAAAGTAGAATCGAGACATCGGTCAGAATTACTTCTACTAAGCCAATGAATATGATTGGCTTTTAGTTTTAATTAAGTGAATTATCCCTCTGTATGGCATTTCCACGTTAATCTCCGATTTTGATGTATACTGAGATCTTTTATTATTGATTTTGATAAGGGGCATGATTTTCGGCGCCAGGTTAATGTTATATGTACCCATTTTTGCATATTGACCATTATCCTCCATTGTTTTAACCATATTTCTAGTTGAAATATATGAACCTGCAAGTAACGAGATGCTTCATGACGGTTTTCGTGCACGCTAAGAAAAGCTGTATTGTCTGCAAATTTTTAAGATTGGGTGTAGTTGCTTGTTGGCATGTCCGACGTATATATTAGGTATGCTGCCTTGTGGGACTCTAGTGCCAATTGGCTGAGGAGGACTTACAAATCGCCTTCCTTATAAATTTACGACCGATTAAGTGACTTTCTAACAGCTTGTGTGTGTTTGCTGGCAAGTTAGTCTTCCATTTATGTTATAAGCATTCATGCCAGACTTTATCAAGAGCTTGCGAAACATCGATTAAGAGAGCTGTTCACTATTTTCTCTCTCCAAACGCCTTTCTTATGACATTGACTATTGTATGAGTTTGTTCAATTGTTGCGTTTTCTTCTACAACCGAATTGATGGTTTGGAATACAACTATTTTCATTTAAAATCGGTGTTAATTTTGACACTAATAGTTTTTCAAATAAATTTGATATATAAGATAATAAGCAACAAGATGCCTCAACTTTTGTATAATCCTTTCCTGGCTTTAATATAATGGTAACTATGGAAACAAACCGATTTTTAGTGTTTTAGTCACAAATGGACTTTTATATATCCCTTATCTTAAATTTTAGGGGGAATAGCTGCTCTAACATTACCAGGCGGTAACTCCACTGCTATATCGTGAAATATATTAATTTTTCAGTACAATTTCTTGCCCAATTTCAGTTTAAGATTTAGAGAGAACTGGCCTTTTGAGATTTCTAGCCGCACAAGTTATAAATTAAAACACTTGTCTTTTTCTTTGGTGGTCGTAAGACTAACTTTTATTTATTCATACACTACGTTATATACCAAACTATAGAATTAAATTTTTCCTATTGTAATCAAAATTTTAAAATAAAGACATCAAACATTGGTATTAATTCTGCCTAGTCATATCAGTAGAGTATATATAACTTTGTCATTCCGTTTGTAATTTCTACAATATTCATCTAAGACCATATAAAGTAAATGCATTCTGGCTTTTTATGACAAGGGACGTTCAAATCTGACAAACTGGCAAAAATTAATTTTCCTAAAAAAAAAAAAAATAAATAATTATTAAGATTCGGTAGAAATTCCTACCAAACTAAAAAAAAAAAAATGTTTAAGAAAAATTTTAAAAGATTTTTAATTATTTAAAATAATTAAGAAATTCCTTTATAATTAAGAAATTCCTGCCACTCCACTTCTAACCCTACATTTCACCCACCACAGAAGATCCTTCACTTCATTCCATACCTATTCGGATCAAGAAAGATGGAATTCTGCGCTTTCTTTCAACCTGAAGAAGATCGTACAGATCCTGCTGTCTCAAAGTTTTTAAGATGGAAAACATTTTTCGTTAAATTTTCGTATAGAGGAAAACGGAAAAATAGATTAAAACAATAGAAAATATAAAACAAAATTTTTTATTCTAACATTTTGATAGATGAAAGTAAAACTTGAATAATTAAAAATAAAAATTTATACAAACATTTTAGGACTTAATGAAACAAAATGTGTAAAATAAATGAAATAAAAATAAAAAAGAAGAGAAAAAGAAAACCTAATCAATATACATAAATTTAAAAAAAAGAAAAATAATAGTAAAACAAAGAAAAATTTTTAAAATATTATAAAAATGTTTCTGTTTAAAAAAAAAGGAAAAAATATTGCACTAATTTTAATTTGTTGAAAATATATAGAAAAAGTAATGTTAAATAATTATTTTATTAAAATTATCGAAACATTTTTAAACATTTATTAATATTTTTGTATTTTTATTATCAATTTTTATAAAAACTATTATAAACACATAAATATTTACTTAATTTTTAAGAATATTATACTATTTTTCAAAAAAAAAATTAGATAAAACTTAGCACTTTCAGTGTAAACAAAAGCATTTAACACAAAAAAAAAATTGTATACTACCCCAAAACCGAAATTATGCAATTATTGAAATTAAACCTTACTGACTATTACGTCATATTAAATAATAATGAATTAAAAGACGAAATTTTTTTTTTAGTAATTCAATAGCACAAAAAAAAAAAACAGAATGACACATATTCAATTTTTACAACCAATAAATAAGACGGAAATTTTGCAGGGCATTAAACTGCACGCTGACCCACTGAGAAACTCTGACATATTAAGTTACACAAATGTAAACAATGACGAACGTTTTAACAAAAATTTTAATGAGCTACAGTTAGACCAAAATGAATAGAAATAAACTCAGACATACTAAAACAAATGATACCGTTGGAAAATGATGAAAAAGAAAAGAAAATACTAATAACTACGAGGGCAATGAAAAAAGAAATGAAAATAAAATAACAGATAAAGAGGCAAATAAAGTTGATGATAATGAAGAAATAGATATGAATAAAGCGCGCGCGAATAGAAAAAATGCGGATAGAAATAACGCAAATAGAAATAATACGAATAAAAATAATGTGGAAAAATGCATCTCTCAGGAGTCTGATCAACTTCTAGTATGGGAATGCACATCCATAAATGACGTCAAGAATATGAAGAAATTACAGTTTAATAAATTTGAAAATACAGAGGAAGTCGACATAATAATTGAAAATAATACTGTGCACATAGGACGTCACGATAATTCATCGAAACAAGATTCGATTATGAAGAAGTCACGTACCCAAAAGAATAATTATATGAATGAAGGTAGTAACGATAATTCATCAAAACAAGATTTGATTATGAAGAAGTTACATTCCAAGAATAAAGATAATATGCATGCAAGATTCAGCGATAACTCAGCGAAACTAGATTCGATTCTGAGGAAACTGATATCTAAAATGAAGAAAGAGAATATAAAAGAATTAGCGCTAGCGAAGAATGAAAAATATTTAATATATATAGAATGGAAGATTTTAAAAAACATATGCAAAGATAAGAATGAACAACAGAAGTCCTCAACTAAAAATATTAATATATATTACCCCAATAAGAAGAACAATAATTAAATTGAAACAGCGGTACATTTGGAAAAATATGAATGAGATGATAAAATAATTCGTAAAATACTGTGACAAGTGTAACATAAACAAACAAACCAAACATATTAAGGAACCACTTACACTAACGGACAACAATAATTAAATGTACATAAAATATAAAAACTTTATATAAATAGACATTAAGAATTACTTTATAAAATTATAAAAATCTCAAAAACACATAAAATATATAAATAGAAATTAAGAATTATTTTATGAACATTGTCGGTACTATGAGTATATCAAGAAAAATCAATCCCCTAATTTTTCTCTTAGCGGTGAGGGTGTAGTGTACCTCATAAGTCGCCACCGCATACCCTTAAACTACTCTTAAACCAACACTTACCAACTTATATAGGGTAGGGTATTTTAAATATCAAATAACGGTATAGACAAATGACGACAATCGGAATGTAAGTGAATGACACCACATTGAGTGAGAATTGAGTGCATTCCAACTTCCAACATTCTGATTGTTGAGAATAGTCACGAGGGTTTGTTATTGTTACAATTTATTGATATCTCCATATGACTGACAAAGACAAACAGAATAATTTAAATAATTAAAATAAGTTAGAACGGTTAAGTTAAAAATTCATGTATAGTATATAAGCACTTGTAAATTTAAAATAAATCTTGAACTTGAAATTAACTACTTAATCCGGCAATAACTTGCCTAGTTTTAATTAAGAGCCTCAAATAATTCGGCAGTTCTTTTGAACGCCTTCCAAATCAGCTGGTACCCTAACAGCTATTAAAACTAAATAAGGGCTATAGGGAATACACTACACATCCTACACTACATGGCGATCCTGCCATTACACATCTAACCCTACAAGGCTAGGTTGGTAAACATTTATGTCACATATAGTCCGGAATTGTTTGCTATTGAAATTCAGGAAGATCGGTCCATAAATGGCTGAGATATGAGCAAAAAAACCGCGACTACCTCTAATTTTTCCCATAAATCCCATGTTGTTGTTGTTATTTAAATCTTTTTTCTGTATATCAGGAGAACGGCAAAAGCTAGGGCTTTTAAATTTGGTACAAACATTGGCGGGATTGGAGAAGTGGGTGTGGCTTTCCCATACAAAGACGTTATACATTTCTGTATATCTGGAGAGCTAAAGTTCCCAAATTAGGTACAAACATATCGGTTATCAATACACAGCATCCCACAAAATATGGGCGGGATTGTAAAACTGGGCGTGGTACCTCCCGTACAAAGACATTATTGAAAAAACTCAAAATTTTTAAATTTAAGGGCTTTATTATGACATATGAACACGTTTTATATATCAAAATATAATTTTTAATTTTTTAATTTTTGGCAGAATATATTTCCCGAAAACCCTGAAACTTTTTTCCCAGAAATGGAAGAGTAATGCCCAAAATAAAATTATAATAACCATTTTCGTGAACAATAGATCTTCATGAGTCCAAGTTGTAACATCTTAGTAAATGGTAAATTTCCTAAAGACGTGGGTATATAAATCTGCCAAATCGGTTAAGAAATGGTTAAGTTATTAGCAAAATACTCCAAAAATGGGCTTAAAAGGAGCAACATTTTTATAAAAACTAAAATTTTAGAGCTGTTATATGACCTATGGACACGTCTAATATACCAACACACCAGAAATCTTTAGTAGAACATATATGCTGATCAAATCGGTTCAGGTAGAAAACAGTTATAACCAATATATTGTTTTTTTAAGAAAAATAGCAATTTTGGGGAACCGTAGATCTTTCCCAGTCCAAGTTTTATTATCAAGGTAGATGGTAAATGTCTTCCTATTGTATTGGTAGCATATTGGTATTTATAAATTATTTTTAATTAAATAAAAAAATATATCAGTTTTTGCTAATTTTACTTTTATATCCTTTAAAAACCATTCTTGTTTTATAACATTTTGCGTTTTGTTCTAAATAAATGCTCATTTTCTTCCGTGGCTAATAATTTTATATAAAAACCAAACAATTTATTTTAGACAAAATCCTGAATATCCCAAAACAAGAAATTTCGACTATTGTATATGAATATTTATATAAATATCCTTTTGTTCTAATCGCCCCATGGTGAAGGGTATATAAGAGTCAGCATAACCGAATGCAGCACTCTTACTTGTTTTTATTATATTCTTGAAAATAATATTGGGCAATCAAAACAAAGCCATTGTCACTTTGTTGCATTGTGAGTGTCAATGCTGTTGTTTTGTAATTATGCTTGCTAGCAAAATTGATTTGGTGATCGCTTCATATTTCATTTATATTTTATATGTAAACAAAGGCAAAGGCTATGTATTTATAAGTGTTGTTGACTTGGATAGTTATTTAAATACATGTTAATAATGGTATCGATATCGTTAGCATTTGTGAGGGTTGGTTGAGTATGTAGGAGTACATACATACCTCACGCCATAATCAGTAGTCTGATTGTGGAGTTGTATCAAGTTCCTTAAGATATTTTTCCTGGGAAGCCGTTTTCTGAGACTGCAGTAACTTTCTTAGCCCTTTTGTGCACTGTTTCAATAAATTCTTAAGTGGAGAGGATCTGTGCAATTTCCACTTTCTTTGAACTCTCCCTTTTTCTGTCAAGAGCCGATCGACATCCGTTGAATATATTTTATTATATTCGATTTTATGGAGGGTTATGCTGGAATGTTGAACAGCTAGTTTAAGATTACTGTCAAAATTAACAATAGAGAGATCCACATTCCACGCTTTTTTACAAATAATAAGAATAATTTTCTTCCAAGACTCAGCGCCATTTTGAATATTTTAAAACTAAATATTTGTTTACATATTGTAAGTAATATCTTTAATTTTTACAGATGGCATCTTTGGCTGCAACCAACTGGCCGAAACCACTTGTACTGGTACCATGTCTCTCGTGGTCTACAGCTGCAACAGTTTTTACTACCGTAAGTTTTTTAATCGGCGTATTTATACCCACACCATAATAGTGGAGATGGTATTATGCATATGTGCCGATGTTTGTCACACCAAGCACCAGTCCTATTGAAAATTTGGGGGATCAGTCCATAATTTTACATATCCCCCATACAAGTTTCTATCCGGAATAGTCTCTATGTGTCCCTAAATCATCTTATTATGTTGCTATTTTTTTCATTATTTATTTATTGAATCTTCATATATTAAATATGAACTAACAATAATTAATCAAATCATATACTAATACTTTATTTTTGTCCTGCCAATGCTAGACGAAAATTTTTCTCCTCACGGTTTCTGTTCACATATGAAGATGTTTAGCGCTCTGCTCGTCGGATGAGTCCTGCAGTATCTCTTCTCCTTAATCTAGAGTGTCCACTGTCATTTAAAATATTTCGAGCTAGTGGATTTGGGTGCGCCTTAATCCTTTTTAAATATTTTGCTGCGTACTTCGTAATAATAGTTTTTACTAATGGCACATTGATATCCTTGTGAATATTAGAGTTTTTAGCATACCAGAGAGCGACTGTGATTATTCGAAGAAGTTTATTTTGGCGCCTTTGAATTTTTTCGATATTTGAGGCCGAGGCAGTGCCCCATAGCTGAATACCGTAGCACCAGATTGGCTTTAATATAGAGTTGTAAAGTAGAAGATTGCAGTCGAGGCTAAGAACAGAATTTCTTTCATTAAGCCAATCAATTTGAATTGCTTTTAGTTTCCTTTGTGATAGTTTTGCTTCTATATGGCATTTCCATGTCAAACGCCGATCTAGATGAATACCGAGATATTTTACATGCGATTGCTGGGGCACCAACTGACCATTGATTTTAATAGGGGGACATGACTCCCGACGCAAGGTGAATGTTATATGTACGCATTTTTGCTCATTGACCTTTATCCTCCATTGTTTTAACCACTTTTCCAGTTCAAATATATGATCCTACAAGTAGCGAGAAGCTTCATGACAGTTTTCGTGTACGCTTAAAAAAGCTGTATCATCAGCAAATGTTGAAGTAAGGGTGTGGTTGTTTGTTGGCATGTCTGAGGTATATATAAGGTATAACAGTGGGCCCATCATGCTTCCCTGAGGGACTCCAGCGTCAATTGGCTGAGGAGAACTTATAAAATCACATTCTTTAATAATAAACCTTCGACCGACTAAGTAGCTTTCTAACAGCTTGTGTGTGTTTACTGGTAAGTTTAACTTCAATTTATGTAATAAGCCTTCATGCCAGACTTTATCAAAAGCTTGAGAAACATCGATGAAGAGGGCGGAACAATATTTTTTTTCTTCAAAGGCTTTTCTTATGGCGTTAACTATACGATGGGTTTGTTCAATAGTGCTATGTTCTCTTCTAAAGCCGAATTGATGGTTAGGAATACATCTATTTACATTTAAAATTGGGGCTAATTTTGACACTAACAGCTTCTCAAACAGCTTTGATGTATTAGACAATAAGCTTATAGGTCTATATGACTCAACTTTTGTAGGATCCTTCCCTGCCTTAGGTATCATTGTAACTAAGGATACTTTCCATTCTTGTGGGTAGTATTCAAGGCGTAAAATAGCATTAAAAATCAAGAGAATAATTTTCTTTGCTATGCTGGGTAGCTCTAAAAGCATTTTGTTGCTGATCTTATCAAACCCAGGGGCTTTTTCTTGGGGTTTAAATCATGAATAGCCTTTTCGATTTCTTTTATTTCAAATCCAAGTGGAACAGCAGCTCTAACAGCAACAGGTGGCAACTCGACTGCAATATCGGGAGATGTATGCGGGGTAAATACGTTTTTCAAATGATTAACAAAAAGATTTCCTTTTTCTTCATCATTTCGTGCCCAACTTCCATTTAAGTTTCTTAATGGTGGTTTAGTGATAGCTGGTCTATTAAGATTTCTAGCTGCACGCCATAATGAGTAGTCTGATTGAGAAGTTGCATCAAGTTCCTTAAGATATTTTTCCAGGGAAGCCGTTTTCTGAGACTGCAATAACTTTCTTAACCTTTTTGTGCACTCTTTTAGTAAATTCTTAAGTTGAGGGGATCTATGCAATTGCCATTCTCTTCGAGCTCTCCTTTTCTCCTTTCGACATCTGCAGAATATATTTTACTATTTTTGGTTTTTTTGAGGGTTATACTAGAATGTCGAACAGCTAGTTTCAGATAACTGTCAAAATTTACAATAGAAATATCCACATTCTCCGGTGTACTAAGCGGAATATTTTCAGTGCAGTGGGTACTGAGATATTTTTTATATTTTAACCAATTTATTTGAGTGGCTGACGTCCCTAAGTTATCAGACGGAGATACAATCCTATTAGGATTTGTTATAGTTAGAATTGTAGGTGTGTGATCAGAGGAAGCTTCAACATAAATCGTTTTTGCGGGGATGTTTTTAACCACTCCAAAATCGATGACATCTGGAACTTTTTGCTGATCAGTAGGCCAATATGTTGGTTGTCCGCTCGTGACCACATTTAGATCCATTTTACAAATTGTGTTAAACAAAACACGACCCTTAGGTGTAATAAGTCGTGACCCCCAGAAAGTGTGTTTAGCGTTATAATCGCCAGCAGCCAGGAAGCAGGGTCCTAATGATTTGAAATATTTATTATATTGGCTTTCTGATATAGAAAATCTAGGTGGGGAGTATAATGATGAAATTACTATATTTCGATTTAATTCCTCAACGCAAATGTTAGTTGCTTGGAGATAATCTTCACGATGATCACTCATTAAGTAGTGTTTTACTCTGTTCGTTATCAAAATGGCAGAACCGCCACAAGCTCTGTCTCGATTGTCCTTGGTATCATATAATATATAACCATTGATTTTAAACGTATTTCTTGAGGTCAGATGAGTTTCAGAAACCATCATAACATCAATTTGTTTATTTTTAAGGAAGTATTCTAGTTCATTTTTTGTGTTGGCGGATGCCGTTTGCGTTCCAAAAGCAAATTTTTAAAAAGTTCATGGCTTGTTTAGTACAGCTTGCAATAACATCGATTGCATTCTTAACATTTCTTGCATCATGTTACCCATTGTGTTAGTAAAATTGTTAACGGTTTGCACTAATGTTTCCATAGTTTTTTCTTGCCGAGTTAAATTAGAAATGGGAATTTCGTCGTTATTTGGTACTTCACCTTGCAGTTGCATAGGATTAGATTTTAATACATTAGCGTACGAGGTTCTGTTATTATTTGCTGAGGCATCTGGACGCCGTACGTGTTACCTTGATTAGTTGCCTGCGTTTGAGGGGGATTAAGTTTCTGTCCAACAGAACGCTTGACAATCGAATATACCGGGCATCCTCTATAGTTAGCAGTGTGGTTACCACCACAGTTGCTACATTTTTTTACATTAGGGTCATTTTTGGACTTATCGCACCGGACGGTACCATGAATTTCTCCACATACGACGCAAACAGGGGGTAAATGGCAGTATGCCCTAGTATGACCATGTTGCTATTTAAATTAAATTTCGTCCAAGCTTATTTAATTGCAATCAAAATCATTTTACCAAATTTTATTCACCCCTATCGTGAATAATTTTTCCCTCGTAATTTTTTCCCTTTTCACATATTTGCGATCATGAAAAACTCCCATGAAAAAATTAATTCATAGGAGAATAATAACGTGAAAAAAATGTTCGCGCGAAAAAATTCCTCTTATCGTGAACAATTTTTTTTCTCGTAATTTGTTCACATTTCCCTTTGAATTTCTCACTTTATTTTTGCTGGGGAACAAAACATTTATGTAAGTAATTATTCTCATAATTCAAATATTGAAGTTTACAAAATTAATTTAAGGTAAATTTCCGTTGAAAGAGGCACAAACTTATATGTATATTGTTCAATAAAATGCAAAAAACTGGTCGATTGCCTGAGAAGTTATGAAGCTATTTAAAGACGTGGTGGCAGAATTTTAGAAATTGTTTTACTACATAAAAGCGCAATAAGCTAATGTTGCAATCACTCCAATACAATATATTTTATTCTGTTATTTTTTTAACTTTTCTTTAAAATATACGTGTATATTTTTGAACAAAAAAATGTTTCTTAATGTTTTTTAATATTTCTTCTTTTTTACATTCACCGAGAACTGGTAGCGCGAAAAATTTTTCACGTGAGTTTTACGGTAGCATTTTTCCCTTCGAGGGGAATAAAAATTTCATATGAACAAAAATTCCACTTGTTTTTCACGATAGGGGTGGTTATAAGCGGTCCATGTTTCACCATTGCTCCCATACAAATACTACTCCCGAAAATAACTTTTAATGCCAAAACTTCCTTATACATGTTGGTATTAACATAAAAATTGGCGATAATAACTTTTATGATAGCTACTAGTCATCACAAAATGTTGTCCTGGTAGGTCCAAAATTATCCATAGTTCTCATATAAAAAACCCCTCCTCAGAAAATAATTTTGTTAAAGCTGGGCCATGATTGCCCATGGGTCCGAAATAGGGTGCACTAGCAAAAATGGTTTATATATTGTGGTGTAGGGTATCATGTGATTGGGCTTGACCGACAATACATTCCACTTGTTTTTCCATGTATCGAACCATCGATTTTAACATATGGTTGTGGTTTTTAATTTTTTAGACCAACTAGCTTATTTGTTTATGATCATAAACTCAATATCTGTTCTTACTCTGGTTGATTTCATAATCGCAGTATTGCGAAGCATCACTTAAACAAATGCGTTGACAAAGCTTCACAAATAATATCAATGCACAAATTTCACAATTATTGTGCAATAAAAACCGATACCATGCAATAATGCCCTCAAGGCCTGGTCTACAGAAAAGTTTTGGAGGTAATGAAGTAATTCCTTTTAGTGTTGCATTGCATTACTGCGTTTATGAAGTCAGCCTTTTGCTTTATAAGCCAAAACTTTTTAGTAAGCAGCAGTGGAGAACCAAAAAATATTTGAATCTTCCTGTTACTCATGTGTTCCCAAACAAACTGTTAATGAAGAATTTACTATAAGCAGAGGCAGGGAGTTTTTTTAACTTTCTTTATTTTATAATTTAAACTTCAATGATTTATGATATTTTTTTTATGTTCATTAGTGAAAATTCATATATCAAAATTTGAACTAACAATAATTAAAAAATCTAATTCTAATCATTTATCAGAAATTCCTAATCCAATGCCGAACAAAAATATTTGATTAGCGCTCTTCTAGGAGAAATCTCCTTCTTAAATAGTACATTTTCGACCAACTACAAACTTTCCAACAGCTTGTGGGTATTAACAGGTAAATTTAGCTTTAGATTATGTATTACCAAAAACTTTTCATTCTGAATCGGCGTTAATTTTGAAACTAATAGTTTTTCAAATAGCTTATATATATTTTATAATAAGCCTATGTAACTCAAACTTTGTGCTATGTTTTCCTTGCATATATATCATGATAACTTATGATACCTTCTATTTCAGACAGTAGTATCAGGCGTGGGTCCAGCTTTACTTTTAAGAATTTGATATAAAACAAAACAATATTGTTTTGCTATTAGACAAACCATCGCGTTTAAGCCAACGATGCATTGAGACATATACACATCTTAATGAAACCCGCTTTAATGAAACACATTTAGGAAAAATACAATATTTACTAAAAGAATATTTATCAAATAAAAAAGTTTTTTCATTTAGGTTAGGTTAGGTTAGAAAGGCTGGTGTGAAGCAAACTTCACACCCTCACCCAGAGACCAATATGGTCCATTGTGAAGTCTTTATTAGTGAAAGAAAGAAGAAAAAGAAATCTAGTGCGAGAGAGTAGGAGAAGTAAATGGTGCAAGCACAGGAAGATAAGAAATCTTACAGCACAAGCAAAAACAACCCTAGCAAACAGGAAAACTGCCCTACATGTTTCCAGTCCCCAGCCTTCTGCCGGTCATTCCCACTACGAATCCCGTCATATTCTCGAGCCCACAGCCCGAGACATCTCCCAATTCGTGCAGGAATCTGCTACATAGCCACCTGCTGTTCTGTAGCCTGGGACAGTGGCACAGAAAGTGCTCAACTGTCTCCAACTCCTCTGGGTCCTTACACAGCCTACATATATCCGATAAGCCAGGCACCATTCTCACCGCCATTCTACCTATCATACAGTGGCCCGTGATAATACCTATCATGGCCCTACTCTTACCCAGCAGCGCCTCCTAATTTGACCTACTTAGCATCGGCCACAGTGTGCGCGATACTCGGTAGTCCGTTCGCCCCGCCAAGCCCGATTAGTCCCGCTCAGAATCCATTCTCTAATTCAAAGTAGAAGCCCATTGGAGGCCTGACCACCTGCAAACTGTCACGATCCTCCATTTCGAGCCCAGTCTTGCCAACTCATCAGCTATATCGTTGCCGGTGATGTTGCATTGACCCGGTACCCAGCAGAGCCTCACAACAAAATTCCCTAAGATTCCTCCTAGAGCTTTCCTGCAATCGTCCACTAGCCTGTAGTTCACATAACAGCCCATCAAGGCCCTAAGAGCCGCCTGGCTGTCCACATATATAGTGACCTCCGAGCCCCTACCATTTCCACGGCCCTGAGAACCCCCAGAACCTCCGCCAAACTACACTAAATATTTTAACCCTAGTTACTCTTTTTTCAATTTTGTGAGCAAATATCTGTGGTTTTCATGGGTAACCGCGTATGTCCATTTTTTATGATTTTGAGATGTTGATGCAATATAGCTTAATTTTAAACGTTCTTTACATGGTTCTTGAAATTTCTGAAAAAATATGGACCAATTCCGAATTTTTTACGTAATGACAATTTTCAACAAGTAAAACACCTCGCCCATAGTTCGATCTAGAATGTTTTTTCCGCTCTCCCAAAAAAATATGATTTTAAGACATACGCGGTTACCCATGAAAACCACATATATTGCAATAGTGGCAACAACTATCAGCTAAGTAGAAAATACAAAAAAGAACACAAATGACGTATATGTAGATCATGCCCATACGAAAAAATGCGGAGAGCACAAAGTTGATTGAGCTTTGTGAATCTTGCTCAGAGTGTTGTTTTAGTATTTCAGTCTTACTTACAATATTTTTAGGTCCTTTTTATGATCCCAAAAACATGTGCAACATAAAATGAATTAGTACAAAAACAAAATATATAGCCTACATACATATATGAATTGAAAATAATTTTATATTTATATAGAACTATAAGGTGCCACAATGATTGATAACATTTATTGAACAAGTATATTTGGTTTTAAGCCAAAGCTATAGGCCCCTATCGATTTGAATGAATATTGACCCCTTTCGATTTGAATGAATATAGGTGAGAAGGTTCCTTTTATCCTATAAGGAACATATATTAATTTTTTTTCAAAAGATGTCATATTCAAAATGTCATAATTTCGCCGAATGTGTTGAGTTTATTTTATCAATATCTCAAAAACACTTCACACACGAAGATGATTTGAATGTCATTTTAAAGAGAATACTTGGAGCTACAAACAGCTTTATATCTGCAAAATATTTCTGTATAGTACCTTAAACCGTTCTTTAAAAATCCTGAGAAGATATGTTTTTTTTCGTTCGCAACCTGTAAAAAATGGTCTTAAAATAAAATTTAATATTGTAATTTTGGGCAATAAGTATTAATTAAACCTGATTATGGCTGGTTTACACTATCACACAAGTCTTACGTATTTTAACGAAAATGCTTCCCTGATTTAATTATTGTTTGAACATTTAAAAAAAAACAATAACAACTTATCATGACAGCGTTGTATTTTACTCAAAATACGTACGACTTGTGTGATAGTGTAAACTAGCCATTAGGTGTTAAGAAAAAAGTAACGACATTGATAAAGTTTCTTTTATTTATTTAATACATTTTTTGTTGGAGCTCAATGTGGGCATTTGTTATGCGCCGCTTCATTTTTAGAGTAATACAAATAGGTTAATTTCTAAACAACTATCAATTTACCGGATTAAAATAAACATAGGTTAAGGGCATGAAAATATGTCCCAGTTAGCTCTATAATCGGTATGTTTCGTTCCTAACCCATATTTTACAACGCATAATCATATAACACATTTTACATGCCACAATTACCCTACACGCAGAAAAAAAATATGTTTAAAAATGGTCACCTCCAACAAAACTATTTTAAAAGAAAATTTTTAAGCATAATATGTTTAATTTAACCATATTATTGTCACCGACAACCATATTTTTGTTAAATTGGTCCTCCATCAAGAAGCCACAACCATATTATGGTTGTCTTTAAACATGTTTTGGTTAAATATGACAATAATTTGTTTTTAAATTAACAATAGTATTTTCCTCTTTTCCAAGAGCAACATGCTATGGTTGAAAACCAACCATACTATTATAAGTGTTAAACATGTTTTAGTTATTAATAACCAAAACGTTTTTGGAGGCAACCATAATATGGTTGCGCCTTCTTGATGGAGGACCCATTTAACCATAATATGGTTGTCGATGACAATAATATGGTTAAATTAAACATAATATGCTTAAAATTTTTCTTTTAAAATAGTTTTGTTGGAGGTGACCATTTTTAAACAAATTTTTTCTTTGGGTGTAGACTGTGTAATTAAAGAAAAAAAAGTCAAAAGTAATACAGTCAAACAATGTGACGACCAGATGGTATGTCGTTTAGAGTACAATGTTCCCACCCATTATGACAAATCATCATACTCCATGACAGAGTAGCTACCCTAACAAATTTTATATATGTCACACGAATTACCTATTCAACATTTCAATTCTTATGTTGGTCATCCTTCCCATATCTTTTAAAAAAATTAAAAAATGCATTTTTTTTTGTTTATATTTTACAATAAATAAGGTTTATTGATGAATGACCTATTAAAGTAAACGAAATAAAAATTATGAAATAATAATGAAACATAATCAAAAAAAATTGGAGTAAAAGAGTACAGAAAAACGGATCATTCATAAGCTTAATGATGAATGAATGAAAGTAAATAAAGAAAAATTCTTTTTAGTAGAAGGACAATTTGGAATCGGACCGACAATAAGTAGTAATGATAAGAATTAAGAATTATAGCAATATAGTAGATATATAAATTGAGTGTTCAAATATTTCAGACTTATAAGAACAAATGCATGATGATTCCACATGAATAAATTGTTGGGCCCAGCAGTCAATCAGTGCTGTTGTTGTTTTTTTTTTTTTTTTTTTTTTTTTTTTTTTTTTTTTTCTTTAAGACTGTGTACGCAGATTACCTAGGCTTAATTAAAACAAAATCATGATGCGTTAACACTCTAGAAACTAATGTTAGTAATTAACAAAGTTATTATAAAATAATTTGGTACGAAAATGCACATTTGGGGTATTCACAAGGTGTGCTATTATGGTTTATTGTCATAATGTTCTAACATTTTACAATGGTTTAAAAATATTGTTGTTGGCTTGTAAACAAAAAGTGTCTTAAATAAATCGAACGTTGCTTGCTATGTTTATTGTGCTGTCGTAATTAATAGCACATTAAAGGGGTTGCTCACAACAGTCGTATTTTTTCATGTTATTATTTTAAGACATATGACTTTATGACACCTTGTGAATCCCCCAATTGTTATAATTCAATATAGGTGACTTTTAAAATTACGACACATTAAAAATTGCTTAAATTGTTTAATATTAAGGTGTGAAATAGCTATAGTTTGATTCATATATTTTTTTTATTTAAAGAAAAATTCAGGTTATGATTAATAATATACAATTTACGAAAGTAAATACCTAAATTAAGTAGTTTTTAATATTTTTTGTCTTTTAAGTTTTCCAAATATTAGAATAGTTAATTATATTGGAAGAGATCATGTTAGCGATTTTATGGTTAAGTATTAGAATATTTCGAAATATTGTAATTAGTGAGTTTATTTTCTATTTGTATGATCTGGACATTATTGCTGAGGTTAGGTGTTAAATTTTCACAAAGTTTTAAACCAATAAATTTTGAATATAAAGATTGTTGTAATTAGTTTTTGGTTTTATACTAAATAAGTTGTTAGGTAACTTTTCATTCTAGAAAATGTTTTATTTTTATTATTTTAATTTTGAATTGTATGTTTAAATTAACATGCTTAAATGTTCATACACTGAGTTATGTTATTAACTTAGAAAAAAAATCTATTATTTGTCAAAAATATTTCAGCTTATTTAGGCTAGTTTAATATTTCAGCTTATACTTATGCTCGGAATAGGTTAAAGAAAGCATGATGTTTGATGATGGTTTTGTTGTTATGTAAAACCATGTGGCCGGTCTTGGCCCACATGTCCTGTTACGTAACTTACGTTACTTTACCAAATAGCAAGCTAGTCAGGAGCCAAAAGTAAATTTTCTTTCTTGAGAAACAAAGTTCTCCTTGGAATTTTCCCAAAGGATTATTTAATAACACTGTAATGTAAAGACACAAGACTCCTGTAATTTTCTAAGGAAACCTTAAAATCTGGTTTTTTTACTCATACCTGTAATTTTTTGAATGATATTCGTAGAAAGTCCAATTAAAATTGATATCCGCTGCAAAAATGTTCACTTTAGCCAGGAAATTTTAAATATGATGTAGTTAGTTATTAGTAAAACACAAAACTTAGCTTTTTTCTTATCTTTTTTTAAGATGCGACCTGTTTAATCAACTTCTTCTCTAATAATGAAGTTTGGTCGCAAAGAATATTTAATAACTACCTCGTGTTGTTGCGGTTTAATAAAAAATTGGTTCTCAATGAAATGATTATGAATGAAAAAGAAAGACAACCAGAGGGATGCATCTTAAAAGACTGCACAGTATTAAAACTGCAATAATAAAAAACATTGCATGTAATAAATGAGGGATGTATACCTAATTTAAATAGGATTGTTATTAAGTTATTTAAGATTACCAAGGTGATATAAAAACTAAACGTTAAAAAAGAAATCTTAACACATTTTCAAAGAAAAGTGAACTTTTTATCACGTTGTGACTCCAAGAAATTAAATGAGTTGTATACATTATTTTAGCGAAGTCGCTTTATCTTTGTCTTTCCTAACTTTTCTGAGTAATTTTTCAGACATTTTTATAGCTATTTATTAGTCTTTTTCGAATCATATTATGTTCGCATTTCTAATCGCATTTTTGCTGTATTAATACAAGCATTTGCTAGTTGAGTGATGTTTATTTTGTTTATAATACATATACATATGTCATTCAACATTACAAATAACATTATGATAGGAATGTTTATTATACCTGATATCATACTATATTTTTATTTTTTTTTGGTTCTTGCCTAATTGTTTTGCTTTCAGTCTTTTGAACCTTTGCATATACTTTGCTTAGTTTGAGTTCATTGAATTAGCACGTTGTTTGTTTGTTCATAATTGAAAATTAATACTTAATGTTTTTGTTCTTTAGGTTATTTATAATTGCAGCTTCATACATATTTTTTGTTTTGGCTTGTGTATCATTGTAACCTTTAACTAAATTTGCTTACTTAAGGCTATATTACACTATCTCACAAGCCTTACGTATTCCATAATACTTTGTGAGATAGAAATCAAATGAGTTTTGTTTCGACTGTCAAAAAATCGAATGTAACTTTACAGTTTGTAGTCACACTATCACACATGAACATGCTTTTGTTAAAATGCAACCCTGATCCAATGAAAAGTATTAGCTTTTAGAAAATTTTCAAAAAAAAACAATGAAGTCGTATGGGATGTGAAATTTTTTTTCGGAACACTTCCATTTTCATGACACATTGCATTCACACTATCACACTTTGTCATATTACTTGAGTTTTTGACATGTATTAATACAAAGTATAATAGTGTAATCTAGCCTTTAGTAATTTATAACTTTCATTGCCTTGAAACTTATTGCCATATTCATAAAAAGTTCTTATTTTAAGCTTAAAGTATGTAATAACTTTCAAACGATTTTTGTCTTTTAAGCCTTTTATAAAAATTGGCATTCATAAACGTACATTAACAGCCTCTTAGCTATTATCTGTTTGCAGCGATTCTGGGTTTAAGTATGGCAACTGTAATGACGAAGAAAAGATAATTTTTTTTTCCTCAATAGCGTAAGAATTATTAAAAATTAATGAATAGATATGTCCTCTTTATTCGAATAAACTTCCCTTAAATCAATAGTACCAAGACTGGTAAAATTGAAGTAGTGGGTACTGACTACGAGTACTTTACCTTCTCATACGACTTAAAAGCTCTACCTTACTTCTCATGTATATTTCAAGTATTCTACTTATCTATTAACACTGCAGCAACAGTACAAATATATCTCTCGTGATTACATTGATGTAAAGGAAAAAGCATATAATTCGAAAGAGTTGTAAATTTGTATGAAACATTTAAAGCTTTTCAAAGAGTCTAAGAAAAAAAAAACTGTACGGAGGTGTAATGCGTAATAATCTAGAAAATATCATTCTTTTCCATTTTGGCAGCGGAGTTAACTATTAACATACAAGTGCAGTCAGAAATTAGAATAAAAAGTAAAACGTGGTTTCAATTATTATAGTTCATTCTAATTGTAAAAGTGAAAATTATATTCTTAAATTATAGTTTAAATACTAAAACCAGAATTTAAAAAGGTAAATTAGTTTACTTGTCATAAGTTATACAATTAATATTATAACGTAATAAAACTCTCAATAGAAAAATTTTAAATTTCCGAAACTAAAAAAAAATCTAAATATATCAAGGGATTGCTTCTCGTGAAAGCACGTTTTTCCTATTCAGCCACATTACATTAAAAGAAGGTAATAATTGATAAAATGTGCATTTTTTTATTTGACTTTTAAAGTACCAATTTTTATATTTAATAGGAATCGTGTTCTTCTTCGGGTTTTATTTACCCAATAGTGCTATAAAGTCTTCCGAGTTAAACTTTTGGCCTTAGCTCAGGCCAAAACATATCTAAAATCCTCAAAATCATTAACTAATTCTAAACCCAACAGAAGACAGCTAACTATAATTTTAACTACCTTAAATTTCATTGATTTTAACTTGAGGTCAAACTTACTTTTATATAACCTACGAATTTAATCTTATTCAAATCGCAACAAAATTTACTTAATTAACTCCCACATTCAGGAAAATTTAATATCTCGTTAAATAGCTAATAGCTCATTTAGCAAGTACACATAATTAGCGAAATGTCATAACATTTACAAAATTTAACAATTATTTCTTAAAACTTCATTTATTAAACCTAATCTTACTAATATCCTAGTTTTAAGCATGAATTAACCCGATTATTCAAATTTTTTTTTTTTTTTTTGTCCCCCATTTCTAAATACATAATATTGTTACTGCTAACCCTAACTTAATTTTACTAAAACAAATAACAACAAAACCAACATATCAATCAGCGATTGTCACCAATGAATTTGCAGAAGGCCTTCATGCAGCGTTGGACAAAAAAAAAAAAAAAAATTTTTGTAAGTTTGTTTTATTATTTTCATTCATTACTTTTATTTTATTTTAATATTACTTTAAACTAATTTAATTATCATCAGAGATTTAAGTGAGCTGTAGAATTAAAACTCTTATACTTTTATCCTCCTTTTTTGTTAAAATTCAAAAGAGAAATGAAACAAAATCTCTGCTGATAATTATGAACTTGTTATTGATATTTTGAAATTACACTCTTACCTACATACATATGTTTATATTTTAATTTTTTTTTATTATAAGTATAAATATGGAATTAACCCTTTTCTGAATTTTGTTTTGTTTATTTCAACTGATCAGATGCTAAAATTTTGTAAAGATATTTTATGAATAAATTAGTACTTACTTAAACATGAAGTAAAGATTTTTCCTATGTAAAACTTTTAAGGTCGTTGGTAGATTGGAAGTGTGTAAGGGGTTTTTCTATATAATTTTATTTTTGCCAATGAAAAACCAAGGATGGGTGGGTCATGAGGCCATAGTGAGAACATCTAGGCTATTAGTTATAAGGGTCTATAATTATTGTGAAGGTATATTAGGCAAAAATACTTAGGGCAATTTAATCGCACGTTATTTTTCTTGTAATCTGGTACATGGTCAACCGCGAGAACAAGATCCCTGCCCTCCACTACCGAACTAGCTAGTCTGCAAGAACGTGCGTACTGTTCCCGGCGCGATCACCTTGTTTGTATGCTAGATTGTATTTATTGTAACGAAATTTGTGTTTTTATATTCACCCTTTTAACGAGGAGTGTAACGCTTGAGTTAAGCTTTGAATACCTAGATTCAGATCGGAAAAACTGTCAAGGGAACAAGAGGCACAGATTGTGCATAATTAACGTTACAATCACTTAGTAATTTTATCCCGCATTCAAACGTCAAAACCGTTCATTACAGAAAATGGCGCCCAACGTGGGGCCCCCAAATCATAGAAATTATATTTGAAAAGAGATGAGTTTAAAAGTTGTATGATAAATATTTTGTTTGGGGTGTCTCTAATTTATTGACATCATAGTTTTAAAGTACTTATATATCTTAAGGAATTGGATTGATTAATTATTTTGCATTATTTTCGTTTTTTTTGGTTTCAGGCCAAGAATAAAATATCTTAGGATACGTTTTAGGAATTATTGAATTTGGTTTCTATTAAAATCTCTTCAATCCGAAACAAATATTAAGTTTTTTTATTCCTTTCTGTTTTTCAAATTAATTAAACCAATTAAATTCTAGGCTAAATTATATTTAATAGAATAATTTTATTGTCGTTTTGTTTGTAAATGCGTTGGAATTACAATTGTTTTGTAAATGTACGTATAAAACATCAATTGTCCACGTTTATATTCAGGATTGGCTATAAGATTTATCTATTTTATTTGTTAGGGCCGAAACACAATTTTTTTTAAGGACCTATATTTATATTTACACAATCTACCAAAGACCTAACTAAAAGTTTTACCAAGTCAATGTTGATAAATTTTATTAAAAGATAATAAAATGTCGTTAGTTCATAGCAATGAAAATTTGCCATCATCTGTTGAAAATTCGAACAAGCGTCGATGCACTGTATGCGGGAAAGATTATGAAATAGATGATATTGTTGTTTCTACCCCGTGCAACCATATTTTTCACAAAGACTGTGTAGTTGAAGTTTTAAAGGAAACTCAAGCATGCCCAGTTTGTAGTAAGTCATGCAGGCAGACTAAACTAAAGCCATATTATATTTTGGATGAGGAACGCCAGGTTATTTCTGACCCAGTCTACTTAGGTGGTAATGTTAACGATAGGGGTGCAGTACCTAAAGTTTCAACTAGGAATAACATTAAACGTTATTTACCTGATAATGATGTATCTAAAACTTCAGTATGCAATCGGTTTCTTGAGAGAGAGATTAGTGAAAACTCGGTTAATCTTTCTCAGACGAACTCCCAAAAATTAGCACATAATTATGATCTTAATAATGTTAACGATAGCACATTACAATTTTTAATTAACGAAGCGGTAAGAAGTCAACTAGCCTCTTTAAATATGAATTCAAATATATTAAATGTCGAAAATTCTTACACCAATACTAGAAACTCCAATTTTAATTATAGAGGTAACAGGGATAATTTAAGTCGAACTACACCCAATAGAAATTTAAGGGGAAATTTAGGAAACATGAATTTTTCTAATTCTCGCAGATCTTTAAATGACAGGCCTAGTTTTGGCAACCCAATTGGAAATCAGAATTTCGAATTGGCGGCTGATAAAGTATCTTCAATTATTTCAGGTTGGCATTTGAAATTTAGCGAACAAGAAGAGGATGGTGTATCCGTTGACAATTTTATTTATAGGGTTCAAGCTCTTACTATTCAAAGTCTGCGTGGAGATTTTGACCTACTATGCAGGCATATTCATTTGTTGTTCTGTGGAAAAGCCATCGACTGGTTTTGGCGCTTTCACAGAAATTCTAATAGGTTAGATTGGACGATTCTTTGTAACGAGCTTAGAAATCAATTTCGTGATAGGAGGACAGACTTTGATTTAAAGGAACAAATAAGAAGTAGGAAGCAGCGACATGGCGAAAAATTTGATGTATTTTATGATGCTGTTTTACAAATATCCGATCGTTTACAACACCCCATAGGTGATGGTGAATTGATAGAAATTTTGAAAAGAAATTTAAGGCCGGAAGTTCGGAAAGAACTTCTTCATTTTGATATTAATTCGATCGTTCAGCTAAGGGAATACGTGCGAAAACATGAGATTTTAGAAGAGGAAATAAGTAAACTTAAAAACAATAAAATTTTTGTTCCTAGAAAAGTAGTGTCGGAATTAGAATCTAATGGTGTAGATGAGGACGTATTAGAAACTGTTAAGATAGAAGAGATAAGGGATTTACTCTGTTGGAATTGTGCAGAAAAGGGGCATCGCTTTGAGGATTGTCTAGGTGAACGGAAAATGTTTTGTTATGGCTGTGGCACACCTAACGTATTTAAACCCAATTGTTTAAAATGTACGAAGTTTGCAAAAAACTACCAGCTCCCTCCGAGGCCAAAGCAGTTTCAGTCCAAATCGACACAAATTTAAAGTCCACCGGATGTCAAACAGATAGTAAAATATATACCAGTATTAATATGAAAAAAGACCTAGGCGCAAATGATTATAATAAGATACCGAAATACTTCAAGCCATTCCATATTAGATTAAAAGAATATCAGGAAGCTAAAAGTAGAATTTTTTGTGAGGAAATAGTAGTATCGAATATTAAAAGAAGAAGTAAAAGAAGTACAAAAAGACTAAGGACATTTTGGAGAAATGTTCTTGCCAGGCGAAAATATTTTTGTTCAGCGGTGGTGTCAAATATAGAGGACAACGATATAAGACCATTTACCACAGTAAAAATTTTTGACGAAAATGTAGTAGGCATGATCGATACTGGTGCTACAGTATCGTGTTTTTCTTCTGAATATGCTAAACAGTTTTTAGAAAATAAACATCCATATGAAAAATTTCAAGTTGATTTAAAAACGGCTGATGGTACAAGTCACCCTACATTAGGTAGTGTAAATACTGTAGTTACTTTTAGGGATGAATCTAAACCAATAAATTTTCTTATAATACTGAACCTGACTCAAAATTTATATTTAGGTGCTGATTTTGTCGGAACGTTTGGCTTAGCCAAAGATTTATTTTCAGACACCCTATTTCCTGCTGTAGATATAAAAGTAAGTGAAATCGAAACCGATGAAAGTTTTCATGTTTCAGAGGGCGGAGTTAAATGCCGCAATTAATTCATTTCCTTCATATGCTAAGGAAGGGCTAGGAAAAACTTCGTTAGTAACGCACGTAATTGATACGGCATGTAATAAACCCATTAAACAGAGACATTTTGCAGTTTCACCTGCGATTGAACAATTATTGTTTACAGAAATAGATCGGATGCTTCAGCTCGGAGTCATAGAAGAGTCCCAAAGCCCGTGGTCGTCTCCAGTGGCATTAGTGCGCAAACCGGGTAAGGTGAGATTGTGTTTGGATGCTAGAAAATTAAACAGTGTCACGGTGAAGGATGCTTATCCTTTACCTTTGATAGATGGAATCTTAAGTAGGCTTCCTAAGGCCAGATTTATATCGAGTCTTGACCTTAAAGATGCCTTCTGGCAGATTCCTTTGGATGAAAAGTCAAAGGAAAAGACAGCTTTCACCGTGCCAGGGCGTCCCTTATACCAGTTTGTTACTATGCCATTTGGCTTATGTAACGCTCCCCAAACGATGTCCAGGCTTATGGACAGGGTAATACCTGCTTATTTGCGCACCAAAGTTTTTATATATTTGGACAATCTTCTCCTTATTACTGAAACATTCGACCAACATGTTTTATTACTGCATGAGGTTGCTCTTTGTATGAGAAAGGCAAACTTAACCCTTAATATAGAAAAGAGTAAGTTCGGTCTCAAGCATGTTAAGTATTTAGGACATATTATAGGATATGGTACAATTAAAACCGACCCGGACAAAGTACAGGCAATCCGTGATTTTCCATTACCAACGTTAGTCCGCCAGTTAAGAAGATTCCTAGGTATTTGTGGGTGGTATCGTCGTTTCGTCCCCAATTTTGCAACTCCTACAACTCATCTCACAGACATGCTACAAAGTTGAGGCACAGATTGTGCATAATTAACGTTACAATCACTTAGTAATTTTATCCCGCATTCAAACGTCAAAACCGTTCATTACAGAAAATGGCGCCCAACGTGGGGCCCCCAAATCATAGAAATTATATTTGAAAAGAGACGAGTTTAAAAGTTGTATGATAAATATTTTGTTTGGGGTGTCTCTAATTTATTGACATCATAGTTTTAAAGTACTTATATATCTTAAGGAATTGGATTGATTAATTATTTTGCATTGTTTTCGTTTTTTTTGGTTTCAGGCCAAGAATAAAATATCTTAGGATACGTTTTAGGAATTATTGAATTTGGTTTCTATTAAAATCTCTTCAATCCGAAACAAATTTTAAGTTTTTTTATTCCTTTCTGTTTTTCAAATTAATTAAACCAATTAAATTCTAGGCTAAATTATATTTAATAGAATAATTTTATTGTCGTTTTGTTTGTAAATGCGTTGGAATTACAATTGTTTTGTAAATGTACGTATAAAACATCAATTGTCCACGTTTATATTCAGGATTGGCTATAAGATTTATCTATTTTATTTGTTAGGGCCGAAACACAATTTTTTTTAAGGACCTATATTTATATTTACACAATCTACCAAAGACCTAACTAAAAGTTTTACCAAGTCAATGTTGATAAATTTTATTAAAAGATAATAAAATGTCGTTAGTTCATAGCAATGAAAATTTGCCATCATCATTTGAAAATTCGAACAAGCGTCGATGCACTGTATGCGGGAAAGATTATGAAATAGATGATATTGTTGTTTCTACCCCGTGCAACCATATTTTTCACAAAGACTGTGTAGTTGAAGTTTTAAAGGAAACTCAAGCATGCCCAGTTTGTAGTAAGTCATGCAGGCAGACTAAACTAAAGCCATATAATATTTTGGATGAGGAACGCCAGGTTATTTCTGACCCAGTCTACTTAGGTGGTAATGTTAACGATAGGGGTGCAGTACCTAAAGTTTCAACTAGGAATAACATTAAACGTTATTTACCTGATAATGATGTATCTAAAACTTCAGTATGCAATCGGTTTCTTGAGAGAGAGATTAGTGAAAACTCGGTTAATCTTTCTCAGACGAACTCCCAAAAATTAGCACATAATTATGATCTTAATAATGTTAACGATAGCACATTACAATTTTTAATTAACGAAGCGGTAAGAAGTCAACTAGCCTCTTTAAATATGAATTCAAATATATTAAATGTCGAAAATTCTTACACCAATACTAGAAACTCCAATTTTAATTATAGAGGTAACAGGGATAATTTAAGTCGAACTACACCCAATAGAAATTTAAGGGGAAATTTAGGAAACATGAATTTTTCTAATTCTCGCAGATCTTTAAATGACAGGCCTAGTTTTGGCAACCCAATTGGAAATCAGAATTTCGAATTGGCGGCTGATAAAGTATCTTCAATTATTTCAGGTTGGCATTTGAAATTTAGCGGACAAGAAGAGGATGGTGTATCCGTTGACAATTTTATTTATAGGGTTCAAGCTCTTACTATTCAAAGTCTGCGTGGAGATTTTGACCTACTATGCAGGCATATTCATTTGTTGTTCTGTGGAAAAGCCATCGACTGGTTTTGGCGCTTTCACAGAAATTCTAATAGGTTAGATTGGACGATTCTTTGTAACGAGCTTAGAAATCAATTTCGTGATAGGAGGACAGACTTTGATTTAAAGGAACAAATAAGAAGTAGGAAGCAGCGACATGGCGAAAAATTTGATGTATTTTATGATGCTGTTTTACAAATATCCGATCGTTTACAACACCCCATAGGTGATGGTGAATTGATAGAAATTTTGAAAAGAAATTTAAGGCCGGAAGTTCGGAAAGAACTTCTTCATTTTGATATTAATTCGATCGTTCAGCTAAGGGAATACGTGCGAAAACATGAGATTTTAGAAGAGGAAATAAGTAAACTTAAAAACAATAAAATTTTTGTTCCTAGAAAAGTAGTGTCGGAATTAGAATCTAATGGTGTAGATGAGGACGTATTAGAAACTGTTAAGATAGAAGAGATAAGGGATTTACTCTGTTGGAATTGTGCAGAAAAGGGGCATCGCTTTGAGGATTGTCTAGGTGAACGGAAAATGTTTTGTTATGGCTGTGGCACACCTAACGTATTTAAACCCAATTGTTTAAAATGTACGAAGTTTGCAAAAAACTACCAGCTCCCTCCGAGGCCAAAGCAGTTTCAGTCCAAATCGACACAAATTTAAAGTCCACCGGATGTCAAACAGATAGTAAAATATATACCAGTATTAATATGAAAAAAGACCTAGGCGCAAATGATTATAATAAGATACCGAAATACTTCAAGCCATACCATATTAGATTAAAAGAATATCAGGAAGCTAAAAGTAGAATTTTTTGTGAGGAAATAGTAGTATCGAATATTAAAAGTAGAAGTAAAAGAAGTACAAAAAGACTAAGGACATTTTGGAGAAATGTTCTTGCCAGGCGAAAATATTTTTGTTCAGCGGTGGTGTCAAATATAGAGGACAACGATATAAGACCATTTACCACAGTAAAAATTTTTGACGAAAATGTAGTAGGCATGATCGATACTGGTGCTACAGTATCGTGTTTTTCTTCTGAATATGCTAAACAGTTTTTAGAAAATAAACATCCATATGAAAAATTTCAAGTTGATTTAAAAACGGCTGATGGTACAAGTCACCCTACATTAGGTAGTGTAAATACTGTAGTTACTTTTAGGGATGAATCTAAACCAATAAATTTTCTTATAATACTGAACCTGACTCAAAATTTATATTTAGGTGCTGATTTTGTCGGAACGTTTGGCTTAGCCAAAGATTTATTTTCAGACACCCTATTTCCTGCTGTAGATAAAAAAGTAAGTGAAATCGAAACCGATGAAAGTTTTCATGTCTTAGATAGGGATCAGAGGGCGGAGTTAAATGCCGCAATTAATTCAGTTCCTTCATATGCTAAGGAAGGGCTAGGAAAAACGTCGTTAGTAACGCACGTAATTGATACGGCATGTAATAAACCCATTAAACAGACATTTTGCAGTTTCACCTGCGATTGAACAATTATTGTTTACAGAAATAGATCGGATGCTTCAGCTCGGAGTCATAGAAGAGTCCCAAAGCCCGTGGTCGTCTCCAGTGGCATTAGTGCGCAAACCGGGTAAGGTGAGATTGTGTTTGGATGCTAGAAAATTAAACAGTGTCACGGTGAAGGATGCTTATCCTTTACCTTTGATAGATGGAATCTTAAGTAGGCTTCCTAAGGCCAGATTTATATCGAGTCTTGACCTTAAAGATGCCTTCTGGTAGATTCCTTTGGATGAAAAGTCAAAGGAAAAGACAGCTTTCACCGTGCCAGGGCGTCCCTTATACCAGTTTGTTACTATGCCATTTGGCTTATGTAACGCTCCCCAAACGATGTCCAGGCTTATGGACAGGGTAATACCTGCTTATTTGCGCACCAAAGTTTTTATATATTTGGACAATCTTCTCCTTATTACTGAAACATTCGACCAACATGTTTTATTACTGCATGAGGTTGCTCTTTGTATGAGAAAGGCAAACTTAACCCTTAATATAGAAAAGAGTAAGTTCGCTCTCAAGCATGTTAAGTATTTAGGACATATTATAGGATATGGTACAATTAAAACCGACCCGGACAAAGTACAGGCAATCCGTGATTTTCCATTACCAACGTTAGTCCGCCAGTTAAGAAGATTCCTAGGTATTTGTGGGTGGTATCGTCGTTTCGTCCGCAATTTTGCAACTCCTACAACTCATCTCACAGACATGCTACAAAAAAATAAAAAATTCAGTTGGTCCGATGAATCTAAAACTTCTTTTGAAAAACTTAAAGAATCCCTATGTTCCGCTCCCGTCTTACATAATCCCGACTTTTCACGTCCTTTTTCATTACAATGTGATGCAAGCAAATACGGTATTGGGGCAGTTCTCGCTCAGAGAAATGATGACAATGACGAACTTCCAGTAGCATTCATGAGCCATAAACTTACTTCAGCTCAAAGGAATTACTCAGTTTCTGAACAGGAATGCCTTGCAGCTGTTATGGCTGTCAAAAAGTTTAGAGCATATATAGAGGGACATAAGTTCGAGATCATAACTGATCATGCTTCTCTTAAATGGCTCATGAATCAGACAGACTTGCACGGACGACTTCCACGATGGGCTTTGAAATTGCAATGTTTTAATTTTACCATTCGTCATCGGAAAGGAAGCCAAAATGTAGTGCCGGATACATTATCAAGAATGTATTCTGAGAACAATGAGGAAATAGAATGTGCTGTTATTAATGAAATTGAAAATTCTGTGGAAATAGATTTACACTCAGGTGAATTCAAATCACCGGAATATCTAAAATTAGTTCAAAAGTTTAGTGAGAAAATAAAACATTTTCCTGATTTTAAACTTGTTAATGGGTTGATATATAAGCGGTGTGAGCATGCCACAGGTGAGCGATTGCAGGAAAAGATGTCCTGGAAGTTATGGGTACCACCTGGTCTTACAATGGAGTTAATAAAAAGGGCACATGAGCATCCTTTGTGCGCTCACGGCGGTATAGGTAAAACTATAAGACGTTTAAAAACTTTTTATTTTTGGCCAAAAATGGCAAATCAAGTTGCTGAATATGTATCTTCTTGCGAAATATGAAAGCAAACCAAATCCACAAATAAATGCTTAAGACCACCTATGGGCCAGCAACCAATTTCTGATAGAGTCTTTCAAAAATTATACCTAGATTTATTAGGCCCATATCCTCGGTCCTCCTCGGGAAACACAGGCATTATTATAGTTTTAGATCACCTTTCTAAATTTCATTTCCTTGAACCTATTCGAAAATTTACCACAAATCCTATTATTGAGTTCTTAGAGAAACGTATTTTTCATATCTTCGGGGTACCAGAGAACATAACAACCGACAATGGTGTGCAGTTTAAATCAAATTTATTTAGGGAATTCCTCAATTCATATGGAGTTCACCATAATTTAACAGCCCTGTATTCTCCGCAGGCAAATGCCAGCGAAAGGGTAAATAGGTCTGTCCTGGCGGCCATTAGGGCATATGTTAAACCCTCGCAAAGGGACTGGGATGAAAAGTTGTCTTCTATTAGTTGCGCACTACGTAGCTCAGTTCATGTGAGCACCGGTTTCTCACCCTACTTCCTACTCTTTGGTCAGAATATGCTTACAAATGGAAAATCTTATTCACTTCTTAGAAATCTAAATTTATTGGGAACACCTGATATTAACTTGAGAAAAGATGAACAGCTAGAATTGCTGCGACTTAAAGCCCAGAAAAGAATTCAAAAGTCATATGAACGAAATGTTAAAACTTATAACTTGAGGTCCCGACCCATACATTTTGACGTCGGACAAGTTGTCTTCCGACGAAATTTTGTTCAATCTAAGGCATTTCAATAGCAACCTGGCAAACCATTTTGAAAAGGCTAGGATAATAAAAAAACATGGAACTGCATACTACGAATTAGAAGACATGAACGGAAAGAAAATTGGCAAGTTTCACGCTAAGGATATCAAAACATGACTTCAGCTTTTGTCTCCTTATAAGGAATAAGTCTACAAAACCTGTTTTGTAATGACGAAGAAAAGATAATTTTTTTTTCCTCAATAGCGTAAGAATTATTAAAAATTAATGAATAGATATGTCCTCTTTATTCGAATAAACTTCCCTTAAATCAATAGTACCAACACTGGTAAAATTTAAGTAGTGGGTACTGACTACGAGTACTTTACCTTCTCATACGACTTAAAAGCTCTACCTTACTTCTCATATATATTTCAAGTATTCTACTTATCTATTAACACTGCAGCAACAGTACAAATATATCTCTCGTGATTACATTGATGTAAAGGAAAAAGCATATAATTCGAGAGAGTTGTAAATTTGTATGAAACATTTAAAGCTTTTCAAAGAGTCTAAGAAAAAAAAAACTGTACGGAGGTGTAATGCGTAATAATCTAGAAAATATCATTCTTTTCCATTTTGGCAGCGGAGTAAACTATTAACATACAAGTGCAGTCAGTAATTAGAATAAAAAGTAAAACGTGGTTGCAATTATTATAGTTCATTCTAATTGTAAAAGTGAAAATTATATTCTTAAATTAAAGTTTAAATACTAAAACCAGAATTTAAAAAGGTAAATTAGTTTACTTGTCATAAGTTATACAATTAATATTATAACGTAATAAAACTCTCAATAGAAAAATTTTAAATTTCCGAAACTAAAAAAAATCTGAATATATCAAGGGATTGCTTCTCGTGAAAGCACGTTTTTCCTATTCAGCCACATTACATTAAAAGAAGGTAATAATTGATAAAATGTGCATTTTTTTATTTGACTTTTAAAGTACAGTGTAGCCTCGTTGAACGCAACCCTCGATATGCGCAACCCCTCGATTAACGCAACACCCAATTTCTTAACATTGGTGACTCTGTAAACGCAACTTTTCAAAAAAAAAGCCTCAATTAACGCAACTTTGCAAAACAAGTAAAGCTTTTTTTGTTTTTTTTTGTAGTTTGGTTTTTGATAAATAAATTCAAAACTAAAACGTGTGCATGTAAAATCTTATGCTTAGGTGTAATAGTCTTTTTAATTTACCGTTATTCTAAGAATGACAAATATTTTGTGCGTATTACTTCTGTTTTTGAAATCTATTTAGTTTAGAAACTTCTTTGTTTATAAATGGTTCTTTCATCAAAATAACAAAAATGCCTTTCGTGACAAAATGTGTTAAACTAACAATAAAAGAAAGAGTGAAATTCTTAAGAAACTTGAAAGTGGCATACTTTTCGAAATGATATGTAATGAATACAAGGTTCTCAAATCAACAGTATGTAGAATAAAAACAATGAACAAGCAATAAAGACGTTTGTGGCAAATGCTGAATCTGGACCTGGTAAGCGTTATTTAATAAGAGCATCCGAATATCCCTAAATGGAAAAAGCTTTGTATAAATGGTTCATTTAACAAAGGAAGCGTAACTTGGCAATCTCCTCGGAAATTTTGAAACAAAAAGCACGCGAGCTGCATAGAAAAATCTCAAATGAACCTGGAGAGTTTAATGCAAGCAACGGCTGGTTTGCAAATTTTAAGAGTCGCCACGGTATACGGATGCTTAAAATTTGTGGTGAAAAGCTGTCAAACAAAGAAGCGGCAGCAAATCCATTTATAGAAAGATTTCAAGAGAAAGTACGGGAGCTTTAGTAACATTCAAAGAAACATCTGCCTCCGGGTCGAAAAATAAGCAAAGAACGAATTACATTTCTCGCTTGCACCAATGTCATAGGAACACATAAAGTTAAGCCTTTTGTAATTGGTAAGGCCCAAAACCCTAGAGCATTAAAAGGATTTGTCAATATGCCAATTGTTTACAAAGCCAACAAAAATTCTTGGATGACATTAGCATTTTTCGAGCAATGGTTTCACGAAACTTTTGTACCAGAGGTTAAATTATTGCTTTCGTTTTTTTAAATTCTGTAGTTTAAATGGGCAGAGCAGAATAGCTGTTCTTTGGAGGATATAATGGTATTGCAAAAGATTCGTGAAATTGCAGTTCAAAAAAATATGACAAGCACAAAAACTCAGTCGAAAATTTCAGACTTTTTCCTTTAAAAACATGAATCTTTAACTCGATAACAACCATCAGTACAAATTAACATACATTTGAATGTGTATTTTATTAATTTTTTATTAGATGTATATTTTGTTTTTCTGATTTTATTCTTTATTCCAATCAAATAAATACGATTATTAAAAGCTAAAATTTGTTTTTTTTTTAAATTCGTGATTGGTTTAAAATAAGCTTTTAAATAGGAAAATATGACTAGAAATTTGTGACTTGGTTTGCGCAACAACTCAGTTATCGCAACAGCCCAAAATTTCTATTGGTTGCGTTCACCGAGGTTACACTGTAACTATTTTTAAATTTAATAGGAATCGTGTTCTTCTTCGGGTTTTATTTACCCAATAGTGCTATAAAGTCTTCCGAGTTAAACTTTTGGCCTTAGCTCAGGCTAAGGGCACACGTGTTGCATTACATAACTCGGAAGACTATAATTGCGAGGAATTTACTACAACGTTTGGAAAGATCTGGCAGCTTAAATCTTTTCCATCTTAAATACATTCCAAATGGTTAAACCATGGACGAAGCTGAAAAAAATATGAACCTAATTCTAATATGAAACTTAATATCTACTAACAAAATGAAATTCTACTACTAAGACATATCTAAAATCCTCAAAATCATTAACTAATTCTAAACCCAACAGAAGACAGCTAACTATAATTTTAACTACCTTAAATTTCATTGATTTTAACTTGAGGTCAAACTTACTTTTATATAACCTACGAATTTAATCTTATTCAAATCGCAACAAAATTTACTTAATTAACTCCCACATTCAGAAAAATTTAATATCTCGTTAAATAGCTAATAGCTCATTTAGCAAGTACACATAATTAGCGAAATGTCATAACAATTTACAAAATTTAACAATTATTTCTTAAAACTTCATTTATTAAACCTAATCTTACTAATATCCTAGTTTTAAGCATGAATTAACCCATGAATTAACTGCTAACCCTAACTTAATTTTACTAAAACAAATAACAACAAAACCAACATATCAATCAGCGATTGTCATCAATGAATTTGCAGAAGGCCTTCATGCAGCGTTGGACAAAAAAAAAAAAAAAATGTTTGTAATGTTTGTTGTTATTTTCATTCATTACTTTTATTTTATTTTAATATTACTTTAAACTAATTTAATTATCATCAGAGATTTAAGTGAGCTGTAGAATTAAAACTCTTATACTTTTATCCTCCTTTTTTTTTTAAATTCAAAAGAGAAATGAAACAAAATCTCTGCTGATAATTATGAACTTGTTATTGATATTTTGAAATTACACTCTTACCTACATACATATGTTTATATTTTAATTTTTTTTTATTATAAGTATAAATATGGAATTAACCCTTTTCTGAATTTTGTTTTGTTTATTTCAACTGATCAGATGCTAAAATTTTGTAAAGATATTTTATGAATAAATTAGAACTTACTTAAACATGAAGTAAAGATTTTTCCTATGTAAAACTTTTAAGGTCGTTGGTAGATTGGAAGTGTGTAAGGGGTTTTTCTATATACATAATTTTATTTTTGCCAATGAAAAACCAAGGATGGGTGGGTCATGAGGCCATAGTGAGAACATCTAGGCTATTAGTTATAAGGGTCTATAATTATTGTGAAGGTATATTAGGCAAAAATACTTAGGGCAATTTAATCGCATGTTATTTTTCTTGTAATCTGGTACATGGTCAACCGCGAGAACAAGATCCCTGCCCTCCACTACCGAACTAGCTAGTTTGCAAGAACGTGCGAACTGTTCCCGGCGCGATCACCTTGTTTGTATGCTAGATTGTATTTATTGTAACGAAATTTGTGTTTTTTATATTCACCCTTTTAACGAGGAGTGTAACGCTTGAGTTAAGCTTTGAATAGCTAGATTCAGATCGGAAAAACTGTCAAGGGAACAAGAGGCACAGATTGTGCATAATTAACGTTACAATCACTTAGTAATTTTATCCCGCATTCAAACGTCAAAACCGTTCATTACACAACTTTATTTACGTTTTGTTGGTTTTTTATTGTTAGTGATGCATGAAACTTCTATTGGGTTCACTCGATATTCTATAATTAATATATTTTGTTATAATTAAAGACCTTAAAAATTATTCTTAAAAAATAATAATACATATTATTTTATTTTTTGAACCAGATTTTATTGAAAGGTATTAAAAAATGCTTGTTTGAAACTTTTTTTATATATACGATAAGAAAGTATTCGAATAAAAGGTTTGTATCCTTTTTAATAACATCACTGTTATTATGATTTGTTTATTTTATTTTTTCTTATTTTTTTGAATGACAATTCGTTGTTTAAAACGTTAAAAAAAACTAATTTCAATAATTTAATAAATAATAAAAAAGAATATCTTTAATTCATTAAAATCACATAAATTTTTTTAAAATATTTTAATGTGAAAAATAAGTTAAGCTCAAGGTCAGTTTTTTTAAATTTTTTATATATTTAAAAAAAAAATTTTTCAATATTTCGAAATCCACTGGATCTCATCTTCAGGGTACTACAATTATAGTTAACAAAAAATAAAAACATAATTTTAACATTAAATGAATACATATTGTCCCACTGTGTCATAAAACATATAAACAGAAAATAAGCGCACAAAAATAAAAACTTACAAGAGTAACAATAATAAAAAACACGTCACACACGGTTTTAAATTGCACTAATTCCTTATTCTATTTTTGTTTATTATATGTCTATATTGTTTTGCTGAGCTCGTCTCTAAATCGCTCTTAAAGTTCATTCGGTACTCTTTGCTTGTGTTTATTATATTTAACATTTCTAGTGTATAGCGTCTATGGTATTTTTCCTCTATTTGTAATATCTCCACATTGTCGAAGTTTGGTGTGTGCCCTTTTTCTGCACAATGGGCTAGAAGTGCGGTTTTTTGTGATGAAGTTTTATTTATATTTTTCAGGTCAGATTTATGTCCTGCTAATCTTGTCTTAAGTTTGTTTTTTGTTGTACCAACATATACCTTTTTACATATATTGGTTTTGTCACCATTACAATTAATTTTGTAAATCAAATTAGATATTTCCATTTTATCCAGCTCACTTTTGGTGTTTGAAAAAAGTTGTCGTAAAGTGTTTTCCGATCTAGGTGCTATTTTATAGTTTTCCTTATCATAAATGTCAGATTTTTCAATCCTCTTGGATATTCCTGGCACATACGTCATTGATTTATACCATTTTTGGTTTCCATCTATTTCTTTGGTTTGTTTGTTTTCTACTTGTAAGAGTCTCTTAATAATATTGTCTGGGAATGCATTTTTCTTCAATATTTGTTTTATTTTCTTTATATTATCCTGGTGAAAAAGTTCATCACTTATATTTAAAACTCTTTTTATTAAGTTGTTGGCGGTGTTCATAATAATGTTTTTTGGCTGGCACGAATAAAAGTTTATTATTCTACCTGACGATGTAGGTTTTTGATACCAGTCTATTTTCAGTTTGTTACCCGATCTAATTACCAGGGTATCAAGGTATGGTAATTGTCCATATATTTCTAGTTCCAAAGTGAATTTTTTTTGTGTATAGAAGCGGTTCAATTCCTCTAGCATCTCATTTATGGCGTTGGTTTTTACAATACCAAAAAGGTCATCCATATATTTTGTTAGAATTTTCGGTTTACAGTCCAATCTTTGAATGCAAGTCTTCAAAAGTTCCTCCATCACGATATCGGCCACGATAGGGGACGCCGGTGATCCCATAGGCAACCCCTTCCTTTGTGTATAGATTTTGTCTTTATATTTAAAATAACGATTTTCCTTAATACAAAATTGTAATATTTTAAAAAATAAATCTTTGGATATTGTTGTTAATTTCTTGATCTCCTCCCACTTATCTTTGATCACGTCAATTGCAAAATCAACCGGTATGCTCGGAAAAAGCGATATTACGTCAAATGAAACTAATTTTTCGTCATCTTCTATTGCACCGCATCCCTTACATTAAACTCTGAATCAACTGTTAGTCTCTTCAAGATGTTCATTAAAAACTTACATAATTCACAGATGGTGAATTTACTGATGCACAGATTGGTCTAAGTGGGAATCCTTCTTATGGATCTTGGGTAATCCATAAATTCTTGGTGCAAAAACCGCGTCATGTTTAAGTCTTCGTTTCTCTATCACAGATATTATATAAACTGCAAATAGACTGGTATCAAAAACCTACATCGCCAGGTAGAATAATAAACTTTTATTCGTGCCAGCCAAAAAACATTATTATGAACACCGCCAACAACTTAATAAAAAGAGTTTTAAATATAAGTGATGAACTTTTTCACCAGGATAATATAAAGAAAATAAAAGAAATATTCAAGAAAAATGCATTCCCAGACAATATTATTAAGAGACTCTTACAAGTAGAAAACAAACAAACCAAAAAAATAGATGGAAACCAAAAATGGTATAAATCAATGACGTATGTGCCAGGAATATCCGAGAGGATTGAAAAATCTGACATTTATGATAAGGAAAACTATAAAATAGCACCTAGATCGAAAAACACTTTACGACAACTTTTTTCAAACACCAAAAGTAAGCTGGATAAAATGGAAAAATCTAATTTGATTTACAAAATAAATTGTAATGGTGACAAAACCAATATATGTAAAAAGGTATATGTTGGTACAACAAAATACAAACTTAAGACAAGATTAGCAGGACATAAATCTGACCTGAAAAATATAAATAAAACTTTATCACAAAAAACCGCACTTCTGGCCCATTGTGCAGAAAAAGGGCACACACCAAACTTCGACAATGTGGAGATATTACAAAGAGAGGAAAAATACCATAGACGCTATACACTAGAAATGTTAAATATAATAAACACAAGCAAAGAGTACCGAATGAACTTTAAGAGCGATTTAGAGACGAGCTCAGCAAAACAATATAGACATATAATAAACAAAAATAGAATAAGGAATTAGTGCAATTTTAAATGTAAAACCGTGTGTGACGTGTTTTTTATTATTGTTAAGCCTATAGTACACGGCATGTAAAAAGACACATGCGCATGTGGTTCTGACGTAATTTTGACGTCAATGCAAAGCCACAATAAACATTGCGGGTTGTGTGATGACGTCAAAATTACGTCAGAACCACATGCGCATGTGTCTTTTTACATGCCGTATACTATAGGCTTTACTCTTGTAAGTTTTTATTTTTGTGCGCTTATTTTCTGTTTATATGTTTTATGACACAGTGGAACAATATGTATTCATTTAATGTTAAAATTATGGTTTTATTTTTTGTTAACTATAATTGTAGTACCCTGAAGATGAGATCCAGTGGATTTCGAAATATTGGAATTTTTTTTTAAATAAATAAAAAAAATCAAAAACACTGACCTTGAGCTTAACTAATTTTTCACATTAAAATTACAACAAAAGGTCGAACAACACACATATTTAATATTTTTTTAAAATATTTAAAAATAAAACTTTAAATTGGCTGTCTAAATTAAAATAAATTTAGTAATATTTATTTAACATGTCCATATTTATAAATAATACATTTTTTTATTATTTTGAAACATATTGCCCAAAAATAATATCATTAAATGCAAACATTTATCAAAATGTCATTTTATTTTTGGTTTAAAGAAGGGCAAATCCAACAATAAATTTTCATACTGTATGAATGGTTTATAAAGGTTTAATAGACTATTTTTCGTTTATGATTACAATTTTAGCACTTTTTGCTTATAAACGGATAACACAAGGCAACAAAATCGAAAAAATTTGAAAAACCACTATACAATTTTGATGTATTGTGGTTCCAGTAGTACAAATATGGTCCAAATTTTAAATTCTATGGAGAGGTTTTTTTTAAAAAAATTTTTTAGTAAAATTGTAAATTTTTTTTAGACGTTTCTTCACATAATTAATGATAACTCAAAAAGTGTTAGTCCGATATTATTAAAATAAATTTAGAAAAATTTAAATTTACATAGCCTTTAAACCGTTTATACATCGCGTTTCAATCGGCCCACTATTTTCGGAGTAATAAGAAAAAATTGAAGCCAAAAATATATTTTTTACGTAAAAATGGCAAATATTTTTGATTTAAAAAAATCATGAAAAATCGAAAACGGCAAAAATTGTACAGATTTATTGTTTTATCACAAAGCCATATGTAAAAGCAACAAAATAAGATATCGGTCATAAAAATTTATTGATAATTTTCGAATTTATTCACAATTAAGTGAATTCGCTCATTTTCACAAAATTTTTTTGGCAAAACCCTACCTACAATACTGTTTCTATTCTTCGGAAAAACATTTGAATTGGATAAGTTTAAATGTATTAAACAGTAGAAAATTTATATATTATTATATAATAAGAAATTAAATAAGAAAATAAATAAATAATTATTATAAACTACAAACTCTGGAATTTTCTTTTATACGATTTTCTACAATTGTTGAATAACGAAGTGTTACTCTGAACACTCCAGCAAAAATCACCCATCATGTGTGCATCCCAGCGACCCTGGTATCGTTCCTCCATTGTCCGGATATCTTGGTGGAATCGTTCGCCCTGTTCCTCACTCAAGTCTCCTAGATTTTCAGGAAAACGATCTAAGTGACTGTGCAGGTAATGTACTTTGATGCTCATGTTGCATCCAAGATTCTGGAAGTGAGTAAACATCTCTTCAACGTGCGTAACGTAATCATCACCCTTGTTATTTCCTAAGAAATTTTGAATAACCCATACAAACGAATCCCATGCATTTTTCTCAATTTCTGACATTGAACTGCCAAAATCAATATCTTTGACCAATTTGCGAATTTGTGGGCCATTAAATATGCCTGCTTTCAGCTTTTCAATACTCAAATTAGGAAACTTCCTTGAAATATACTGGAAACATTCACTATCTTTGTTAAGTGCTGCTGTCCCATAAACATAAAAAGCAAGGGTATTTGGTAAAGCCACTTTGTTGACCTAAGAGGAAATTTACCATCTTAAGATCAACACAAATTACCCAGTTATGTTCATTATACTTTATCTTCTTCATGACCAATGCAATTACAGAGTATTCTTCTTTTACTTTGGTTGAATGTGAGATCGGCAAGCAGTGAAATTTATTTCCATTATGCAAAAGGACACACTTCAAGCTGCGTTTTGATGAGTCGATAAATAAACGCCATTCGTTTGAATCGTATCTCTGGAAGCCATGTCATCAAACCAGAAATATCTGTGCAGTACACAAAATCATCCTCTTCAACAAAATAATGAAGTAAGCCTTCTTCTCGAGTACGGTAATACGAAACTTTAATTTCTTTTGTTATGAGATTTGTTTCTTTCATCCGGGACGCAAGTAATTCCGAAGACCTTTTTGACAATCCAAGGTCTCTAATTACATCATTAAGCTGGTCTTGATTCAATGGTCTCGGCGAGAAATTTTTGTGTGGAATTAACTCGTCATTTTCAGATGTAGATAGCAGTGCTGAATTTGAACTTTCTGATTTGGAACACATACTTGAGGTTAAGTGTCCTGGTGAAGATGAAAGCACTTGACTAGAGCTTGGACCCTGATCTTCAGCATATTTCATTTCTGGTGAATGTAGAACTGCAAGTGTAAACCCATCAGCAGACCTCGTGGGGTAAGACCATCGCATATGTTTTCCGAAGCCGGTTTTTGTACTTTAACAAAAATAACAATCGGATTCGTGGCTCACTCATTCTCTCCATAGCATAGGCTTCGAAATTTCCAAGCGTCGTCTGTAAAATGAAAAAAATTTCAAAATTTAATTAAGAAATACTTTAAGTATGAAATATTCCAAATGTTTGTACTTTACGTTAGAAAACCTCATAGCTAAATTCAATCGACATGAAATACATATGGTACTGGGTGTCCAATGCTGGTTCAAATTGTGCGGATATATATTATAACAATCTTCATATGACTTTTGCAATGAAGTTAGGAAGCAGTTACGTTTTTTCTCGGTGATATATTGGCCGCACACATAACAAAATGAATCCGGATTGTTTTTACATAAAAATGTTCTGGCTTTCTTGCTCATTTTTATTAATACTTGTAAATTGTTTTAACTTGTAAGCTGATTGACTCTTTATGTAGGGATAAAATGATGTTTCCGTTATCGCAAACAATTCTTAAATAAAGTAAAATGGCTCAAGTAGCTCTTATAAATACTGATACTATAATTTGGGATAACCCTTCATGTGGGTACAGTTTGTGTGAACTGCAAATTTGTTTCTTATTCCCAAAAATCATAAAAAACATTAAGGAATGTTATGCAAAAAAATCATCCGTTACAGGTAGCCAACGGAAAAAAGAGCATTGCAGCGTGCACGCACATTTATGAGTTTGTTACCGCAATCGTAAAACAACCTTCCGTTTATTACTATTTTTTTTAATTCTGAAAATCATAAAAATGTCATAAAGGTTTTTTCCAAACAATTTTCTACATGTAAAGAGGGTTTGCCGAAATCCGGGTCGTATAATACACCTGTGTTTCTGTGTTCTGCATTTTCATTATACCATTTTCTACAGTGCTTGTAAATATGCGACAGCTTCAATTAATTGTAATTAAAAACCTTAACCATGCACCGATTTTCATGATCCATGTCTTTTTTAATTCACATGATATGTAGCTTTACTACAAATAAATAAAATATAATACCATTTGCCGTTTTCTATTTTTTTTACCAATTTTTTTATTTTTTGGCTAACAATTTGTTTCATAACTTCGAAACTATTGATCGCATTAAAAATATTTGTATACATCATTTAAAGATATTGTAAATCATGTTTGTAGATTTATTTTAACAAAATCGGACAAGTTGTTTTTGAGTTATGATAATATAAGTGGAGAAATGTCTCAAAATATTGACAATTTTACTTAAAAATTATTTAAAAAAAAAGTTATCCATACAATTGAAAAATGTTACCATTTTTGTACTTAGGTAGCCATGCTGCATCAAATCTATATAGTTGTTATTCAAGCCCTTTTTTGCTGTTGACCTGTGTAATTAATCATAAATACATTTTTATGAATACGGATGTTAAAGTTTGTTTTTATCACAGTTGTTGTTTAAATGACAATTTGTAGATTCGGAGGAAATATGCTTCAATGTATTATTAATTAGTTTATGACAAAATAGGCCGTCAGCATATTTATAATAATCAATTATTCATAAGTTTATTGTAAAATTAGTATATATGTTAGAAAAACTAATTAATAAATACACTCTTATTCTGAAGGTAACAAAAGAACTATGGCAAAGCATTGAATATGTTAAATAAGTGACAAGCCGGGGAGAAGCTGAAAATCTAATAAAGCACTTCACTGCCACTGGAGAAAATTTCGATGCTGCATGGTCAACCATACTAGATCGCTACCACAACAAAAGGTTGTTGGTTAGCAAACAAGACATCAATCGATAATTGTTAAATCCGACATGACAAAACAAAAGAAGGTTAATTCGTATCCAAAATCTTGGAATAGACACATCAACGTGGGATCCACTGCTAATCCATTAGCTCCTTTAAAAGCTGGAACAAGTCACACGACTTCGTTATGAACAGTCTCTGCTACAGCCACGAGAAGTGCCAACTATCAAGGACTTTCTGAACTTTTTGGAGAGGAATTTCTAATCTGTAGAAGCAATGTCTGAAAAAATAAATATCCAAACACAAGGACAAAGATATGTACGTCCATCACAATAGAAAGACGAAACAATGAACTCTTTTCGATGGGCAAATCTGGATCTGCTTGCATGCACAAAATTCCTGAACTTGTCACCATCAGCACGACTTCAAGTTGTTCAAAACCAAAGGTATTGTGTTAACTGTTTGAGGCCAGGGCATAACGCAAAAAATTGAGTCTAAGAAGTTGAATGAGGTGTACCAACAAGCATAATACCCTGCTGCATTTAAAAGAATCGGATCAAAGCACAAGCAAAGAACCCTCAACCTCAAATGTAACATGCAGTCCTTCAGCTGAGACTACAAGGCCCACACAAATCAGCCAAACAGCGCATCGCTAAGCACATCAAATAGCTATATACAACTAAGCACAGCCGCTATCCAAATCAGAGCCGGCGAAAAAGCGATAAAATGTAGAGCACTGCTGGACTCGGGATCTCAACTCAACTTCGTTAGTGAACGCCTAGTTAAGCGTCTTGACATTCCAACAAAACCAACTTCAATTTCTATAAGTGGAGTTAGATCCAGCAACACCAAGATGCATCATCGAGTCAACGTCGAGTTGCGTATAAGATTTAATAACTACTCTACACGACTTAAGGCGGCTGTTCTGAAATACATAATCTCGCCACAACCCTTACAAGTAATTAACCCAAATCACCGGAAAATTCCTAATAATATCGCACTACTTGACCTGGTTTTAACCATGCTGACAGTATCGATATTTTGTTGGTAGCTGAATTTCATTACCAATTATTAGTAGATGGACAAACCAAGGTAGGCAAAAATTTGCCCACCTTGCAAAATAACAAACTTCTGTCAGTGATTAAAAGACAGTGTTAAAACAATTTCGCGCAGACACACAGCACTGATAAAAATGAAAGATTTATTGTCAGAATTCCGTTAAGTGACAAACTCGATGCATTAGGCGAGTCGCATGGGGTAGAATTTAATCGATTGCTATCACGGACCGTCGACTCTTAAAGGCGTTAAAAGTCAGAACACAGTACACGTGCTTACAGATGCAGATACTTATACACCCAGACGACAGAAGTTTTCAGATTATTATCTGGAGACATGACTCATCTATGCCAATCAAATATTATCACCTTAATACCATTACATACGGTACCCGATCGGCACCATATTTGGCCACAAAATGTCTTGAAAAGATAGCAAAAGAAAATAGGATCCAGTACCCATATGGAAGCCAATTTTTGCTTAAAAATTTCTATGTGGACTATGGAATCGGCGGAAGTGATGATTTGAATGTTACACTGACAATTTAGCAAAAGCTAAAACACACATTACAGAAGCATGGTCTGACTCTACAAAAATTGAATGCCAACCATACAAGATTACTTCAAACTGTTCCAGATAAGGAACATGAATTCAATATCGACTTTACCAGTACATAGGATCAAAAGATAAAAACCTTAGGCTTAACCTGGATGCCAAAGGCTGACAAGTTTTTTGTCAAGGTATACCCAGAAAAACTAACAAGTAAGTTAACGAACAGTAGCATCAGATCTGACAAGGCTCTTCGATCCATTGGGAATACTTGCACCAATTGTGGCAACCGACAAAATGTTTATTCAAGAGCTTTGGCCGCTGTTTACATCCGATGAAACATCAAAAACGGACAGGTGATAGTAAGACTGTCATGTGCACAATCGCGTGTAGCCCCTTTAAAACGCCAGTTCTTGCATCGTCTTGAACTCTGCGAAAAATCGTTATGCGCCCAACTAACCACAAGAGTAAAGGATGATTTGGAACTGGCAAATGCACCCACTTATCCTTGGACCAACTCAGAGATCGTGTTAGCCTGGATCAACTCGCAATCATCAGCATTTCAAACGTTCATGCCTAACCGAATCCCTATCAAAACTCGCAGCAAGCACTCTATGGCTCTATGAGCCCATATCAATACTCCAGAGGGTTGTCGCTAACATGCTACGATTCATTATCCACACGAGGAATGTAAAATAACATTAAGAACTACACTTAGCGGCTCAAGAATTAAAACAGACTCTCACGGTCATTATACGTGGAATGCAAGGTGTAATAACCTTTGTGTTATTTTAAATAAAAAGATTTTTCCTTTATTTGTTTTATTTTTGAATTTATTTATTTATTTGCATTCAGAACTCGTAGTGAGTTCTAGTGCTACTCAGTTCTTGTTTTGAATCTAATCTTAGACTACTTACTTAAATACAATTTTTGTTGTTCTTAATTCTTATCTAGAAAACTATTAATAAACTTGACCCAATACATAATAACAAAAACCTAAACCTACCACAATGTTGCTATACACATATGGCCTGCATATGTGAACAAATTGTGTATTGCAATACTACCCAACACCACGCTCAACACATGTGCCAACGTGTGTGTTCCTCAGTTTGTTTATTATCGTCACAAAATAATTTGTAAGCAATTACAAACAAACTTACCAAATTGCAATATGATCCTCTTTATTCATGTCATTCAGTACTTGGGCTGGTTACTCAAGTGGTGAGTAATAATCATAAATCATTATTCGTTGTTAGTACAAAGAATAATAACTAAGGTCACACTACACCCTTGCCCTTGAGAGAAATCATAAAATTTTTGTTAACATAATGACGAAAATTGTAGGATTACTTTAATTTATCAATAGTTCTTACGCTAAATATTTATTTTACAAAAAAAAATTTTCTTTTTTTTAAGTATAGAATTTTTCCTTATTAACTAGGTTTTTTTCTTTTTTTTTTTTTTTTTTTTTTTTAATATTATACAAAATTTGTTCTTACTTAGATACTATACTTCTTTAATGAATTCTTATGAATTGATATGTTCATAATTTCTTCTTATTAACTAGTTTCTCTTCTTAAATGTTACACATAATTTATTCTTACTTAGATATTATACTTTTTTAATGAATTCTTATGAGCTGATTTAACATTATTCTTAACCTTAACTAAAACATTCAGATCGTCTATATCTACTATAGTATACGGATCCAGATAATGTGATTCCCTTTTCGTCCTATTACCTGTCTTCACCAAAACCAAATCTCCTATATCTAACTCTATGCTATTACTTCTGTTCAGGACTCTACCATTCTCTTCTTTTTCACTACTTCCAATAGGTTTTTCGCACTAGCTAATGAGTGTTTCAATATTGCCTTTAATTCATTTGCATAGTTATCAAAATTATACACTTTCGGATGGTTCTTCACCTCATCACCCGGCATGCTAGGCAACTTCCCAAATACTAACTCGAAAGGTGAATACTCTGTTTCTATATGAGGAGTAATATTATACGCAAAATTATAGTATGGAATCCATTCATCCCCATTACCATCTTCTACAAAAGATTAAAAGTGTTCGTTGAGGACCCTATGGTGGAAATATAACTTATATCTCCACGTACATAATTTATATTTTAGTTTATTTAGTTTAATATAATTTTAGCTTATATATTAGTTAGTTATATAATCTTAGTTTATTTTAGTTTAGTTTATTTCTTTATTGTATTTTACATATAATGTTAGTTTATAATTTTTTTTAATTTAGTTTAATATTTTATATTATTTTATTGAGCCCCCTACTGTAACATCAACCTCCACACAAACACACACCATATTATCGGTTCATGTAAGTACATACACACATCGCTGTTCATTGGTTTAACCAGTGTTGATTGTTACACAGCTAGCTTAATAAATTTCATGTGGTTTATCAGTGTATTTACATAAGTAGGAAAGGTTTTGTTACAGTAGGAGCGATTCTCACAAGACAAGAAACCGCCCTACAAGTCTCGGTAGTTGGAAATACAATTGAAGAGCCGACTGATTTCATGAAGGTGAACTCGGTTGTATATTTTTAAAAAAAGATACTTAACCTGTGGGTTAGGTATCAAATAAATTTCATCGCGGCTTAGGCTGGCGGTTCTCACAAGTGGCTTCGTGTCGCCTGTTCCCACAAGTGGCTTCGTGTCGCCTGTTCTCACAAGTGGCCTCGTGTCGCCTGTTCTCACAAGTGGCTTCGTGTCGCCTGTTCTCACAAGTGGCCTCGTGTCACCTGTTCTCACAAGTGGCTTCGTGTCGCCTGTTCTCACAAGTGCCTTCGTGTCGCCTGTTCTCACAAGTGGCTTCGTGTCGCCTGATCCCACAAGTGGCTTCGTGTCACCTGTTCTCGCAAGTGGCCTCGTATCGCCTGTTCTCACAAGTGGCTTCGTTTCGCCTGTTCTCACAAGTGGATTCGTGTCGCCTGTTCTCACAAGTGGCTTCGTGTCACCTGTGCTCACAAGTGGCCTCGTGTCGCCTGTTCTCACAAGTGACTTCGTGTCGCCTGTTCTCACAAGTGGCTTCGTGTCGCCTGTTCCCACTAGTAGTATTGTTATCGTAGAATAAGTGTAAGAACCATTGTACGTATTATATTTACCATTAATACGATGAACGTGTGATCCAAAGAAGCAGCCGAGGGAAAAGCCGAACCGATTACCAAGCACGCCGAACAGCCCAGCCGAACGTTACCGCCGATCCGAATTTGCCGAAGCCGAACGCTGTACTCGGGTGCCGATCAGCCCGCGATCCCTCAGGCCGAACACATCCCTATCAAAGTTGTCGTAGTTATCGTATTTCATGAATTGTAATTGAATTATTTAAGAGAAAACAATAAAGAAAATATTAAATTCAACCCCCGAATGGGTAAATATATTGTCTTCTCACTTAAGGTTAGTGGATCCGTAAGTACACCCTGGACTCGTCTGAGTTACCTCAGCCGATGAATAAAACCACGTTACAAACTCCGTACCGCTGCCTGACTTAAGGATGCTAAATATCCCGTACTCCAGTATCACATTCTCTGTTAATGCCTTAGCTATTGACTTCGCTTCCTTTGTTTCTATGGGACAGCAACTATGTACTTTGTCAACTCGCATTGCATCGTCAGTATGTACCTGAAATTCTTTGCTGGTCTAAGAGGACCTACTGTGTCTATCACAACCATATCAAAACTATGTGTAGGGGTATACGTTACCTTAAACGGTTCCTTCGCATGGCTCACTTGCTTGTTTCTTTGGCATAAGTCACACTTCGATATAAATTATTTCACCATTCTTGACATATCTTTCCAAACGTACTTCTGTTTAATTGTTAGCAAAGTTTTTCTTACACCAAAATGACCTCATCTTCTTATTTGTATCCGTTACGTTCTGAGGTTTATTATAAAGCAATATAATGACTCTATCCCTTTTCAATTTATTATATTCATTCTTAAATTAATCTGTAGAAACTTTCTTAAATATTGCATCGTCCTTAGCTAGTGCAAACTTTTTATACTTTGTTCTTCATAAATAAGATGATATCTTCTCCAACATAATACCTAAGTATCGCGGATTATCACTACATCCGACACGTGTCTCATTCCCATCATTCTCTACAGTACATCTATAACTATCTTCATTTGGCCTTGTTTCTATTAAAAATTTCAATTTCCTTGCACGCTTAATGTCATTAATTGATATACAATCCCATATACGGAGTTGATCAGGCTCTCTATAGGATGTGCTTCCTTTCATTTTAATGTCTTCATTCTGATCCTTGTCCTTGTTCAATATGGTTGAGTCTATATCTATTCATTTTGGTCTCACTGCAACTCATTAAAAATTTGGCTAAAACGTTCGTCATTGTTTACATTTGTGTAAACAATGGCTCAGTGTGCAGTTCAATGCCCTGCAGAATTGCCGTTTGAATCGTTGTGCTTAAAATTTTAATATGTGCAATTCCGATTTTTTTTTTGCTATCGAATCACTTAAAAAAATTTCCGTCTTTTCATTCATTATTAAAAGTAAGTAGGCTTAATTTCAGTTCGGAGTAGTATATTTTTTTTTGTGTTAAATGCTTTTGTTTACATTCAAAGTACTATAGTATTATTAATTTTTTTTTTTTTTTTTTTGAAAAATAGTAATAATATTCTTAAAAAAACTGAGTAATTATTTATGTGCTTTTAATCTTTGTTTTTCATTAATTAATGTTTAAATAAAACGTTTTATTTGGCAGGATCGCCATGTAATAACCCTTGTGTTATTTTAAACAAAAAGATTTTTCCTTTATTTGTTTTATTTTTGAATTTATTTATTTATTTGCATTCAGAACTCGTAGTGAGTTCTAGTGCTACTTAGTTCTTGTTTTGAATCTAATCTTAGACTACCTATTTAAATACTATTTTTGTTTTTCTTAATTCTTATCAAGAATACTATTAGTAAACTTGACCCAATACATAATAACAAAAACCTAAACCTACCACAATGTTGCTATACACATATGGCCTGCATATGTGAACAAATTGTGTATTGCAATACTACCCAACACCACACTCAACACATGTGCCAACGTGTGTGTTCCTCAGTTTGTTTATTATCGTCACAAAACAATTTGTAAGCAATTACAAACCAACTTGCCAAATTGCAATATGATCCTCTTTATTCATGTTATTCAGTACCTGGGTTGGTTACTCAAGTGGTGAGTAATAATCATAAATCATTATTAGTTGTTAGTACAAAGAATAATAACTAAGGTCACACTACAAACGATCAGATTTTGAAGAAGATTGGAAGCACTTGAAAAGGCATGGTGAAGTAAGCAAATGCAGTCAATATAGCAATCTCACCCCTTTCTAAGATACTAACGGCATCATCAGAGTTAGATGTCGGTAAAATCATCAGTGCTTCCATAAGACGCAACACATTCAATGTTGATTCCTTACAATGACAAGGTTGATAATGCAAATAACATATGAGAATAATCCTCGCTGTGGGCCTCCAACACCGTTGCTACATGTAAGACAAAGGTATTGGCCAGTAAAAGGTAAAACAGCAGCACGATTAATTGTCCAACACTGCATACAACGTACCAGAGCCAAACCACAAATCAAATCACGGGTAATCTACCATCAACCCGTGTCAAACAAGCCCGCTCATTCTTGACTTTTGCGGACCATTTTGGTTGCATTGCAAAGTACGAGGGAAGAAATCTCAAAACGCATGCATAGCCGTATTTTGCTGCTTCGCTACCAAGGCTGTTCATCACCGAAGCTTTGATAGGAGCATTAAAACGGTTCGGCGAGGTCATTGTAGCGGCTGTAATGCGACAACGCGACTAATTTTGTGGGCGCAAAAAATCATCTCGCAGAATTATCAGATTCGAATTATTCCATTTGGACCGTAAGTAAAATCAGTAAAGAATGCTCATCCAAAGGCATAACGTTCCACTTCATACCACCACGAGCACCTCACTTTGGGGGCTTATGGGAGGCAGCGAAGAAGGGTTTACTCAAAAAATGAAGCAACAGCGTCGTTGGCATATGAGTTATTCGATACTATCATAATTGAAATAACCGAAATGATTTGGCTGCACAACTTAAACCACTTAACTCCCAGGTAAAGTTAAGCTCTAAAGAACAAAAAATGGGCCTCTTGACCAGGTGGAAATTAGTCACTCACTTAAAAGAGGAGTTTGAAAGACATGACCGAGGGAATACTTGTGCGAACTACATCAAAAGTGGAAAACACGGAGCGCAAACGTTAATGCCGTCGATATGGTCATAGTGAAAGAAGACAACATACCACCTTTGTAAAGGCCGTTAGTTAGAATAGTGAAGGTGCATTAAGGAGATGATGGACTAGTGCGTGTGGCTAATGTTTAGACAAAATCCATAGTCTGTAGAAGGCCGATTGCACGGTTAGCATCTTTGCCAGTTTTTAGTTCAGAATCCAATGAAACTTCCGATCATGAAGATTGCGATAAATCCGAAAATCCCAGAAAGAAAAGGCCTATTAACAAAATACAACATTTTTCAGGTGATTACTTCGGGACTCAATTCTGATAATTGTTTATGAAAGAAGACCCGAAAAGAAGAAATTCTGCATCATTAGTTTGGTCAAGGTACATCAAATCTCTTTTCTTTTCTTTGTCATAACTCGAGAATTACAATTCCTTTAATCTGTTCATACAACGTTTCGCTACATAAGCAACAGTTTCGCAGTTATAAATAAATGTATGAAGAAAAAAAATATTTTTTGCCCAAAAAATTAAAATTTTTTATTTTTAATTCATAAAAAATCCAAAACGGTAAAAAAGTGTCAAGTCCTATTACTTTCACGTAAAGTCGCATAACCTATGAACAAAACGAGACATAAATCATGAAAATCGATGAACACGTTTCGCTTTTATTCACAATTAAGTAAAGGTATGAAGTTAAAAAATTTTCTCGAGATATCCACAAAATTCTTTGGAAAAAACATTGATGACTTTTTTTATGATTCTCAGAATTAAAAAAAAGGAATAAACAAAAGGTTATTTGATTTTTATGATTGCGGTAGCAAAGTAATAAGCGTTAATAAATGTGAGTGGACAATTAAAAGGAAAAAAGGAAAGTGCACCTTTTTAATTATTTGGGGTTTTCCGTTAGTTACCTGCATGATTTTTATACAGAAATTGCACCCACATTTATGAAAGGTCATGTTTTGGAACGTTTCGAAAACATATTTCATAAGTACCTGCCAGTAAAATATTGAAATATTTGTAGTATTTATAGGGGCTCTTTGATCGATTTTTGTCATTAAACAAGAGTCGACCAACGCGAGAAATATAAGTGAATTTTTCTCCGGTTTTTAAAAGTGAATAACAACAAAACATATTATATAAAATAACAAGTTCCCACAATTGAATAATTTTTGTTGCGTTTGTGGTCATATCGTCCCAAAAAGAGGCCAACTGGATCGAAAAAAATTGATTACTGAAGAATTCAAAACAGCGTATTGCCATTATTTTGATGAAGCAGATTTAAGTGGTGCAAATTTTACGCCGAACACAGTGTGCAAATCTTGTTATAATACCCTTATAATTTTGATAAATGGAAAAGGTAGACAGTTTTCTTTTATGAAGACAGTAATTTGGGTGGAAGACCTAACTGGACATGATGAATCCAGGTGAAAAGAAAACAATTGAAAACAAAAGTATACATTGCTGCTTTTACTGCCACACTTCCAGTTAAACGCGCTGCTGGTACCGATACACCTAAACCTCCGAGTCTGGATACTGTTTCCCTGCAGCCGAAACTGTTTTCACCAATCCGACCAATTTGAATGATGCTGATTAGACACCCGATATTGAAAATAATGGACCACAACTGCTAATACAAATCGAAATGGATTACATTGTGGCTTAGATGGGACTATCACAACAAAACTCCGAAATGTTGACATCATTTTTGAAAAGCAGAAAATTGACACAGCAAAATGTCAGCGCAACATCATACCGACAACGCCAAGCTGATTTTCAAAAATTTTATTCCGTTGACGAAGCAAATACGTTCACCTACTCCAATGATATCCCAGATTATGAAAAACCTACGAAGAAAATAAGGTCGTCAGAACCACAAGCGTCAACTTCAAGGATGGATGGTGACAATAATTGATTATGTTCTAAATTTTGTTTCCATGCATAGATAACTATAAAAATCGCATATTTTCTGTGTAAGTATAGCTGTAATATGAATCGGAAGGTTTATTTTCATGCAAAATAACGAATCAATACAAAAGTCCTCAATGTTTTTTCCAAAGGATTTTTTATGAATTAAAAATAAAAAATTTCAATTTTTTGGGCAAAAAATATTTTTGTTCTTCATACATTTATTTATAACTGCAAAACTGTTGCTTATGTAGCGAAACATTGTATGAATAGATTAAAGGAATTTTTTAAATTTGTTTCAGCTTATTCGGACTAGTGGTTCCCGAGTTATGACAAAGAAAAAGCCTTACACGTGAAAAATTCCCCTATACGATACTTACTAGCTTCAAATTAATTTTTAAATTATTATTTGATGTACCTTGACCAAACTAATGATGCAGAAGTTCTTTTTTTTTGGGTCTTCTTTCATAAACAATTATCAGAATTGAGTCACGAAATCATGTGTTGTACTGTATAATATAACTACTACCGTGATTGCACTAATGTAACTACCTTTGGTTTCGGACTCGAAATATGCGGACAACATGGCAAGCACAATTTGCAAATTCAGGAAAATGAGGTAAATCTTCTCATCCTTTTAAGAAATCAGACATCAATTGTAGACTCTTGTACTGTACCTCATGAGTTGCCACCGCATACCTTTAAAACACTCTGATATCTACATAAGAGTATACCAACCAAAACGGAGTAGGGTATTCTAAGATATCGAAGAACGGTATAAAAAATGACGATAATCAGAATGTAAGTGAATGACACTACATTGAGTGAAAATTTAGTGCATTCCAATTTCAAACATTCCGATTGGCAAAAATAGTTATGAAGGAGTAAATTATTGGAAATTAAAGATGTTTCCACATGACCGACAAAGACAAACAGAATTTTGTAAATAAGTAAAATAAGAAAGAAGGGGTTAATTTAAGTTTCATTAATCATACATATATAAGCTCATACATTTTTTAAATAAAAACAGACTTGTAAACGTAAATCTGAAGTCCGCAGTCATTTGCCTTGTGTTTTATTTTACAATTCTCAAATATTTTGCCAGTTCCTTCGAACGCATATCTAACAGCTGAAACCCTGACAGCTAATCCAAATAGCCAAGGGCTATAAGGAAACGAATAATAACATACACAACCCGAAACCCTTCACATGGCGATCCTGCCAGGAGGACCAATCCTTTTAAAGATATTCATACAGATCCTGCCAGACTGACAAAATTAATTTTCCTGCCAAACTTAGAATAAAGAAGATTCTCCTTTATAAATAAGAAATTTCTGCCAAACTATAAATTTTAAAGAAGATTTTTAAATTATTTCTACCAAGAAGATTTGCCTTCATAATTAAGAAATTCCTGCCACTACATTTCACGCACCACAAAAGATCCTGCCAAGTCGGATTATAAGGATGGGGATAAAAAAAATCTAAAGTAATAAATCGCATAGAAAAATTAAAAAAAAAATAATTATATATAAATAAAATGAGAACATGAAATTTTTTATATATATCCATAGTAAAGTTATGAAGAAATTTCGCTAAAACTCTAGAAAAAAGGACACATAAGTAAATAATTGTTAAAGATAAATTGAGATAGTTTTGTGAGGAAAATATTCAGAAGTTATGGGTAAGCCGCAAAGTAAGGTGGAAATTCAAGAGAATAAAATTAATAATGGAAACTTGAATAATAATAACAAACCAATGTGTCCAGAATATATAATTACATTAGGCATAGTTCTTATTATTTTATACGTAGCATGTAAAGTTAATCAGTATTTTAAAGAATATGTCTTAAAATATAATAATAGATAAAACATAAAAATAAATAAGAAATAAAGGATCTCAGAAAAGCAAAAACATAATTAAAAATGGATAGAAGAAGAAGAATAAAACCAAAAAATCATATAAATTACAACCACAAACAAGATAACAATTGAAGCTTAGAACAAAGAATAGAATGGCTAGCAGCTTTTTGGAAAGTCCGAGGAATAGAAGGCGTATCAAATGCAGAAGATGTGTGAAATAAAAGACCAATAGAACTAGAGACAGTCCTTATGACGAAATATATACTATTATGTAATAATCTCAGATATAAATAAACATAATGTAATTGAGAAAATTGTTTTCAAAAATCACTACAATATAATTAATGATTGTTATAAGGTTATTCATAACACAGTACAACATTTTTCAGTTAATTGATTGCCAACTCAATTCTGTGAACTGTATGTGAAATTAGACCCAAAAAGAAGAATTTCTGCATCATTCGTTTTGTCTTTTTACCTGCGATTTGAAGTTAGTATCGATTTGAAGTTAGTACTATCGTATAGGGGAATTTATCACGTTTTAGGCCCTGTTGTTTGACATAGCTCGACAACCACTAGCCCAATTTAGTTGAAATAAATTTTAAAAAATTAAGAATTACAATTCCCTTAATCTGTTCATATATTGTTTTCCTATACAAGTAACACTTTCGAAGTTAAAAATGAATGTATGAAGGGAAAAAATTATTTTTTGCCTAAAAATTTAAATTTTTTTTTTTTTAAAATACATAAAAAATCCAAAATGGAAAAAAGTTTCAAGTCTAGTTATTTTTTCGCAAAGTCACATAACCTATGAGCAAAATGAGATAAAGATCATAAAAATCGATGCACGCGTTTCGCTTTTATTCGCAATTGAGTAAATGTATGAATTTCAAAAATTTGCTCGAGATATGCACAACATTATTTGGAGAAAACGGTGTCAATGTTTTCTCATGATTCTGAGAATTAAAAAAAAAGGAATAAACAAAAGGTTATTTGATTTTTATGATTGCGGTAATAAATGTACGTGGACAATTAAACGGAAAGTGGACCTTTTTATTATTTGGGTTTTTCCGGTGGCTACCTATATGATTTTTTTACAGAAATTGCACCCACATTTAAGGGTGGTCATTATTTGGAAAGTTTTGCACAGTTTGAAACGTACAAGTGCTGAATCAGGTATATAGCCAGCCGCCCTTAAAATATGCGCCCATTTATAAGTACCTGGCAGTAAAATATTCAAAAATACGTAGTATTTATAGGTGTGCATTGATCGATTTTTGGCATTCAGCCAGTGCCGACGAACGCGAACAGTAAAAGTGATTTTTCTCCAGTTTTTTAAAAGTGAATAACAACAAAACATAAAATATATCAATATGGAAAACAACAAGTGCCCATATTTGGATGAATATTGTTACGTTTGTGGTCATATCGTCCGAAAAATACAGAAAAAAGATCGAAAAAATTTGTTTACTGAGCAATTCAAAACCGCGTATTGTAATTATTTCGATGAAGCAGATTTAAGTGGTGCAAATTTTACGCCGAACACAGTGTGCAACAGTTGTTATACTACCCTTCTAAAATGGATTCACGGAAAAAGTAGAAAGTTATCTTTTATGAAGCCAGTAATTTGGGTGGAAGACACAACTGGACATGATGAATCCAGGTGCTATGCATGCATAAATTTTCGTCCTGGATTAAACAGACAACAATTGAAAACAAAAGTATACACTGCTGCATTTACTGCCACACTTCCAGTGCAACGCCCTGCTGATACCGATGCACCTAAGCCTCCGAGTGCGGATACTGTGTCCCTAGCCGAAACCGTTTTCACCAATCCGACCGATTTGGATGATGCTGATTGGATACCCGATATTGAAAATAGTGCACCACAACCGCTACCACAAATCGAAATGGATTACATTGTGGCCAAGCTGGGACTATCACAACACGACTCCGAATGGCTGACATCATTTTTGAAGAGAAGAAAACTCACACAGCAAAATGTCAGCGCAACATCATACCGACAACGCCAAGCTGACTCAGACCATGAATATGAACAACCTACGAAGAAAACAAGATCATCAGAACCACAAGCGTCAACTTCTACAAGGATGGATATTGCCAATAATTGAAAAAATGTTCTAAATTTTGTTTTTATGCATATTATAATTGCGTATTAATTGCATATTATTTTATTTTCATTAAGTTTTTATAAATAAAGTTTTTTTTTGCATGATAATTTTTTAATTTATATTTTTATTTTTATTTTAAGGGTGGTGGCTATAACTGATTTTTGAAATTCATACCTTTACTCAATTGCGAATAAAAGCGAAACGCGTGCATCGATTTTTATGATCTTTGTCTCATTTTGCTCATAGGTTATGTGACTTTGCGAAAAAATAACTAGACTTGAAACTTTTTTCCATTTTGGATTTTTTATGTATTTTTAAAAAAAAAAATTTAAATTTTTAGGCAAAAAATAATTTTTTCCCTTCATACATTCATTTTTAACTTCGAAAGTGTTACTTGTATAGGAAAACAATATATGAACAGATTAAGGGAATTGTAATTCTTAATTTTTTAAAATTTATTTCAACTAAATTGGGCTTGGGGTTGTCGAGCTATGTCAAACAACAGGGCCTAAAACGTGATAAATTCCCCTATACGATAGTACTAACTTCAAATCGATACTAACTTCAAATCGCAGGTAAGAAGACAAAACGAATGATGCAGAAATTCTTCTTTTTGGGTCTAATTTCACATACAGTTCACAGAATTGAGTTGGCAAATCATGTGTTGTACTGTGTAATATATAGGATTCAGAAATTTCTTTTAATTTCTAAAAATTAAATAATCAGGAATATAATAACAAAAGTATTAAAAAACCATTAGACACAGGCAATAAAATGGCAGCATTTAATCTATAAACTGTTTCTAAAGCACTCCCACTCTGCTGGAAACCATGAAGAACAAAGACCATTCCGGAACTACAAGCAAGATTAAGCACTACTTATCAAGGGAAGATGTCGGTTAATACGTACAAAGAGAAGATATTGACTACAATTGACAATTTAAGCAAGTTAGAAGTACAGGAACTAGGTAGTGACGCCTTAGAGGCAGAAAAGAATGTTATAATTAGACTAAACGCAAAACTTGCATTAGACACTTTTAAAAGAGGTATTAATGACAATTTAAAGAAATCCATTTTTGCAGCTCGTCCAAAGACATTACAAGACGCGGTAGAAGTTGCACTAGAACTACAAAATGAGAATAAATTAAACAGTAATTCTGTAATGCACATTCAAAAGCAACAGCATAATAATAGTGATACCAGGCATTACAATAGCAATTTCCGCGAAAGCAATATTTTTAGAAATAACAGAAAGAACAATTTTCTTTATATAAATAATAACAACAACAATTTTAGCAATAATATAAAAAATAATTATTTTCCTAATACGAATAATGGCGACAATGCAAATTTCAACAGAGGCAACAATTACACTAGGAATAACAATTTCAACAACAATAATTCTCCTAAGAACAACAATGGAAACTACAGAAATAACAACAGTAATAATAGAAACAGTAACAACACTGATAACGGTGACAACAACAACAACAACAGAAGATATATACGTACGGTACAAGACGAGGTAGGCCGGAGTATATAGATATGCCACACAGCCAAAATTATGAATATACATACAAAGTTTCTAATAACAATACAAATTTCATAATCGCTTAACACATAAATGAACAATTAACATTTCTTGTCGACACAGGAGCCGACGTATCATTACGTCGCACTACAACAATTTATGATGATGAACCATTAAATATAGAGAACAGATGCAAATTGACAGGCATCACTGAAGAAGAAATACCTTAATTAGGGACAAGTAAACTTGAATTATCACTAGCAAACCAGACATGCAAATACAAATTCCATCAAGAAGATGACCATTTCCCAATAGAGACAGACGGAATAATAGGGAGAAACTTTTTAAAAAAATACTTATGCAAAATAGACAACGAAACATTTACAATTTCTTTATTTACTAACAATGAAACTATAACTCTGTCAATGCAAACAAAAGCATTCGACACATTAAAAATAACTATACCACCACGAACAAAAATTATACAACCATTGAAATTAAACCTTACTGAAGATTGCGTAACACTTATAGCCTATTTCCGATGTGCGAAAGAATTCTTTCGTTCGAATAAAATTATTGAAAACAAAAACAAATTCTAAAAATTTGTTTTTGTTTTCAATGTAGTTATACGAAAGAAAGAATTCTTTCGCACATTAGAAATAGGCTATTAATATTATTTTTTTAATTTTTTTTTTATTTATTAAAACCATAATTAGTACAATGAATTAAAAGCGGTAATAGTGAATTAAAAAGCGCTATTTTTTTAAGTAATTCAATAGCACAATAAAAATCCGAATGACACATATTAAAATTTTAAAATAAGACATAACTTTACAGGGCAATAAACTACGACATATTAAGTTACACAAATGTAAACAATGACGAACATTTTGAACAAATTCGAAATGACTTGCAATTAAATAATACTGATAAATATGCAAAATCAGAATTAATAAACATATTCAAAAGATATAAAAATGTATTTCAGTTAGAGAACGAGAAATTAACTGTAAACAATTTTTATAAACAAAACATTACAATTTCAGATAACACTACGGTGTATATAAACAAGTACAGACCAGAGAATGACAAAAGTATCATTTTAAGTACTCTTTTAGTATTAGTGAACAAACATGTATGGGCATGTATGGGTAAAGATCAAAATCATACACATACATAAAGTTAAATATGTATAGGTATACGCTGGCAATGTGTATTTGTATATTCATTCTTCTTTTAGAAAGTACATGCAGATATAAATAAAACTTGTATTGGCTATCTGCAATACCCATAAGAATAAATAAGTATGTGTATTTACGTATGTATAACGTAAGTATACACAGAGTATGTATACCGTCGCAGAGATGGCAAATGCAATTGTAAAAATTTTGGAATTAGGCAGAAATTCAATTTTGGGTTCTTATACAACTTTAATTACCCGTATTAAAATGAAATGTTTGAATTATAAATCGTTACAGAACGGCGTGTAAATGTATTGAGTGGCGGTTACACTCTTTCTTATTAGCACAACATACAAATCAATACTTACATACAAAAAAAAAAAACAATATCTTCCGTCTCGTGTCACCTCTCTATGCTATGTGCGTGTGACAGCGACAAGTGCACAATTGCAAAATAATTATTTATTTTTGCATGTATAAAACCTTTACGCATCCGCATAATTTTTTTTACACTTGTCGCTGTCCCACGCACATAGCATAGAAAGGTGACACGAGACGGAAGATATTGGTATTGCTGATGTTACAAAAAAATTTATTTTATGTATCAAAAAAAAATATGTAAATAATCCCATACCTGGCTAGTGATCAGAGCACATTTTTGCTAAAACATTTCATACAAAAATTTTTTTTTTCATATTTACGCAGTAGTGCCAAAAATACTGAAAGAACCCATGAATATTTTCTTACACATAGATATGTTATATGTATAGCAGATAACCAAAACGCATTCATGGGTATTGAATAATATCTGCATAACATTCATGTATTTAAGTTTACTGAATGTGGTTGCGTGAAATATTGCCGTGCATAAGTATAAGTAATACACATATTTTTTGCAACGCACAACCATAGCTGTTGTTATTATTTGCGTTATAAGTATGGATATACACAATAACGTTAAGCGTGGGTAAATACCTATGTATATTATTCTTATGGGTACTTGTTGTCATTCTCTGGTACAGACTACCCTACTCACACAAGTACAGAACATGCTGCATGACGATATAACAGAACCATCAATTAGCTCCTACAATGCTCCACTTCTTTTAGTACCCAGATAGAATACAGACGACAAACGAAAATGGAGACTTGTAGTAGACTTTAGAAAGTTAAATGACAAAATAGTTAATGACTAATTTCCACTAACTAGATTAGAGGATATTTTGGATAAACTAAGAAGAAATAAATGGTTTTCGACTCTTGAAATAACTAGCTCATTTCACCAAATTCAGTTGGGCAAGGACTCAAGACCACTCACAGCTTTCTCTACACAACAGATAAGACCAGATAAGGATTTTGTTCTTGGCAGATTTTTTTCATAGTTAATAATGTTGCTTTTAACATTTTTGGAAAAAATACAAATGTTTTCAAAACAAATTTTGTAATCAACAAACATTAAAGACGCACTTTACATTTTTTGGTATAGCCGATGGTTGTATTTTCGCCGCCGTAAGTATGACTGGCGTTCACAACATCTGCAATTTCATATCGGCTTCGAGACACGATGGAATATTTTGTTTCACATGTTTTCGATGCGCGAAGTTCTTACCAAAGCCACAGAACATGGGTACAGAAGTAGTTTACTTAGGACATTTAATTACAAAAGACAGTGTAAAGACAGATCCATCAAAATATGAAGTAATAAAAAATTATCCAATACCTAAAAATAAGAACGAAGTTAGAAATATGAAGTAATAAAAAATTATCCAATACCTAAAAATAAGAACGAAGTTAGACGTTTGATTGCATTTTGCAATTATTACAGGAAATTTATACCAAACTTTGCAAGCATTGCCAAGGAACTAAATGCACTGCTAAAGGAATCAACAAAATTTGTATGGATCGACCAGCGCCAATATGCTTTTGAAGAACTGAAGGAAAAATTAATTAATCCCCCTGTATTACAATATCCGAATATTGATAAACCTTTTATTATCTCAAGGAGAGGTAGGACAAGATTTACAGATTTCATACGCCAATAAATCTCTAAAAAAAAAATGGCACCAACAAATCTATAATTGAAAAAGAACTTTTAGCAATCCATTGGAGTAAAAATTTTTTCAAACCTTACCTATATGGTAGAAAATTCACTGTAGTAACGGACCATAGACCATTGATATCGCTATTCTCACACAAAAATCCATCATCAAAAATTACAAGAAGTAGACTAGATTTATGCGACTATAACTCTTCACAATCATTTATAAAAAGGGGAAGAAAACACTAATACGGACGCATTATCAAGAATAGAAATAAACTCAGACATACTAAAACAAATGAAGAAGAAAAATGAAGATAATTTGAAATTAAAAGAGGTAAAGAAAGTTACAAATAACGACGCACATGAAGTTAAGAACGATAAAGAAATGAATAAAGCGCGCGACTAACGAATCCGAGCGTTTTTTTAAATGAAATAAAATAAAACACAAAAAGGAATTTCGTTTTTTAAACAAAAAGATTTTTTTTTAATTTCTTTTAGAAATCCACTGTACTCAACATTACTGTCTTCTTTTCTATTTTATTCTGCCTCTTAAAAACTAATTACAATATTTATTATTTAAAAATTCAGCTGACGTCTGTTGAAAAGCTTGTTTATCAATTTTTGTAATTTTGGTCAAAAAATATATTGCAAAAAATAAAGTAACAAATATTAAGGATTAAGGCTGACTACTAGATTGCGAAATATTATTATTGTCAAGTGACAGGTATGCAGTTTATTGAACTTGTATTAAATTTAGTAAGTTGTTATTATTGCTGATTAATAAAAGGTAAGTTTGTTTAACTGGTAATATGAATACTATGAATGCAATATTGTTATTGTTGCCAATTAAGGGGAAGGGAATGTATTGAGCTATTGGAATGGGTGGTTGACGTAACTCCTCCCCCGTTTGACTGAAAACTATCCTGAGTTTATATAATTACTTTTGTCGCTAATAGACTAAATGTGAAAGCCAGGCCATTGAAAGTGTAGTTTAATTTTTTATGAAATCTAATTCCTTCAATTTGTTGAATATTTTCTATCTGATTGGATATTATTTCATCAAACGTTAGCTGAGATGTAATATTATTTAAATTAAAGTTATTGTCAATTAAAAAATGTTGTTCAAACCAGAGAATGACAACAAGTACCCATAAGAATAATATACAGAGGTATTTACCCACGCTTTACGTTATTGTGTATATCCATACTTATAACACAAATAATAATAACAGCTATGGTTGTGCGTTGCAAACAATATGTGTATTACTTATACTTATGCACGGCAATATTTCACGCAACCACATTCAGTAAACTTAAATACATGAATGTTATGCAGATATTATTCAATACCCATGAATGCGTTTTGGTTATCTGCCATACATATAAAATATCTATGTATTAGAAAATATACATGGGTCCCTTCAGTATTTTTGGCACTACTGCGTAAATATAAAAAAAAAAAATTTTGTATGAAATGGTTTAGCAAAAATGTGCTTTAATCACTAGCCAGGTATGGGACTATATATATATTTTTTTGATACATAAAATAAAATTTTTTGTAGCATCAGCAGTGCCAATGTATGTCTACATACATATATGTAAATAAAATTATAATTTTTTGTTTTTCAATTGATATTTTCTGATATTTTTTATATTGAACTTACAAAATAGATTAACTCACGTGGAAGATAATATATGAACCGGAGGTTGGTCCATCGCCAAATCGATCAACTAAGACGGAGCAAATAAATGCTCAAAACATGTAAATTCATATATACTTAGATCTACTATTATTTCTTCATATTTACATAAAAAATTTATGTTCGAATTTTGACCATTAGGCAAACGCTAGTATAATTTTTATATCCTAAATTGGTATCTTCGAAATTAAAGAAAAACAAATTAAAGATGGGTTAACCCTTACGGTACAAATAAAAATTTTTGAGGCGGCAGTACGCTACTTTTAAACCGAAACTATGCGAAAATAAACATAAAATGAAACGTTTGAATTAAAAATCGTTACAAAACGGCGTCTAAATGTATTGAGTGGCGGTTACACCCTTTCTTATTAGCACAGCATGCAAATCAATACATACATACATTAAAAACAATATCTTCCGTCTCGTGTCACCTCTCTATTCTATGTGCGTGTGACAGCGACAAGTGTAAAAAAATTATGCGGATGCGTAAAGGTTTTTTACGTGCAAAAATAAATAATTGTTTTGCACTTGTGCACTTGTCGCTGTCACACGCACATAGCATAGAGAGGTGACACGAGACGGAAGATATTGTTTTTTATGTAGGTATGTAAGTATTAATTTGTATTTTGTGCTAATAAGAAAGAGTGTAACCGCCACTCAATACATTTATATATGTATTTATAATGTTTGCTTAGACGCCGTTCTGTAACGATTTATAATTCAAACAATTCATTTTAATACGGGTAGTCAAAGTTGTATAAGAACCCAAAATTGAATTTCTGCCTAATTCCAAAATTTTTAAAATTGCATTTGCCATCTCTGTGACGATATACATACTCTGTGTATACTTACGTTATACATACGTAAATACACATACTTATTTATTCTTATGGGTATTGCAGATAGCCAATACAAGTTTTATTTATATCTGCATGTACTTTCTAAAAGAAGAATGAATATACATCAGGGGTTTCCATTTCTTTGCACAATTGTGCGCACCACTACTAACACATATTTTTATACTCTTCAATTCAGTCGTCGATGTGACTTCGACAAGTGTGCATGTCTAGCGGATGCTATATTATTTTGTTTCAGCTTACACTCAAAAAATATTGTGCGGTCAAAAATGCTTTTGGTAACATCCAATGCCTTGCGTGCAATTTTTATTTAGAGTTTAAATTTTAAGACTGAAATGTAGAATAATGTTACATATCATAAGTTTAATGCAAAGCAAAGAACTTTGTAAAATGGTAATTATTTCAGATTTAAAAGCAATTTTTAATATTTCAAATAAAAAATTTCAAAATGTCTAACAGTCCTATGTGGAAGAAGCTGAAAGTCACATTTATTATATGTTTTATTTTACATATGTATATGGATTCGGTTCTTATAATTTTACAGCACTTTTTTTTTTTTCTTATGCAATACTAAAAATTATTATTATAAATTATTAACACCGTGGTAATAGTTATAAAACAGATTACCCAGTTTTGGTATTTAAAAATATTAATGTGTTCTTATAAAAATAATTAAAAACTCTGCTAATTTTTTTCTTGAGTGTGATTATACGTTATGCTGTTAAAAAAAATTATATATGTATTTGATGATACGTAATTTTTAATTTTGTTAATGACTTAAAATTATATAAAAATACATATGTAACGTGAATCCTAATCAACAAAAATTTCAAATTTTCCAATAATATATACATTGTTTTGCATTTAAGCTAACGATATGTGTTTTGTTTGTGAAAAAAAATTATTTGATGCCTGTAAAAGGGTCCCTTTTTCTTTCGTTAAAAAGACGTACCTAAATGCAGAAATTATTAAGAAAAAAAAAATAGCCACAAGAATTTGTTGGTATTTTGTGCTTGTAAAAATATTTTTGTTTCTGTACCAATCGCGTCGGTGGGTTTTTTTTTTCTTTGAAAACACTTTTCTTAAGTAAGTAAAAATATTTAAAAAACAAGTTAAAAAAGTTTTGTTTTCCTACAATTTATGTGTAAACCTATACACATAAAAGCAAATGTGACAGCAGGTAAAATTTTTGGGTAAGAAGATGTGTTTTATTGATGTATTAATGAAACTTCATTGTTTCGCACTATTTTTATTGCTTACTTTTTTATGCTACAATTATATGACCGAGTCCAAAGAGTTAACCTTACTAATTTATGGTATTTATTTAACGTTACTTTGACCTGTTATAATGACTATACATTTTTGCAGGCAAACTCAGGTGCGCATTTGGTATTTTGTAAAAAGTTATGATATACCATTAGCAAGAATTAAAATGTATGCACAGATGTTTGAAGTATGAGTAACCCAACAACGTGAATACCCTTTCTATTTTACTTACCACTATGAATACCCTAACTTTTTACTAAAATAACTTTTTCACGTTATAATTTTCATGTAATTTATTTTATTTTTGAATAAATAGACCAGGGAAATCCATTTCTATGCACAATTGTGTGTACCACTTCTAATACATATTTTTGTTTCTGGTTAACAGAAAAAACTTTGTGATGGCACTCAAAAAATACTGTGCGGTCAAAAACGCTTTTGGTAGCATCCAATGCCTTATATGCTATGCAACATTTATGAAAGGAACGGAATATGTTATTAAACGGCATTGCGATCGTTTTCATAATAATATAAATAATTTAAATGATAAGGAAAGAGAAGACCTGTTTTATAAAAAAAAACAATTTTTTTTATAAAAATTGAAAAATGGTTATTAGAAGAGGAAATTTATGAACCAAAATCAGTTCCCAAATTGAAAAAGGAGATTTTAAGTTTAGTAATATTGGAAATTGTTAAGAAAGGAAGACCATTGTGGGATGGTGTTTTTATCAAGCAATTGCTTAAAAAAAATTGGGAAAGGCTTAATTATAATACTAAATTTATAGAGTCTCTTCCCCTGTCCAGTCAAACTGTAGGCCGTCGTACTGTTCAATAAGGAACATGTGTAGAATCTGAAATTAGGGAAAAAGTAATTAATTGCGAATTTTTTTCACTGACATAAATGATCTGTGTGAACTTGTAATTTGTATTCGATGTTGTTGTATGATGTCACAGAAAAGCTTCTTACCATTGTAGACATAAACAAATTTGCTGGAGTCTGCACAGGTGGAGCCAATGAATTGTTGGGGAAACATAATGGGCCAATTAAAAAAACACGAATTTGCAGTTCATAATTTTCAGTGCATAATTCATCAGACCGCTCTTGCATCGAAATTCATAAATGATACCCCAGCTATGAAGACAGCAGAGGATATAATAAATAAAATTCGAGGCGGACATCAAGCGCTTACCCACCGAAAATTTGTAACGTTTTTAAAATACAAAAATGCTGTTAATTGTGACCTGAAAATGTTTCCAGAAGTTCGGTGGCTTAGTCGCGGTGATTGCCTGAATAGACTTTATGATTTAAGAGAAGAAGTTCTTCAGTTCCTAGAAACTGAGAAAAAGTTTTAGTACAGTGTTTAAAAGACAATAATTTTATTTTAGACTTAGCTTTTTTGGCAGATACGACAAGTTTGTTAAATGAACTTAATTTGGAATTGAAAGGAAAGGAACGCAATATATGCGACTTGTCAAAAATCATTCCCAATTTTAAAACAAAACTTTTTCTTATTTTTTCCCAAATTAAAACTGGTGATTTTTCCAATTTTCCAAAAGCTTCACTTGTTTATAGAAATCTCGAAATCGACAAAAGATATGAATATACCGAAATATATAAAATACAGTTTTCAATAGTTTTCAAGATTTTGTAATTTTACAACCGCTTTTAGATCTTTTCGAAAACCCTTTTCGTTTCGATGTAAGCAACTACGAATTTGATATTCAATCAGAACTAATCATACTACGAAACGAAGTAAATGCTCCAGACGAAAATAATATTGTAGAGTTCTGGAAAGATTTGGATGGCGAGTTCTATCCTGAAGTAAAAAAAAAATCATTTAAGTGCCTCTCTTTATGCGAACAAATTTTTTAGGATTTAAAATTTATTTGTTCCAAGCAACGTAATAAATTAAGTTCATCCCATTTGAAAAGCATTCTACTATTACGAAACTGCCATAAAAGTATAAATTAAGAAGATTTTATTTTATAAGTTGTATAACACAAGGGAACAAAATTAAACATTTTTTGTGTTGATAGAAAATTTGTAGCAGTTCTTTACCAATTCAATGTCGCTGATTTTAAAACTGCACTTTTTTTTCTATCAGCTGTGATTTGCGTGCAGTATTCATTTTTTTTTTTGAATTATTAAGACATAAAAATCTTAATTTTTTTACAATTGTTTGATAAGATATTTTAAACTGATTTAGAGTCAAAAAGCTTTCGAATAAAAAAAGGGCAGTTTTAAAATCAGCGACATTGAATTGGTAAAGAATTGCTACAAATTTTTTATCAACACAAAAAATGTTTAATTTTGTACCTTTGTGTTATACAACTTATAAAATATATTACTAACATTTTATTTCGGCTGTAAATGAATGCATTCTCTCAATTTTTTTACTCTCTGGTACTCACTACTACCCAACCAAAAAATTTTTGGAAATCCCTGATATACATATACACATTGCCAGCGAATACCTATACATATTTAACTTCAACTTGTTATGGGTAATGGTATGTATTAGAGATCTGCATTTGTGCGATTAAACGACACATGAATTCACATACCAGACTGGCCAGTAGTGTGTTGTGTGTGATTTTAGAATCATACACAATTTATTGTGTGTAAGAAATAACCTATGTGTGCAAAGCGTTCAATTATTTATGTGAGTGTTGTTAGAGAAATGTTTGATACAGGTATAAACAAATATGCTCTTTTACACGAGTAAATACACTTGTGTGGCGATGTACATATTGTGTTTTATCAACACAACATGTGTTTTGTGTTTTTGAAATATTTTTATCGTATCGAAAACAAAATATTAGTAAAAATATATTGTATTAAAAGTGATACCAACTTTTTAGAAGCAAAAAGTAGTTTTAAATATATTTTTAAACAAATGAAATTTTTGTTAATTTTTTTGTTTTAATTTTTTTTAAATCAAGAGAACTTATAACTTATTTTTAAACGTTAATAGATTATTTTTATTTTATAACGAGCTTTCTTTCTTAGCTTTGATAATTTTTTTAAGTTTTAAGTTGAACAATTTTACATTTTTTTGACATTATTTAATTTTTTATCGATAATTTTAGTGAAATATTTGACGGTTTGCATAATAATAATATTTTTATTTATAATTTTATTACTGTTATTGTTTTTGCATATAAAAAATATATTTTTTACAACTATTTTTTTTTCTTACTTTTTTTATAACGATAGGGAAAATTATCAAATAGGGGAAAAACCAATTTAAACAAAACAAGAAAGACAACAAACACACGAATAATTAGTGTGATTTTTAACTTAACTCAGGTTTTTTTTATTGTAAGATGTATGAATTTGAGTTCATCAAACAATGAACAATAATAGGGACACACACACAATTAGTGTTAGTGTATGTGGCTGTGTTGATCTCTCATTTCAAATGATTGAGCGTGAATGACTAGCTCTCATTTTTTTACACATTTGATTTGAATATCAAATACACACACAACAATCATTTGGCTAGCAAATACATTTGTGCAGACCTCTAGTATGTATGTGTATATTTTTGATCTTTATCCATACATGCCCATTAGGGTTGCCGCTATTTTGCAAAATGTCGAATTTCAAGAACTGCGCCCCCCTTTTTTTTGCACTCGGTTTAAATATTTAATGGTGAAAATTTGAGCCAAATCGGACAATTCTAAACCGCGCCACACAGAGGTCAAATTCGTAATTTTTTGTCAAAAATACGTATTTTTCCTAATTTAACAATTGCACTTCCAATTTTTTTAAAAAGATGTGGGTGTTTATTTTATAAACAAAAAAATAAATAAAAAACAATAAATAACCAAACAAAATTGATAGCAAACAAAATAAAAACTAATTAACAATTCTATTAGAAACCAATAAAAAAAAACAAAGTAAAAATAAAATAAATTAACCCGTCTAAAGTAAGAAACTAAATATGTCTTTAAAAATGGAATAAACGTCTATAGTTCGAATTCAGTAAATAAGTCCTTTAAAGTTGAATTTTTGGAGTATTGGTGCCTATAATGTTGAACAACCGTAAATGCAAGGAAAGTTTAAGAATATTATTTTAGATACATATTTAATTCAATATATTTTACCTTAAAAATATACTGTCGCTGCTCTTCGTCTTTTGTTAATTTTTGATGGTATTCCTGAATTAATTTTATACCCCTTTCTGCACAGTCATTTACAATCTTAAGGTTTTCAAAGATGTGTTTCCCGTTCCTATATACTTCCGAATCCTTCCAAGTTCTTGAATCTGATTTTAAAAATATTTCAGAAATGTTGAAACGCTTAAATAAGTTTTTGGTATTTGGAGAAAATAGTGCTTCCAGAATGATTGAATCATCTCTATTAATGAAATATTTTAAATCTTCTGGTTTTAGTAAAAGTTTTTTTGGAACGTACTCTTTGTCTTCTAAAGATTCTTCAGATATTCCAATGCCCATTTTCTCTACCAACTTCGCCTTAGTTTCTGCACAAATCCTTGGATCAAATAAAGCAAATCCAACACACTCTTTGCTTAAATAAAATAAATACTTCACTATTTTTGTAATTGCTTTTTCTGAAATGTTTTTGTTTATTTCCTTATACTCTTTTATACCATTTAGTGGGGCTAATACAGCATTTTAAGCGTCGAACCAAAAAACTGAATAGCATTTTATTATGAATCCGGCGAGTTCTTTTAATCCTTTAAAAACTGTTTTCGAAAAAGCAAAATTTTGAGACAGTAAATGGCTTTAGACATCCACCTAGCTAAATGAAACGCCCCAGGCTTGTAAAACGAAATACCTTTAGGCATTTGGTATTTTGTAAAAAGTTATGATATACCATTAGCAAGAATTAAAATGTATGCACAGATGTTTGAAGTATGAGTAACCCAACAACGTGAATACCCTTTCTATTTTACTTACCACTATGAATACCCTAACTTTTTACTAAAATAACTTTTTCACGTTATAATTTTCATGTAATTTATTTTATTTTTGAATAAATAGACCAGGGAAATCCATTTCTATGCACAATTGTGTGTACCACTTCTAATACATATTTTTGTTTCTGGTTAACAGAAAAAACTTTGTGATGGCACTCAAAAAATACTGTGCGGTCAAAAACGCTTTTGGTAGCATCCAATGCCTTATATGCTATGCAACATTTATGAAAGGAACGGAATATGTTATTAAACGGCATTGCGATCGTTTTCATAATAATATAAATAATTTAAATGATAAGGAAAGAGAAGACCTGTTTTATAAAAAAAAACAATTTTTTTTATAAAAATTGAAAAATGGTTATTAGAAGAGGAAATTTATGAACCAAAATCAGTTCCCAAATTGAAAAAGGAGATTTTAAGTTTAGTAATATTGGAAATTGTTAAGAAAGGAAGACCATTGTGGGATGGTGTTTTTATCAAGCAATTGCTTAAAAAAAATTGGGAAAGGCTTAATTATAATACTAAATTTATAGAGTCTCTTCCCCTGTCCAGTCAAACTGTAGGCCGTCGTACTGTTCAATAAGGAACATGTGTAGAATCTGAAATTAGGGAAAAAGTAATTAATTGCGAATTTTTTTCACTGAAATAAATGATCTGTGTGAACTTGTAATTTGTATTCGATGTTGTTGTATGATGTCACAGAAAAGCTTCTTACCATTGTAGACATAAACAAATTTGCTGGAGTCTGCACAGGTGGAGCCAATGTAATGTTGGGGAAACATAATGGGCCAATTAAAAAAACACGAATTTGCAGTTCATAATTTTCAGTGCATAATTCATCAGACCGCTCTTGCATCGAAATTCATAAATGATACCCCAGCTATGAAGACAGCAGAGGATATAATAAATAAAATTCGAGGCGGACATCAAGCGCTTACCCACCGAAAATTTGTAACGTTTTTAAAATACAAAAATGCTGTTAATTGTGACCTGAAAATGTTTCCAGAAGTTCGGTGGCTTAGTCGCGGTGATTGCCTGAATAGACTTTATGATTTAAGAGAAGAAGTTCTTCAGTTCCTAGAAACTGAGAAAAAGTTTTAGTACAGTGTTTAAAAGACAATAATTTTATTTTAGACTTAGCTTTTTTGGCAGATACGACAAGTTTGTTAAATGAACTTAATTTGGAATTGAAAGGAAAGGAACGCAATATATGCGACTTGTCAAAAATCATTCACAATTTTAAAACAAAACTTTTTCTTATTTTTTCCCAAATTAAAACTGGTGATTTTTCCAATTTTCCAAAAGCTTCACTTGTTTATAGAAATCTCGAAATCGACAAAAGATATGAATATACCGAAATATATAAAATACAGTTTTCAATAGTTTTCAAGATTTTGTAATTTTACAACCGCTTTTAGATCTTTTCGAAAACCCTTTTCGTTTCGATGTAAGCAACTACGAATTTGATATTCAATCAGAACTAATCATACTACGAAACGAAGTAAATGCTCCAGACGAAAATAATATTGTAGAGTTCTGGAAAGATTTGGATGGCGAGTTCTATCCTGAAGTAAAAAAAAAATCATTTAAGTGCCTCTCTTTATGCGAACAAATTTTTTAGGATTTAAAATTTATTTGTTCCAAGCAACGTAATAAATTAAGTTCATCCCATTTGAAAAGCATTCTACTATTACGAAACTGCCATAAAAGTATAAATTAAGAAGATTTTATTTTATAAGTTGTATAACACAAGGGAACAAAATTAAACATTTTTTGTGTTGATAGAAAATTTGTAGCAGTTCTTTACCAATTCAATGTCGCTGATTTTAAAACTGCACTTTTTTTTCTATCAGCTGTGATTTGCGTGCAGTATTCATTTTTTTTTTGAATTATTAAAACATAAAAATCTTAATTTTTTTACAATTGTTTGATAAGATATTTTAAACTGATTTAGAGTCAAAAAGCTTTCGAATAAAAAAAGGGCAGTTTTAAAATCAGCGACATTGAATTGGTAAAGAATTGCTACAAATTTTTTATCAACACAAAAAATGTTTAATTTTGTACCTTTGTGTTATACAACTTATAAAATATATTACTAACATTTTATTTCGGCTGTAAATGAATGCATTCTCTCAATTTTTTTACTCTCTGGTACTCACTACTACCCAACCAAAAAATTTTTGGAAATCCCTGATATACATATACACATTGCCAGCGAATACCTATACATATTTAACTTCAACTTGTTATGGGTAATGGTATGTATTAGAGATCTGCATTTGTGCGATTAAACGACACATGAATTCACATACCAGACTGGCCAGTAGTGTGTTGTGTGTGATTTTAGAATCATACACAATTTATTGTGTGTAAGAAATAACCTATGTGTGCAAAGCGTTCAATTATTTATGTGAGTGTTGTTAGAGAAATATTTGATACAGGTATAAACAAATATGCTCTTTTACACGAGTAAATACACTTGTGTGGCGATGTACATATTGTGTTTTATCAACACAACATGTGTTTTGTGTTTTTGAAATATTTTTATCGTATCGAAAACAAAATATTAGTAAAAATATATTGTATTAAAAGTGATACCAACTTTTTAGAAGCAAAAAGTAGTTTTAAATATATTTTTAAGCAAATGAAATTTTTGTTAATTTTTTTGTTTTAATTTTTTTTAAATCAAGAGAACTTATAACTTATTTTTAAACGTTAATAGATTATTTTTATTTTATAACGAGCTTTCTTTCTTAGCTTTGATAATTTTTTTAAGTTTTAAGTTGAACAATTTTACATTTTTTTGACATTATTTAATTTTTTATCGATAATTTTAGTGAAATATTTGACGGTTTGCATAATAATAATATTTTTATTTATAATTTTATTACTGTTATTGTTTTTGCATATAAAAAATATATTTTTTACAACTATTTTTTTTTCTTACTTTTTTTATAACGATAGGGAAAATTATCAAATAGGGGAAAAACCAATTTAAACAAAACAAGAAAGACAACAAACACACGAATAATTAGTGTGATTTTTAACTTAACTCAGGTTTTTTTTATTGTAAGATGTATGAATTTGAGTTCATCAAACAATGAACAATAATAGGGACACACACACAATTAGTGTTAGTGTATGTGGCTGTGTTGATCTCTCATTTCAAATGATTGAGCGTGAATGACTAGCTCTCATTTTTTTACACATTTGATTTGAATATCAAATACACACACAACAATCATTTGGCTAGCAAATACATTTGTGCAGACCTCTAGTATGTATGTGTATATTTTTGATCTTTATCCATACATGCCCATTAGGGTTGCCGCTATTTTGCAAAATGTCGAATTTCAAGAACTGCGCCCCCCTTTTTTTTGCACTCGGTTTAAATATTTAATGGTGAAAATTTGAGCCAAATCGGACAATTCTAAACCGCGCCACACAGAGGTCAAATTCGTAATTTTTTGTCAAAAATACGTATTTTTCCTAATTTAACAATTGCACTTCCAATTTTTTTAAAAAGATGTGGGTGTTTATTTTATAAACAAAAAAATAAATAAAAAACAATAAATAACCAAACAAAATTGATAGCAAACAAAATAAAAACTAATTAACAATTCTATTAGAAACCAATAAAAAAAAACAAAGTAAAAATAAAATAAATTAACCCGTCTAAAGTAAGAAACTAAATATGTCTTTAAAAATGGAATAAACGTCTATAGTTCGAATTCAGTAAATAAGTCCTTTAAAGTTGAATTTTTGGAGTATTGGTGCCTATAATGTTGAACAACCGTAAATGCAAGGAAAGTTTAAGAATATTATTTTAGATACATATTTAATTCAATATATTTTACCTTAAAAATATACTGTCGCTGCTCTTCGTCTTTTGTTAATTTTTGATGGTATTCCTGAATTAATTTTATACCCCTTTCTGCACAGTCATTTACAATCTTAAGGTTTTCAAAGATGTGTTTCCCGTTCCTATATACTTCCGAATCCTTCCAAGTTCTTGAATCTGATTTTAAAAATATCTCAGAAATGTTGAAACGCTTAAATAAGTTTTTGGTATTTGGAGAAAATAGTGCTTCCAGAATGATTGAATCATCTCTATTAATGAAATATTTTAAATCTTCTGGTTTTAGTAAAAGTTTTTTTGGAACGTACTCTTTGTCTTCTAAAGATTCTTCAGATATTCCAATGCCCATTTTCTCTACCAACATCGCCTTAGTTTCTGCACAAATCCTTGGATCAAATAAAGCAAATCCAACACACTCTTTGCTTAAATAAAATAAATACTTCACTATTTTTGTAATTGCTTTTTCTGAAATGTTTTTGTTTATTTCCTTATACTCTTTTATATCATTTAGTGGGGCTAATACAGCATTTTAAGCGTCGAACCAAAAAACTGAATAGCATTTTATTATGAATCCGGCGAGTTCTTTTAATCCTTTAAAAACTGTTTTCGAAAAAGCAAAATTTTGAGACAGTAAATGGCTTTAGACATCCACCTAGCTAAATGAAACGCCCCAGGCTTGTAAAACGAAATACCTTTAGGTAGAGTGCCTCCCAAATATATTATAATAAGCTCCAGAAATTCCTTGTAATCATCTCTCGGTAATGCCTCCAATAGCTTTTGGTTACAAAAAGCAATTATTTCTTCATACTCATCTTTTAATATTTCCTTAATTCTTGAGTCATGTATTCCAGGCTCGTACTTGTCTTGCTGAATTTGATGCCAAACCTTTCTAAATTTTTTGAACACAACTATATCAGGACCTGTGATATGTACTCCAACATTTGCTTCCAAAAACACAGCAGACAAAACTATTTCAAAAATGTGATGCCGGCAGCCCATAAATAAAATGTCACGTCCAATTCTTTTTTCTAGTAAAATGCATGCCCCTTTGAATCTTCCAGTGTTTGATGATGTTGTATCGAAAACAAATGCCTCAGTTTTGTCTAAAATACTATGTTCATCCAAAGTATCAAAGACAGCGGAAGATATTTCTAGACCTGTTCCAGAGGGAATATCAGGCATATTTAAAATTTGTTCAATGTTAGGCGCGGTAGCTATTATTGACAAACGATCTTCCGTCTTCCCGGTTATGTTATTTAAAAGCTTCTGGTCCCAATGTATGGTAAGTGGTTGATCTATTGCTCTAAGCTTTTGAACAATATTCTTGCTGAGCTCTTCTCTTAAAACCTCTCGTTGATGGCGCATAGAAGTGCGATTTATCACATATTCATTTGAGTTCAAGCTTAACGCATCTAAAACTTTTTATTTTATTTAAAAAGAAAGAATTTAAATGATGAAAATAAGTATATAAAACACAATTGTTATATTTTGTTATTAAAATTTGTTTAGCCTTTCATTGTGTTTGTTTTATGCAGGGCTGCCAGATAAATTTGTGAAAAAAAACGTCAACATCCTAAGAAAAAATAAAAAAATCGTCTATTTTTTTCGGACAATTTAAAATTAATTTTGACGAATTTTGTTCGATTTTTATCATATAATCACAAATTTTTATCATATAAACACATAATCAAAAAAAAAAAAAAAAAAACATTAAGTTCATGGGTAAAATACATATTTTATACATACATAAGCTTGAGGTCTATTTAAATAAAATTATTTATTTTATTTTCCTTAATCCGATAAGAGTTTAAAATTTCAGATTGTTATTTTTCCCTGCAGAAATCACACAAAGGAGTGACAAAATATTATATTGAAATAAAATAAACACTTTTGGACAAAGTAAAAGGCAAAAATTTCCTAAAGTGCATTGACTGAAAAATGGGGTAATAGTTTAATCTTTTGATCACACAAACAAATGTATTAAATAATCCAAGCAAATAAAAATTAAACAGTTTGCCGATACATTTTTTAATCTGCCTTGTTTTTAAAGATATCGGTTTTCTGTGGTGCCTAATATACAAACATATAAAACTATTTAAAATTGTTTTATTTCAAAGACTGTATCGTCACTAGAAAAAAATCAGCAAATTTTCACTTTGCCAATTTTGGAACAAAAAAAAATCGTCAAAATGTCGATAAATCTTTAAATCTGGCAGCCTTATTTTTATTATATATATTTCTTTCGTTGACGTTTCGCTTGCATTTGACACTTAATTACTGGAAGTATTCCAGTTAAAACAGAATCTGTGTTGTCTGTTCTCGCATTTAAATACAGAAACACTTTTTTCTCACAAATCGAGAAACGATGAAATTTTTTGTTTCGCACTTAATATGAGAAAATTTGCGATGCGAGAAATACAGAAACGAGCTACAGTATATGCACGACATCCCTGTTGCTTAGTCTTATCTTGTCAAAAACAGCAGCAAGTCTGGGCGTTAAAATATTTTTTCGCGCTCTTTTGACTTTATTTGTTCTCGTAGTTTCCGTTTCTTCTTCACTTTCTTCGGCTTCAGAATCTGACATAGTAAAATTATTTACATCTACAAAAAGGTTAATTTAAAAATGTCTATTACATACAAACAAATATTAAGGTTTTTTTTATCATAAGTAAAAGCAACCTATTAAAATTACCTGCTGAATTCGATGGGGTTTGCATATTTCTTCTCTTTCTCTCTTCCTCCGCCTCGAATCGTTTTTGGGTTCTTTCGTTCTTTTTTAATAATTTATAATCTATTCCAAGCATGCTGCCAGGGCGACCTCTTAATCTTTGATTTCTCAGAAACAGTTTTTCTTCCTCCACGTTAATTAGACTTAATGCATCATTATGAGCAATATCAAATAAATCATTTAGGCCACTTTTCCATTCTTCTCTTCTGATAATATACGTGTCTCCATCTCTTTTTCTAGTTTTAGCAAGGGTTCTCCAATCTTCATGCAAGTCCAGAAGCTTTTTAACAGATCTGTGAAATTGTTGCACCGGAATTTTAGCTTTTTCCCAAAATATTGAGCATTCTTTTAAAACTATTCGAGCACTTTCTTCTACACTTAACTTTGCTACTCTAGTATTAAAAAATAAAACTTTTAGACATTGCCCCTTTGATGGAAGCTTTGCTCCTGTTATCTGGAAATTTGGAAATCCAACTAGTTAAATTTCTTCTCTTGAAGTCGACATTTCTTACACGATATAAATTTAAAATCAAAACACACGCGAAATTTGGAATCGTTTTAAAACACAAACATACAAGTTTAAACTTTATGTAATTGTTTAAATAATGTGTTTAACTAATGTGTATTTGGGAGTTCCCCTTTTTAATAATTGAATATATGGCGTATTTACTCAGCGGGGTGTTTACACAATGAGTGTATAGCGAATTTACTCAGCGGTGTGTTTACACAATGAGTGTGTGGCGAATTTACATATAAATAAATATTTATCTAATTTAATTCTTTTATTATAAATATTTGTTTTTAAAAAAATTAAAAAGACGTGTTTAAAAAATTTACTAAAAGTGCATTTAAAAAAGGAAATGTATGAAAATTCTTAATAATGGGGCATTTCTGACCCAATGCATTATTAAGGTTATTTATTTAAGACAGAAAACCACCTGAGCTTAACATCTGAATAAAAAACTATTTATTTAGTAATTTTTATTGTTAAATTAGGAAAAATACGTATTTTATATGAAATTTTTGAGAAAAAACTACGAATTTGAACTTTTGACCTCTGTGTGGCGCGGTTTAGAAATGTCCGATTTGGCTCAAATTTTCACCATTAAATATTTAAACCGAGTGCAAAAAAAATGGGGGGGCGCAGTTCATGAAATTCGACATTTTGCAAAATAGCTGCCACCCTAATGCACATACAATAGAAATGAGAAATATATAAAAGGCTTTAAATGGTTACAAAATATTGTTTTGCCTATGCATATTTACAAAATAATATATGTAAATGTGTATGTATATGCTAAAATACATATTTGTTTATTGTAAATCTATAATATAAATATCAGATATTTAATTATTAATGTTTTTTACTTACACTAAATACTGTTTTAATACCATTTTAATCAGTTGGTACTTTTTTTGCACAACGGTCAACATTTAAACCTTTTGATTTCCCATCACTGTGTGTGTTGTTTTATGTATAGTATTGCTTTTTTGTTTATGTATGTGAAAAGCTTATGACACGTTTTTAGATGTTCTATAAGTGCACCAACGTGCAAGCAGTCCGTTACAGTAAGTTACGGGAACAGCAACGTTCGCCTAACTCAGCCTTAACTCTACCTTTACGTTCGACTTTGCGTCTTTTATTTAATTTAATAATTTTGTTTATTATCTATTTTACCTTAACTTTTTTTCTAGCTAAATGTTACCACTAGTTAAGGATTGATTTCTAAATTATTTACTGCTATTCTTTTTTAGTTTTTTTTTCATTGTAGATCGTGTATTACGGCTGGGGAGCCATTTAATTAAACATCTAAAATATTTAGTATATTTGAAATTTTTCTTTTTTTTTTTTCTTTTTAAAGTTTTGGTTTCTTGAATTTTTAGGGCCTTTAAAGGCTTATGTTACATAAATTGTGAATAAATAAAAAAAAATAAAATCGTAGCGGAGTTAAAAATAACTCGCCTGTTGTCAACGGGTATGACGACAAAACGTCGATGTTTTCTTTTTACTAATTTTTCCACACTTTCGTTAAGCTCTCTTATTTTCGCAACTTGCCGTACAGCGCGATCAAAAACTGATTTAATGCAAAATCAATTTGGTGAAAACTTTTTTCCAAAAGTGTTCCCGTTCACTGGCCCCCTCGTTGGTGCAATTTAACGCCTCTGGATTGGCTTTGCCGACAAACCAGCAACTCTTAAAGCATTGGAAACGAATATTCAAGCCACCATTAATGCCACACGGCCAAATTTGTGGAAAAAAGTAGTAAATTTAACTGATCGAATGGACCTTGGAACTCGTATCAGCGTTGGACGTATGGCGAAAAACATAATTAAAAAAATAGATGCCACGAAACTATCTTCCAGATTATATAATAAAAACTTGCATTCCAACTATATTTCTGTTTTGTATTATCATTTTAAGTCCTCTTGTAGCCTAAAACCCCCCTTTATAAGTTTATTATTCCGTTTATAATGTCTTTAATATTGATCTGAGGCACTATAAAGTATATATATTTTGGGTCCTTTTTAGGAGCGACATTCATTTAACGATGCCCGTCTGTCTGATCAAATAGGTTTTCCGAAAATCCCAGATATGCTAGAGACGTGGTTGGAATATATTTATTTAGCTTGATCGGCCAACCAATGGCTGAGATATAAGCAAAAAACCACGACTGCCTCTAATTTTCCCATAAATCTCTTGTTGTAGCTGTTTTTTATTATATCTAGAGAACGGCAACAGACAAAGTTCCAAATTAGGTACAAGCATCAACACACAACTTCCGACAAAATTTGGGATTGATTGGTGAAATGGGCGTGGCACAAAATAGATTGATTTATATCTAAACAAATGTATTTATATAACATTCTGTTCTTGTCTTCTGTTTAACGACGATAGTGATGCTATATTCGAGATGACAGGTCAGCTTATGACTGCAGCGCAGAGACCCCTTTAAGCGGAGCACCTACTACCAGGTGTAAAGTGGAGTACCCGTTCGTGAAGGATAAAAAAGCAACTGGCCTAGACGAAATGCCCTCCAAATTCTTAAAACTAATAGATGGTAATAGCTATTGCTAGTGAGGCTTTTTAACTACGTATATGATTAGGGTCAATATCCCCACACTTTTGGCTTAAGTCAATCAACATTTATCATAATACCAAAGAAAAATAATGCAAAAAACTTAAGTCAATATAGACTAATTAGACTCATGTGCCATGCGCTAAAGATATTTCTTCGAATTATACACAGAAGTATATATGCTAAATAGAAGATGATATAGGAGAATTAAAATTTGGTTTTAAGGAAGCAATGGGTACACGAGAAGCGCTAATCAGTATTCAGACACTAATTTACAATTGCCGATATGTCCAGAAAGAAGTGTTCCTGTGCTTTATTGATTGATTCTGAGAAAGCCTTTGACACCGTACAACATGATGAGCTTATGGAGATTTTAACGTCTATTGAAAGAAATGAGAAAGAAATTCGATGCATAAAGATTTTATATTGGCACCAGTCGGCAGGTGTTGTAATAAATGGAGAACTCTCGAATGAAATTTCAAAATCAAAGGGAGCCAGACAATGGTGTATACTATCGCCCTTGTTATTCAATATATCGGAAAAAATATTTCGGCAATCAGTTGAAGGAAAAAGAATAAGCATACAAATAAACGGAAGGCTTATGAATAGTAAGATATGCCGATGCCACTGTGTTACTGGCAAACAGTATGTCTGGTCTACAAACGTTGCTAGACAAACTTTCCAACGTAAGTGGAAATTACCATTACAAAGTCAAAAAAAATGGTTGTCAGCAGGAAAAACACCACGACACTAGGAATACAACGCATGGAAATTGAACGCGTTAAGATATTTTAATGTTTAGGAGTTCGGATAAATGATCAATGGGACGCATCAAAGCAGATTAGATTCAGCATAGAGATCAGGTTAGGTTAGGTTCCATTGGCAGCCGTGATCAAGCACAGCTCACGTGGGTCCATTAATTAGTTCCCGTTGTGTTACCATATCACGCCGTCTCCCATGGGTCCTATGAAATCTGGCTGCTAGTATTCCCATGCAGCCAACCGGTCGATTCAATAAAGGAGTGGATCCTGTTTACATTAACATCGGAGAGACAAGTTTTGTCCCCAAGGGCTCTTCGAGCAAACATTTCGAGTCTTAAGTCTCCGAATGCCGGGCAATTACAGAGAAGATGTTCCGTTGACTCTTCCTCCTCCTCATCGCCGCAACTTCTACACAACTCATTATAAGGGAGCCCCAGCCTCTGGGCGTGCCTTCCAATGGGCCAGTGGCCAGTTATAACCGCAATTAGGTTTCTAAGATGATGTCTGGACAGCTGTAATGCCCGCCGTGTCCTTTTTCCATCTATGATGGGCCAGATTTTCCTGGTTTCCCCACAGGTGGTTTCATCGTGCCACCTCTGACTGTCGATAATATGAAACTTGTGCGCTATAAGTTGCTTACACCGTGGGAGTGAAGCACCTACATAATATGTGGAACCGTCCCGATTCAAGGTGGTACCTGCATACGCCAACGAATCCACCATGCAGTTCCCATGTATGACCCCGTGTCCGGGGACCCAATTAAGGGTGACCAGTTAATATCTCGCTATCTCCTTCAGAGACATCCGGCATTCTCGGACAATTCTCGATGTGATAAACACATTCTCCAGGGATCTTATGGCCGCCCTGCTATCGGTAATAATGTGAATATCCCTTCCAGATATTTCACCGTACCGGATACGTCTCGCGGCTGTGTGGATGGCCATTATCTCGGCCTGGATGATACTGCAGTGGTCTGGCAGCCTTATAGGAATGCTCCAGTTTAGCTGCTCGGAGTATATGCATGAACCGACCCCATACAGTGTTTTGGGCCCTCCGTGAAGATTCGAATCGCATTCGCGGGAATTTGCAGGTCATCATAGTGGACCACGTTATCCAAAATGCTTACCGTGAAGGATCAAAGGTAGGCTCGGGTGTGACATAATCAACATCCATGTGCCAATTAATATCGTTCAGAATGTTAGCATGTCCGATATTGTAATCCCTCCATGCTCCGGTGGCCCTTAGTCTTACCGCCGCGTCCGCAGCTATTCTTTTCGCCAAAATGTCTGGTGGTAACCAGTTTAAAATCGTAAACAATGCCTTAGATGGGGTTGTTCTAATGGCACCTGTTACCGCTATCGCCACCATTCTCATTGTACGTTCAAACCTGGTTTGATTCTTTTCGCCAAAATGTCTGGTGGTAACCAGTTTAAAATCGTAAACAATGCCTTAGATGGGGTTGTTCTAATGGCACCTGTTACCGCTATCGCCACCATTCTCATTGTACTAAGGAGATCGAACGGTTATTATTCGACCGGTTTTAACCGGTTATTTTAGCTTTGCCCAAGTCGGTTATTTTAAAATGCCCATTTTTCGAATAAACCGGTTATTTTGGTATAATAAACCGGTTATTTTAGTTATGTGTAATTTATATACATTTTCCTTACTCTTGTTGTAGATGTACCCGTAATTTAAGTATTTTCTTATTGAATATTTGCCAAACTTAAACTTTTTATGAAGAATGTCATAACAAAATGTAACAAAGGTCAAAAAATATTATGAACACTGTAAATACAAATCGCTTATAAAAGCGTGTGTTCTTGTAGAATAAAAAACCAAAAACTATTCAAAATATTACAAAAACGTGTGCAGTTAAAAAGTAAATAGTAATTTGTGCAAGAGTATTCTAAAAATTAAATATATTTTTATATAAAGATTATCTCTAGATATTTTTCGAACGCGATGTAAAAGATAAAGTTAGGTGCTTGAAGTGCCCTAAAATGATAAGTTCAAAGGTTCTTCCATGTCACGACTTATTAATCACCTTTAATGCTAGACATTAATGTGATCCAAATGAAACTTAACTCCGTTCGAAGTAGTTTTAAGGAGACGACCAATAATACTTTACTACAATACGCTGCAAAAATTAATCATTGGGTGAAATATTAGCCCGTTGTGTTGCCGAGGACGAAATGCCCGTTAAGGCACTAACAACTCTTATGTAGTTCTAGCATCTCTTCAAGGTGAAAACTACAACATTACGGTGGAATCAACGATATGGGAAAATTGTCCACCAATTTTATTTATTAAAACACCAAGAACTAAAAAACAAAATTAAGGAAATCAAACAATGTCATGGAATGTTTTAAATTGTAGTCTACGAAACTATTCGTTTCTATAATGCTGAAACAAAATAATTTGAAATAGATAATCCTGGCTAAGAGGTTTTGTTTGCAACTTTTGAAAAATATGATTGATTTATATAGATAGCTTAACCACCAACAAATTAAAACTCATTCAAAATAAATTTGAAAGAATATTTCAAATAATAACTTTATAAAATTCCTATAATTTTTTTGCTTTTTCAAAACGTATGTCTAGATCAAATATCATTCAACAGTTTCTAAATTACATTATACAAATATCTTCTTACAAATAAAGTTTAGTAAATCAATAAAAAAATGTTGTGGAAATTTAGCTTAAGTTTGATCAATTGATTGGTCCCACTTTTCTTGGATTTTATTGTAAAATATTTGTTGGTTCCTTACCTGTGCAAATGGTTTTGTTTTTATTCAAATTAACGTTTTATTTTAAAAACTTATTTGATTTTTGTGTTTTTAAGAATTCGAATTAAAACCGGTTAACCGGTTATTTAAAAATTGCTTAACCGCAAACCGGGTTTTTTAAAATAGCAACTATTCGTAATATTCGAAAACCGGTTATTGAAAAAAGTCGAATAATCGATCTCCCTACATTGTACGTTCAAACCTGGTTTGATGACTCTTCACTTTGAGCGCCGGCCACCAAACAGCTGCCCGTAGAAGAGAATGGGTTTAATGACACATTCGTATAGCCAGTATACATTCCTCGGGTTAATTCCCCAGTTTAGGCCAATGTCCCTTTTGCAGCAATATAATGCAGTAGCCGCTTTATTAGTCCTGGAACTGGTGTTCATCCTCCAGTTCAGTTTGCTGTCCAGTATAAGCCCAAGATACTTGGCGCTGTTAGACAGTTCCAGTGACACCCCTTTTATCCTCGGGGTATTAAATTTGGGAATTTTGTATCTCCTTGTGAAAAGTACCAGTTCTGTTTTGGCAGGATTTACATCCAGTCCACATCCCTGACACCATTTTGTTAGGACGTCCAATGCGGACTCCATTAGTTCAGCAAAAAAGTCTGGGATCTTTACCTATAGCCACAACTGCAACGTCATCCGCATATGAAACCGTTCTGCAGCATGTCCTTTCCATGGCTCTGAGTAGGATATTCATATTCAGATTCCAAAGTAAAGGTGACAGTACACCGCCTTGCGGGGTGCCCCTAGTCGCAACCTTTGAACTGTTCGAGGCGCCCAAGTTGGATTCGATACGCCTGAAGTGCAAGATACTGCTGACAAATTGAATGCATTCCACCATATGGGCTTAGCTTTGCCCCTCCTGTCGATTCTTTTACAGGATTCGTTTGTTGCCTCCATGAAGACACCAGTCAATGACTCCACTGCGGAGTCGAGCACGGACACACTGTCTATGAGAACCGGGCACATAGGCAGGTTATCCCCGAGTACACTCGCATAGATAGACCAGTCATATCTATGTATTTTGTTGGTTCCTTACCTGTGCAAATGGTTTTGTTTTTATTCAAATTAACGTTTTATTTTAAAAACTTATTTGATTTTTGTGTTTTTAAGTATTCGAATTAAAACCGGTTAACCGGTTATTTAAAAACTTATTTGATTTTTGTGTTTTTAAGTATTCGAATTAAAACCGGTTAACCGGTTATTTAAAAATTGCTTAACCGAAAACCGGGTTTTTTAAAATAGCAACTATTCGTAATATTCGAAAACCGGTTATTGAAAAAAGTCGAATAATCGATCTCCCTACATTGTACGTTCAAACCTGGTTTGATGACTCTTCACTTTGAGCGCCGGCCACCAAACAGCTGCCCCGTAGAAGAGAATGGGTTTAATGACACATTCGTATAGCCAGTATACATTCCTCGGGTTAATTCCCCAGTTTAGGCCAATGTCCCTTTTGCAGCAATATAATGCAGTAGCCGCTTTATTAGTCCTGGAACTGGTGTTCATCCTCCAGTTCAGTTTGCTGTCCAGTATAAGCCCAAGATACTTGGCGCTGTTAGACAGTTCCAGTGACACCCCTTTTATCCTCGGGGTATTAAATTTGGGAATTTTGTATCTCCTTGTGAAAAGTACCAGTTCTGTTTTGGCAGGATTTACATCCAGTCCACATCCCTGACACCATTTTGTTAGGACGTCCAATGCGGACTCCATTAGTTCAGCAAAAAAGTCTGGGATCTTTACCTATAGCCACAACTGCAACGTCATCCGCATATGAAACCGTTCTGCAGCATGTCCTTTCCATGGCTCTGAGTAGGATATTCATATTCAGATTCCAAAGTAAAGGTGACAGTACACCGCCTTGCGGGGTGCCCCTAGTCGCAACCTTTGAACTGTTCGAGGCGCCCAAGATGGATTCGATACGCCTGAAGTGCAAGATACTGCTGACAAATTGAATGCATTCCACCATATGGGCTTAGCTTTGCCCCTCCTGTCGATTCTTTTACAGGATTCGTTTGTTGCCTCCATGAAGACACCAGTCAATGACTCCACTGCGGAGTCGAGCACGGACACACTGTCTATGAGAACCGGGCACATATGCAGGTTATCCCCGAGTACACTCGCATAGATAGACCAGTTGGCCCTTCTTCTGTTCGTGTATGGTTTAACTGAATCAACTCTAAAGGAAAAATTGAAATCAACATACATGTGATCAGAGAAGGAACAGTCCTTTGACACATTCCAATCGCTAATCATATCCGCGAACTTATCACTAATAAGCGTATCATCCAGAACCTCCCTTCTGTTAGTCACAATAAAGGTGTGTTCACTACCTCTATTAACTACTGTTAGTTCGGTTTCTACTATGAAGTCCAAAAGCGACTCACCTCGTGGATTGACATCCGAGCTTCCCCTGACGGTATGATGTGTATTAGCATCAGCACATATTATTAGGGGGATGTTGCGCCTGTTAGCATACGACATCGCCTTCCTGGTTGTGGAGTTAGGAGCATTAGCACCCTGGTCGTGTGCCATGTAGCAGCTCATAAACCAAACTGTACTGGTTTTGCATTCTACTGCGACAGTGCATGTGTCCTTATCGTAAAATCAGAAAGAATGCAAGCTTTAAGGATGTTTTTGACCATAACACAAGCCCTGGTCTTACCTTGGTCGGCTGCGCACAGAGTACTATAGCCGTCTAAGCTGAGTCCGCAAACCCTGTCTATACCAATCGGAGGAGAAGGGCAGCTGACGCCGCTTTAGAGTGATGAAGGTTGATTTGTGTAACCTTCATCATAGCTCATCGCTATGGACGACTGTGACGTTGGCATCCTCTGGGTCGTCGTCCGATTCCAGAAGGATGTCCTCAACGTCCGCCACTTTCCTCTTACCAAAGAAGTCACCCACAAGTCCACTGACCGATTGAATGTCTTCATTGGCCGACGACGTAGCAGAATCGTCTTCCATATGCTCCGTTGATGCTGTTGTTGTGGTGGTAGTCACCGGAGCTTGAGGCTTCCCTTTGTCATCACCTTTGTAGACTCGGAGGAAGATAGTTCCAAATCCATAGAATATCTTCCCCTGGGTCTTCCGAAGTGACGGCAGAGAGTCACTGTTTATTATAACAGTGGCCTTCCTGGACTCTTCAACAGATTCAGAAACCCTCACCACTTTCCAGTCCTGTGTGGGTAGCTGGGGGTTACTGATCTGTATTATTTCCAGGATCTCCTTGGGGTCGGATGGCTCAGCCGGGATCTTGGCAATAGATCTAAGCCTTTGCGGTACATCGGCCAGAGGTATTGCCTCAATCTTAGCGCCCTGCCAAACTTCCCCCAGGGACTCCACGGCAGCCTTGTACACCAGCGCTGAACGCTCATCTGCACACTGTGGTGGTGGTCCAGGGTTACCCCTTAGAACACTCAAGAACGCCCTACTAAGTGCGACGACAACCAGCTTCCAGTTGTTGGAGGAAATGGTGCCGTCACTTGCGTTGGGGTCAATGATCGCCCAGATGAGGTGGTCTTTAGCCACATCTTTGTACGACCTGTTATGCGGCCGTTGAGGCGTATGTTTGGACCTTTTAGTCCCGGGAAGGGCGTCCTCCCCAGACCTTTGCCGTTTAGGCGCTGCTTCGGTTGGTTTCCGTTCAGGATTGCCTTCCTCTGCAGAGGGAGGTACACGTTTTAAACCCTCAATATGGGTTTTTGCCCACTGGAGAGAGGTTTTCTCCTGCTCCGTGAGCTCAGCAACCGGTTTTTCACCAAGTCAGCTGATGATTTTGTAGGCGGAGCGTCTGGTTATGAAGGCCCGTTTGGATGGATTTATGTGCCTTTGGGGTTTTTTAATAGGTGCCGTAGAGGCTGAGGGAGGTGCATCAGAGGGCATCGAATCTTTCTTCGTGTGCTCTCTTTGCACAGGTTTCGGCACATGGGAATCTGGATTTCCGGTAGACTGAGTCTGCACCGCCAAGCCAGCCCCCGAGGAAGGGGTTTTGACAGGTTTTTCTCCCGTCCGGACCTGGGAAGCCTTAGAGGTACCTGGTTTCGAAGAACCCTGTACCAAGCTTGGTTTACGACCGCCTGAAGGCTTAGTCGTGACGAGTTTTTGCGCACTAGTAGCTAATCGTCTAGCAGAGCCTGGCGCAACCACCTTGCTAGACGAGGTCTCAGTAGCATTCAACATACTACAGCGTGATACCGGTGGAGTGCAATAATGCCTTACGAAATAAGGCCTTTAAGGCTTTATTTCACTTTCAATTGAGAAATAAGGCCTTTATTTGCAAAAAGGCTTTATTGCACTTTGAAAGTGAAATAAGGCCTTTATTTAAATTTAGCCAATTGTGCAATAAAGCCTTTATTTTATATTTTTTGATTCTCTTGCCACCTAAATCTTCACTTATTAAAGTTTTTCTGCGTGGCGGCCTGCGGCCGATCTTAGGGGTTTTCTCCTCCATAGGACGCGGCAGGTGGCTTCGCTGAACACAGTTTTCGTGCGCGCGTCTCATTATCTTCCCTAGTGTGACGCGCGCAAGGAAACTTTATTCAGCGAAGCCACCTGCCGCGTCCTATGGAGGAGAAAATCCCTAAGATCGGCCGCAGGCCGCCACGCAGAAAAACTTTATTAAGTGAAGATTTTCAATATTGTTGCGGTTAAATTAATATTTGTGTATGCTTTTTTTTCTTTTTTTCTCATTTTGGTGGGATTCATTTCGTTTCCAGAAGTTGGATTAATTATTAATGTTCTATTAATTTTTGTTAAAATGAAATTTTTTTATAATTTTTCAATAAAATATAAGAAAAATAAAAAATTTTATTGCTTTATTAAAAAAAAAATTTAAGTGCAATAAGGCCTTTAAGGCTTTATTTCACTTTCAATTGAGAAATAAGGCCTTTATTTGCAAAAAGGCTTTATTGCACTTTGAAAGTGAAATAAAGCCTTAAAGGCCTTATTTCGTAAGGTATTATTGCACTCCACCCCTGATACCGACGCTGTAGTAGTAGGATCTCCGGAGATTATAAAGCCCTTTGCCGGATACGTAGGGCGTGAATTTTCGGACATTTCGTGGGGGGTGTGTTTGGGTTGCATTTTATGCCTACTGCCAGGCGAAATTATACCTGCCACTCCTCTGGAGAAAGACGCAGACCATCAGCCGCTCACTATGAGAACAGACGCTGATGGATTTTATTGCGGACCGACAGCCTTCAGAAGGCCTAACAGTTGACCGTAAAAGGCCAGCGGACGCATAGTCATTAGCCGCTCCAACTAGGAGAAACAGACGCTAATAGACAGGGGGGGTAGTTCTTGGTTCGTACTCGGTTTAGACCCTTCTGGCATGGGAAGCCCTACCGGTCTTGACTGATGTCATTACCGCGGCAAGATGACTACCCATTCGCGAGGGAGCATAGATATTAAGATATGTGAATTTTTCCAGTGCAGCAAGGTTTCGACCAGCCATGACATAAATCTTGCAACAAAGTCATGATTTCTTAAATCGCATTCCAAGTACTAAAGAGCTGAGAAGTGTGAATCTGGTTCGACAACTAGTTTAAATTATTAAAAACCGTAACATATTATATTTGGCACAGCTAATGAGAAACGACGAATATAAATTTCTGCAAACCATACTGAAAGGAAAAATTTAAGGTATTCAAAATTGGTCAGGATAATGTGATGAACGAAGTCTTCTAAATGCCGCCAAAAATTGATAACTGGACTTTTCTGGTTTCTCAGAGGGGGAGAATAAACAACTTACAGTGTTTTAGTCACTAATTCTTATATTATTGTATGATCGTTCATATGCAAATAATGAAGGGGCAGATAAAAGAAGAAGATTCGGCATTGCCGAATATAGAATTTCTACTTATTTTTTTGTTAAATTTTAAGAATTTCTTATACATTTGTAATTCACAAAATATTTGCTAGAATTTGGCGAATACGAATGTAATGAAATAGTTCAATATCCCGCGATACGAAACGCGAAACGAATATTCCTAGCATCAATAATATATTGTTACTGCCTTTTCAATAACGTTTTTTGTATATTTCCTTTATAATAAACCTCTTGAGTTCTTTTATTGCAACTTTAATAAAATAAATAAAACAATTTAAACACTTTACTTTATAGCTGTACTTTAAACTATTCACGCCACTTTATATAGAACTAAGTCAATTTTACCACTTATAATTACGATGTACACACTTAAATAATCGTACTAATACTGATTATCGATGCCCACCTTCGCGAGTATTTATACTCTGTTCGCTGACATCTAGGTGACTCTGGAACATTCGACTCGTCGAAATGTCTGTAACATTTTCGACATTTCTGGGCCAATCGAGCTTTTATTATCTTACAGCTAATATCATTATGCATTAACACTGTGGCTGAATTTAAATTGATTTATACATCAATTAACTAAAGCATACTTTATGGGTTAAAAATAGGCTTAACACTATTATGTTATACAGTTATCTATAACAATCATAACATTACATTTGTACTAGAAAACTCTCTACAGTGGGTTTACATTAGAAATATGGGTAACTAATACAATAACATTTTAAACTAATTAAATTACTAATAAATTAAACTTATTCTTAACTAAAGTTACTTTCGTAACACTGCCCCATACTTAAGCCTGTTCAATCATATCTGGACAAATTAGTGCTCACACGTTCGTACTTACGAAGTTCGTAAGGACTTCTCCGCTCCAAGAAAGATACCTCATTATCTTCCTGTACATTAAGTGCACCAGAGTTGCACTGCTGGAGCGGCGCACAACTTCTATTAGTTGTACCCCTGGCTGCAACACACTTTTTGCAGCTTAATATCCAGTCCTTCACGGCTTGTTTACATCCAACTCAGTAGAAACGTTCCTTCAACCTTTTTACGGTTTTCCTTACACTTAGGTGATCTCCACTTGTGCCGTGATGAATTTTCCGCACCACTTCACATACCCTAGAAGACGGCACAACCATTAGGCTTTTAACTGCCTTGCCATCGGCGCTCCCCATGTTCGTTATAGGCAACCATTTTCCATTCGAAGACTATTCCGCTGTACCCAATATTCTTTCATCAGTGGACCATCTGATGCAATTTCTTCAGAAGTGGGTCTTCTACCTGCCATTTTGTCCCTCATAATCTTAGCCAATACAGGATCACTTCTCTGCGCCGTTATCCAGTCCATACTGGGCTCTACCTGCAATGAGCAACCTTCACTGATGTTTTTCCTTCTCTCGGACTCCGCATAGTGCCTATCCTTCAATTTACTTAGCTGTCTTACTTAAGCAATCGCTTCTTCACATTTATAAACTTTTCTGCGAGCTGACAATTTCGGATGAGTACAAGCGAGAGGCTGTCCCACACGAGCCTCGCCTCCATACCCAACATCAAGGGGTATTTCAACATCACCCAAATACATGATGTGTTTTCCCATATCCAGACTTATGTTTTGACGAATCATAAGCCACAATAAACTCATGAAAAGTGACTATATCAGCAATTCTTAACACCACACGTGTTTTTCCATAGACAGTAGCAGGCTCACCTGTTGCTGTTCGCAAGCTTTCTCCGCTTAGTGGTGCGACAGCTCCGCTCACGAAGTCAGGCCTGATAATTGAAAATCCTGCACCAGTGTCGATAGTCAAAATGTGCTCTTTGCCATCGATGTAACCACCTGTTGTAACACTTCTATTACTCTTTTGCACTACCAAAAGCTGATCTTCTTAGCTTTCTTGGTGCTCTACAGTTTCTCTGCATGTGACCAATCTTTCCGCAGTTATAGCATTTTACTTTAGTGTTAGTTTTCTTCTCGCTTAAAGCTTCCATAACTGTCTCTTTTATATCCTGCACAATATCCCTTTCATCATTGGCGGTCACATCGAGCCTTCGCACTTTGCCTACTTGTGGTCTTGAAATAATTCTAGCAGTTTCCTGGGCTAGGTCAAATGAAACAGTCTCTGCAAATGTAGAATTTTGTGATGTACATACCGCAATTTTTATATCTACATCCCGAATACCGTTTACAAATGCCTTAGTTTTTAAGTGATGTAGAAATGGATGATTCTCACCAGGGTATGTCAGCTGCACCAAACGCTCTATCTCGAGTGCGAAATCCTGTAAAGTTTCGTTTGCCTTTTGTACTCTGCCTCGCAAGTCCATTTTGTATATCTCTTTTCTGTGTTCACCACCATACTTACGTTGCAGTGCTATCATAATTTCGTCATAATTTCTTCAAGCAAGAATTAACTCTATGGCCTTTTCATCACTGTTCCATGCATTTCTGTTAGCAACTGTATCAAACTGGAACTTAAAAACATTAAATGGCACACTACCATCAAAACAAGGGGCCTTTATTCTACTCGAGACTTCTGGCAAAACTCGTACAGCTGCCTCCTGGCATTAAATGTTATTTACTTTTGCCTCCAGATGGTGTAGTTTTTCATCAGCTTCTATTTTTACATCAGACAACTTTTTGTTGAATTCTATTTCCAGATCGTCAACTCTTTAATTTATAATAGTAGAAATCTCTTGCAGCTTCTCAAGTTTTTCATTAGTAGCCTGAAGCTTATCATTGGTAATTCTAGAATTCTCTTGTATTTCAGCTAGAATTGTGCTCGTTTTCTCATCCAGTTTTCAAGAAGTTTCAGCTCGAATATCGCTCGAATTTTCTTTTATCATCATCACCATGCTTTTGAAATTATCGTCCATTTTTGCCATCATAGCAACAAACATCGTGTTGAAATCCATATTACTTGCTACTGCACGAGTACATACCTCTATTTCTTCTTTATCCTCGAATTCGTGGCTACCAATGTCAATATTGCGTCGTTCGAATTCATCTATTAACCTCTTCTGCAGCTCTGCTTTATTTCCTGCAGTTGGTAGATCTAACTTGCTAAACTCTTTCTTGAGCTGATCCACTTTAAGTTCTTCAAATTTCATTGCTGTCTATTTTTTTTATTTTTATTTTTTTTCTAATTTATTTTATTTTTGCAATTTCACTTCTGACACCAATTGTTACGTTAATGCCTTTTCAATAACGTTTTGGGTTTATTTCCTATATAATAAACCTCTTGAGTTCTTTTATTGCAACTTTAATAAAAAAAATAAAACACTGTACTTTATAGCTTTTCTATAAACTATTCACGCCACTTTATTTAGAACTTGGTCAATTTTACCACTTATAATTATGATGTACACACTTAAATAATCGTACTAATACTGATTATCGATGCCCACCTTCGCGAGTATTTATACTCTGTTCGCTGACATCTAGGTGTCTCTGGAACATTCGACTCGTCGAAATGTCTGTAACATTTTCGACATTTCCGCGCCAATCGAGCTTTTATTTTCTTACAGCTAATATCATTATGCATTAACACTGTGGCTGAATTTAAATTGATTTATACATCAATAAACTAAAGCATACTTTATGGGTTAAAAATAATCTTAACACTATTATGTTATACATTTATCTATAACAATCATAACATTACATTTGTACTAGAAAACTCTGTACAGTGGGTTTACATTAGAAATATGGGTAACTAATACAATAACATTTTAAACTAATAAAATTACTAATAAATTAAACTTATTCTTAACTAAAGTTACTTTCGTAACAATATAGTACATATGTAACAATCTTGCTGACTTTTGCGTTATAATGATAAATTAAGATAATTATTTAACTTACATTTCTTCTTAAGATGCAGCGTTATGGGTTATTGTATCTTTTGCCTTTAGTAAAATTAGTAAAATTATTCCCATTCATAATCTTCATTTACAAACAGGAATTAATTAAATAAGTTTCACTTATACGATAAGAGTTTTAACAGGGTTCAGAAAGTCTTGTTAACTCGAAACATTACATATTGCATTGTAAATATGAAATAAAAACAAGTCAGAGTGCTATATTCGGCTGTGCCGAATCTTCGATACCCTCCACCAACAGCTCGAATATGCATTAGTTATTAATCTTTATAATAACGGACGTCAAAATTAAAACTGGCGACGGTTAAGACCTAGATTAAATTATCGACCGACAATCGGAAAGTTTTATGCTTTTCTTTTTAGTAATTTGAATTAGCTTGAGTAAAATATTATTCGTAACAGAATTAGTCGGACTAAAATGATTTTCAGGAGGAGAATTTATATTGGACCCATGGTAATTTATGAACCTAAAACTAAGTGTTGAGTGATTTTTGGTATAAAACTTATTATACCCTAAATAAGAGGTTTGTTGTTATTAAAATTCATTTTTATTAAATTAGCGGAATTCACCCTTGATAGTAAAGTGCCTTGTAGACAGCGTTGCCAAATGTGCAGATTTATCTGCATTTTACAGTTTTTCTAAGCATTGGGCAGTTTTGAAGTTTTTTGTTAAAAAAATAAGTTTTTTTGTAAATTGTGCAGATTTTGCAGTTTTAGCATTAAAATATTTTAATATAAATTTTTTTATATTATTTTTTATTTGTTAAGCCCTTATATTACCTAATTTGCTTACCACATACTCCTGTAAGAGAGGCAAGCTTTAAGAGTCAAACAAAAAACACAATCGGCTTGGGACACACGCACTTTTCGTTAACAAATAAACCACCTAAGCCTAATTAATCATTTTTCAACAAATTCCAATAAAATACTTTTATTCTTTTAAATTTTTATGTTTCATCGTTTCCTTTTTGGCTGTAAAATTTTCACTTAAATGACTAAATTTAGCACTAGGTAGCGCAAACAGTTTGGAAAATATACAACATTTCGATTTTTCTACAAACATGATTGAATCGTTTGTCAAATACACCAATTAAGAACGCACAATTTTGTCATGTTTGCCAGGCCGTTTGAGTAGTATTTGGCTTTCCTTTTGGAAGTTTAATTATGTCCCTGTTTACATTTTGTGATTTTTGATGTTTCATTTTATTGCAGCATCTTTTCATGTATGTTCACTTGACAAATTGCAAATCTGAGCCCGAACTAAAATAAAATTTGTATTAAATAAGAAAAGAAAACAAATCGCTTAAAGCAAAAGACTATATTTTATTGTGCACCCCTCTTAATTCCACTCTCTTTCATCTAGACTACAAAGTACCGATATTCGTTAATAATTTATTATAAATTTTTATATTAATTCGAATGTATATTCTAAGTCAAATTACAATTTGTAAAGCTTTCATACTTTAATAGTCTTATTTCTTCAATATTTTCCAGGAATATTTCCTATGCACTATCACAATTTTTTGTTTGTATATTTTTATTACGAGGCTTACTTTAGCTTTAGCTTTGCCTAGCAATGAAGTAAATTGTAAAATATTAGATACCAGCATAATGTAAAGCATTTTTTATAATAAAAATGAAACTCAACATTAGAACTAAAATTCCCAGATTCTATTTGTTAATAATTTATGTAATATTGTATTTGTTTCTGTATTACACGTATGTTAAAAAATTAAGTAAATATATATATGTATATATGTTTTTTTTCTATTTTTATGTGCAGTTTTTTTGAGTTAAATTCAGTTTTTTTTTTCCTTAAGATGCAGTTATTTTCGAAAAAATTATGGCAACGCTGCTTGTAGACCTTGTTAATCTTATAATTTTAGTAAAAATACTAACATTTACAACACTGCAACAACAAAATGTATTAGACTAAAATATACTACGCTGTGGTTGAAAAATCCCACGAAAATCAGTAGTAAACAAAGTGTGTGAATTTACCAGAACAAAACAGTAGAAAAACAACAATAACCTGCGAAAGGGACAATATATTGTATATGTGAAAGTTAAAAAGATCATGTTCAAATGATGACAAGAAGGTATAAAAAATCACAGTATTAGCACTCGTCGCGGTTTTCGGCATATTACTGATTTCTTAATCATAAAACATAAATATACATAAATTCATGATAATATTATCATTTGTTGCGGTCTTCGCAATTTTTCGTATGTGAACCTTAGACAGACCGATGATGGAAAAATTTGGTAATGTAATTATTATCATAAGTTTAGCTGCATTGCATGCCATTATTATTCTTTGCGACTTTTGTCATTTTGCATGTTGTTATTGCTACACTCATAAAATTATTGCAGGAACTGATTGTGGGTTATTTAATTCTATTTTCGTTCTGTTAAAATTAAATTAAAAAAAAATATAGTTATTTTACTAATAACTTTGTTATTTAACATTTATGTTTGTTATTGAAAAACAAATTACCCAAAAAATAATGTTTTTCTGTACTTATATTGCTATGTAGTTTGAATTTTTGTCGGTTAATATATATATGTATATGATGTTTAATAAACAAAATCTTAAAAATTAATTTAAAACTCATTTATTTTAAATGAAATGTAAATGATCCGTTTTTTAAATAACTACACTAGCATAATTCTTTACTTTGGTGTACTAAACTGTTTTAAGAGAGTGTGCCTTTAATGGGGCGTCCTAAACTGTTTTCCGAGAGTAGGCTTTATATGAGACCCATGACAAATTATGGAGCAATCTTCACGAAATTAAGCAGTCTAAATATGAGTACAATAAAACTTTTACGTGCCAAAATTTATTTCAGTAGCTTTATTTGTTACGGTTTTAGACTTCCTAAACTGTTTTCCGAGAGTAGGCTTTATATGGGGCTCATGATAAATTATGGACCGATCTTCACGAAACTTATTACTGTGGTTTTGAGTCCTATAAAGCTAATACATACCAAAATATATTACAGTAGCATTATTTGTTACGGTTTTAGGCTTACAAAACTGTTTTCCGAGAGTAGGCTTTATATGGGACACATGGACCAGAGATCAGCAATGAGTAGTGAAAAAGTGAGTAGAGCCGAATCATGACTCATAATTTCTTGTACTTATACGCACTCATACTTATTGTAATTCGATCGAAACTCATATTCACTCAGAAGTTTGATTTTACTCATCGTACTCATACTTAGAACATTTATGTAGTGGTTGATTTAGATTCAACAGAACTCAATGTGTATAAGCGAAGCAAAATGTGAGTCCACAATGGGCTTCTACCCTTACGTTTTTTCACTAATTGGAAAACTCCGCTATTTATTTTTTCCTTTATCTCACTATTTCTATCCATTTTTTACAACCTGCTCATAAATATCAATAATAATAAAAAAAATGTAATTTCCCCAAAATGTTTCTGTATAAACTTACAATTTTATGCTTTTTTATATTTTTATACATTTTATACTAGTTAGAAACTGTTAAATGACTAAACTTGTAAATATACTTGGATGAGTTAAATGAGCTGAATCAATGTGAGTATTATAAGTATTTTCCTGAAATTACAAGTCAAATTGAGGTCATTTTTAAATGTGTGAGTATGAGTCGACGTCACACTCATATTTGTGAGTGTGAGTGAATCAGAGTAGTTGAGTTTAAATGATTTCTACTCACTTATACTTAAAATTTCATGAGTCAGTATGAGTAGCGAAAAAGCGATTCATTGCTGATCTCTGACATGGACCAGTCTTCACGAAATTTAACAGTCTAATTAGGAGTACAATAGAACTTAAACATGCCAAAATGTATTTCAGTAGCCTTATTTGTTACGGTTTTACACTTCCTAAGCTGTTTTCCGAGAGAAGCCTTTATATGGGGCCTAGGGTAAAGTATGTACCGATCTTCACGAAATTTGGCAGTGTGATTTCTCGTCCTATAAATCTGTGACGTACCGAATTTTATTATGATAGCGTTATTAATTACGGTTGTAGGCGTACTAAACTGTTTTCCGGGAGTAGGGTTTATATGGGACCTAGTGTAAATTATGGCGTATTAAATTTAAATTTAACAGTATGATTTGCAACCGTATAAAGCAAATTCGTGCAAAATTTTATGTCATTCCGTGCATTATTCCACCATTTATGTTAGTTTTTGTATCAAAATTATCAATTTTTTTAGGGTGGTGGTTCCACATTTTGATTTATAGTTCTGACCCTACTAAACCGATGTTGCTAGATTTCAATCCCAAACTGCTTAGGATAACTACAAGCAATTTGAGACCAAGGTTGTTCTTTTCTTTTGCGTTTTTCGAAAGTGAGCGTGTTTTCAACAGACGGACAGACAGACGGTCATGGCTAAATCGACTTAGAATTACTCAAGGAGCCAGAATATATATACTTTATGGGGTCTTAGATGTATTATAAAAAAGTTTCACACGGAATGACAAACTTAGTATACCCTCATTCACCACAGTGGTGGTGGAGGGTATAACAATAATAATCCCTTTACGCGCCCACCTTAAGTATATAAACTTGTAAATGAATGGCTGAGTTCCAAAACATCATACTACTTTGCAGACAAATTCAAAAATGTATCATAGAGTTTAACAAAGCGCTGTTTGCTTATTGTGTACGCATTGATAACTTTTTTGTTGCGCATTGGGACAGATAACATTGAAAAATTCTACACGGTTACAGTGTATAATGCATTTAAAAAAGCGTGTTGTTTGCAACTGACGTTTTGGAACTCACCCAATTATATAAATTATACGCTGATTCGAATTATATAAGCTGTCGTTTGATTATAAAAAAAAAATACATATTTTTTTTAGGGAGTGATGAGCCAATCGATTAATTGGGATATGTTGGAGACTCAGTACTATTCTGATGGAAAGTACAGTGAGCGTTTATCAAAAATGGTAACAGTCATCGATGATGCATTCATGGCTGGACAGATATTTATTCGAAATTTTAATCAATCAATAATTGAGTTAGAAAAAGACATACAAAACACAAAAACTGGAAAATTGCATGATGCTAATAATGCGTTTCCAGAAGACAATGAAAATAGTCGCTCTCTAACTAGATTAATGAAATTTATACTTCCAAATATAAACAGCGACAATAAAATAAATGTAACAAAAATAAATTGGTGGGAACGAGAAGCATTACAATTTATGAGAGGTATGATGGATGAATGTACTCACCTTAAAAATTTTTCTGTGCCAAAAGAAACTTCTTTAGTAATTGCCGTTTGTGCTAAGGACGATGCATATGTTCCAAGAGAAGGCTGCTCTGGATTGGAAGAAATATGGCCTGGAGTAGAAGTTCGTTATTTAGATGCAGGTCACGTTAGTGCTTATGTTTTACATCAAAAATTGTTTAGGTGAGTATTATCGTTATACATATTTATTACATACAGTATCTTACGACTGTTTGCAATTTTTTTTTATATATATTAAAAAATCGAAACATTTTAGGAAATTAAAAAAATGATTAAGCGTTAAAAATGTTTAAAAAGTTTTTTAATGTAATCTTTCAATATCCCTTGAGATTTAAATTTAGCAGAGTTCGAAAATAAACAGTAAAGTACAGCAACCACACGGTTTTCTGTTTATGAATTTGTACACAAACAAAATATGGTACACAACTATTGTGAGCTGACGAACACAAACACTTAGATAACTTACCGAACTTATTTTAGAGTGCAGAGTTTTCTTGGGGTTCTTGTTCTGTATATTTTAGTGAACACGTAGCGAACTTTTAGCTAACGTGATATGGTTTTTTAGTGTGTGCGTAGTGAACATTGAATGTACTTGCTTCTTTTTTAAAGGAAATATTTAAAATAATAAGTCCTCTTTATGTATGGGAAAGAAAATAAGAAATATAATTTTTAATGGTTTTTATTGGTATCAAAAATTGTCATGATGTCAATAAACATCACCATGGCAATAAAAATAGAGTTGAACATCTTCATATTTGTATCATGCCTATGTATGTATTTTAATTGTGCTATTTTTAACTGTTTGGTTGTTAACAATTTGATATCATTATTGTTCTTTAAATATATATTTATTCACTATTTATTAATTATTAATTAATATAATTTAATGGCCAATTTCACCAATTCATTTAATGGTCAATTTATGTATAAATTCAGTTTTCCATGACAAATAAAAATAAAATTATATGAAAAACTATATTTAAATATGAATTGATATTTAAAAAAAATTGCTGAAACTGGCCATTAGTCTGTGGACCGATTTCGTGCAGACTATCTTAGTGTAGTAACATAATACATAATGTTATTTTTTTCATTTATAAATATATATGCAAAGAAAGAAAGATTAGAATTAACATTATTGATTTAAAAATAATATAACATTGCTTTTTGATATTAATGTTCAGAGAATAGTCGATAAAGTAATACACTCCATTAAAAAAAATCAAATTATAAAAAACAAGAGCAGTCATAAAAATGCAGTAATGCAATGCATAACAACACTTTTCAATGCTTCATTAACAACTTTCAAATGTGCACAAACAATTATACATATGTATTTATACCTATGCATACTCTTTACACTTTACAGCTGATCTTTACTTACAATGTTCTTTTCTCTGCTGCATACCTGCGTTGACCTGCTTTTACAACCTCGCAATTGGCTTTTCTATTTTGAATACATCCATTCGCATCAACAATTTAATACAAATACCAAAATCAAAACAAAATATGTTATAAAACAAACACCTTTTTGTTTTTTTACTCTTTTTTGAGCGGCTGCTATAAACACCTATTTAGATGAATTTTTTTTATATAAATACTATATTTTATTAAAACATAAGTATACTTTTTCATGTTTCTTATATTTTTGCACTTGTGTTATAAAACTCAACTTCATATTATATTTTGTTTTTTTTTTTTCAAGAAATAAGCAAACCATTAAAAAATTATATTTCTTATATTCTTTCCAATACATGCAGAAAATTTATTATTTTAAATATTTCCTTTAAAAAAGAAGCAAGTACATTAAATGTTCACTACGCACACACTACAAAAACATATCACGTAAGCTTAAAATTTACTACGTGTTCACTAAAAAATACAGAACAATTACCCTAAAAAAACTCTACACGTACTCTGAAATAAGTTCGGTAAGTTATCTAAGTGTTGGTATTCGTCAGCTCACAATAGCTGTATACCATATTTTCTTGTTCAAAAACACAAAAATCAGACTTAGAGTTTGTGTTTAAAAAAAAACTACACTACGTTCGTGTAAAGTTTTTTTCGAACTCTGAAATTTAGTATTAATCAGAGTTTTCATGCAATTTTAACTTTCAAAATCCTTTTTCAAATTTAAATTAACTGTGTGAACTAAAAATTCAGCGGTAAAGGAGCCAATATATAAAAAGAAATATCCTCTTCTAATACCCTAACGCCAAAAAATAGTGGTCTTATATATATAAGGTGGCCAGAAACCAAAATAAAAATAACAGGATAAGTTAAAGATACACTTATACGATAGTTCAATAAAGTAAAATTTTATTTAAATAAAATATTTTGTAATTAATAACATGTTAATTAATAACATATTTTGTAAAATTTTATTTATATATTATGTGTACAAAAAACAAGGGAAAGTAAAAATTAAAATTGAGTCTTGCGTCATATAACATATTGTACCCTAAAATCCAAAAGGCTAGAAGCAAAAAAAAAATAATCTCCTTTTTGATTTTGGTTTATTACATCATGATCAACCAAAAATTACGGCGTTTTGGATTTTACGTGACGATATATATAAATTTACTAACTCTTGTTTTAGTTGTAAGCAAAAATGTTTGAAGCTTAAATCAAATTCAAAATTAAGGCCCTAATCATGTACAACGCAGCGCAACGCCACAGAACTAACGCAACGCCAAAGAATAACATTGAAAGCACAAACAATGTCATAAATATTTTGTAATTTTGTTATTGCTTTCTACAGAAATTCACATTGCGTCTTAAAATTTCAAACGCTCCATTGCTTGTGTCGTTGAAAATTTTAAAACGGTACATGAATTTCTGTTGAAAGCAACAACAAAATTACAAAATATTTATGACATTGTTTGTGCTGTCAATGTTATTGTTTGGCATTGCGCTGCGTTGTACATGATTAGGGCCTAAGTCTTATTAAAATGTCAGCCTTTAGTATATGGAAGGACTTTCTATTCCTTTCTTGTGAGTATAGAATATTTAAAATATTTAGAGTGTTTTCACCAAAAGTATTGCTAATAGCTGCTATCACACAAGTCTTACGTATTTTGAAGAAAATACAAACCTGTCAGGATAAGTTGTTATTGTTTTTTTTAAATTTTCAAACAATAATTTGATCAGGGAAGCATTTTCGAAAAATAATTAAGACTTTGTGAGATAGTGTATACCGGCCTTAATTGAAATGGAAAAAACAAACGATATAAATTTATGAACAGTTAGTCAAGGTTCCATTGGCAGTCGAACTCAAGCATAACTGACATGGTTCGATTGATAAGTTCCCGTTGTGTTACCATGTTACACCGTCTCCCAAGGGTCCTATGTTAACTGGCTGCTAATATTCTCACTCAGCCACACAGTCGATTCAATAAAGTAATGGATTATGTTTAAATCAATATAAGAGAGATACGTCTTGTATCCAAGGGTTCTTCGACCAATCAGTTTAAGTCTCAGATCTCCGAAAGCCGGACAATGACACAGAAGATGTTCCGTTGACTCTTCCTCCTCCTCGTCACCGCAACTTCTACATAGGTCATTGTAAGGGAGCCCTAGCCTTTGGGCGTGCCTTTCAATGGACCAGTGGCCAGTTATAACTGCAATGAGATTCCTGAGGTGACGTCTGGATGGCTGTAATGCCCGCCTTGTCCTTTTTTTATCTACATGAGGCCAAATTTTTCTGGGTTCCCACAAGTGGATTCATCGAGAGATCTCTGACCTGCAATAAGATGAAACTTGTGTGAAATAAGTTGCGTACTCCTTGGGAGTGAAACACCTATATGGTTTAGGCATGAGAACCCTACATATTATGCAGGGCATGAAAACCCTACATGGGTCGCAATAGCGAGTACATTTACTCGTCGTTTTTTCTTCTTAACATCAACAGGCAGTTGGATGATTTGTCATTCACGCAGTTGCATTTATTCAGTTCACAATAAAGTAAGCAAAAGGTTAAGTTCTTTTTTTCGTGGAAATACCAGACAGTTTTGTAAACGTTCTAATAAAAAGTGATACCTTAAATAAATAAACTAAACCGAAATTACATTTTTATAGTGGAAAACATTATTTCTTGAAATCTCGTGAATAATTATTTGTAAATTCATTTTTAAAATTAATTAAAAATTGGTGTTATTTGAATAAGTAAAACATACTTTCTGCTTTATTAATTAATAAAATTAAAAAATACAACAATTCATATACTTAATTATTGTGTTCAGTTGGTCTGGGTTTTTTTGGCCTGTGAAACCGAAGCTATACATATTTTTCAAATTTACCTTGGTGAATAGGATTTTCATCCAGACCCCCCATTTTGGCTACTACTGGCTGCATTGGAAGAGGAGTTCAGGGCCTAACGAATAAAATACATCTTCTGCAACGCGGCGTAACCCATGTACTAAGCAATTAACTTGTACTAGTTGTGGATAAGTTTTAAACCTCTTGGAAGCCTTTGCCATTGAGTTGTGTCAACCTTTAAGGTTGGTGGACTGTCGGCCGTGAAACATACCAGCTGTTGACACTTACGTCAACTTATTAGTTGTTAATTTCATATTTAATTTATTTCAATTTTTGTTTTTTGTTTCTTTTTTTTTTTTTGACCTATTTTTCTTGCTTAATAATTATAATTTTATTTTAAGCATTTTTTGCTTTCTTTTTTTGTGACCTATTTTATTTTCATTTATTTGAGTTGAATGTACCTTTGCATTTTTTGCTTAACAATTGTAATTTTATTTTTTATTAAGTTCAATGTAGTTATTCATTATTATTGTAAAACAAAAGTATTTAAGCAGAAATAAATGTAAATAAAGTCGTCAGAATACAATTGACAATCACATAAACAATCTTTTCTTTCCTTTTGATCAAAATAAAGAGTCACGGTTCAAGTGCCGGCGGCTCAAATTATTAACGGATCAAAACTTACAGGAGTCATGGTTCAAGTACCGGCGGCTCACAGTTGTGTTAATATCAAGTAATAACATTTGGTGACCCCGACGTGATTGTCAATTGCTGACCACAACAGTCCTGTAACTTGGCACAGGATCATATCAGAAGCACGCAACAGTCTTCATTTATCAAATTCTAACATTTGGTGAGCACAACAGTCCTGTAACTTGGCACAGGATCCTTTCGAAACCACGTAACATTCTTCATTCAACAAATTTAAATTTATATTACGGAAAATGGAATTTGAAGAGTTGGTAAGCAAACAGCTCATATTGGGCAATCAAATTGAAACACTGGCAAGGAATTTTGCAAAGGATCCCAAGGATCGCAAAACTCCTGAATATTTTTCCAAAAGATTGGATAAATTGGTAGAACTAGCGGAGGAGTTCCATAAAAATGATGAGATGATTACCGCAATAAAGGACAAGCCTCTCGATGACGACTACCTGGTGGCAGACTACTACAACAGAATCAAGCAAATAATAGTCAAACATACGAAACTGTTCGAGCAAGGAGCAACGCAGCCGCTGAAACTAGGTGACGTAGCTCATACATCCAGAGAACATCAACGGCCCATGTTCAATCAGCCGCAGATATCACCCGAAATGCGAAAAATCCTTCGGAATCAGCGAGCCTTAATGAAGGCACTAATCCGGAATGTAGATGAAGTAATGGCAGAACGACATCAGGAACATCATCCATCTTAATATAATATTAAGGCAAGTATCATCGAAAAATACATGGTAGATCTAGCAAACAACAACGCAGCTTTATGGGAATTAACAGACGATGATCAATTAGAAGAGTACAATATTCAAACATTTTATCAGCTCGAAGAAAGGGCAGAAGCAGCTATGATTGAGCTTCAAAAACACATGCATTCGGATCCACCTATCCCTCCGCCACGGGCCACAGCAACAGGGGACATCGAGGTAATTCTCCCAAAAATAAAATTGCCAATTTTTGATGGAAATTACCAACGATGGATGGAATTCAAGGATATCTTTTCCGAGCTTGTCCACAACACACACATAAGTGAAACAAAGAAAATGCACTACCTTACAACATCGCTACAAGGAGAACCTAAAAATCTAATCAAACATTTACCTGCAGTAGGAACCAATTATGCTACTGCCTGCTCACTTATCAGCAGTAGATACGATAATATCCACTTTACTGAACAAGCTACTCTCACAGTCATCCATCAGAAGGGAGTCTGCATCATCATTGAAATCGCTCCACGATGTGACAAAAGAGTGCATTCAGGGTCTTAAGGCACAAGGAATACCAGTTCAACATTGGGATGTCATTCTAGTTCACATTGTGTTACATAAACTAGATGAAGAAACCCAAACGGCTTTCGAGCAAAGCTTGCCAGATAATAAGTGTCTGATCGGAATTGATGAGCTGCTAAAGTTTTTGGAAAGAAGATTCCAGTCTTTGGAGACCCTAGGAAAAACTGACAGATCAACAACACGAACTTGCGCTTCGGTGACAGCGCCAGAAACACGTGACAAATGTAAAATCTGCAAGTCAGAGTCGCATAAACTTTTCGCTTGTAGAAAATTCATCAATGCTGAATTGAACCAAAGGTGGAAATGGGTAACAGATTTGCAGCTGTGCGTAAACTGTCTGAAACCAGGGCATCGGGCAAACGAGTGTAAATCACAGCACTGCAGCAAATGCTTGAAAACGCAAAATTCTTTACTACACAACCCCAAATCAAATACACTAAACAGCAAAAATACTTCTCCAGAAAAATCAATGCCTCAGCAGCCAATGCTTTCACAGGTAGAACTACCTCCCAATCAAGCAGCTACCAAAATAAGCTTACTAACGAATCGCACGAACATGGATTCTCATTATGTCTTACTCGGAACTGCCTGTATACAACTTACATCTGAAATTGGCCAAAAATTCATATGCCGAGCCATCTTGGACTCTGGATCACAAGTGAACTTAATAACGGACCATCTGTGGAAAAAGCTAGGCGGTAGATCCAGAAAAATGTGCTTGAATGTGGAAGGCATTGGATTCAACAAAACAAAGATGCGGCATCAAACAAGCATTCAGTTCCAATCAACATTGAACGCTTATGTAGCAGAGCACATCTAACATTCTACCAAAAATTGTTTCCGATCAGCCAGTTCACATCCTTAACATAGAAAGTTGGGGAATTCCACAAAATATTCGCCTGGCTGACCCAGAATTCAATAAACCAGGCCGAATCGATTGCTTATTAGGAGCAGAAATAATTTTTGAACTACTCACAAATGGACAAATTAGATTGGCAGACAACCTCCCAGTACTACAAAACACCGTCCTTGGTTGGGTTGCAGCTGGCAAAGTTGACACAACAATTTCCAGAAATTCATTTTGTGGAATATGCACCACAAAGGAGTTAGAAGCAGCAGTTTCTCAATTTTGGGAAGTTGAGGAAACACCAGACAATCAAATAACGCTCACAGAAAATGAACTACGCTGTGAATCACACTTTGTACAGTCAACAACCAGAGCTGAAGATGGCAGATTTATCATAAAACTCCCATTAAACAACCATCCAACGATGCTGGCAGAATCTAAGGGTGTAGCATACAAAAGGTTCCAGTCGATTGAAAGACGTTTAAAAGGCAATCCCACGCTTAAGGATCAATATGTTTCATTTATGAGAGAGTATGAATCACTAGGTCACATGACAAAAATTAATTCAGATAAAATTATCCCTCCCTACTACTTTATACCAAATCATTGCGTTCTCCGTCCAGAAAGCTCATCAACTAAATTAAGGGTCGTCTTTGATGCATCAGCACACAATTCATCGGGGCTGTCTCTGAATGACATAATGCATACCGGTCCAACTGTTCAAAGTGAACTCTTTTCAATATTGCTGCGTTTTAGAATGCACAAGTATGCGTTTAAAACTGATATTGAAAAAATGTACCGTCAGATATGGGTCAATCAGGAAGATCGAAACCTACAACTAATTTTGTGGCGAGAAAATGAGGAACATCCAATAAGCGTATACCAATTAAACACGGTTACATACGGAACTAGAGCTACACCATACCTAGCAACACGCTGTCTAGTAAAACTTGCAGATGACTATCAAAGTAAATATGCATATGGAGCAGCATCCTTCGAAGAGATTTTTATGTTGATGATGGCCTAATAGGAGCCAATTCGATCCCTGAAGCTCTAATAATTCAACAACAATTAATAACCATTTTAGGTGAAGCTGGAATGATACTAAAGAAATGGTGTTCAAATCACAAGTCCTTACTAAATGAGATCGCAGAAGAAGATCAAGAAGTTAATCTCAACTTCGATTCAAAAGAAATGCAATCCACCAAAACATTAGGGCTATTATGGCTTCCAAAATCGGATGTATTTAGCATAAAGGTTAACATTCAAGATCATAAACATGCAACAAAACGTACTATGAGTTCCGATTTAGGCCATATATATGAGCCTCTAAGTCTAATTGGCCCAGTATTAGTAACTGGAAAAATTCAACTTCAAAAAACATGGCAAACAAAACTTGATTGGGACGAGAAGCTACCTTCGGAGATAGAAAGAGAATGGGAGTCTTATAAAGAAGATCTAGTGGCTTTGGACAACATAAAGTTCCCGAGATATATATTCTGCAATTAAGATGCAAATATTGAAATACATGCTTTTGCGGATGCGTCAGAAAGAGCTTACGGTGCTGCAGTGTACATCCGAACAATAAAGAGGGACAAAACAGTAATGGTCAATCTTTTATGCTCAAAATCACGCGTAGCTCCTATAAAAATGCAAACCATACCACGTCTAGAATTATGCGCAGCACTCTTGGCAGCTGAACTAATGGCAAGAGTCAAAGCTGATCTGGGCTTGGAAAATAAGAAAGCATTTTGTTGGACTGACTCCCAAATCGTGCTTGCGTGGCTACGGAATCAACCAGGGATATTACCAATTTATGTGGCCCATCGCGTGTTAAAAATTCTTCGGGTAACGATTCCAGAACAATGGCAACATGTCCCTTCGAAGCAAAATCCCGCGGATATATTATCGAGAGGCATAAAACCCCGCGAATTATCCAATAGCACCATGTGGCTGTACGGGCCTTATTCCTCTATCAACCTAAGGCGTTTTGGCCAAATACCACTAAAGACGATTCAACAATTGATAATAACTACACAGCAACCGTTCTATCAACCCAAATGCAAGCCGAAGAAGAGGCAGTGATTTACACCATCCAGTCAAAAAATTCGTTTTTACATGTTCAAAGGGTCATCAGGTATATGCTTCGATTTTTGAGGAACTGTAGACGACCTAAGAAATCTCGACCAGAACATACGCAGCTTTCGCCCCTTGAACTCGACGCAGCACTTAAGGTAATTGTGCGTCAAATACAAGCTTCTGATTTCGATGACATCAAAAGGGCACTCATAAGAGACAAGTTTGTACCCAAAACAAATCCTTACAGCTCACTAACTCCATTTTTAGATGAAGAAGGAATAATTAGAGTAGGGGGGCGTTTAAGTTGCTCAACACAGCCGTTCGATGCCACTCATCAAATGATGCTACCTAGTAATGATCCGCTTGTTAAACTTCTCGTGGAAAAAATACACAAGGAACATTACCACTGCGGCCCTCAGGCATTACTTGCACAAGTCAGACAGCAATTTTGGCCCATTAAGGGAAAAAGCCTTGTTAGAGCAGTCGTCCAACGGTGCGTACGATGCACAAAAGCAAAGCCAAACATGTATACTCAAATAATGGGAAACCTTCCAAAACATCGAGTACAACCAGCTCGCCCATTCCTTAATTTGGGAGTAGATTATTGCGGCCCATTCTTTGTACATTTTAAAACCAGAGGAAAGCGACCTCAAAGGGCATATCTTGCAGTTTTTTGCTGTTTTGCCACTAAAGCAGTGCACTTAGAGCTTGTCACTGAATTGACAACCGAAGCTTTCATTGGAGCTTTGAAAAGGTTTATAGCGAGGCGAGGCTACTGTAAAACCTTGTACTGTGATAACGCAACTAATTTTGTTGGCGCTCGAAATAAACTGAACGAGCTAAATGATGCCATATATTCAAAACCAGCACAAGAATCAATAATTGAAACATGCAGCATAAAGGGGATTGATTTTCAGTTCATTCCACCAAGATCACCACATTTCGGGGGATTATGGGAGGCAGCAGTGAAATCTGCAAGACACATGCTAATGAAAAATGTATCAACGGCATCACTCACATATGAAGAGCTCGAAACTGTGACGGTCGAAATTGAAGCTATTTTAAACTCTCGTCCTCTCACTCCAAATTCATCAGATGCCAATGATCTTAATGCTATAACCCCGGGTCATTTCTTAATTGGTGAGCCGCTAACATCAAGCGTTGACGTACAGTCAAGAATTTCTAAATGTGGCTTACAAAATAGATGGCAACTTGTGTCACAAGTTAAACATAATTTTTGGGAACGATGGAGTAAAGAATACCTTAACGAGCTACAACAGCGATATAAATGGAAATGCCCAATCAGTGAAATTCAACCAAACACCATGGTAATAATTAAGGAGGATAATGTTCCAGTGCTACAATGGCCCCTGGGACGCATAATTAAAGTTTACAAAGGTGAGGACGGTTTAGTAAGGGTATGTGACGTAATGACACAAAGGGGAATCATCAAACGCCCTATCCACAGACTAGCTTCACTATTTCCTGAAACTAGTGAAGACCAAAAAGTTCAACCGAATGAAATAACAAACTCCCCATCATTACCTCTAACAAACAGTAGTAAAGCACTTAGATCATCTACCGCCGAAGAAACTCCAACTAAACGCCCACGCTTAAACTCAACATTACTATTATCCATCTTGACTTTATTCTTTCTACCGATAGTTCTTGGAAACCAAATTAACATAACAAAATTCAAAAACAAACCGGGTATGTATTTTGAACATATAAGCCTTGTGAAACTCATGTCTGTCAACTGGAAGATGATAGTCTACTTTGATCTCGAACCATACCAACATCAAATAGACATTTTAAATGATGGGACAAATTTGCTTCAAATTCTATGTGAAAGTACGATAAGCAACACGACATGCAAAATGTTTCTAGACTATTTTGAACATGTCAGGGACGATTTGCAGGCAGATTTTACTTCTTTAACTTTTTTGCAGTGTTAATTTTGTTAAAATCGGTTCAGTAGTTGTTGAGAAATTCAAGGTCAAAGTTGAACTTTTGATGTTTTTTTAGCATTTAGTATGAAAATGCTAATGATTGAGATTGAGAATTATGGTATTTTTTATTCAAAAAGTGGGATGTTTTTCTGCCCACTGTTTTAAGAACTTTTTAATCTACATAACTGCCAAATTTCATTTATATATCTTTGTTCATGTCAGATTTATAGAATGTCATACCTTAAAATTATTATTTTTTACTCATGTTGAAAGCCCTTTTATTCATTTACACTATATAAATAATAATTTTAATGTTTGACATTCTATAAATCTAACATGAATAAAGGTATCATAATGAATTTTGGCAGTTATGTAGATTAAAAAGTTCTTAAAACAGTGGACTGAAAAACATCCCCATTTTTGATTAAGAAATACCCAAATTCCCAATCCCGGAAAACGGCTTTAAATTTTTTTTTTTTGTTCAAAAAAGTCAATACAATTTACCACTCGATATTGATCAGAATTTTCTAGAAAATAATGGACATATTAGAAAACATCACTGTTCTAATTGTATAAAAATCGGTGTGTTGAATTATTAGAATTTTTTACTCAAATTATTTTTTTTTTTTTGTTTGAAAAATTTGATTTGGAATAGGGCATATGGGAGTAAAGATGTTAAACTGACTAAAAATTGCATCTAAAAGCATACTCATAATGTTTTCTTTCGAAAAATATAAACATTTTTATTTATTTCTGGATTTTAATAGTGTCCCTTGGTGGCAAACATTCCTTCTTAGCAGCAGTTATGTGATGATAAGCAGGATACAGATTTGAACCTTTTTCAATTGCACGTACTCTGAGCTGAATATATTGATCTTTTGTTAACTTCAAATCTAAAAATAATGCTAATGCCTCTTCATTTGAAAACTGTTTTTCATCGCTTGGCGTTGGAACACTCTTAAGAATCCGTTTAGTTCTCTTGGGACTAGCGATAAACACTTTTTCAATAATATCGACTTTTGTGAGTTGTTTTTGTGATCGCAGTTGATATAGCAAAGCTTCTTGAATATTTTTATCCCCGATTTCTTCGTTGATATCCTTAAGCTTCCGCCTTTTAGATCTATCGCTACAGTTCTCAAGTGATTTCTTTGGTCTCCCAAGGTTCTTTTCATTTGTACCTTCTGAAGATATTTGGACACTGAGTTCGCCATCTAACCAGTTTGCAAAACTGTTGTAAAATCTAGGTTTACTCCATCCAACTTGTTTGAAGCGCTTTTTTAAGTTTTTGACGAAATCGGTTATTTTATTTTGCAGTTTCGATCGTATTTCAGTGCTGCAGGAATATATATTGAGTTTTCCTTCAATGTAACTTAAAACATCTTCCTCCTTTTTATTTTTAAAATACTCTTCGGATAATTCTTTATAGCTGAAGCTCTACATTTTTATAGATATTAAAAAAATTAGATTGTTATTGCTTAGATATATTTTAACAACTGAGATTTTATTCGAATACCACTGGCTTTTATACATAGCTTGCGTTATACTGTGTTCCTAGGTAGCAAAATAAGGTAGAATAAAGAACTAAAATGGGCTTAAGTAGGATACGCTTAAAATCCCACAGGTATTGGTAATTATATAATATAAAATACTTGGCTTGGTACACTTATATTTCAGTCATATGAATAGGTAAAATTAAAAGAGCAAAAGAAATGTTGCGAATAATTTTACACAAACTAAAAAAGTGTTCTATAGGCTGGTCCAAACAGGTGCATTTTGGGTTTAAAGTGGATACTTTCACCTACCAAAGCTAGTAAAATTTCTTTAATCCCTTTTGACCTCATAAATTCTATTCTTCTGAACTTCAATTTGACTAAAATATAGAACCTGAAAAAATATTTAATAACACAGCAGGTATAATACAACATAACAATGTTTAAAGACTGCTTTACTACCAATATAAAAAATGTTGAACCCACTATTGATAACAGTTTGACATAAAACATAATAAAAATCAAGCCAAAAAATCCGTTTTATCCGAATATCTCCAAAAGCAAAGGAGATAACCTAAACATTTAAGCATATTTTTTGTAACTCAGCTTAAGTTAAAATTTTTTTTTTTGCAATCCATAAATATATTTTTAGTGAATTTTTTAAAAGTTTGAATTTTCGAGGTTACCAATTTTAGAGGTCCGCAAGTCACTCTCCCGACCCTCCATGGACCCGTGTTATTCCAATTCAACACAAAAGCCATAACAGTTTAAAATTTCATTCAAATATGTTCAGCCGTTCATAAGAAGCAAAATTATTTTTCAAAACAAAACGCTCGTAAACCATTGTGTTATATTTCAGTCATATGAGCAGCTTAAATAAAAAGAGCAAAAAAAATGTTGCGAGTAATTTCATTAAAATGAAAAAAGTGTTCAACAGACAGTTCCAAACAGTTGCACAAGTATATATGGGGTTAAAGAGGACACCTTCAGCTTTCTGATGGTACTAAAATCTATTCGACCCCTTTTGACCCTAACAAGTTCTACTCCTCTAAAATTCGGATTTAACTAAAATATAGAACCTGGGGAAACATTTAAAAACACATCAGGTATAAATGATACATTGATGTTATGATCCATTTCTTAAAGACTACTATCCCATTAATATAACAAAAAAAATTTCGACCAATTATTGATAACGGTTTGCGAGAAATCATAATTTAGTTCTGATCAAATTTACAAAAATTAATTTTTTTCTAAAACAAAATAAAATATTTGTTTCCAGCAGCATGCCACAGCCACAATTACGAATATTTTAATCTAGTTTTTTTGATACCTTAGTTCTAATATATTTGCTATCGAATGGCATTAAAATTTTTGAAATCGGCGATGACAAAAAATTGGACTTTTGGCCGATGAATTTTCAGCCACAGTGCGACGTACTTATTAAAGGAAACTTAGAACCGCTTACAATATTTTTATGTTTTATAATATAACAAAATTTTAATAAATTAATCTTTATTTGACATTTTATTTGTTAATTATATCACCATTTTTTTAAGCTTATGGTCGTTTTTAAAAGCTTTTATTTAACTTGCAATGTATGTATGTTTCTTTAGGAGAAATGTTGCAACTCAATCAGATTGATTGAGCTGAAATTTTGAACATGCTGTTACGAAAGTAACTTTAGTTAAGAATTATTTTAATTTATTAGTTATCTATTTATTAGTTATTTTGTTTTTGTTAGCAATTACAATTAATTTAAATTGTTATTGTATTAGCTATGCAAATTTCTAATGTAAAAATCACTGTACAGAATTTTCTAGTACAAATGTAGTGTTATAATTGTTATACATAATAGTGTTAAGATTATTGTTAACCCATAAAGTATCTTTAGTTTATTGATGTATAATAGCTGAGAAAGTTTAGATAATTAGACGCTAGAGAGCATTCCGGACACAATTCGAATAATCTAGAGCCATCTAGACGATTTGGTTAAAGTATAAATACTACTCCTATAATATGGGTATAAAATGAAAAGGCTTGCTAAGAATAACTCGAAAAATAAGGTGACGTCAATATCGTGGACTAAGGTTTTAATGCTTGCCTACAATATGAGTATCAAATGAAAAGACTTACTAAGCATGCGAATGCGAGTTTTAAATTAGTTATAAGAAAAAAACCTTTTTAAAAAACAAGGTTTTATTTAAATACGCTAAAAAAAAGAAGCTTTTACTTTAAAATAATAACAACATTTTTGTAGTAGATTTCATTTTTATGCCAAAATTATTGTGTTACTCAAAGTTTGCTGCCACAAATATTTTTGCAAGAGGACAAACAAGAGGAGTCATAAAAATATTTTTTTCTTTCTTCAAATAAACTCGAATAACGTATAGCACAACAACAATTTTCGACGTTTCATTTACCACTTACAAATGTGCACAAACAATCATACAAAATAGCAAAAATTAATACATGCGGCTCAAGCAGTTAAAAAAAATCGTCTCAGCTTAGCGCCAGCTCAAAACTACTGAACTTCGATATTTGCATTTGACTTTTACATTTTATTTACATTGATACAAAAGTTTCACGGTTACAATGAAATAAAACACTTTTTTATTAAGAGAACGGGAATCGCAATTTGTGTAATTGTCAAATGATAATAATAAAAGTTTTTATAAAAACGAAAATGAAAAGTTTCTTTTCATTTCACAGTTTCACAGAACCAGAATCGACCGCCTGCCAACTGATTCTTGTAGAGGGGTCTAAATAAAAGATTTACGTGAATCGGCGAATAAAAAGTTTGCATCTGAAACTCATTTTACGGCCTATATAAAGTTGCACCCTTTTGTAGTAAAAAAAAACAAAAAATCGTGCGATACTTAGGTTTTTGGTATATAGCGTCTTCAGAAGATTTATTCAGGACATTACAAGCAATATTTTGTTGTTTTGTATTCTCGAAAATAACTTTTGATAAAATAAAAGTCGTTATTAATTGAATCATATACATCTTTCGAAAAGGAAAATGAGTTTTTTTTTGGTTTCTAGGGCACTCATATAGACCTATATTATGTGAGAATAAGAGTATACATCCCCTTCTATAGCGGTGAAAATCAGGTAGCTTTTTAAAATTAATTTCGAAAAAGGCTCATCTTCAAATTTAATTCAAATATTTATTATGTGTTAGCTATGGAAAAACACGTCGCATTCAAAATTTTTACAGTGAGAGGTAGGTTTTGAATATGTGGTCAATTTGTAATGAAAAATTATTTTTGATTTTACCATTATTAAAATTCTGAATAATGAACACCGCTTCAGGAGAAAAATATAAATTAAAACCGACATGTTTTCATAGGCAGATGTAGAAGACTTCGAATTCATATATTTATCTTGATGAAATCCCTGTCGGATTTTTATTAGCTAGCTCAACATTTAGTAGACTTTTAGCTAACTTATTTACAACTGACTAGTAAACAAACTTATAACTGTAGCTCGTTTCTGTATTTCTCGCATCGCAAATTTTCTCATATTAAGTGTGAAACAAAAAATTTCATCGTTTCTCGATTTGTGAGAAAAAAGTGTTTCTGTATTTAAATGCGAGAACAGACAACACAGATTCTGTTTTAACTGGAATACTTCCAGTCATTAAGTGTCAAATGCAAGCGAAACGTCAACGAAAGAAATATATATAATAAAAATAAGGCTGCCAGATTTAAAGATTTATCGACATTTTGATGATTTATTTTGTTCCAAAATTGGCAAAGTGAAAATTTGGTAATTTTTTTCTAGTGACGATACAGTCTTTGAAATAAAACAATTTTAAATAGTTTTATATGTTTGTGTATTAGACACCACAGAAAACCGATATCTTTAAAAACAAGGCAGATGAAAAAATGTATCGGCAAAAGCAAAATTTCGAACGGAAACTGTTTAATTTTTATTTGCTTGGATTATTTAATACATTTGTTTGTGTGATCAAAAGATTAAACTATTACCCCATTTTTCAGTCAATGCACTTTAGGAAATTTTTGCCTTTTACTTTGTTCAAAAGTGTTTATTTTATTTCAATATGATATTTTGTCACTCCTTTGTGTGATTTCTGCAGGGAAAAATAACAATCTGAAATTTTAAACTCTTATCGGATAAAGGAAAATAAAATAAATAATTTTATTTAAATAGACCCCAAGCTTATGTATGTATAAAATATGTATTTTACCCATGAACTTAATGTTTTTTTTTTTTTTTGATTATGTGTTTATATGATAAAAATTTGTGATTATATGATAAAAATCGAACAAAATTCGTCAAAATTAATTTTAAATTTTCCGAACAAAATAGACGATTTTTTTATTTTTTCTTAGGATATTGACGTTTTTTCACAAATTTATCTGGCAGCCCTGCATAAAACAAACAATGAAAGGCTAAAAAAATGTTAATAACAAAATATAACAATTGTGTTTTATATAGGTACTTATTTTCATCATTTAAATTCTTTCTTTTAAAATAAAATAAAATAACACTCATTCTTGTGTACATACATACATAATTTGGGCTCCATTTTTTTAAATTTTTTTTTCTCGCATCAATTTCAAATATGACTTATTTTGACTGTTCTTGTGAGAAACTTTTTGCAAAATATTGTTACAGAAACACTTGTTCTCACATTCTTCCAATAATTGCTGGAAAATTATTTAAATGACAGATAATTCTCGCAAAGTAAAAGTACAGAAACACTTATGTGAGAAAAATCATTTTATGTTTCATATTGCACTGTTTTTGTCATAATTCACTTGTTTCATGCGGGAAATTTTACGATGCGAGAAATACAGAAACGGGCTACTGGTACAGATTTGAGTCAGTTGTGTTCTGTACAACAAAATTCTTATCGATAAGTATTGAACTAGCGTTTGGCCAACTCAAAGCTGATGCAGTGGACTTTGGTAAGAAAAACGTTTTGCTCGTTTTGTGTACTTTTTCAAAGTTAAATAATAAGCAAAAGTTCCCATATTCTATTTGTTAATATTATTTAGTTTAATACATCTAATTTTCAAATTACAATTATTATGAAAACCATATCAGGCATGCTGCTGGTGTCTTATAATTAAGAGTTTTTCTGTAGACAAAGGGGCAATACAACAAAAGTGAATGAAAGCATATGTGCAATATTCTCGTCTCTCTTTAAAAAATAAATAAAGCAAAAATACGTAATTTTTTTTTCTTTTATTAAAGTCAACATATTGTATGCACTACAAGCTAACTGCATAACTTATGGTTATCTTAAAGTTATGCAGTGTGAGTGAGTACTGACTCGTACTGCAGACATGGCGTGTAAAAACTGAATTGCTTTAACCATGTAAACGAGTTAGCTTGGGAGTCACCTATGACTAACTCATTTTCCGACAGGGATATATTCGTTTTTGATATTTTATGAATGAATGTGTTTTCTTTACAAACAGATACACATTTATCGAAATTTATTATCAAAGCTGTTTTTGGAATACAATTATTTATTAAAAGATTTTATTTGTTGTGCTTAATTCCCTACTTTTATTCTTGATAAAACAACTTAACATTTATTGTTGGAGGATAAGCTGTTTCAATGCGCATTTCACTGGTTGCTTAGGCCAGATCATCAGGAAACGTTTTTGTTTAAGCTTTGACATCGTTGCGAGTAGGACTTTTTGAGTGTTTGTAATTTTCATTCCCTGTGTAGTCTAATTTGCTGATATGTTTGGCTTTTCTAAAATTTTTGGTAAAAATGTTTCGTGATGATCTGGTCTAAGCAAGCAGTGAAATGCGCATAGAAACAGCTTATACTCCAACAATAAAATTTCAGTTGTTTTATCAAGAATAAAAATAGGGAATTAAGCACAATAAATAAAATCTTTTAATAAATAATTGTATTCCCAAAAACACATTTATTCTTCAAATTTATCGCAGCAATACAGATAAAAATAATTTTTGAACATAATATAAATAAAATAGGTACCATAAAATGATTCCCACGATTATTCATTACAAAATTTTTTGGTGTGCTTAAAAATAATTCCAAAAAATTGACTGCATATATGTTTTCGAATAGTCGGGCTTGACCGAATATACTTTCTCACTTGTTTTATTATAATTTTATTGTTGGTTAATTTATTTCACTATCATGTTTTATAATTTTTGCAGGTCGTGTATTATTGAAGCATTTGAGAGAGCTAAGAAATTTGACACACAAAGAGACGTACCCTGTGATAAGTTGACGTATCACCAACTTTTGGAAAAATATGTAAATACTATGTAATGTCGGAATAAAGTATCTGTAACTTTTTTCGATCATTCTAAGTATCCCCCAAGAATAATGATATAAACAATTTTAAAATATGTTTTTTATTTGGATTTAATTTGCGTTTCGGTTCCAAAAAGGGCAACAAACATCCACAATTGTATTAAATGTATATATTGGTACGATTTTTTTTCCTTTCTCCTTTTCTCTTTGCCCAAATTCCCTTTATTTTATTTCAATTAAATTTCCTACTTAATATAGCCCAATTTTAAGCTTGGATTCTTTGCCAGTGCTGCCATTTAGCCATTTAGTGACTAGATTTAGCCAATTTTCACCTTGTTTTGCCATTAAAATATGAGTTTAGCCATTAAATTTATAAAATTGCTAAAAGTAAAATAAACATTTTTAACAACTAAAACGCATTTAATTTAAAGCACAACTTTTACAAATGTTGAAATTTGCTATAAGCGATTATGCTGTGTTGCTTTTTTTCACCAAAAAATCAACTTCTCTTAGCGTCAAAAAAATGCATATTCCATGGTCTAATGCTGAACGATATTTACTTGGCTTTATACCCTAGCCAAATAAACATCGTTAAAAGTGATTAGAGAAATATGTTACATTTAGCTACCGTTAATTCAATGTTATTATTTGAAGCACAGCCGCGAATAACGTTGTAAGCGACAAAATGATTTTTTTTTCAGGAGAGCAAAAAAAACGTTTTTAAAAGGCAAGATTATTTATTTTTTAATTTTTATTTATTTTTGCTCTCCTGAATATAAATTATAGCATGCCCACTAAGGGTATAACCAAAATAAGAACCTATCATTACGGTATGGGCAATGTTATACTGATATTAAAAATCGATATCAGGGGTCATTTCGGTCCAAAAACCTTCGGCACCGAATGCAATTTCTAAAACACTAAACATTTTTTTTTTTTTTTTTTAATTTTTATTACAAAGTAAAAAAATTAAAACAAGCTTAATTAAATAACTTATACATTATTGTTGTACATTATAAACTTCAAAATGAGAGTTCGTGTTGATTTACAGAACGGAAAAATGTCTTGAACAACTAAGAAGTTAATATTAATAAAAATATATGTATTTTTACGTTATATTTTTGTCGCATAAATTGTAATATAAATTTTTATGGTGGGTATCCTTCCCTTGTACCGTTTTTTTGGTTTCTTTTTTTGGAATGCAAGGAATCGCCATTTCATAAAAAAAACACGAAATGCAAAGACCAGCATGGCTTTCGACGTTAGAATTATGGATTTCCTGTAAAACTGAAAAAAATTATAAGCTAAAACTTCATCGCGATCGGTGCCGAACCTTTTTGAACGCTCGCGAAAAAAGGAAGGCACATTTCTTCATATTTTTTTATGCACTATCTCACTATGATAGGTCCTTTTTGATATTTGCAAAAAAATACAAATGGTTATATCCCTAATGCCCACCTTTCTGCAATACTATGATTTTTTCGTACTATTAGTATATTTGGATCATCAGTAGATATCAGAAGCCATCTACCATCGGCTATTTTGCACTAAGGATCTTTATATAAATTATTGTTGAAAATATCCAAAATTTTTGAAATCAATAAGACCCATTTGATGTACGTTATATGGAATCGATTGTCTCGTAGACTCAATTAAACGGGAAACATCTTCCGGAATAAACAGTTGTGATGTTTTTTTATTTTTTTCAATAAGAAAGCTATGCCCAGAAGTTAAAAATTTGTGATTTATTTTAGAAAAGTATTTTGTTAGAAGACTGTGACACAATAAAATTATTGTCCCGTTGTTATTCTGTCCAACGCATCTATCGGACCATATTATTAATTTTCTAATTTCCCCCTTTTTAAGTATACTGTAATAACTTGAAATATGTTTTAAAATAAATTAAGCGATTTCTGCAGCTTTTTTTTTTGCAACAGTTTCGTGCCATGTGTACATATCAACGTTGTTGTGTGGAAGAGTATGTACAGCGAAGTTATAATTAAAGTATTGACGCTGATAAAAAACATCAGAGTGGGTAAGATTTGGCGTGAAAATCACTTGCTGCAAATCGACACAAATAGCAACAAAATTATCAGAATTACCGGCAGCGTTGGAATCATCTCTTAGTTGAGCATATCTTTTTCTGCTTTTTTGTGATGTGCTTTGGCGGATTTTTGTATACTAACAAATTTTTTTTATCGTTTTCAGCTGCAACCATTTGAATAAAAAGCTTATCACAAACCTTACAATTATCGCTTCTTGGAAAACCAAATCGTAACTTGTGCTCCGTATTAAAAATATGCATGTATTTTTAGATATCAAAGTATCGGGGTATTTTACCTTGAATAAATTATACATTGTAATGATGTTTAAATCAGGGCTTAAGCAATCTTTCTTTGAAGAGGAACGATTATAATGGCTTTCTTGGCTAGGAAAGCTTAATATGTGCACCGTCACACTTTTTATCATCGTCTACGATTTTATGAGGACGATTCTCAAACTTGCCGCGGTGGTCATTAATATCAATTCCATTTTTTAATTTTTCAATCACCATTTGTATTCTGCGTTGCGTTATCTACAGTATGCATTAAAAACATTATTGATAACAAAAACTTCTATAGCTTGCTTCAAATCAGTTTGCAAATTAACCTGCAGGTTGAGAATAACAAATTTTGTACTCTGATAATAAGATGGAATTACATGGTCTGTCTTCCCTCCTTCTAGGTAATAAAAAAACACCACAAATTAGTATACCCTCCATCAGAGGGTTGATGTATGCAAAAAAATCTCTGAAACGCAGATGCATTAATTTTACACGTCTGCCATATACAAATGAGCTAACAATGTTCACACAGTAGCAAGGCATTTTTAGTCAATTTTAATGCAATTTAAGTAACGATGTTAACCAATATTGTAAGATCTGACCATCGTCTGTACGAAGCTTATTTAGTTGTCACTGTTTTTTTAGTATTCATAACGAAATGATAACTTTAAAAAACTTTGTCAGATACGAAAAGTTTAATATTTTATTTCTGTACCTTTTGCGTACAGATTCAAAAGATACGAAAAATGTCAGGATTATACATGATACATAAAGTCATCAAAAGATAGGAAAAATTTATCTTTCGTATCCTAATGGTATCACTGCTGTAACGTTGCGATTAGAAATACCTCCTTAACTCTTCTTCTTTGAGGCTCTCTCAATTCGATTAAAGAGAGCGAAAACTCGGTTTGTTCATTGTAATTTTTTTTTGAAGAATTTATAACAATGTTCCTTAATTTGACTTATGCTAAATTTTTGGTAATTTAAAAAGCATTTGCAATCACAAACCTATATAACAAGAATATAAATAACAAATAACGTGATGTGTTCTTAAAACGTTTTTCCACATTACCTTCTCTGGAGCGGTTTTGGAGGTATGCTATTATTTTTTCGTGTTATATAAGCATTTCCACTATTTCTCAACCTTTCATTTTTATTGTCTGTCCAATTTTCCACATCAACTTTTCTTTTTGTACCTCTGTTACACTTATCAATTACTTTCGACAACTCCGTCCGTATCATTATGTTAGTAACTTACAACGTTCTTTCACTGACTGACTCTTTCTAACGGCATTTTGATAGTGATAAGGTTCATAATTTTGGATAATCTGATGTTTGAGCAATGTAAGAGAGTTAAATTAACGGTAATCTGCAAAATAACAGGTTTTGCAAAATTTGTTTTTTACAACGTTATTCGTGGCTTTGCTACAATTAGGTAAATATTTTTTACATAACAATAAAATATTTGTTATCTCTTTTGTTGTTATTTTTTGGAGATTTGGACTCAAAAGGTTGGGTAAATGTTGTTTTGATTATGGCTTACCTTCAAAATATTTAAAACTAATAGGCTCAAGTGATTCCTATGAGATGAACAGTAACGACATCGAATTTATCAACGATTTCATTTTTTAAATGCTAAATATTTCATTTTCGTTTATTTTTTATTAGGCTTAAGTTCATTGAATTTAATTTTCATTAAATTATTTCTATGAAGACAGGAATTTTACAACATGAAACTAATTAAAATTTATTGACAATTTTTCATTCTTGACTGCGCTGAGAATTGAACCCAGGCTTTCACGGACAGGTTGCCTGACTAGTTTCGATTGTAACCGATTTTAAGTTACAAATTGATCTCAACTTACAATTTTATTTTAAAAATTTTTTATTAAATTATTTTGGTTCTGTTATTGAATTTTAATGTGTTTTTTATTAATATTAATTTAAATCAGTAATTTCAGCGAAAACTTTACAGAGTAGAGACGTAAAAGAGAAGCAATAATATCATTTTCAGACGTAAATTCTAGTTTTTAGCAGTATTGTTTGCCCCAAGGCCTATCCAATAGGTCTGCTTACTGCTACAACAATACAACAGTACTAACAACAGGCATTTTGTTTGTGTAAAATTCCTCGCGGTTGTCAAAATCTTACTACTACATGGGATAATAAAAAGGAAAAACGTGTTCTGTATGCATGTATGTGGCAAAAAACGTAAACAAAACTATAGAAGTTAAGATATGGCAAAACATATCTTAATAAAAAAAATACTAAATTCACACGCGCTGACATTTTGTGCTGACGTCGGCGTCTGGCAAATTTAGTAATTCAAAACCCTTTTTCATTTATGGGAACGGAATTTCATTTGTTTAGTTAAATGCAACATAATGATAAATAATATGATTCTTGTTTTAAAAAGGGCAGTCTTTGAGTAAACATAGCAGAAGTTGTTTGGTTGATAAATAAAGATATAAAAATTATTTTTTTAAATGAAAATATAAAGTGACTTATTAATTGGGGGCTCAACCGGGATACGTTGTCATAAAAGGTTCTGAAAATTACAAAGTAAGGACATTGATAGCGTATCCACAGCCAGAAAAAACAAGTATCCTAAATAGAGGAGAAAAGTGAATAAAAAAAAAACCAAGAAAAAGTATCCTAAAAAGGAGAAAAATAAAATTAAAAAACAAGTATCCTAAATAGAGGAGAAAAGGAAAAAAGCAGTAAAAAGTATTCTAAAAAGGAGAAAAATAAAATTAAAAACAATTATCGTAGATAGAGGATAAAAGTGAAAAGGATCATAAAAAGTAGAAAAATAAAATTAAATAAAAGTGACAGTTAATATATACATATAAACACAAAAATTTAAAATAAAAAAGTGAAACTCAAGAAAAAAACTATCTAACTCTATAACTATAAAGGAATACTCCAAAACCTCAATGAAGTGCTAAAAAATATATAAAATTTTTTGTGTTTTTATGAAACCACAGAGATTAAATAATTTAAAATTAAAAAGTGAGCCTCTAAAAAGAAAAACTATCTGTTGTAAAAGGAAAATAAAGAATACTTCAAAAACAGTGTTGAAAAAAATATAAAAATTTTTTGTTGATTAATTTAAAATAAAAAAGTGACACTTTAATCATCTTTAAACATCTAAAAATAAAAAGTGACTCATTAATCATCTGTAAACATCTTTAAATATTACAAGGATTTAATAAGTTAAAATTAAAAAGTGACTCCTTAATCATGTGTAAACATCTTTAAATATTACAAGGATTTAATAATTTAAAATAAAAAAGCGACTCTTTAATCATCTTTAAACATCTTTAAATATTACAAGGATATAATAATTTAAAATAAAAAAGGTGACTCTTTAATCATCTTTAAACATCTTTAAATATTACAAGGATTTAATAATTTAAAATAAAAAAGTGACTCGTTAACCATCTTTAATAAGTTAAAATTAAAAAGTGACTCTTTAATCATCAGTAAACATCTTTAAATATTACAAGGATTTAATAATTTAAAATAAAAAAGTGACTCCTTAATCATGTGTAAACATCTTTAAATATTACAAGGATTTAATAATTTAAAATAAAAAAGTGAATCTTTAATCATCTTTAAACATCTTTAAATATTACAAAGATTTAATAATTTAAAATAAAAAAGTGAGTTTTTAATCATCTTTAAATATTACAAGGATTTAATAAGTTAAAATTAAAAAGTGACTCTTTAATCATCAGTAAACATCTCTAAATATTACAAGGATTTAATAATTTAAAATAAAAAAGTGACTCTTTAATCATCAGTAAACATCTTTAAATATTACAAGGATTTAATAATTTAAAATAAAAAAGTGACTCTTTAATCATCTTTAAATATTACAAGGATTTAATAAGTTAAAATAAAAAAGTGACTCTTTAATCATCAGTAAACATCTTTTAATATTACAAGGATTTAATAATTTAATATAAAAAAGTGACTCTTTAATCATCTTTACACATCTTTAAATATTACAAGGATTTAATAAGTTAAAATTAAAAAGTGACTCTTTAATCATCTTTAAATATTACAAGGATTTAATAAGTTAAAATTAAAAAGTGACTCTTTAATCATCAGTAAACATCTTTTAATATTACAAGGATTTAATAATTTAAAATAAAAAAATGACTCCTTAATCATGTGTAAACATCTTTAAATATTACAAGGATTTAATAATTTAAAATAAAAAAGTGAGTTTTTAATCATCTTTAAACATCTTTAAATATTACAAGGATTTAATAAGTTAAAATTAAAAAGTGACTCTTTAATCATCAGTAAACATCTTTAAATATTACAAGGATTTAATAATTTAAAATAAAAAAGTGACTCCTTAATCATGTGTAAACATCTTTAAATATTACAAGGATTTAATAATTTAAAATAAAAAAGTGACTCTTTAATCATCTTTAAATATTACAAGGATTTAATAATTTAAAATAAAAAAGTGAGTTTTTAATCATCTTTAAACATCCTTAAATATAACAAGGATTTAATAAGTTAAAATTAAAAAGTGACTCTTTAATCATCAGTAAACATCTTTAAATATTACAAGGATTTAATCATTTAAAATAAAAAAGTGACTCCTTAATCATGTGTAAACATCTTTAAATATTACAAGGATTTAATAATTTAAAATAAAAAAGTGACTCTTTAATCATCTTTAAATATTACAAGGATTTAATAATTTAAAATAAAAAAGTGAGTTTTTAATCATCTTTAAACATCTTTAAATATAACAAGGATTTAATAAGTTAAAATTAAAAAGTGACTCTTTAATCATCAGTAAACATCTTTAAATATTACAAGGATTTAATAATTTAAAATAAAAAAGTGACTCTTTAATCATCTTTAAATATTACAAGGATTTAATAAGTTAAAATTAAAAAGTGACTCTTTAATCATCAGTAAACATATTTTAATATTACAAGGATTTAATAATTTAAAATAAACAAGTGACTCTTTAATCATCTTTACACATCTTTAAATATTACAAGGATTTAATAAGTTAAAATTAAAAAGTGACTCTTTAATCATCTTTATATATTACAAGGATTTAATAATTTAAAATAAAAAAGTGACTCTTTAATCATCTTTAAACATCTTTAAATATTACAAGGATATAATAATTTAGAATAAAAAGTGACTCTTTAATCATCTTTAAACATCTTTAAACAGCTTTAAACATCTTTAATCATTTTTAAACATCTTTAAACACCAACAACTGACCACAACCGAATACCAATACGGAAAAGGAAGCGGCCTGTAAGATTAAATATTTATTACCTTTTTTAATTTATGTTTTAAAAAAAAAAAAAATGTTTAAGATTATAATTTTTTGTTCCATTTACTTTTTGATGAATATTGTTTCTTAATAAAATTATAAAAATAATAATTTTTTATATAAACTTAAAGCTATTTAACAAATATATTTTGCACAATTTGTGTTAATAAATTCATTCAAAGTGTAATCAAAATTATAAATCATTTCCAATCTGGACTCAGATATCGATTCGCTAGTAAATTTGTTCGGGTCTTTGGTTACTAATATTAACGACAGAATGGCAACTACGGATCAGGTAAGACTTTTAAAAGAAGCACATACAGGGCCACTCATAGCTAGGATAGAAGAATCAAACAGAAATTTAGAAAGATTAACGGTTTCGGACACTGGGCGAATTCGAAGAGGAAAAGATCAATATTACGGTGCGTTGCGACGAACCAATGGACGTCATAAAGTCTTTGCCAACTTTTAGTGGTAAGCAATCGTACGTGAGCTGGCGTGAAGCTGCCACACATTCCATGAACCTCTATGCCAGGGGTAGTAAGCAGTATTATGCTGCTTTAACGATCTTGAGGAACAAAATAGTAGACGAGGCGAATGACGTACTGACTAATCACGGAACTTTACTAAATTTCGACGCTATAATTAGCCGTCTGGACTTTGCTTACGCAAACAAAAGACTTTTGCACTTAATAGAACAGGACCTTAGCGTTATGAGACAGGGATCACACTCAATACTGGATTATTACAATGAGGTTAATAAAAAATTAACTGATTTAATAAATAAAACCATATTGACGCACGGAACGGGCTCCGCGCTGACCAAAGAATTAAACAACAGGAACAGACGATATGCTTTAAGAGTTTTTATGGCAGGGTTAAATCCTCCATTGGCAGATATACTATTTTCAATCTCTCCGAACAGTTTTCCAGATGCTTTGGCAAAAGCTCAAGAGTTGGAGGCGAATAAGATGCGAGCCAATTTTGCACTTCATTTCAACAAGCCAACAATTCATGGGAATAATAATGGTAATAATAAGGGACAAAACTTTTTACGTTTTCCTAATCGCGGTCAGAATCATGTCAATTATCGCCAATCTGAGCAAAAACCAGAACCGATGGAGCTAGATAGTTCATCAAATGCGGTTGCTAAACCAACAGCGAATTTTAGCGGTAATAGGAATTTTGGTCAGGATAAAACTTTTTATCGAAATAATAATTTCCATCTGAATGTTATTTTTTTCAAAAATAAAACTCAATTTTTAATTACAATATTTTGTTCCCGACGTTTCGTCGATTGTTTGTCGACTTTTTCAAGGGATTGTCTATTTAAAAATTATAAAACAATAAGATAAGTACAATAATGTAACACATAAACAATATTAAACGCCATAAGAAAAACCTTTGAAGAAAAAAAATATTATTCCGCCCTCTTCATCGATGTTTCTCAAGCTTTTGATAAAGTCTGGCATGAAGGCTTATTACATAAATTGAAGCTAAATTTACCAGTAAACACACACAAGCTGTTAGAAAGCTACTTAGTCGGTCGAAAGCTTATTATTAAAGGTGCTTTTATAAGTTCTCCTCAGCCAATTGACGCTGGAGTCCCTCAGGGAAGCATCATGGGCCCACTGTTATACCTAATATATACCTCAGACATGCCAACAAACAACCACACCCTTACTTCAACATTTGCTGATGATACAGCTTTTTTAAGCGTACACGAAAACTGTCATGAAGCTTCTCGCTACTTGCAGGATCATATATTTGAACTGGAAAAGTGGTTAAAACAATGGAGGATAAAGGTTAATGAGCAAAAATGCGTACATATAACATTCACCTTGCCTCTATTAAAATCAATAATCAATTAGTGTCCCAACAATCGCATGTAAAATATCTCGGAATTCATCTAGATCGGCGTTTAACATGGAAATGCCATATAGAAGCAAAACTAACACAAATGAAACTAAAAGCAATTCAACTTAATTGGCTTATTGGAAGAAACTCTGTTCTTAGTCTCGATTGTAAACTTCTACTTTACAACTCTATCTTAAAACCAATTTGGTGCTACGCTATTCAGTTATGGGGCACTGCCTCGGCTTCTAATATCGAAAAAATTCAAAGGCGACAAAATCAACTTCTTCGAATAATCACAGCCGCTTCCTGGTATGTTAAAAACTCAAATATTCACAAGGATCTCAATGTGCCGTTAGTAAAAACTATTATTACGAAGTATGCAGTAAAATATTCACCCTTATCGTGGTTGGCAATTTTGTGTCGTTTTTTGGCGTTTTTTAGGCGTTTTTAGAAAATCGCATCGCGGTTGGCAAAAACGCCAGCGAATACGACACTGAATATAATTCTACTACAAAAACGGTATCGCAGATGGCGTATTTGCCTGTCAAAAGCGCTAAAAACTGTCGTTAAGTTTTTTGCTCACGACAGAGTTTATTTTTTGATAAAAATTATTTAAAAATGGAGTCAAACAAATCGTAAGTTATATAAAAAGCAGCTTTAAAGCTTTTTGTTTCAATTTTTGTTTTTTTTTTCTATTTTTTTATATTTTAGCATAAAAATTACCGCACCCGCACAATTTTCCAAGTTGGTGGAGATAATGGAAAAAAAGCCGTACTTGGCAAAAGGGTATAATAAAGGATTAAATAAAATTAATACAAAACATGAGTGATTTGTTGACATTTTCATAACAGGGTGTTTCATTAAAAAAAAATTGAGTAATCTGTTACAAAGCGACTCTCTTACAAAAAATAGAGCGTAGGCGAAAAGTTTCCACGATACCATTCAATTTTAAATACGACAACAAATGCGACATACGCCTAAATACGCCTACGCCAACCGCGATAAGGGTGATTTAAAAAGACTTGAGTCGCACCCAAATCCACTTGTGACGGCACAGGGAATTTATAAAGTTGCGTGGTTAGTGTAGATGGCTGTTGAGGCGTTTGTCTTGTTATCATTTTGAATACTTTTACCATACTTCCCATCCCTGGCGATCGTCTCAGGCCTAAAGGTAGAGTTGAAATAAAAGATAGGAAAAGAACAACTCTACAATTTACTCCGCCATAGCAGCAACTATGGGACGCCGAAAAAATTAAGAGGAGGCGGTTTAAAATGGCGTGAAGACACTAGAAAGTTCTTTTTCGTCAAGTGGCAACAGAACACGAAGGTTGGTCTGAGAAAAAAAAAAAGATTGTTAATTCAGAGTTCCAAGTAATTTTTTTTTTGTGGAATAAAAAAATGTCTTTTTTTTTACAAAAGGAAACCCCATCGCGAATTATGAAAGGACAACAATTTAAAAAAAATAAAGAGCGGTGTGATACGTTTAAATAAAGAATAAATAAAAGACGGCTAAAAATACAAAACTTTGGTCATAAAAAAAAAATCGGTTGTTATAAGATAAGTGAAAATTGTCAGAGAAAAAAAGTCGCAAAAAAAAACGAAAAGTGAAAATAATAATTAATAATAACAATTAGAAAAAATAACTATACCCATAGATTACAACTAAATCTATTAATTATCAAAAATTATTTTTGGGAATGAAATATTTTATTAATTAGTTCATTTATTAATGATGTGCTAATAATCCCAATTTTTTAAATGAAAACACTGAAATTTATTGTTGTGGGAAAGCTAGTTCCTAAGCAACCAGCGAAATGCGCATAGGAACTAGCTTTCCCACAACAATAAATTTCAGTGTTTTCATTTAAAAAATTTGGATTATTAGCACATCATTAATAAATGAACTAATTAATAAAATATTTCATTCCCAAAAATAATTTTTGATAATAAATTTGCATGTGCCCGGCAAATAAAAAACTGAAATGGCAAGCTGCTTTATTTAAGTAACTTGTTTTTTTAATTTTTGTTTTTTCTTTCTATCCTCTTACAACTACAATTTGTGTTGGAAAAAACCCAGCCAATTGTAGGGGAATGTAAGAAAGAAAAAAAAAAAAAAAAAAAAAAAAAAAAAAAAATTGACGGTTTATTGTTGTGACTTTGTTGAAGCTTTGATATTGTTACATTTAAGACCAGAGTGTTTTAAAATTCTTATTCACTTTATGGTCTTACTTGTATAATATTTTTAGCTTTTCTAAAGTATGTATTTGGAAAAAGTTTCCTGACGAGCTGGCCTAAGCAACCAGCGAAATGCGCATAGGAACTAGCTTTCCCACAACAATAAATTTCAGTGTTTTCATTTAAAAAATTGGGATTATTAGCACATCATTAAATCTATTAATTGTTTCTGGTTTTGAGCTCGTTGATTTTTATTTCGACAACTGCACATACGTACATAAATTGTGTTCTACTTTTATTACCGTAAAAATAAAATAAAAAGTAAAAGGAAAAGAAAATTATTTACGAATGTGCATGTCCACACGCGAGTGTTAGCAATATTTTAACTCATACCAACATCATACCGTTTCATAAACAAGATCCTTTCCCTTGCATTGTAAATCAAAACAATCGTAAGCACAAGGTGACAAGACACCAACGTCTTTACCACAACTGCCAACCAACCTTGCTACCAACGAAAACATCATCAAGGCGGACAAAAACACGATTGTCTTCATTAAAACAATCACCAGCCGACGTCTCCATATACCGCAAAATAGGTACCACAAAACAACGACCTACTTCGTCACAACGAAAACATCATCAAGGCGGACAAAAACACGATTGTCTTTTTTAAAACAACCACCAGCCGACGTCTCTATATACCCCAAAATAGGTACCACAAAACAACGACCTACCTTGTCACAACGAAAACATCATCAAGGCGAACAAAAGAAGGATTTCAACACAAATAACATCCGACAGACAAGAAATCGAAGAAACCAAAAACACAGGAAAAAGTAATCAATATCCCGAAAAAACATACAAATGTCTATGAGACTAGCCCAGAGAGTCCCTAACCTTTATGGACACTGTTGATTCGTTTTGGTTATGACTAAATGGTCAATCAAATTGGAATCAAAAACACATACACTAAATTAGGTCTTTTTTTACCACTTTATTTATACTTACCCATATTTCTTATCCCCATACTTATATTTACTTAGATTTTTATCACTATACTTATTTACTAAAATTATTACTCTTCTTACATATATAAAATTATTATACTTATGGTCATAATCTACATCACTAATATATTTTTAATTACTATTATACGTAAACTACTTATAACTATTTGTCACTATTATCATTGTCCTTACGACACTAAGTCACAGGCGGTAACGAGTAATTAGACCAACCCTGACTTACCTAATTCCAAAATAAAGCTGTGAAGATTTTCTCTAAATTAAAATTGAGATGGAAATAAATTGACCATATGGACAAGTGTTAATTATTAGTTCATAAGGGAGGGAAAAGAGACTGGCTCTAATTTATATACCTAGAGTAAATTTAAATTATAAACGGAATTTGAATTTAGGTAGTGAATTTGAATTGGAATATTAAGATTTCTAAATATTAAATTGGAATTCACGGGCAGACGTTAGATCCAATATTCGAGTAAGAATTTGAGTTTAGGTGATTTAAATAAATTCAAAGGTTTAAAACTAAATTCAGATACTTAGAAGGCATTTAAATTTCGTGCTATGAATTAAATTTGAGTTTGATTGACTAAACTAAGTCTAAATTTGGGTACTTAAAGCTAATTTAAATACTTCCACCGGATTTGAATTTAAAATTTGTAAACTATATTTGCACCCCTAAACCAAAAGTTTAACTCGAATATTTATACTAAATGCAAACCTTAAATTAAACCCAAATACTTCGACCGAATTCAAATTCTTAAAATTAGATTAGGGATTTATAAATTGATTGACTTCTAAATTTTTTTTTACATAAATTTCAAATTTCTATTTAAGAGGCGGAATTAAATCAGCATATAAACCCCTAAAATAATATGGAATGATAAATACAGAAAGTGAATCTTAAATATTTGAACCAAAGTCAGAATAGGGTACTTGGACTAAGTTTGAGTTTTGGATGCTTAAATTAAATTCGAAGTTGAATAGTTAAACTAAATAATGAACTAAGATTCCTAAACTATGTTTAAGTTGAGTATTAGAGATAAATAAATACGTAATTTGAAGTTAAATAGCTACACTGAAGATTTTAATCCTTGAACTCAATTGTTAACCTGGAATTCGGAATCTAAGATTAACGATAAGTATTTAAATTGAATCTAAATACTTAATTTGATTTTAACCACCTACTTTAATTTGGTCTTGTATGCTTATGATGGATTCGAGTTTGAAGGTTAAATTGGAAAGAATAAACTGAATCATGATTAAGTTAACTAAATCTAAGTTAGAAGCTTAAACTAAGTAAAGACTAAAATAATTAAACTAATTTAAAAGTCGTAGTCTTGAATTAAATTTGAATTTGTTTTTCCAAATCTGGATTTAAATCTGGTTCGGGATTCTATGTTCAGAGTTTAAAATTCTAATTATTCAACGACATTACCATTGGATAAATAAACCAATGTTAAATACGTAGAACATGATTCATTTTCGATACGTCAGATAAATTGAAACACCTTAAAAAAGATTCAAATTTGAGTTTTTTTTAACTGGAACTTGAATTAATGGACGAAATCGAATTTAATGTTTGCAAATCTAAAATATACTTATACTTGGCTACTCCCGCCCATACGACCTGTATTAATCAAGACCTAACTTTTACGAACGGATACTCGCTACCTAACTTTGTCATTGGAAGCCTGACCCCTGATAAAACGAATATGAACGTTAATGAATAATTAAATAAATTAATACCGGATACCTAAAATAACCAACGGAAACATAAATACTAAAATAAATAATACATATACATATAAATAACAAAAGGCCTAAATAAAAAAAAAATAAAAACGAAAATAAATTATATTGAAAAAAAAAAAGAAAAAATTTAATGAATAATTAAATAGAATACTCCGCCGGGAAAAACAACACGATTCGACTATAAAAAAAAAAAAATGAAAAAAAAAGAACATAACATCTTCACATACCTACCCATAATCCGACAAAACCCGGGTACCTTCTTTTTAGGAATTAGTTGGGTTTAACGCTAATTCCAACGTTAAATACAAATATTGACGAAACAAATACATATTTGTTTAAAATTTCGTCAACTCTTGTATCCATTCTTTTTTTTTAACCATGTACGGGCAATTTACAGAATACTGGACAGAGCCATGATGTGACGATAGGTTGCCGTTTTGAAATTTAAGAAATTTTTAATATTTAAGAAACATTTAAGATTTGATAAAAGCAAAGAAAATCTGACAAGTAGAAAAATAGGGGGAAGATATCCCCAACAAACAATCTAGGTTGATAAAAAAAATAAACCCAACAAACAATTTAGATTGATGAAAAAAATAAACCAAACAAACAATCTAGGTTGATAAAAAAAAAAAATAAACCAAACAAACAATCTAGGTTGATAAAAAAAAAAAAAATAAACCAAACAAACAATCTAGGTTGATAAAAAAAAAAATAAACCAAACAAACAATCTAGGTTGATAAAAAAAAAAATAAACCAAACAAACAATCTAGGTTGATAAAAAAAAAAATAAACCCAACAAACAAATAAAAAAAAAAAATATACAATTGAACATAACGGTAATAGATCTACAATTTATTACCTGTAAAGCCTTCTGATATAACTATCTATTTTGAACAGGGAGATATCCCCTTAGGGATTTTTTTTTAGATAACTATTTACTTTTTTATCATAATCCTAGGATATTAATTGTATTTTGATAGATGATAAGTTATTGGTACAAAATAATTTTATGCAAGTTATTTATATAAACTTTAGAGTTATCTTTAGATAATTATTTTAAGATAAATGATAATAAATATAACCTTTTTTTGTACATTTTGAATTAATAGAAAACAAACGAAAATGTTTTAATATAAAGGGAATTGGTTGAAAGGTAACAGACTTAGGGTGAAGTGGTAGGTAACGATTTGGGGCATTACTCTAAATATTTTTTTTTCAGGCTACGAGTAGTACCACGGATGGCAGTCATATGGGGTGGGCAGCCTATCCAGGATAAAAACATCTAGTCCTGAAGACTCGAGGCAATCATGTCGAAAACTGCGGTTAAGTTTTCAATATTATCAATCAACAATCGGTCTTTGTTCAATGTTTTTTTGTTTTCTATCGCTTCGGTATATCAACAGCTTTCGTTTTTGTTAAGGCACGAATTAACTTGTGTATGTGTAAGTAGATGGACACGAACCCCCCATTTCCGGCGAGCTTCAGCCCAAACACCAGCGTGCCATTGTCCATCGCGAAGCGAATTTGAGGTTTTGACTTATTTCAAAACATTTCTCAAAACGAAATATCAATCTCACTCCAACGCACATCACACAAAATGGCGCCCAACGTGGGGCCCGAAAGAGATTTAACCCTTCGGATTACATTTATTTAGCCTGGGGGTGTTTTAATTCGTTTTTCTGGTTTCCACACCTTTGAAAGTTTCAGGATAAAATTTTCAACCCAGTAACTTGTTTTTTTTATACTTTTGACGATTGTCCCGGAAGGTGTTAAGTATACACCATTCCTGCGTTGCGACGGCATCGTATGGAGAAGTTAGGTATTGGGGATCTCGGTTATCTGACCTTATAGGGGACGACCTATGTCCTTGAAGGTGCAAAGAAAACACCAAGCCTGAGATGCAATGGCATCCAACATGAGAGACGAGAACTGAGGGAGTCTAATGAATCGAGCCGAATCGAATCCGTAACAAGAAACCTGATGCATCGGCAATATAGCTAGGCGATCAGACGTTTTCGTTATTGGAGGAGAGGAGAGGAACGTCTAGAAGATTCACTCTATGTCGTCTTGTCTTGTGTATTCGTTTGAAGTTGATTGATAATAGAAAACTTGTTGATTTCTATCCGAGTAAAATATTATTTTTTTTGACATGATTGATTTGTAAAGCTTTTATCATACTTGAACATCGTATGAATTTTTAATTCTCAAATCTGAGTACAAAATATTTAATGACTTTATGCTCGAGTAAGAATGTTACATTTCGCCACTACACGTTTTGTTACCAAATTTTCAACCAGAACATATTTTGTATATACCAAATTAGCACACATAAATATTTGAAAATAAATTAACCCGTTGATAGTAGTTAATTACATAGTAGATTAACAATATTTTTGATTATATATATATAAACGTATAATAAACTTATAACCAACATTAATGAGTCTAGTTAAGAAATAAAAATAGTATCTTCCAAATTAGTTATTAACTTGATGATTTGCATGAATAGGTATTTATGTCTTTAATATTATTATTACAAATTGATTCTTTCTATATTAATATATCGGGTAATATCTTTTTTTGATATAGGATAATAGTCAATGATTGTTATAAAAGTATTTTTTTTATATTGAATTTTTTTTGACATTGGCTAAATACATTTAAATTTAACTCCGTATTCATGAAAGATTATTGATTTTGACAAACGTTTACCAAGGAAAATTTACAAGTTTTTTGGGTAAATTTTTGTTAAATTTAGAATCTTTTCATGTATTTAGGCAAGAACATTTTCTTAAATCTTTTTTTTTGTTTTTTTTTTTTTTTTGATATTGGAATTGCGGAATTGTATAATAAATACAATTTAACATACATTTGGATTTCTTTTTTTTTACAATTGATATTTCAAATAAACCTGTAAAGATCTTTTGGGGAATACATATTGATTTTTACATTTGTTGTTTGAAATTACATTTTTGAGGATTGGATTTTTAAATTTAAATTTAAGGGAATTATATTTTCTTGAATTTTATTTGTTTCGGGATATTGGGATTGGGAAATTGTATAACAATTTCCGACAACATTTACATTTGAATACTCGTTTTTATTATTAAATTTTTTTTTATAATTGGTTTCCTGACTTGGGAGCGTGGTTTTCTCCGGGGTTAATCCGTTTTATTAGTTGGTGTTAGTTGGTTATAGGCGATAGTTTTTTTAACTTGCGTACGGTTTTGGTCCAAGGATGAGTACCAGGCAACTTCGATCATCCAGTAGAAACCAGGCCAGCAGCAACGACGAGATTCCAACAACCACTACGACAACCACGGTAACCAATCAAAACACAGCACCTATAGTTTCGACGAACGCGGTGACTCCATTACTGTCTATAAGATTCCCACCCGGATTTGGACCTCAAACCCATTCGTCGCCCGATAGTTTTAGTACTATACGTACACCGACCTACAGTAGCATTACTGCCAGGGAAATAAGCGGACAGACAGGTGGCCAGGGTACTCTTGATTTTGACTTAAGGAACATGTATAGGTATAATTTACCCCCTGTTGGTGAGGAAGTTGACCCGGAAATAGTAATTACCGAGGAAGGATTGACGCTGAGGGACTATGTCAGTGCGTCGGTGGGAGCTGCGCAAGCTGCGATTATGAATGAGGTTCAGAATATGAAACTTATGCTACCTCAGTTGATACGGGAGTCCTTGCGTTCCGAACGCGGCATGTCTTCGGAGAATGCGACGCATCGTGATAATGGGCCAATGGACCCACACCGAGCATATCGGACCCCTTTCAATAATAACAACATTCCACCTCAAGCACCACGTTTTTCACAGAATAACCCTCAGGTGTTCCAACCTCAGCGACAGCGTCAACCCAACCTAGGGCAACCCTTATTCCATAACACACCTCAGAATCTTGCCGAACAATATCCCGGTTTTGGAAATTCACCTCCGTACCAGGGTTTTAAACCGTTAACTCCAAATCAACTGGAAAAATGGGGAATAAGGTACGACGGTACTAACAAGTCGTTGACGGTGGAAGACTTTGAATTTCGGGTCGAAGCATTGAAACACGATTATAACTGTTCATGGGAAGTTTTAATGAAAGGTTGTCATCACTTAGTCACGGGAGAGGCGAACAACTGGTTCTGGTCTTTTAGAATGAAGCATCCGATATGCGACTGGCATACTTTTAAACACCATATGATAAAGAAATTTAGACACTTGGAAAGCGACTTTGAGATTCAAAGGAAAATAGTGGAGCGCAGGCAAGCACCAAATGAATCTGCGGATATGTTTATAATCGAAATAGTCAAACTTAAAAATCAAATGAGGGTAAGCGTGCTAGAGAGCTAGCTGGTAAAAATTGTCAAAGACAACTTGAAAGACGGATTGGCTCAACTGGTTTTCCCCATTAGGATTGACAGTCTGGATCAGCTACTGGAAGAGTGCAAAAGGGCAGAAAGAAATATTGCCAAGCGATCTTCGATGCCTTTAGGGCATTCGCGAGGGGTGTATGAAATGGATTGGAGCGACCAAGAGCAGATGGATGAGCAGGCACAGCAGGTTGAGGCACTCCAAAGGGACAATTTGCCAGCGAAAAACCTCACGTGTTGGAATAAAGCACCTCGACACTCGTTCATTGAATGTCCCGTTGTACAACGCAATGTCTTTTGCTACAAATGTGGGTTCGAGGACGTAACTAGCCCAAATTGCCCCAGATGTGCGGGAAACAGCAAATTGAGCATGCGGAAAACTGGGGCGGCGTGTTCAAATCTAACTCCCTCCCAGTAAAAGATAATTTTTTAAACTTCATGTTAACCGGACAAGACCAACCCAACGAAATGATCGACTCAAGTCCAACCCTAGACCAAGCCCCACTTCCAGATAAAGAAAACGCCAAGACCAACGCTAAGGATGATGAAGACACCGAAACTAAAGAAACCAATGATTGTTTGAAAATAAACGATAACCCAAGGCCACGCGGTCCCGATCCAAGCTTATCATATGAACAGCGTCTGGAAAACTACAACCAAATTCGTTCCGAAATTTTTACTGATTATTTACCCAACGTTAGCGATAAAATCCGAAAAACCCGAGAAAGGTACGCCTCAAGAAAAAAAAGAGAGAAAAGTAATAGCATCCACGGTGATAGGTAGCGAAGACGATATTAGACCCTATATGACAGTCGAGATAAATGATTCTCAGTATCAAGGCCTGTTAGATAGTGGAGCCTCTGTAAGTTGCCTTGGCCGAAACTGTATAGAAAACGTGGAACAAATGAAGGCGAAAATACTTGACTTTAAATCGTCTGTACGAACAGCGGATGGGAAACAACATTTGATTATTGGCAAAATCTTAGTAAAAATTAAGTATGGGAATAAATTGGTGGAAATGATGCTATATCTAGTCCCAAACTTAAGTCAGGAATTGATATTAGGTTATGATTTTTGGAAAAAAATAGGCTTGAAGGTCTCTTTTGAAAATAATGTGGTCTACGAAATTTCTCCCACTGATTCGGAAGAGTCCAGGGTGCACCAATTAACGTCACGTCAACGAAGAACTTTAGAAAATGTAAAATTATCGTTTCGGTGTTACACACAGTATGGCCTAGGAAGAACGGAAATCGAAAAACACACGATAGACACTGGATATGCACCTGCCAAAAAGATGAGACACTACCCCGTGAGCCCAGCAGTACAAAAACTAATCTATGCTGAACTCGACAGGATGATCGAACTGGACGTAATCGAAGTAGCCACTGGAGCAAAGTGGAACAACCTTATGACCTTGGTCATTAAGCCCAACAAGAACAGGCTTTGCCTTGACGCCCGGGAGCTCAATAAGGTTACGAGGAAGGATGCATACCCCCTGCCCAATATAGATGGATTATTGGCAAGGTTAGGAGATACGCACTTTATCTCTTCAATTGACCTCAAAGACGCCTTCTGGCAAATCCCTCTGGATGAGGAAAGCAGACCGAAGACAGCGTTCACGGTTCCGGGTAGGCCGCAGTACCAATTCAAAATGATGCCATTTGGACTGTGCAACGCCGCCCAGAGGCTTTGTCGGTTGATGAACAGAGTGGTGCCATCTGAACTCAAGGATAGGGTGTTCATCTACTTGGACGATTTATTGGTGGTGTCCTCAAACTTTGAAGACCATATGGACATGCTTCGTATCGTGGGACAGAAATTAACACAAGCAGGACTTACCATAAACATGCAGAAATCTAAATTTTGTTACCGGGAATTGAAGTACCTGGGATACATAGTTGGCGGCGGTAAACTGAAACCGGATGAAGAAAAAGTCAAAGCTATTGTGGACATAAGTCCACCGAAAAACCAAAAAGAAGTTAGGAGATTTTTAGGCACAGTAGGCTGGTACCGGCGTTTTATTAACGATTTTTCCACTCTAACGGCACCTTTGACAGATACACTTAAAAAAACTCCAAAATTTAACTTTACACCGGAGGCAACGAAATCTTTTGAGGAGCTCATGCGTCGGTTAGTAACAAGTCCAATACTGTCCAGCCCGAAGAAATTGAACCAGGCCCAGAAAAACTACTCTACGACTGAGAAGGAATGTCTCGCAGTCGTATTGGCCATAGAAAAGTTTCGCCAATATATCGAATTGATGGACTTCACGGTCATTACGGACCATTCCAGTCTGAAATGGTTGATGCGTCAGCAAGATTTGAACGGGAGACTTGCTCGATGGAGTTTACAGCTCCAAGGCTTTAAATTTAACATAGAGCACAGGAAAGGAACGAAAAACGTTGTCCCCGATATGCTTTCGCGTCAAGACATGGAGGAAGTGGTTTTAAATAGTAGCTCATTGATAGAAGTATATGTATAATGAGAGTTCTACTTCAAATTTACCCAAAAAGCCATTAAAATCACCCAAAAGCCATTAAAAAGCCATTAAAATTACCCAAAAGCAATTAAAATTACCCAAAAGCCATTAAAATTATCCAAAAGCCATTAAAATTATCCAAAAGCCATTAAAATTTTTCCAAAGCCATTAAAAAGCCATTAAAATTATCCAAAAGCCATTAAAATGAACACGTGTTAAAGTATGTCAAATGAACACGTGTTAAAAAAGGTCAAATTTTTAAAAAAAAAAAAATTTTCAAAAACAAAGTAATAAAAAAAAGTCGTTAAATTTTATAGGCACAAGTGGTGGGTGCATTGTTGAAGCCTTTCTTTTGTTGTGATCGATAGACAGACAGCCAGACAGACATAGAGATATGTAGATAGATAGACATACAGACCTTGTAGAAGCAATTGGAAAATATTGTTGATAATTCTATCTTTTTATTTTCTTGAATTATGTGAAGAAAAAATTTTTGTTGAGGAAACACACAAAGCTGATAAGCGCATTTTTTTATTTTTTTTTTTATGATATTAAAATTAATAATTTATGGGGTGTGAGATGATAAGGGTATTGTATTGGAGTGTGTCTTGAATATAGATAGATAGATACACAGACAGACCTTGAGGAAGAAATTGGAAAAATATTTTTTTTTATTTTTGTGTGTGTTTTGTGGATTGTTGGGAGAAAATACACATTTCTGATAAAAGTCCTTTTTGTTGTGTGTGTGTTTATGGGTAACCAGATTGAGGGTTGTTGTTATTTTGCTTGTTTGGGTGATCGACGAAAATATTATTGGATGGATAGACAGACATACAGACAGACTGGCTTCGTAACAGCAAATGGTTTTTCAATTTTATTTGGGGTTGAAGAATAAATTCAAAGTATCTATAAATTATGATTTTATTTAGTTATTAAAAAAAAAAAATTGTATAGATGCAATTGGTGTTTCTATTTTTATTTTGGAGTGGATAGGGAAATATGAAACCATTCTTGAAAATTTTTTTAAAAAATTTCAAAAACAAAGTAATAAAAAAAAGTCGTTAAATTTTATAGGATAGCAATGCACAAGTGGTGGGTGCATTGTTGAAGCCTTTCTTTTGTTGTGATCGATAGACAGACAGCCAGACAGACATAGAGATATGTAGATAGATAGACATACAGACCTTGTAGAAGCAATTGGAAAATATTGTTGATAATTCTATCTTTTTATTTTCTTGAATTATGTGAAGAAAAAATTTTTGTTGAGGAAACACACAAAGCTGATAAGCGCATTTTTTTATTTTTTTTTTTATGATATTAAAATTAATAATTAATGGGGTGTGAGATGATAAGGGTATTGTATTGGAGTGTGTCTTGAATATAGATAGATAGATACACAGACAGACCTTGATATAAATTATGATTTTATTTAGTTATTAAAAAAAAAAAAATTGTATAGATGCAATTGGTGTTTCTATTTTTATTTTGGAGTGGATAGGGAAATAAAAATTCAAAGTATTTATTTATGATTTTTAAAAGAAAAGAGAAGATAAAAAGGGGGAAAAGGAAAGTTAGTCAGACAGACAGATAGTATTTATACTAGTTTGCATGGATTTTCCTATGTAAGTATTAAAAGTAAAAAAAAGGCTTAGTGGAGTATACTTCTGAAAACTACTTTTATTTACATTTGAACACTGAAGATATAAAGAATGAATTCGAGCCTGTTGGAAATTGAATTTGTGGACGAAAATTCTATGGAAGCAGCAGAAGAAGACATTACACAGACGCGTACAAATGCGTTAATCGACGAAGCTATAGCGAATATGCTAAAAACCCCAGGAATTGAAATCCCCAACAACCAGCTGGCATACTATGATTTTTTGTGGGATATTGAGGATTTTCTGGACGATGAAGAGGGAGATACCATCATTTTGAAGGTAAATGATGGTTTTTATTTGGACGAAGATGGAGATCGTTATATTAGGGAAGTAGACTTATGTTTATAGATGTAGTAGTGATATTTTTTTTAATTCAAAATATATTTTAAGAAATTAATAAAAAATATAAATAATAAAAACTAATAAAATTGAAATTAGAATTTGTTTGTTTTTACAATGGGTGTGGTGGGTAAAATTAAAAAACATTATCGATAATTTTAATGAATTAGAGCAAACAACATATGTTAAAACTAAGTGTAACCAAAAAAAAAAAAAAAAAACAAAAATTTTTTCTATAAATTGTGAATTTATTTAGTAATTTATTACATTTCATTATAAATTATCAAACGATGAATATTAACGCGGAATTAATTGCTTCATTCAACAAATTAAATATAAAACATATTTTAAGTGTTAAAAATATGATAGGTGGAAAGGACTATCCTATTACAGGAGCTGAACGGGTAACTACAAAATATGGAGATGCCATTGTCTTGGAATTGGATGGAGCTATGCTTTATCTTCCTAAAAGGTTTAATGTCTTAACTGAAAACGATGTTGGGAGCCTATCAACTGGCTCATATATAATTTCAAAGATTCCTTTAGATGACGAAAAGGATAGCATTAATTATAAGCTAGAAATTAAGACGGCTGCTCCTATGAAAGGATATTACCCTTATACTCATTTTAATACATTTAAATAAAATAATTTTTTCAATAAAAAAATGATTGAACAATAAAAAAAAATTATTATAGATTCTAGTGTTTTTTTTTTTTATTTTATTAGTATATATATATATATATATATATATATATAATATAGAAATATTAATATTTTTAATAAGTTGTAACTGAAATCTTAATGTGGAAAGATGGAGGTTATTGAAGCTTTTCTACAAGAATTTGGAAGTGTAATCTTTGAAGAACATTTGGAATTATTATGTACATTCAAAAGAGAATATACAAATTTTAATGTATATAATATGCCTTGCTCTCACGAAAGTACAAGTGGAGATGTCGTGGGTTTGTGTGGATGCTACTTTTTCTATAAGAGGAAAAAGGAGGTTATAAGAATTATAGAAAATTATAAAAAGATATTAAAATATTTTAGAAGTCTAAATTTATGTACAAGAAAACAAAAATAATTAAATAAAAATAAAAAAAAAAAAAAAAAAAAAAGATAAAAGCATTTTTTTCTTTAAATAGAGAGTTTCAAAGCAAAAATATTATTAGTTTACATTTAAAATTCATCGAGAATGTTCAATCTTGTAAGAAGCCCGAAAATATACGACTGTGTATTTGAGTTGGAATATTTTATAAATTTAAAATTAAAGATATCCTGCGGATTTTCCACAGCTCTTGGTTTTAAGCCTATTGTCTGGTTGCATTATAAGGATAGGAACTTCATTGGATTGGACCGGGATGAATGGATAAACCTTATGAGCTATAAGGAATATATTAAGGCAACACTTAATCAGTATGAATTCCAAGATTGTATGAATCTAATTAATAAGGATGAAAAGAAGGATGTTCAATATACATTTCAGTATAGGAATAATATTTGCTATCTCATCCTACAACAGGGAAACCATAAAATAAAAATTGATCCTAAAACTTGGAAATCTCTGACTCAAATTGGAATATTCTTGACGACATTTTTAAGCTGGAATACAATTCTTCGCAAGCAAATCTTATATTTTTATTATGAACATTATATTCCTAATTGCTCTATTTTAAATAAAACAAATGTACAATATTATGAAATTAAAAATATAAATGAAAGAGATATAGAAATTGATTTAACCAGACTTTGTTATGAGTTTGGAAAAAAAATGCAAAATAAAATTAAAACAGATGTTAAAATCTATAGATTATTATTAAGAATGGATAATAAATAAAAAACAAACAAAAAAAAAATATATAATAAAAAAAAAAACAAAATATTTGAGTTTTTTATTAATTCTTTATTTTGAAATTTATTAAAAATTTTAAACATAAATGACCACAAATAAAAGTATTAAATTTTTGATATCTTAAATAGTTATATTTAATGTTTTTACCCAAGTATCTTAAAACTTCTATAGGTGGTTGGAGATTACCAAAACTATCAAAGTATTCTACATTGTCATTATTTTTATAAAATGCTACCCAATGCGTTCCATATCCTCTATTTGAATCCAAGTTTATAATTCCATTCTCTATTCGGTGTGGAGTTTTAGGAAGTTTATCCCTCATATATACTCCTCTAAAATAAGGAATATACTTCTTCCCAAATGTTCTCAAGTCCACATCTGTTAGCGGTCTATTAGGTAGCTGCTTTAATAGTTTTTTGATGAGGTATAAAATATTCCATAGCCTTTTTTATAGGGTTTAAGATATAGACCTTTACCCATAGCTATTGCCTCTAATGTTTTGTTATGACGCTTACTTTCTTCGAGCTGTTGTCTACCATTTTTAGCTAAAGTAATAGTTTTAGCGATTGCTGACCCACCAGAAGCTATTGCTCCCAATGCTCCAAGTGCTGTTAGAATAGGGACAAGTGGAAGAAAACCGCCAAGTTTAGGTATGTTGATAATTCTAGGAATTTTTACTATAGATTTTTTTCCAAGAAATGAATGTTGGATAGCTTTTCGTGCAGTTTTAATAGCGGTTTTGATGTCATTTGGTTTTTCTTTTTTTAAAATATCGGTTGCTGATTTAACAGCATTCTTAAAAATATTTCGTCTACACTTTTTCTTTTGGTTACCAGTTTTTACTCCCAAGCCCAATTTAACTTTTGACTTCATTGTGTTAGTGACAAGGTATGCGTTGAGTTTTTCTCCAAATGTACTATCTTTAGCTTTAACTCTACTCCAAGCTTTTTCTGCTAGTTCTTTATCTGCGTAATGTCGTTTATGAATATCAGTGTTCTGGGCATAAGCAATATCATGAATTTTACAAGCTGCATCTAACGGATTGATACCTTTATCACCCCTTTGTAATCGTTTTTCCAATTTAGTGCCTGGTCCACAAAATTGATAACCCGGTAAATGAAGTTCAAGTGGTAGTGAATTAATTAAGCTATTTACAAGTCCTTTTCCAAGGACGAAATGTTTTCTACTAAATTCTTTATTTTTATACACAATCATTTATATATAAAATTGCTTTTCTGAAAATAAAAAATAAATAAAAAATCTAAAAGTAAATAAAACGCAATATTAAGCAAACGTATGCTTTCAGTTATAAAGATGCGTTTGGTAAAACAACAATCGAATATTTCAGTGAGAAACTTGGATTTAATGGAAAACAGAAATGGTTTTAAACATAGCTGTCTTTTACCTAATTCTATCAGAGCACTAATAGTTGGTCCCTCAAACTGTGGCAAAACAAATATAATGCTAAGTTTAATTGAAAGTCCGAATGGTTTAAAATTTAAAAATATTTATATATACTCAAAATCATTAAATCAACCGAAATATAAATATCTGTCAAGATTAATTTCATCAGTAAAGGGTATGGGACTTTATACATTTTCAGACAATGAACATGTCATACCACCCGAAAAAGCTAAAGTAAATTCTATTATGATATTTGACGATGTCGCTTGTGAAAAACAAAATAATATAAGATCATATTTCTGTATGGGGAGACATAAGGATATTGATTCTTTTTATTTATGTCAGACTTATACACATATTCCAAAACATTTAGTACGTGATAATGCAAATATGATTATTTTATTCAAGCAAGATGAATTAAATTTAAAGCACATCTACAATGATCATGTTGGCAGTGACATGAGTTTAAATATGTTTCGTTACATTTGCGGAGAATGTTGGAAGGATAAATATGGATTTCTTATAATAAGTAAAGATGATGAAATGAAGCAAGGGCGTTATAGAAAAGGCTTTGATCTATTCATTCAGATTTAGTCATATAAATACTACTAACTACATCAGACGTATACCTATTAATATTAAATACGTTTTTTTTTTTCCACTTGGAAACTGTCAAAATTATTCCACGAAGCTGTTTATCTGTTTTAAGAAGCTGTTTAGCTGTTTTCAAAAGCTGTTTAACTGGTTTCAAAAGCTGTTTATCTGTTTTAAGAAGCTGTTTAGCTGTTTTCAAAAGCTGTTTAACTGGTTTCAAAAGCTGTTTATCTGTTTTAAGAAGCTGTTTAGCTGTTTTCAAAAGCTGTTTAACTGGTTTCAAAAGCTGTTTAGCTGTTTAAAGAAGCTGTTTAGCTGTTTAAAGAAGCTGTTTAGCTTTTTTTTTCATCAAAGTTATAATCATGGAAGACAATATTTTAAAAGAGTTGGTGAAATCCAAAAAAATTTTAAAGAAAAAATTTCAAAGCATAAGACTGGGAGAATTGGAAAAATTTAATAATTTAGAAAGAACGTTTAAACCTTTAACAGAACCTCTAAAGAAACTAGTCAAATTGTCAGATTCGTCAAATCTAACAATACCCACAGACGAAAAATATAAATGTAAGCACAATACTAAAATAATACTATATTCACCAGCACTCCTAAGAAAAAATTATTGAACGAGAAAAACATTAATTCAGCACCTAATAAAATAAAAAGGGGTAAAGAAGAAGAAGAAGAAGAAGAAGAAGAAGACTATAATAGTAATAGTGAAGATGAAGTAAATGATAAATCGAAAAATGAACAATTTTATTCTCAATCATCCGATTGGGAGTTTGATTTATCAACCCTAAATGGAAATAAAAAGCTTGACACTATATTTGGACCTCATAAAATGGAAAATGGAGACTGGAAATTTGGAAATTCTATTTTAAAGCTAACCGATGATAAAATAATAATAGGTCAAAAATCTTGGGCACTAACCCCAGGGTTATACTCATTACTTTTTCATAAAAATCCAAAACAATTTGATTCGTCAGAGCTAGCAATATATAAAAATATTTTACTTGATACAAATGCACATCGAAGAAACTATGATCCTAATAATCAAATCAATGGAAACAGAGGTTATAAATATAAAAAAATAATAAATAAATTGTTTACTACAACTACTCACGTTGGTAAGGGTTTAATGGAGGTAAATCTTAATAAACCGAACTATATATACTGGGATAATCCTAATGAAATTGTAGACCGATTGAGGCTGTTAATAGCATCACAACATGCTGGTAACAATAATCATTCTAATGAAATAATATCTATAATCGAAGAACTAAGGGAAGCAAATATAATTGAATAACTTTTAAATAAATAAATAAATAAAAAAATTATGACTGTTGACAAATTTGGTCATTACTATAATCAAAAATATATAGGAGATATAACAAGAAACAACATTTCAAAAAAATTCGGTATCAAACTCAACGTAAATAATATTGATATAGAGAATAAAAGAATTTTAAATTTGTCACCTCCAATGAATGGGACAGATGCTGTTAACAAAAATTATGTGAATATACAAATGACCCATATGCAAGAACATTTAAAAAGGGGTATAAACAAAGAAGTTTTAATTGTAAGAAATGAAATAAAGGATTTAAATAAGAAAATTTCTGATATATATAGTGCAATGATTCATCACAACAAACTTTCATCACAACAACAACAACAACAACAACAACATAATGGAAAAAAGAACGATAATAAATGAACTACATTCTAGAGCACGCAAAAATTTCTTAAGACGGAAAGTAATAACAAAGGGAATTGATGATCTTTGGCAAGCAGATTTAGTAGAAATGGGTAACTATTCCATTATAAACAACGGATACAAATATATGCTAACAGTTATTGATACATTTTCAAAATATGCTTGGGCTGCAGCAATTAAAGCAAAAACCGCAAATGAAGTTTCCAAAGCTTTCCAGGAAATACTAAGTAAGGGGCGAATACCTAAAAATTTACAAACAGATGACGGAAAAGAATTTTTTAATAAGGAGTTTGGTTTACTAATGCGTAAATATTCAATTAATCATTACTCTACTTATAGTGTAATGAAAGCTTCAATTGTTGAACGCTTTAATCGAACACTAAAAGGTATGATGTGGAGAGAATTTAGTTATAATGGAACATTTCACTGGATTGATATTTATAAAAAACTAGTTGATCAATATAACAGAAAAACTCATAGTAAAATTAAAATGGCGCCTATTGATGTAAAACGTGAACATGAACAACATCTACTGAAAACTGAATTTAGCAGTTTAAAAATGTTTAAATCATCAAGGTTTAAGGTTGGGGACTATGTTCGCATAAGTAAATATAAACATATATTTGAAAAAGGTTATACACCAAATTGGACTACAGAAATATTTAAAATAAAATCGATACAGAACACCTACCCAATAACATTTTTACTTGAAGACTATCAAGGAAATCCTATAAAAGGCGCATTTTACAAGGAAGAAATACGTCGTACACGTTATCCTAATACATTTCTGGTGGAAAAAATTTTAAAAGAAAAAGGTGATAAAGCGTATGTTAAATGGTTAGGTTTTCCAAACCAACATAATTCTTGGATAAGTAAAAATGAAATATTATAAGAAAACAAATACAAAAAAAAAAGTTTTTCTAATAAATGTATAAATTTAATAAAACAAAAAAACTCAAGCATTTTCATTTCATTTACAATTTACCATTCAGGATGTCAATTACTTTAGCTTTAAGTGGAAATTCATCAATCCTAACGGCAAATTATTTCCCACCAATAGATCTAAAAGATGACTATGAATGTTCTCTAGTTGATTTTCATTCATATAACTCTATTCCTAATGTAGATTATGATAATAATTTATTTCATATAGGAGATAAAATAATTGAAATTCCTATTGGATCATACGAGTTACAAGATATTGTTGATTATATAGTTGGGCAGTATAAAGCAGAAAATTATAATAAATCTATTCTCATTAAAGCTAATAATAATACTTTACAGATTGAAATAACTTCATCCCACGATGCAATTTTATTTAATCGAAAACGATCCATTGGTACGCTGTTAGGTTTTAGTGAAGAAATTTTAAAGGCTGGTATGAAACATATATCAAATCAACCTGTAAATATATTAAAAGTGAATGCTATACAAATTCAGTGTAACATCATAACAGGAGCATATATGAATAATTCTCCCGCACATATACTACACGAGTTCGCATTAGACGTACCACCAGGCTATAAATTAGATGTTATTGCTAATAACCTAATTTATTTACCAGTAAACGTCAAAGAAATAACATATCTCAAAATTTGGATTGTTGACCAAGAAAATCGTGCAGTTAATTTCAGAGGTGAAGAAATAACACTTAGATTACATCTAAGACCCAGAAAAAAATGATAATTTACAATAAAACTAAGCACATTAAAGTTAATAGGGTCATTCCTACTAATCATATTAAAGCTATAAGACCATCATTATCGAAAGAAAACACCACCTTTTTAAAATTGCTTAAGTTAAAAATAAAGAAAAATGTCTGATATACTCAATGTCATTGAAAAACCGTATTCTGATGAAAATATAATAAAAAAAGATTATCACAGCTATGTGCCCTATATTCAATCATTTAAAAACAATGATGAAATTCGAATTACACTACAAAATCAAGACTTATATGTTCTTCCGTCTGAAAGCTACTTATATATAGAAGGAAACATAAAAAACACTAAAGGTGAAGAAGCGTCAGAAAATACTAGATTGAGGAATAATTGTGTTGCATACTTATTTGATGAAATACGGTATGAGATTAATGGTGTTGAAATTGATCGTACTCGATACTTGGGAATATCCAGTACAATTAAGAATTATGTCTCACTAAATGAATTTGAAAGCAATATGATGAGAAATGCAGGGTGGAATATTTCTGAAGACCTGTCAATGCGAAAATTTAATTTTTATATTCCCCTTAAACTACTATTGGGATTTGCTGAGGATTTCAATAAAATAATTTTAAATAGTAAACATGAACTTATTCTTTTACGAAGTTCAAATGATGATAAGGCGTATTACTCTACAGATGCTAATGAAAAATTAAGTTTATCGATTAAAAACATAACATGGAGAATACCACATATTCACCTATCAGATACACGAAAAATACAAATAATGAAGATTATAAAGGAGGGTGTTTCATTACCCATAGCATTTCGCAGTTGGGACTGTTATTTTAATCCAACATTTTCCGGAGGCAGAAATCACAACTGGAATATTAAACTATCAGTGAATAGAGAAAGGCCAAGATTTCTTTTATTCGTATTAGAAAACGATAATAAATATATACATTCAGATTTGAAAAATGTTAAAGTGCATTTAAATTCAGAATCGTATCCATATGATGATTTAAATTTAAAATTTGAGGAGAATCGATACGCTATTTTGTATGATATGTATGCTAAGTTTCAACAAAATTACTATATGAGAGAAGCACAACCTCTTCTTTCATGTGAGAAATTTAAAAATATTCCAATTGCAGTAGTTGATGTTAGTTATCAAAATGAAATTGTTAAAAATGGGCCTATCGATGTGAAAATTGAGTTCGAGACAAGTAGTCCAGTATCAAAAAATACAAATGCTTATTGTTTAATCCTACACGATCGTATGATGGAGTACACACCTTTAACTGGAATTGTTCGAAAAGTTATATAATCTATTTTAAAATACATTCTAATACTTACTTTTTTTTTCATTTAATTTCTATTAAATAAAGAATAAAACTGTTGGTTTTTTTTAAATAAATTTTGGTTTTTTTTTTTTTATTTTATGTGTATATAGGTGTATATATTTACATATATTTACATTTACATATTCTATACTAATTATTTAGTGACTCAATATCACTAATTAACCTACTTAATTCTAAATCACCATTATCAGTATCTAACTGATAATGGTGCCATGCAAGTGTATTAATCTCATCATTTCTTATTTTACGTTTACTATCAATAAAATTTAAAGCTATTTTATTAACTCTATTTGTTAGTATTGTGTGTAACTTAGATGTGAATGTGTACATACATGCCCCTACTGATTTCTTATTAAATAAGACATGTTTATAATGATCTATAGTATAATTGTCTACCACGCATTTTTTAACCCCCTTAGCTTTTTTAACATCTTTATCATCTTCAACTGTGAAAGAATAAACTTTGGGTCCTAAGCCTACATATTCAGTGATGAATTTACCTTCAGTTTCATCTTTCATCATTCCAAGTACTTTTTTATTTAATTGAGGAAAGTTAAATGGATTATTTTGTGAATATGCTGATGTGTCAAAGAGTGTTTTTAAATCTCCTCTTATATCATCATAGAAATCATCAGTTTTAATTGAGTAAATAAAAGAGTCAGTGTCCATATAATTGAGATTTATATTATCTCCGAATTTAGGTTTCATATACTCATAATGGAAATCATACATTTTCCATTTTGATAGATCAAGTACACAAAAGCCTAAATAAATGGGTTTATTGTAATATGTCAAAGTTTTGTTCATTTGTACAGCCCATAATTTATCAGTAAACTGTGAAATACTGTGAAAATTTGGTTTTGCTATAAGTTCACCTACACCCAATTTATTGCGATTAGTACGACCCCATTCACTAACCAACCGAACGTCTTTTCTCTTATCGACATTTTCCATGGTTTTACCATACACAGCATTATTGAGCAATTTATAGAAATCTTTTTCAAATTGATTCTTAGCTTCTGTTCTATGTGTCGTATTTAAATCTATGTATGTCTTTAACCACGGCTTTTGATTAAATTTCAGAATTCGGTGAACTTTTTCCAAAACCAATCCATTATTTAAACATTGCTCTAATGTTTTATAATGTATGACATATTTCTTTTTGTTAGATAGATCAGCAATTAATTTTTCATATTTACTTCCACCAATTATTTTGTTTTCCACACAGAATGGCAGGTCATTATGATAATCATGACAGCTAGACGGGTATGATAAATCGACTTCATAAATATAACCAACATCTGAGTTATGTGGAATATTTTTGGGGTGAATGAAGTCATTTGTCCAACTGAAGCCTCCATATGGTAGTGACTCTGACATTGCCCAACCATAAAGATTATTTGCGTCTAAATATAAAATGTATTCGGAGGGTTTTGTAGGATCATAATCATTAAGATATTTATGATTCGCCTTACTATACCTCTTACTACATTGTGAAAGACCACCACGAATTCCTCGTTTAATAAAATTATACATTTCTAGATCTGTTAATAATTCTAGCTCAATTCTTGTATATTTTAACATTGCATCCCAAGAAAGCCCTGGGATGGTATAATAATGTGGAGGATCTAGGTTATAAATCTTCTTACAGAGCTTTCTGAAGTTTTCAAATATATCTGTAAGTAACAACACGTCAGTTTTTAAATACAGCTCCATGTAATCCTTAATAGACTCGCAATCAAATTTTGTCCATATATTTTGTGCTAGCAAATAATCTTCTTCTGAACATTTTTTATCATTTAACCTACTATAAAATGCTTCAATTGGTGGGAGTTTCTTTTCATTTAATTTTTCAAATGAATTTAAATATTCATAAGGAAAAACACCCTTTCGCTTCATAAGAGAAAACTTCTCAGCATCTGGAAAATATTTTCTAACTGCATTTAAATCTTGATCATTGAGGTTACTAGCTAATGATTCCAAACCAGATGCCATAAATCTTAAAGAGTCTAAAAATCTAAGCTCAATTTTTTTTCCAGTTTTATAAACTCGCACCTTTTCAAGTTGTTTTGAAATAATATGCTGAGGAATATTTTGCTTCACTTTTCTTATATACAACTCATTTATATAATCATCAATTTCTTCATCAGTATATACCCGAACAGTATGCGACAAAGAAATGTATAATTCTTTATTTATTGGAATTACATTTGTCTCCCCTTTAATACTAAGTAATTCTTTAATAAATAAGTGACAGTCATATTTCGAAAAATTATGGAAAAATATAGGAATAAAATTTGGAATTTTAAAATTTAAATTACACGAATTATGTGCAGCCCCTCTATATTTTCCTGATAAGTGGCAGTGATCTCTCACAGCTAGTTCATCGCCTAGTGCTAAACCGCAAATATGACAGTTAATAGAGTTTAAAAATTGTTCTTCTTCTAAGGGGGTTAATGAATGCATGGGGACAATTTTTTCATAATACTTCTTATACATTTGTCTACATTCATTTATTAAATTATTTACAAAATGTTGCCCTACATTAACACTACTACTACTACTACTAAACATTTTAAACTTATCTAAATTTTCATTAAAATTACACTTAATATTAAAACCATATGCACATGGAACATGTTTTTTTGTAAATCTACTATTTTCATTAATACTACTTACATCTACTTCCTCGAGAACGCATTCAAAATCCGCATACACAGTGAACGGGAGATTCATTTGTCGCTCATGATGGGAAAACTTTATGATGGATTTGTCTCCCTCCGGCATCTTGGGAATGCACTCTCCACATTCTTTTTCTTTGTGAAAAATCATTTTTTCCGGTATATCTGTGTGGTAAAGGCATGCGTTGCAAAATATAATTCTTCCATTATGCGCAGATATTTGACTTGAAAGTAGTCTAAAAAAAGAAATAAATTTATTAAATTGAATAGATTTTTTTTTTAAAAAATTTTATATAAGTTTTTTGATAACTACCTTGAAATATTGTTTATTAGAATGTAGTGCATTTTATCACCACATTCGTCTTCCAGCAGCATAAGGTTTATATGCATATTTTTTTCCTTTTTGGTAATGTAGTATGGTCCAATAACAGCCTTGGATTTCCTATCAAACCCGAACACATTTACACTTATATCAGTATTATTTCTTTCAAATACTTTAATATCTTTCACATCAGTAGGAAATTGCATTGATGTGAAATTAAGTGTTCTACCGCAATCAAGCTTAATATTATTGTCAGCAATATTTGGTATATTGTAAATTGTCTGCCTATGTGTATTAATATTATCACCATTATAAAATGCTGCTATTACACTCCATTTAAAGCAAAATACATCATTGTTTTGAATGTTGACACAAGCTTTCTTCCTCGCCAGCTCTACGGGTGTAGGTATATATTGGGATCCTGATAATGGTGATGCTTTATTTATGTTTATTTCCAGCCATTTAATTTGGATAAGCGTCCAACCAGAATCTCTTTCTTGAAACTCAGACATCTTCGCCTTAATCTTTTCAAATTGAAGTGTGAGAGCTGAGCCAATATTGTCTGCCCTTGATAAGCGTATCATTTCCGTATTGTGGTACATATCAGTTTCTGGTTTAAGAGGATGTGCTGGTAGCTTATATCGAGCTGTCAATTCCAAATTAAATTTCACAATTATGTGCTCAGCCAGACAATTATTTAATAATTTCTGAACATACATTTGACCCTCTTTCAAATATTCATTTACATTCAAATTCAAATCTCCTTTCGGGAAACGGTACGTCAAAAGTCGAGATTTAAATGAATTTTTTATCAATTGAATCCGGTTTCCAATTCTCTCCTGTACATTTTTCTTGTGTTCGGGTTGGGAGCAATGAATAAACCACTGTTGTGGTTGAATTTTAACATTACAATCCTCACACATAATAAAAGATTCTGAACATGACTCAGGCTTTTGTTGTTTAAATGGTATATTTGATTGTAACATCGATAGACGCTTCCTAGATGCATCCGATGTTGAAGGATGTTCATCCATTTCTTCTACTTGTTGTTGTTGTTGCTCTTGTTGGTGTTGTTGTTGTTGTTGTTGTTGCTGTTGTTGTTGTTGTTGTTGTTGCTGCTGTTTTTGTTGCTGTTGTTGCTGTTGAAGGAAATCTAGATGGATTTCCATATGTTTTTTCCTCTCCATTGATGTCAGGGATATATGATTGCACACATCACATGGCACATGAATTTGAATATGTTTTTTTAATTTTTGTTTCTTTTTATATTGGTTTTGGCAAATTTCACAAATTAGTACACTAGCCATTATTATTATTTTAAAATATTAATTTCTTTTTTTTATTTTCACAAAAAAAAAACAAACTTTCTTAAGCAAGTCTACTTTAGAAACTAATGAATAGAATATATTTAAAACCTTTTATATACTTTCAAATATCTATACAATCGTAAATTTACTTATCAACAAATAAAATGCCAGACTGTCTCTGTATATCTGTCTGTCTGACTAACTTTCCTTTTCCCCCTTTTTATCTTCTCTTTTCTTTTAAAAATCATAAATAAATACTTTGAATTTTTATTTCCCTATCCACTCCAAAATAAAAATAGAAACACCAATTGCATCTATACAATTTTTTTTTTTTAATAACTAAATAAAATCATAATTTATATCAAGGTCTGTCTGTGTATCTATCTATCTATATTCAAGACACACTCCAATACAATACCCTTATCATCTCACACCCCATAAATTATTAATTTTAATATCATAAAAAAAAAATAAAAAAATGCGCTTATCAGCTTTGTGTGTTTCCTCAACAAAAATTTTTTCTTCACATAATTCAAGAAAATAAAAAGATAGAATTATCAACAATATTTTCCAATTGCTTCTACAAGGTCTGTATGTCTATCTATCTACATATCTCTATGTCTGTCTGGCTGTCTGTCTATCGATCACAACAAAAGAAAGGCTTCAACAATGCACCCACCACTTGTGCATTGCTATCCTATAAAATTTAACGACTTTTTTTTATTACTTTGTTTTTGAAATTTTTTAAAAAAATTTTCAAGAATGGTTTCATATTTCCCTATCCACTCCAAAATAAAAATAGAAACACCAATTGCATCTATACAATTTTTTTTTTTTAATAACTAAATAAAATCATAATTTATAGATACTTTGAATTTATTCTTCAACCCCAAATAAAATTGAAAAACCATTTGCTGTTACGAAGCCAGTCTGTCTGTATGTCTGTCTATCCATCCAATAATATTTTCGTCGATCACCCAAACAAGCAAAATAACAACAACCCTCAATCTGGTTACCCATAAACACACACACAACAAAAAGGACTTTTATCAGAAATGTGTATTTTCTCCCAACAATCCACAAAACACACACAAAAATAAAAAAAAATATTTTTCCAATTTCTTCCTCAAGGTCTGTCTGTGTATCTATCTATCTATCTATATTCAAGACACACTCCAATACAATACCCTTATCATCTCACACCCCATAAATTATTAATTTTAATATCATAAAAAAAAAAATAAAAAAATGCGCTTATCAGCTTTGTGTGTTTCCTCAACAAAAATTTTTTCTTCACATAATTCAAGAAAATAAAAAGATAGAATTATCAACAATATTTTCCAATTGCTTCTACAAGGTCTGTATGTCTATCTATCTACATATCTCTATGTCTGTCTGGCTGTCTGTCTATCGATCACAACAAAAGAAAGGCTTCAACAATGCACCCACCACTTGTGCCTATAAAATTTAACGACTTTTTTTTATTACTTTGTTTTTGAAAATTTTTTTTTTTTTAAAAATTTGACCTTTTTTAACACGTGTTCATTTGACATACTTTAACACGTGTTCATTTTAATGGCTTTTGGATAATTTTAATGGCTTTTTAATGGCTTTGGAAAAATTTTAATGGCTTTTGGATAATTTTAATGGCTTTTGGATAATTTTAATGGCTTTTGGGTAATTTTAATGGCTTTTGGGTAATTTTAATGGCTTTTTAATGGCTTTTGGGTGATTTTAATGGCTTTTTGGGTAAATTTGAAGTAGAACTCTCATTATACATATACTGATAGATTTTAACTCTGAGGCGTTCAAAAATAAAGATTATTTAGCCTTAATAGACACCGTTGAGCAGAATAAAGACCGGTTACCCGACTTGAAAGTGGAAGATAGCACTGTTTACAAGAAAGTTAAATTCAACAGAGACGACCTAGTCAATGAGGCAGAATGCTGGAAGATATGGGTACCAGATGATTTAACCGATAGCTTGATTAGAAAATCCCATGTAGACAACACCTCGCACGGAGGCATAGCAAAAACGTTATATAATATCCGCGAGTATTTTTATTGGCCTTCTATGGTGAAACAGATTAGGGATTTTGTTAGAGAATGTGGCACGTGTAAAGAGATAAAACACCCAAAGCAAACCTTACGACCACCCATGGGCTATGAAGTTAGGACTCAAAGGCCGTTTCAGAAGATATACATAGACTTCCTAGGACCCTATGCACGAACAAAATCAGGAAACACATTTATCTTCATAGTACTTGATCACAAAACGAAATTTGTTTTATTGAAAGCCTTGTCCAAAGCGACCACAAAAGTAGTGATTAAGTTTCTTCGAGATGAGGTATTTTATAAATTTGGAGTGCCGGAGGTATTACATTCCGATAACGGCAAACAATTCGTCTCCGAAGCCTTCAGGGAATTCTTGAAAATGTTTGGAGTCAGGCACTTGCGTAGTCCGATGTATTCACCCCAGGCTAACGCCAGTGAGAGAGTGAACCAGACCATACTAAGCTCGATCCGAAGTTTTTTGGACCAGGACCAATCTAAATGGGACGAAAACTTGTCCAAAATCGAATGCTCCCTAAGATCGACTGTTCACGCTTCCACGGGTGTTACCCCCTATTTTTCGTTAACCGGCTACAACATGATTACTCATGCCGACGCATATGTCATTCTGAGAAAATTAAAATATACTGAAGAAGGAGAAATGCTAGTACTACCAAAATCCTCACAAATGCAACTAATACATCAGAAGGTGAGCGAGAAGTTACATGATGCCTATCTAAGAAACGTAAAATCCTATAATCTTAAAAGCAGAAACATAAAGTATAACCCTGGTCAGGAGGTTTATAGAAAGAATTTCATACAAAGCAAATTTTCTAATGGAATAAATGCTAAACTTTGTAGGCCCTGGCTAAGGTGTAGAATAAGGAGAGCAATAGGCAATGGTCAGTATGAGATTGAGAATTTGAAGGGACAGCTGATAGGTGTGATACACGCGCAGCATTTAAAGCGATTCGAAGGTAAAGTTGGTTATTGCAGGCTGGAATTTAAATGCAGACAAGGTGTTAGGAAATATCGTATTATTGCTGAAGGCTTTTAAGTTGTACCTGGAAAAGATTATGAAATATTGTTAGAAAGTTGAGGGTTGTAGTCAACGTGAGGGGTAATTTTGTATTAGGTTTCGGGCTATTAATAAGTTGTCACAAATTGAATATTTAACTTGGACGGCATTTTCGGATGCAATGAATGCCGAGTGTCCTTATAAGCTTGTAAAGCTACTTCGAAAATCTTTCCACAGTTGCATTTAAATATTCCTTATGCGAGCATTTAATTCAACCAAACGGACTCAAAATAACTAGCAAGCAAGTGCCATCCTTACTAAGCGAGTAAACTAAATTTTACTTATAATTTAAAAATGATCACTTAATTGTTTTTTTTACCGTTGAAATTTAAAATATTTGTATAAACACAATAGATGAACAATGGATTTTCAAATTCTGTTAATAACTCTTCGTTATACCTCAAAGCCTTTCTATACATTACAGTTTCTGTAAAAGACGTTTCGCAAGAAGTTGAGGCATTGATGATATAATGTAAACACCGTCTTGGTAGGTTAAGTTTATTTAAACTAACGAGTTAGGTTGGATGTGATGGCGTCGACCGACTATATTTAACATAAGAAATAAATTGGATGCAACTCACCTTCGCTGACGCAGGATCAGTGAAACTCTTTGTTGAACCTGGTTCCTTCTCCGTCTGGCCAATATTCTCCATCCAGAGTTGTCAAGTGTTGGTTTCTGGCAGCAGGTTCGATTCCTTTATCGTCGTTTTTGCTCTCGGTTCATATTGGAAGGCACTTCATTGGAACCCTTGGATTTGAAAAATGGGTATAATCTTGGTCCGTTTTTTTTTTTGTCATTACGGATGAATGTAATTTTCTTGATGATAACAGGAGCTAATCCGAACGAAAGGGAAGGGCCGTCGTTTTTTTTTAAATTTTGTTACTGAACCCCGTCCGACCTAGCTGGATGTGTATTAGCGTAACGCACAAATTGAAAAGAAAGCATGACCGGATAGGAAGTTCTACAGAGGCCGAATCTGCGAAAATTTTAGGTCGTTGATACAATTCCGGCGGTCATGGCCGACAGAAATGGGAAGGAAATGACCAGATCAGAAAATCTCCCTACTCTTTTTACTCCACGGGCTACGTGAAAAGAGCAGGCTTTGTGATGGCACAGGGAATTTATAAAGTTGCGTGGTTAGTGTAGATGGCTGTTGAGGCGTTTGTCTTGTTATCATTTTGAATACTTTTACCATACTTCCCATCCCTGGCGATCGTCTCAGGCCTAAAGGTAGAGTTGAAATAAAAGATAGGAAAAGAACAACTCTACAATTTACTCCGCTATAGCAGCAACTATGGGACGCCGAAAAAATTAAGAGGAGGCGGTTTAAAATGGCGTGAAGACACTAGCTCTGTTTCTTTACTCTACTTTGGGATCCCTCGGGATCCCAATTTGCACGAAAAGCGTTCCCGTACTTTAAATTTGTGTAAAAGAGAGCGAGTTTGAGAGAATTAAATTCTTCTTCTTCTTGCACGAAACAGCCCAAACTTTTTCTTCGTGTAAATTGTTAAACAGCTGTAAAACATAAACAAAACAAAAAAAGGTATTGAAAAAATTCTAATGAACAACATTTTGGAAAGTGTTGTGGAATAAAATAGTGTTAATAAATAAGAAAGTTTTATATTAAAATATCAAGAAAAATAATGTAAGTTATTGTAAAAGTGTTTGTATTGTTCTATTTTTGGTAATATATAGTTTATTTCTACAGATAATATACAATTTTTCAAAAGTGGCGCAAACTTTTATTGGTTTGTTAAGACTGTCAAAACACTTTGACTTTTTATTTTGTGCTAAAAATGGTTTTTTCTGTTCCCGTACTTTTGTGTAATTTTGTATCTTTGTGAGAGAAATTTATGCTAACTCTCATTTTCACGAACTTTACCCAAAAAGTAAAGAAACAAAGCTACTAGAAAGTTCTTTTTCGTCAAGTGGCAACAGAACACGAAGGTTGGTCTGAGAAAAAAATTGAGGAAAGGAAAAATCAAGGAAATGGCGGACTTCGGTAAGATTGTTAATTCAGAGGGCTTAAGTCCAGTTTACCAACGCAGCTCCAAATAAAAAAAAAGTACATAGGGTGATAGAAAATTGAAAAATAAGAAGAAAAAATTAAATGGCAAAATTCTCGGAAACGCATAGCTTCCGAGTTATGGACCTCTGAAGTTTTCATATGAATTTGCGATTTCCCATTACATTTCTGAACCTATATGGCCAATATTAATATCATTTGAATAGATCTTTCTGGATATAAACATTTTATTTAAAAATTCTTAATCCATTAAGGAGCGGCGATGAATTTACGAAAAAACAAAAGTTTTTAGTAAGCATAAAAACCAATATATGTATTTATGTTTTAAATTTGTTTTTTAATTCACTTTTTTCTAAAATAAACTTAACTTAACTTTTATACATACATACTTATTTCTATCTACACTAAGAAATTAAAAAAAAAATTAAAAAAATTATTCGCTCTCTGATTCGGGAGAAAACCTATGCAGAAAAGCATTAGTAAGCGAAGCCGGTGTTTGTTACCATAAAGGAGAAAATCTGTTCATCCGGCCGAAGGCCGGCTATGCGGAGAAGCTTTATTTAGCGAAGCCGGTGTTTGTTATATCATAGAGGAGAAAATCCTTGTGCCCGGCCGTAGGCCGGCTATGCGGAAAAGCTTTATTTAGCGAAGCCGGTGTTTGTTATACCATAGAGGAGAAAATCCTTGCGCCCGGCCGAAGGCCGGCTATGTGGAAAAGCTTTATATAGCGAAGCCGGTGTTTACTATACCATAGAGGAGAAAACCCTTGCGCCCGGTCAAAGGCCGTCTATGTGGAGAAGCTTTATTTAGCGAAGCTGGGATTTTTTGATAAAATTTTTATTACCTAGTGCACTTCCGTAACATTTTGATAAAAAATTTTGTAAAAACTGTATTAGGAGCTTAAGAGTTAAAAAGTTTTAAAAAAATTTTGCATTTCCAGAAAGATCTGTTCAAAAGCTTTCAAATGATACCAATATTGGCCATATACGTTCAGAAATGTAGTGGGAAATCACAAATTCATATGAAAACTTCCGAGGTCCATAACTCGGAAACTATGCGTTTCCGAGTATTTGCCATTTTATTTTTTCTTCTTATTTTTCAATTTTCTATCACCCTATGTACTTTTTTTTTTATTTGGAGCTGCGTTGGTAAACTGGACTTGTTCCATTCAGAGTTCCAAGTAATTTTTTTTTTTGTGGAATAAAAAAATTTCTTTTTTTTTACAAAAGGAAACCCCCTCGCGAATTATGAAAGGACAACAATTTAAAAAAATAAAGAGCGGTGTGATACGTTTAAATAAAGAATAAATAAAAGACGGCTAAAAATACAAAACTTTGGTCATAAAAAAAATCGGTGGTTATAAGATAAGTGAAAATTGTCAGAGAAAAAAAGTCGCAAAAAAAAACGAAAAGTGAAAATAATAATTAATAATAACAATTAGAAAAAATAACTATACCCATAGATTACAACTAAATCTATTAATTGTTTCTGGTTTCGAGCTCGTTGATTTTTATTTCGACAACTGCACATACGTACATAAATTGTGTTCTACTTTTATTACCGTAAAAATAAAATAAAACGTAAAAGGAAAAGAAAATTATTTACGAATGTGCATGTCCACACGCGAGTGTTAGCAATATTTTAACTCATACCAACATCATACCGTTTAATAAACAAGATCCTTTCCCTTGCATTGTAAATCACAACAATCGTAAGCACAAGGTGACAAACCACCAACGTCTTTACCACAACTGCCAACCAACCTTGCTACCAACGAAAACATCATCAAGGCGGACAAAAACACGATTGTCTTTTTTAAAACAACCACCAGCCGACGTCTCTATATACCCCAAAATAGGTACCACAAAACAACGACCTACCTTGTCACAACGAAAACATCATCAAGGCGAACAAAAGAAGGATTTCAACACAAATCACATCCGACAGACAAGAAATCGAAGAAACCAAAAACACAGGTAAAAATAATCAATATCCCGAAAAAACATACAAATGTCTATGAGACTAGCCCAGAGAGTCCCCAACCTTTATGGACACTGTTGATTCGTTTGTTACGAAACCTCACTTAGGAAATGTGAACAAGCCCAACTAGCTCAAGATACTGGGCGTGTCTTCTCAACCCTTCTTCACAATGTACAAAAAAAACTAAGTCTAATGTCAAACAAAAATTATAAAAATAAAAATATAAACTAACCCCACCTCGAACCACAATAAAAAAAAACTACAGGAAAAGGTTTTCACTTCCTGTCCCGCCGCCCTTACCCAACCTATATCATCTAAACAGATTCTAGATGATCCCATTCTTGTACTCACCAACAATTTACCCGGCCATCCAAACCCACTATCTGAAACCCTTTAAAAGACAATTACCAAAACATATTTATAATACAATAATCAAGACATTTATTACAATAACAAAAAAAAACCCACTAAAATAAACAAATAAAATCTAATAAAACTTAATTTATCCCTAACATATTTTAAAACAATTAAATATTAAAACACAAAAAAAACAATAAATAAAATCTAAGATCAAGAAACCTATATATTATTATAACGATAATTAAAAATTTCAGGACTAACTATTATTGGGAATAATGGAAAATATTTCCTCAAATTTCGATGTAATTACTACCCTGCAAGAGCTCTCTTTAGGTGTCTAATTTCAGAAACACTTTTTCTTTTGTTTCTGCGTTCGCGGCCTTACTAAACAACCAGATAAATAGTTAATTCCTAAAATAAAATATGGTTCTTAATTTTAGATTCCTAATAAATAAAACTAACACTAATAGAACATAAATTAACAAAACTTAAATCTAATTTGACAAACTCTTATTTTACACTTAACACTAAACAATACTAAAAAATAATAAATTTTTATTTGCCCAATTTATTACGGAAATTACTTTTCCTCTGGGTACTGCCCGTTTCATATACGATATTACTTAAAATCTTGTGTGGGTATGCGGCTAGACTAATTCCACCACACTTGGTATTTCATTTGGTTGTTAGCCCCACTCTTAATTATCGGATCAATAACCCCACTTTTAATTTCCTTTTGTTTCTTTTATTATGTATTTGGAATAAAATAAACTTTTTGTTACCTTAACTAAGTTTTTTTTCTCTCGGTAAGACCAGGGACCAATTTTAAAGAACGTTTCTTCTCCGTTCTTCCCCACGGCTCCAAAACCTTTCCTTTCCAGTACAATCTAGGAACAATTTAAGAATTATTTACTAAGATAATCTCCCAAAACTGTTGACTGTTAAATTCTCTTGCTCACTACTATGGCTTACTTCACAATGACAGCAACATTCACCCTTGGCGTTCACAATAAAGTACCAATTTTCCTCCCCCCCCTCAAAATAAATAAATTTTTATCACACCAATCATTTCAAATTGTTTTTATACCAATTTTACAATTATACTTAGTAGAAAACCTTTCCATCTTAAAAAAAACTCTAGTTATTTTCTTGTTCGAAAAATAAAATTACACTATATGAACACTTTGAAGAACAAGATGGACGACCGTAGAAATTGTTGCTATCATTGTGATCCAAGCTTGATCATTTTAACAATTTTTAATTTTACCTCCTACGGAGTTTGAACTATAACACTTGATTTTCATTTCTTTTACTTACTTGGTTTTGGAGCAATGACGTTTTATTAATATGTATGTATATCGGATGGCTGAATTTTAACTCCCTGGTTCTCTCTAACCTTTTCCCCTGGTGACTTCCTAAAATAATGATTATGATTCAGGACTTAAAGGTCCATTTTTTAATTATTTTAAACTATAACTCACTTTGTTTTTCCTTAACCAGAAACTTAAGACTTTCCTGTCTAAACTAAGTTTTTAAACACTTTTCACTTTTATACTTTGGGTTTTTTTTTCTTTTTACCAATACTTAGCACTTCTTAATTGAACCACTTATATTTTGCTAATGACCTAAACAAATTAACTTCTACTTAACTTAAGGTCAGTTTTGGCTAAGCTACACTTAACGGACATAATACACCAACAAATCTATATAAAAAAAACAACCACAACTACAGAACTTTAACATTATATACAGCAATAATTTTCCTAAGAGGTCAATGAACGTTTCCTGTGCTTTTCAACCTTTTTATATACAAGGAGAAACTCACCCCTCCTAGGAATTATGCATATAGTTAACGCCCTGTGTCAGTAGCTACCGGCCGTACTACCATAATCAGCAACTGTGATTTTTTCCTTATGTCATCGTCAAATGTCATAAACCAAATAAACAATACTTGACAACCATTTACATGCAACACACTACTAAAATTATTACAATAATTTAATTAAATAAAAAAAACATTATAAACCAACATACAAAAAAACAATTAAACCAACCACCAACGAAGAAAAACACACAACAACCCCACACCAGGACAACAACAACCACAAGGTGAGTAAAATCTAATAACTACATAAAATCACCCAATGGTTTTATTTTTTTCTTGTTTAGTTTTCCTGTTTTTTCCCATAGCCCAGTATTACCGATGCCCTACCTCACCACCACTTATGGCCAATGTCAACACGTTTTGGTTATGACTAAATGGTCAATCAAATTGGAATCAAAAACACATACACTAAATTAGGTCTTTTTTTTAACACTTTATTTATACTTACCCATATTTCTTATCCCAATACTTATATTTACTTAAATTTTTATCACTATACTTAGTTACTAAAATTATTACTCTACTTACATATATAAAATTATTATACTTATGGTCATAATCTACATCACTAATCCATTTTAAATTACTATTATACGTAAACTACTTATAACTATTTGTCACTATTATCATTGTCCTTACGACACTAAGTCACAGGCGGTAACGAGTAATTAGACCAACCCTGACTTACCTAATTCCAAAATAAAGCTGTGAAGATTTTCTCTAAATTAAAATTGAGATGGAAATAAATTGACCATATGGACAAGTGTTAATTATTAGTTCATAAGGGAGGGAAAAGAGACTGGCTCTAATTTATATACCTAGAGTGAATTTAAATTATAAACGGAATTTGAATTTAGGTAGTGAATTTGAATTGGAATATTAAGATTTCTAAATATTCGGGTCTGTTCTAGGTTTCGACTCGTTTTGAAAACGCAAATTTTTTTGAATCCGCATAATTCATAAATTGGTGTTCTCAAATCCGCATGTTTTTGTGTATTCGAAGTTTGTGTTCGAAAAAAAATCTAAATGCCAAAAACAAAAAAAAAAAGAACAGCTTTTTATGAGCTGTTTAAAAAAAAAAAAAAAATTTTTTTTTGTATAAAAAATTATTCTTAAAAAATAAAATTTTGTCATAAAAATGCCTCGAGCCTTTGTTTTATATTATAAACAATTGCGGAAACAAGAAAATAATGTTCAAAAAGTTCAAAGAAATTGTTTAAAAAAATTTGTTAAAAAAAATAATGCTTGACTCCATGTTTGTTTTTTTACACAAGTGAGTTTAATAAAAACAACTTAAATTTTTGGATATGTTAAAAATTTTATTTTTATTAATATTTGTGTAAAGGAATATATATTTTTTTTATTAAATTGAATAAAAAACATTTCAAACTAAAAACCTAAATTTTGTTTTTGTTAAAAATTTTATCACATATAAGAATAAAAGTCGATTCGTTTTACTTTCACCAACCCCTAACTGCTCTAATTGAAAACGAATAAAAACATGCGGATGTGAAATGCAGAACACCAAAAATGCTGAAGTAATCCACTTTCGAGTGGATTCGGATTCTAGAACACACCTGATTAAATTGGAATTCGCGGGCAGACGTTAGATCCAATATTCGAGTAAGAATTTGAGTTTAGGTGATTTAAATAAATTAAAAGGTTTAAAACTAAATTCAGATACTTAGAAGGCATTTAAATTTCGTGCTATGAATTAAATTTGAGTTTGATTGACTAAACTAAGTCTAAATTTGGGTACTTAAAGCTAATTTAAATACTTCCACCGGATTTGAATTTAAAATTTGTAAACTATATTTGCACCCCTAAACCAAAAGTTTAACTCGAATATTTATACTAAATGCAAACCTTAAATTAAACCCAAATACTTCGACCGAATTCAAATTCTTAAAATTAGATTAGGGATTTATAAATTGATTGACTTCTAAATTTTTTTTCACATAAATTTCAAATTTCTATTTGAGAGGCGGAATTAAATCAGCATATAAACCCCTAAAATAATATGGAATGATAAATACAGAAAGTGAATCTAAAATATTTGAACCAAAGTCAGAATAGGGTACTTGGACTAAGTTTGAGTTTTGGATGCTTAAATTAAATTCGAAGTTGAATAGTTAAACTAAATAATGAACTAAGATTCCTAAACTAAGTTTAAGTTGAGTATTAGAGATAAATAAATACGTAATTTGAAGTTAAATAGCTACACTGAAGATTTAAATCCTTGAATTCAATTGTTAACCTGGAATTCGGAATCTAAGATTAACGATAAATTATTGAATCTAAATACTTAATTTGATTTTAACCACCTACTTTAATTTGGTCTTGTATGCTTATGATGGATTCGAGTTTGAAGGTTAAATTGGAAAGAATAAACTGAATCATGATTAAGTTAACTAAATCTAAGTTAGAAGCTTAAACTAAGTAAAGACTAAAATAATTAAACTAATTTAAAAGTCGTAGTCTTGAATTAAATTTGAATTTGTTTTTCCAAATCTGGATTTAAATCTGGTTCGGGATTCTATGTTCAGAGTTTAAAATTCTAATTATTCAACGACATTACCATTGGATAAATAAACCAATGTTAAAAACGTAGAACATGATTCATTTTCGATACGTCAGATAAATTGAAACACCTTAAAAAAGATTCAAATTTGAGTTTTTTTTAACTGGAACTTGAATTAGTGGACGAAATCGAATTTAATGTTTGCAAATCTAAAATATACTTATACTTGGCTACTCCCGCCCGTACGACCTATATTAATCAAGACCTAACTTTTACGAACGGATACTCGCTACCTAACTTAGTCATTGGAAGCCTGACCCCTGATAAAACGAATATGAACGTTAATGAATAATTAAACAAATTAATACCGGATACCTAAAATAACCAACGGAAACATAAATACTAAAATAAATAAAACATATATAAATAACAAAAGGCCTAAATAAAAAAAATATAAAAACGAAAATAAATTATATTGAAAAAAAAAAAGAAAAAATTTAATGAATAATTAAATAGAATACTCCGCCGGAAAAAACAACACGATTCGACTATAAAAAAAAAAAGAAAAAAAAACAAGAATTATAATTGAATACAAAAAAGAACATAACATCTCCACATACCTACCCATAATCCGACAAAACCCGGGTACCTTCTTTTTAGGAATTAGTTGGGTTTAACGCTAATTCCAACGTTAAATACAAATATTGACGAAACAAATACATATTTGTTTAAAATTTCGTCAACTCTTGTATCCATTCTTTTTTTTTAACCATGTACGGTCAATTTACAGAATACTGGACAGAGCCATGATGTGACGATAGGTTGCCGTTTTGAAATTTAAGAAATTTTTAATATTTAAGAAACATTTAAGATTTGAGAAATATTTAATATTTAACAAGCACATATTGAAAATAAAAGCAAAGAAAATCTGACAAGTAGAAAAATAGGGGGAAGATATCCCCAACAAACAATCTAGGTTGATAAAAAAAATAAAACCAACAAACAATTTACATTGATGAAAATAATAAGCCAAACAAACAATCTAGGTTGATAAAAAAAAAAATAAACCAAACAAACAATCTAGGTTGATAAAAAAAAAATAAACCAAACAAACAATCTATGTTGATAAAAAAAAAAAAATAAACCAAACAAACAATCTAGGTTGATAAAAAAAAAAAATAAACCAAACAAACAATCTAGTTTGATAAAAAAAAAATAAACCCAACAAACAAATAAAAAAAAAAATATACAATTCAACATAACGGTAATAGATCTACAATTTATTACCTGTAGAGCCTTCTGATATAACTTAGGGATTTTTTTTTAGATAACTATTTACTTTTTTATCATAATCCTAGGATATTAATTGTATTTTGATAGATACTAAGTTATTGGTACAAAATAATTTTGTGCAAGTTAGTTATATAAACTTTAGAATTATCTTTAGATAATTATTTTAAGATAAATGATAATAAATATAACCTTTTTTTTGTACATTTTGAATTAATAGAAAACAAACGAAAATGTTTTAATATAAAGGGAATTGGTTGAAAGGTAACAGACTTAGGGTGAAGTGGTAAGTAACGATTTGGGGCATTACTCTAAATATTTTTTTTCAGGCTACGAGTAGTACCACGGATGGCAGTCAAATGTCATATGGGGTAGGCAGCCTGTCCAGGATAAAAACATCTAGTCCTGAAGACTCGAGGCAATCATGTCGAAAACTGCGGTTAAGTTTTCAATATTATCAATCAACAATCGGTCTTTGTTCAATGTTTTTTTGTTTTCTATCGCTTCGGTATATCAACAGCTTTCGTTTTTGTTTAGGCACGAATTAACTTGTATATGTGTGAGTAGATGGACACGAACCCCCCATTTCCGGCGAGCTTCAGCCCAAACACCAGCGTGCCATTGTCCATCGCGAAGCGAATTTGAGGTTTTGACTTATTTCAAAACATTTCTCAAAACGAAATATCAATCTCACTCCAACGCACATCACACAAAATGGCGCCCAACGTGGGGCCCGAAAGAGATTTAACCCTTCGGATTAAATTTATTTAGCCTGGGTGTGTTTAATTCGTTTTTCTGGTTTCCACACCTTTGAAAGTTTCAGGATAAAATTTTCAACCCAGTAACTTGTTTTTTTTATACTTTTGACGATTGTCCCGGAAGGTGTTAAGTATACACCATTCCTGCGTTGCGACGGCATCGTATGGAGAAGTTAGGTATTGGGGATCTCGGTTATCTGACCTTATAGGGGACGACCTATGTCCTGGAAGGTGCAAAGAAAACACCAAGCCTGAGATGCAATGGCATCCAACATGAGAGACGAGAACTGAGGGAGTCTAATGGATCGAGCCGAATCGAATCCGTAACAAGAAACCTGATGCATCGGCTATATAGCTAGGCCATCAGACGTTTTCGTTATTGGAGGAGAGGAGAGGAACGTCTAGAAGATTCACTCTATGTCGTTTTGTCTTGTGTATTCGTTTGAAGTTGATTGATAATAGAAAACTTGTTGATTTCTATCCGAGTAAAATATTATTTTTTTTTGACATGATTGATTTGTAAAGCTTTTATCATACTTGAACATCGTATGAATTTTTAATTCTCAAATCTGAGTACAAAATATTTAATGACTTTATGCTCGAGTAAGAATGTTACATTTCGCCACTACACGTTTTGTTACCAAATTTTCAACCAGAACATATTTTGTATATACCAAATTAGCACACATAAATATTTGAAAATAAATTAACCCGTTGATAGTAGTTAATTACATAGTAGATTAACAATATTTTTGATTATATATATATAAACGTATAATAAACTTATAACCAACATTAATGCGTCTAGTTAAGAAATAAAAATAGTATCGTCCAAATTAGTTATTAACTTGATGATTTACATGAATAGGTATTTATGTCTTTAATATTATTATTACAAATTTATTCTTTCTATATTAATATATCGGGTAATATCTTTTTTTGATATAGGATAATAGTCAATGATTGTTATAAAAGTATTTTTTTTATATTGAATTTTTTTTTGACATTGGCTAAATACATTTAAATTTAACTCCGTATTCATGAAAGATTATTGATTTTGACAAACGTTTACCAAGGAAAATTTACAATTTTTTTGGGTAAATTTTTGTTAAATTTAGAATCTTTTCATGTATTTAGGCAAGAATATTTTCTTAAATCTTTTTTTTTTGTTTTTTTTTTTGATATTGGAATTGCGGAATTGTATAATAAATACAATTTAACATACATTTGGATTTCTTTTTTTTTACAATTGATATTTCAAATAAACCTGTAAAGATCTTTTGGGGAATACATATTGATTTTTACATTTGTTGTTTGAAATTACATTTTTGAGGATTGGATTTTTAAATTTAAATTTAAGGGAATTATATTTTCTTGAATTTTATTTGTTTCGGGATATTGGGATTGGGAAATTGTATAACAATTTCCGACAACATTTACATTTGAATACTCGTTTTTATTATTAAATTTTTTTTATAATTGGTTTCCTGACTTGGGATCGTGGTTTTCTCCAGGGTTAATCCGTTTTGTTAGTTGGTGTTAGTTGGTTATAGGCGATAGTTTTTTTAACTTGCGTACGGTTTTGGACCAAGGATGAGTACCAGGCAACTTCGATCATCCAGTAGAAACCAGGCCAGCAGCAACGACGAGATTCCAACAACCACTACGACAACCACGGTAACCAATCAAAACACAGCACCTATAGTTCCGACGAACGCGGTGACTCCATTACTGTCTATAAGATTCCCACCCGGATTTGGACCTCAACCCCATTCGTCGCCCGATAGTTTTAGTACTATACGTACACCGACCTACAGTAGCATTACTGCCAGGGAAATAAGCGGACAGACAGGTGACCAGGGTACTCGTGATTTTGATTTGAGGAACATGTATAGGAATAATTTACCCCCTGTTGGTGAGGAAGTTGACCCGGAAATAGTTATTACCGAGGAAGGATTGACGCTGAGGGACTATGTCAGTGCGTCGGTGGGAGCTGCGCAAGCTGCGATTATGAATGAGGTTCAGAATATGAAACTTATGCTACCTCAGTTGATACGGGAGTCCTTGCGTTCCGAACGCGGCATGTCTTCGGAGAATGCGACGCATCGTGATAATGGGCCAATGGACCCACACCGAGCATATCGGACCCCTTTCAATAATAACAACATTCCACCTCAAGCACCACGTTTTTCACAGAATAACCCTCAGGTGTTCCAACCTCAGCGACAGCGTCAACCCAACCTAGGGCAACCCTTATTCCATAACACACCTCAGAATTTTGCCGAACAATATCCCGGTTTTGGAAATTCACCTCCGTACCAGGGTTTTAAACCGATAACTCCAAATCAACTGGAAAAATGGGGAATAAGGTACGACGGTACTAACAAGTCGTTGACGGTGGAAGACTTTGAATTTCGGGTCGAAGCATTGAAACACGATTATAACTGTTCATGGGAAGTTTTAATGAAAGGTTGTCATCACTTAGTGACGGGAGAGGCGAACAACTGGTTCTGGTCTTTTAGAATGAAGCATCCGATATGCGACTGGCATACTTTTAAACACCATATGATAAAGAAATTTAGACACTTCGAAAGCGACTTTGAGATTCAAAGGAAAATAATGGAGCGCAGGCAAGCACCAAATGAATCTGCGGATATGTTTATAATCGAAATAGTCAAACTTAAAAATCAAATGAGGGTAAGCGTGCTAGAGAGCTAGCTGGTAAAAATTGTCAAAGACAACTTGAAAGACGGATTGGCTCAACTGGTTTTCCCCATTAGGATTGACAGTCTGGATCAGCTACTGGAAGAGTGCAAAAGGGCAGAAAGAAATATTGCCAAGCGATCTTCGAACCGTATGCCTTTAGGGCATTCGCGAGGGGTGTATGAAATGGATTGGAGCGACCAAGAGCAGATGGATGAGCAGGCACAGCAGGTTGAGGCACTCCAAAGGGACAATTTGCCAGCGAAAAACCTCACGTGTTGGAATAAAGCACCTGGACACTCGTTCATTGAATGTCCCGTTGTACAACGCAATGTCTTTTGCTACAAATGTGGGTTCGAGGACGTAACTAGCCCAAATTGCCCCAGATGTGCGGGAAACAGCAAATTGAGCATGCGGAAAACTGGGCCGGCGTGTTCAAATCTAACTCCCTCCCAGTAAAAGATAATTTTTTAAACTTCATGTTAACCGGACAAGACCAACCCAACGAAATGATCGACTCAAGTCCAAACCTAGACCAAGCCCCACTTCCAGATAAAGAAAACGCCTAGACCAACGCTAAGGATGATGAAGACACCGAAACTAAAGAAACCAATGATTGTTTGAAAATAAACGATAACCCAAGGCCACGCGGTCCCGATCCAAGCTTATCATATGAACAGCGTCTGGAAAACTACAACCAAATTCGTTCCGAAATTTTTACTGATTATTTACCCATCGTTAGCGATAAAATCCGAAAAACCCGAGGAAGGTACGCCTCAAGAAAAAAAGAGAGAAAAGTAATAGCATCCACGGTGATAGGTAGCGAAGACGATATTTAACCCTATATGACAGTCGAGATAAATGATTATCAGTATCAAGGCCTGTTAGATAGTGGAGCCTCTGTAAGTTGCCTTGGCCGAAACTGTATAGAAAACGTGGAACAAATGAAGGCGAAAATACTTGACTTTAAATCGTCTGTACGAACAGCGGATGGGAAACAACATTTGATTATTGGCAAAATCTTAGTAAAAATTAAGTATGGGAATAAATTGGTGGAAATGATGCTATATCTAGTCCCAAACTTAAGTCAGGAATTGATATTAGGTTATGATTTTTGGAAAAAAATAGGCTTGAAGGTCTCTTTTGAAAATAATGTGGTCTACGAAATTTCTCCCACTGATTCGGAAGAGTCCAGGGTGCACCAATTAACGTCACGTCAACGAAGAACTTTAGAAAATGTAAAATTATCGTTTCGGTGTTACACACAGTATGGCCTAGGAAGAACGGAAATCGAAAAACACACGATAGACACTGGAGATGCACCTGCCAAAAAGATGAGACACTACCCCGTGAGCCCAGCAGTACAAAAACTAATCTATGCTGAACTCGACAGGATGATCGAACTGGACGTAATCGAAGTAGCCACTGGAGCAGAGTGGAACAACCGCATGACCTTGGTCATTAAGCCCAACAAGAACAGGCTTTGCCTTGACGCCCGGGAGCTCAATAAGGTTACGAGGAAGGATGCATACCCCCTGCCCAATATAGATGGATTATTGGCAAGGTTAGGAGATACGCACTTTATCTCTTCAATTGACCTCAAAGACGCCTTCTGGCGAATCCCTCTGGATGAGGAAAGCAGACCGAAGACAGCGTTCACGGTTCCGGGTAGGCCGCAGTACCAATTCAAAATGATGCCATTTGGACTGTGCAACGCCGCCCAGAGGCTTTGTCGGTTGATGGACAGAGTGGTGCCATCTGAACTCAAGGAAAGAGTGTTCATCTACTTGGACGATTTATTGGTGGTGTCCTCAAACTTTGAAGACCATATGGACATGCTTCGTATCGTGGGACAGAAATTAACACAAGCAGGACTTACCATAAACATGCAGAAATCTAAATTTTGTTACCGGGAATTGAAGTACCTGGGATACATAGTTGGCGGCGGTAAACTGAAACCGGATGAAGAAAAAGTCAAAGCTATTGTGGACATAAGACCACCGAAAAACCAAAAAGAAGTTAGGAGATTTTTAGGCACAGTAGGCTGGTACCGGCGTTTTATTAACGATTTTTCCACTCTAACGGCACCTTTGACAGATACACTTAAAAAAACTCCAAAATTTAACTTTACACCGGAGGCAACGAAATCTTTTGAGGAGCTCAAGCGTCGGTTAGTAACAAGTCCAATACTGTCCAGCCCGGATTTTGGGAGGCCATTCTTTGTCCAATGCGATGCGTCAAACGTAGGAGTAGGGGCAGTTCTATTTCAAAAGGACGATGAAGAAGGCGAACACCCTATCGAATATTTTTCGAAGAAATTGAACCAGGCCCAGAAAAACTACTCTACGACTGAGAAGGAATGTCTCGCAGTCGTATTGGTCATAGAAAAGTTTCGCCAATATATCGAATTGATGGACTTCACGGTCATTACGGACCATTCCAGTCTGAAATGGTTGATGCGTCAGCAAGATTTGAACGGGAGACTTGCTCGATGGAGTTTAAAGCTCCAAGGCTTTAAATTTTACATAGAGCACAAGAAAGGAACGAAAAACGTTGTCCCCGATATGCTTTCGCGTCAAGACATGGAGGAAGTGGTTTTAAGTAGTAGCTCATTGATAGATTTTAACTCTGAGGCGTTCAAAAATAAAGATTATTTAGCCTTAATAGACACCGTTGAGCAGAATAAAGACCGGTTACCCGACCACCCATGGGCTATGAAGTTAGGACTCAAAGGCCGTTTCAGAAGATATACATAGACTTCCTAGGACCCTATACACGAACAAAATCAGGAAACACATTTATCTTCATAGTACTTGATCACAAAACGAAATTTGTTTTATTGAAAGCCTTGTCCAAAGCGACCACAAAAGGAGTGATTAAGTTTCTTCGAGATGAGGTATTTTACAAATTTGGAGTGCCGGAGGGATTACATTCCGATAACGGCAAACAATTCAGGGAATTCTTGAAAATGTTTGGAGTCAGGCACTTGCGTAGTCCGATTTATTCACCCCAAGCTAACGCCAGTGAGAGAGTGAACCAGACCATACTAAGCTCGATCCGAAGTTTTTTGGACCAGGACCAATCTAAATGGGACGAAAACTTGTCCAAAATCGAATGCTCCCTAAGATCGACTGTTCACGCTTCCACGGGTGTTACCCCCTGTTTTTCGTTAACCGGCTACAACATGATTACTCATGCCGACGCATATGTCATTCTGAGAAAATTAAAATATACTGAAGAAGAAGAAATGCTAGTACTACCAAAATCCTCACAAATGCAACTAATACATCAGAAGGTGAGCGAGAAGTTACATGATGCCTATCTAAGAAACGTAAAATCCTATAATCTTAAAAGCAGAAACATAAAGTATAACCCTGGTCAGGAGGTTTATAGAAAGAATTTCATACAAAGCAAATTTTCTAAGGGAATAAATGCTAAACTTTGTAGGCCCTGGCTAAGGTGTAGAATAAGGAGAGCAATAGGCAATGGTCAGTATGAGATTGAGAATTTGAAGGGACAGCTGATAGGTGTGATACACGCGCAGCATTTAAAGCGATAGGATATTTGTGATTCGAAGGTAAAGTTGGTTATTGCAGGCTGGAATTTAAATGCAGACAAGGTGTTAGGAAATATCGTATTATTGCTGAAGGCTTTTAAGTTGTACCTGGAAAAGATTATGAAATATTGTTAGAAAGTTGAGGGTTGTAGTCAACGTGAGGGGTAATTTTGTATTAGGTTTCGGGCTATTAATAAGTTGTCACAAATTGAATATTTAACTTGGACGGCATTTTCGGATTGCAATGAATGCCGAGTGCCCTTATACGCTTGTAAAGCTACTTCGAAAATCTTTCCACAGTTGCATTTAAATATTCCTTATCCGAGCATTTAATTCAAGCAAACGGACTCAAAATAACTAGCAAGCAAGTGCCATCCTTACTAAGCGGGTAAACTAAATTTTACTTATAATTTAAAAATGATCACATAATTGTTTTTTTACCGTTGAAATTTAAAATATTTGTATAAACACAATAGATGAACAATGGATTTTCAAATTCTGTTAATAACTCTTCGTTATACCTCAAAGCCTTTCTATACATTACAGTTTCTGTAAAAGACGTTTTTGTTTCGCAAGAAGTTGCGGCATTGATGAGATAATGTAAATACCGTCTTGGTAGGTTAAGTTTATTTAAACTAACGAGTTAGGTTGGATGTGATGGCGTCGACCGGCTTTATTTAACATAAGAAATAAATTGGATGCAACTCACCTTCGCTGACGCAGGATCAGTGAAACTCTTTGTTGAACCTGGTTCCTTCTCCGTCTGGCCAATATTCTCCATCCAGAGTTGGGTGTTGGTTTCTGGCAGCAGGTTCGATTCCTTTATCGTCGTTTTTGCTCTCGGTTCATATTGGAAGGCACTTCATTGGAACCCTTGGATTTGAAAAATGGGTATAATCTTGGTCCGTTTTTTTTTTTTTTGTCATTACGGATGAATGTAATTTTCTTGATGATAATCCGAACGAAAGGGAAGGGCCGTCGTTTTTTTTTAAATTTTGTTACTGAACCCCGTCCGACCTAGCTGGATGTGTATTAGCGTAACGCACAAATTGAAAAGAAAGCATGACCGGATAGGAAGTTCTACAGAGGACGAATTTGCGAAAATTTTAGGTCGTTGATACAATTCCGGCGGTCATGGCCGACAGAAATGGGAAGGAAATAACCAGATCAGAAAATCTCCCTACTCTTTTAACTCCACGGGCTACGTGAAAAGAGCAGGCTTTGTGACGGCACAGGGAATTTATAAAGTTGCGTGGTTAGTGTAGATGGCTGTTGAGGCGTTTGTCTTGTTATCATTTTGAATACTTTTACCATACTTCCCATCCCTGGCGATCGTCTCAGGCCTAAAGGTAGAGTTGAAATAAAAGATAGGAAAAGAACAACTCTACAATTTACTCCGCCATAGCAGCAACTATGGGACGCCGAAAAAATTAAGAGGAGGCGGTTTAAAATGGCGTGAAGACACTAGAAAGTTCTTTTTCGTCAAGTGGCAACAGAACACGAAGGTTGGTCTGAGAAAAAAATTGAGGAAAGGAAAAATCAAGGAAATGGCGGACTTTGGTAAGATTGTTAATTCAGAGTTCCAAGTAATTTTTTTTTTTTGTGGAATAAAAAAATTTCTTTTTTTTATAAAAGGAAACCCCATCGCGAATTATGAAAGGACAACAATTTAAAAAAAAATAAAGAGCGGTGTGATACGTTTAAATAAAGAATAAATAAAAGACGGCTAAAAATACAAAACTTTGGTCATAAAAAAAAATCGGTGGTTATAAGATAAGTGAAAATTGTCAGAGAAAAAAAGTCGCCAAAAAAACGAAAAGTGAAAATAATAATTAATAATAACAATTAGAAAAAATAACTATACCCATAGATTACAACTTAATCTATTAATTGTTTCTGGTTTCGAGCTCGTTGATTTTTATTTCGACAACTGCACATACGTACATAAATTGTGTTCTACTTTTATTACCGTAAAAATAAAATAAAACGTAAAAGGAAAAGAAAATTATTTACGAATGTGCATGTCCACACGCGAGTGTTAGCAATATTTTAACTCATACCAACATCATACCGTTTCATAAACAAGATCCTTTCCCTTGCATTGTAAATCACAACAATCGTAAGCACAAGGTGACAAAACACCAACGTCTTTACCACAACTGCCAACCAACCTTGCTACCAACGAAAACATCATCAAGGCGGACAAAAACACGATTGTCTTCTTTAAAACAATCACCAGCCGACGTCTCCATATACCGCAAAATAGGTACCACAAAACAACGACCTACTTCGTCACAACGAAAACATCAAGGCGGACAAAAACACGATTGTCTTTTTTAAAACAACCACCAGCCGACGTCTCTATATACCCCAAAATAGGTACCACAAAACAACGACCTACCTTGTCACAACGAAAACATCATCAAGGCGAACAAAAGAAGGATTTCAACACAAATCACATCCGACAGACAAGAAATCGAAGAAACCAAAAACACAGGTAAAAGTAATCAATATCCCGAAAAAACATACAAATGTCTATGAGACTAGCCCAGAGAGTCCCCAACCTTTATGGACACTGTTGATTCGTTTTGGTTATGACTAAATGGTCAATCAAATTGGAATCAAAAACACATACACTAAATTAGGTCTTTTTTTTACCACTTTATTTATACTTACCCATATTTCTTATCCCCATACTTATATTTACTTAGATTTTTATCACTATACTTATTTACTAAAATTATTACTCTACTTACATATATAAAATTATTATACTTATGGTCATAATCTACATCACTAATCCATTTTTAATTACTATTATACGTAAACTACTTATAACTATTTGTCACTATTATCATTGTCCTTACGACACTAAGTCACAGGCGGTAACGAGTAATTAGACCAACCCTGACCTACCTAATTCCAAAATAAAGCTGTGAAGATTTTCTCTAAATTAAAATTGAGATGGAAATAAATTGACCATATGGACAAGTATTAAGTATTAGTTCATAAGGGAGGGAAAAGAGACTGGCTCTAATTTATATACCTAGAGTGAATTTAAATTATAAACGGAATTTGAATTTAGGTAGTGAATTTGAATTGGAATATTAAGATTTCTAAATATTAAATTGGAATTCGCGGGCAGACGTTAGATCCAATATTCGAGTAAGAATTTGAGTTTAGGTGATTTAAATAAATTCAAAGGTTTAAAACTAAATTCAGATACTTAGAAGGCATTTAAATTTCGTGCTATGAATTAAATTTGAGTTTGATTGACTAAACTAAGTCTAAATTTGGGTACTTAAAGCTAATTTAGATACTTCCACCGGATTTGAATTTAAAATTTGTAAACTATATTTGCACCCCTAAACCAAAAGTTTAACTCGAATATTTATACTAAATGCAAACCTTAAATTAAACCCAAATACTTCGACCGAATTCAAATTCTTAAAATTAGATTAGGGATTTATAAATTGATTGACTTCTAAATTTTTTTTTACATAAATTTCAAATTTCTATTTAAGAGGCGGAATTAAATCAGCATATAAACCCCTAAAATAATATGGAATGATAAATACAGAAAGTGAATCTTAAATATTTGAACCAAAGTCAGAATAGGGTACTTGGACTAAGTTTGAGTTTTGGATGCTTAAATTAAATTCGAAGTTGAATAGTTAAACTAAATAATGAACTAAGATTCCTAAACTATGTTTAAGTTGAGTATTAGAGATAAATAAATACGTAATTTGAAGTTAAATAGCTACACTGAAGATTTTAATCCTTGAACTCAATTGTTAACCTGGAATTCGGAATCTAAATACTTAATTTGATTTTAACCACCTACTTTAATTTGGTCTTGTATGCTTATGATGGATTCGAGTTTGAAGGTTAAATTGGAAAGAATAAACTGAATCATGATTAAGTTAACTAAATCTAAGTTAGAAGCTTAAACTAAGTAAAGACTAAAATAATTAAACTAATTTAAAAGTCGTAGTCTTGAATTAAATTTGAATTTGTTTTTCCAAATCTGGATTTAAATCTGGTTCGGGATTCTATGTTCAGAGTTTAAAATTCTAATTATTCAACGACATTACCATTGGATAAATAAACCAATGTTAAATACGTAGAACATGATTCATTTTCGATACGTCAGATAAATTGAAACACCTTAAAAAAGATTCAAATTTGAGTTTTTTTTAACTGGAACTTGAATTAATGGACGAAATCGAATTTAATGTTTGCAAATCTAAAATATACTTATACTTGGCTACTCCCGCCCATACGACCTGTATTAATCAAGACCTAACTTTTACGAACGGATACTCGCTACCTAACTTTGTCATTGGAAGCCTGACCCCTGATAAAACGAATATGAACGTTAATGAATAATTAAATAAATTAATACCGGATACCTAAAATAACCAACGGAAACATAAATACTAAAATAAATAATACATATACATATAAATAACAAAAGGCCTAAATAAAAAAAAAATAAAAACGAAAATAAATTATATTGAAAAAAAAAAGAAAAAATTTAATGAATAATTAAATAGAATACTCCGCCGGGAAAAACAACACGATTCGACTATAAAAAAAAAAAAATGAAAAAAAAGAACATAACATCTTCACATACCTACCCATAATCCGACAAAACCCGGGTACCTTCTTTTTAGGAATTAGTTGGGTTTAACGCTAATTCCAACGTTAAATACAAATATTGACGAAACAAATACATATTTGTTTAAAATTTCGTCAACTCTTGTATCCATTCTTTTTTTTTAACAATGTACGGTCAATTTACAGAATACTGGACAGAGCCATGATGTGACGATAGGTTGCCGTTTTGAAATTTAAGAAATTTTTAATATTTAAGAAACATTTAAGATTTGAGAAATATTTAATATTTAACAAGCACATATTGAAAATAAAAGCAAAGAAAATCTGACAAGTAGAAAAATAGGGGGAAGATATCCCCAACAAACAATCTAGGTTGATAAAAAAAATAAACCCAACAAACAATTTAGATTGATGAAAAAAATAAACCAAACAAACAATCTAGGTTGATAAAAAAAAAAATAAACCAAACAAACAATCTAGGTTGATAAAAAAAAAAAAAATAAACCAAACAAACAATCTAGGTTGATAAAAAAAAAAATAAACCAAACAAACAATCTAGGTTGATAAAAAAAAAAATAAACCAAACAAACAATCTAGGTTGATAAAAAAAAAAATAAACCCAACAAACAAATAAAAAAAAAAATATACAATTGAACATAACGGTAATAGATCTACAATTTATTACCTGTAAAGCCTTCTGATATAACTATCTATTTTGAACAGGGAGATATCCCCTTAGGGATTTTTTTTTAGATAACTATTTACTTTTTTATCATAATCCTAGGATATTAATTGTATTTTGATAGATGATAAGTTATTGGTACAAAATAATTTTATGCAAGTTAGTTATATAAACTTTAGAATTATCTTTAGATAATTATTTTAAGATAAATGATAATAAATATAACCTTTTTTTGTACATTTTGATTTAATAGAAAACAAACGAAAATGTTTTAATATAAAGGGAATTGGTGGAAAGGTAACAGACTTAGGGTGAAGTGGTATGTAACGATTTGGGGCATTACTCTAAATATTTTTTTTTCAGGCTACGAGTAGTACCACGGATGGCAGTCAAATGTCATATGGGGTGGGCAGCCTGTCCAGGATAAAAACATCTAGTCCTGAAGACTCGAGGCAATCATGTCGAAAACTGCGGTTAAGTTTTCAATATTATCAATCAACAATCGGTCTTTGTTCAATGTTTTTTTGTTTTCAATCGCTTCGGTATATCAACAGCTTTCGTTTTTGTTTAGGCACGAATTAACTTGTGTATGTGTGAGTAGATGGACACGAACCCCCCATTTCCGGCGAGCTTCAACCCAAACACCAGCGTGCCATTGTCCATCGCGAAGCGAATTTGAGGTTTTGACTTATTTCAAAACATTTCTCAAAACGAAATATCAATCTCACTCCAACGCACATCACACACTAGCTCGAAATATTTTAAATTACAGCGGCCACTCTAGATTAAGGAGAAGAGATACAGCAGGACTCATCACACAAGAAGAGCGCTAAACATCTACATATGTGAACAGAAACCGTGAAGAGAAAAATTTTCGTCTAGCATTGGCAGGACAAAAATAAAGTATTAGTATAAGATTTGATTAATTATTGTTAGTTCATATTTAATATATGAAGATTCAATAAATAAATAATGAGAAAAAAAAAATAAACAATATAGACTTACAATATGAAATTTAATCACATTAAAAAGTTTTAGATGTACCCAGGAGCATACAAATATAAATCAAAATTTTAATATTTATATACATATTAGTTTAAACTTTAAATATATCACATCGTTTCCAACAAAGACCCTTTCACAATTATTTCCAACATGGGACAAAACGCCAGTTAACTAGTAGCAACCAGTTCAGTCACCAACCTCAAAATAAAGCACAGAGAATAAATAACATTAATGAGGATTCTTTTTTAGAACAAGAATTGGACTGCCCTACAACATTAGGACAGCCTCAACAGGGAGAAGATGTACAATTTTAATTGATAGTGGCGCGACAAGCTGCTATTGTAGTCCTGGAGTTCTCACGAACAGAAAGGAGTTAGTTATTAAGAAGAGGGTAAGAACCATTAATGGTTATACCATCATTAAATATTTTTAAGAAGCTAGTATTTTCGGTTTTAAGGAAAGATTCTATGAAATATCTAATTTAGAATCAGACATCCTAATAGGTTACAATTTTATGAAAAGAGCAAATATAATTTTGAATTTTGAAGAAGGCACATTAACTTGCGGTAAACACTGCGAGAAAGTTATAGGTTTTGGACAGGAGAATTCAGTTTGTATTGATGAAAATATGAGAAGGACTGATGAAAATGTTGAGCATTTTACGGAAAATGCTTTGAATAAATTAAATGATGAAAAATTTACTGATATGAATTACCAGAGTGAGAAATCGTTGAAAATTTTAAGGGAAATGTTATAAAAAATATCGAAAGATTACATTCTAATATAAATATGAATTTACCCTTTAGAGCGGATGTAAGGGCGGAAATTCGAACAATTGCTGAAGCACCAATATGGAGCAAGCAATACCCTTATCCACTTTCCGCAAATAATTTCGTGAATAGTGAAATTGGAAAATTGTTAGAAGACGGGATAATTCGTCCAAGCAAAAGTCCCTATAACTCCCCAATATGGGTAGTTCCGAAAAAAGGAACGAACCAAGATGGCACGCAGAAACTGCGTATGGTAATTGACTATAAGAAGATAAACGAGCAAACTATATCCTATAGGTATCCAATTCCTGATTGTAATGTAATTTTATCAAATCTGGGAACGGCAAAATATTTCTCTACGATTGATTTGGAATCTGGATTCCATCAGATTCTTATGAAAAATGAAGATATTGAGAAAACTGCGTTTTCCGTTAACAACGGAAAATATGAATTTGTAAGATTGCCCTTCGGCCTTAAAAACAGTCCGAGTATTTTTCAACGGTCTATGGACGATATTCTACGAGAATATGTCGGGAAAATATGTCACGTGTATATAGATGACATAATTGTCTATTCGAAAACATTGAAGGAACACGATGAACACCTCAAGACTATAATTGATAAACTTAGGGAAGCGAACATGAAAATTTCTTTGGAGAAATCAAGATTTTATGAGGAAGAAGGTGAATTTTTGGGCTACGTAGTGGCTCACAATGTCATTAAAACTGGCCCAAAAAAATTCGAAACTATAAAATTAGAAACTATCCATTGCCTAAAACGCTTAGACAACTTCGAAGTTTTCTTGGGGTAATAGGATATTAATTTATAAAAAATTACGCAAAAATTGCTAAACCGTTAACAAGATATTTGTCAGGAGAAAATGAAAAAGTGTCCCAACACATGTCGAAGAAAATAGAAATAAATTAAGATAAACAGGGTGTGATTACATTTGAAAAACTAAAAAATTTATTATCTGAACAGGTTGAATTAGCCCAGCCTAATTTTAATAAGAAATTTATACTTACCACTGACGCCTCAAATGAAGCAGTAGGTGCTGTCCTAAGCCAAGAGGGCAAACCCATTACATTTATTTCGAAAACATTAACTGAAACCGAACAAAACTATGCAACCAACGAAAAAGAACTTTATGCCATTGTACCAATATGGCAGTACAAACCTTGAGATTCACACAGACCACCAACCGTTGACGTTTGCTGTTTCTACACGAAACCCCAATGCAAAGATTAAAAGATGGCGCTCTTTCATAGAAGAAATTTCGCCAAAAATTATTTACAAACCAGGTGTAACGAACGTGGTAGCTGATGCTCTTTCGCGTCAATACTTAAACCACATTTCAGACGAAGAATCTTTACATGACACTCAACATTCCACTGAAAGCAGTGATAACTTTTACATTCCAGAAGTTTTTAGACCTTTGAACGAATTTAAACAACAGATAATGTTAAGTAAATCTAATTTTACGATACATGAAATGATAATTAATTTTGGACGGACTAGACATATTATAGAATATGACACTAGAGAGACTGTCAAAGATTTTTTCACAAATAAATTTGTATTTACTAAAATATTTCCCATCGACGTAATAAATGTTGACGACCAACAAAATATAATACAAAATACACATTATAGGGCTCATCGAAGTTGTAAAGAAAATTACAAACAAGTATATCGGCAATACTATTGGCCGAAAATGATAGATCATTTTAAAGAATATCTAAGACACTGCGACATTTGTAATAGGAATAAATACAATAGACATCCGCAGAAAATTCCAATCGGAGAGGCTCCGATTCCCAAGAAGGAGGGAGAATACCTTAATATAGAAATTTTTTACGCAGAAGGTTTAAAATTCATAACCTGCATCGATGTGTATTCCAAGTTTTTGATCATTAAGAATATTGAGGATAAAACTAACTTAGGAGAAAAAGTGTAACATTTACTACAGGGTTTCGCAAATGCAAAAAAAGTTACATTCGATAATGAGCCAGGCTTTTTAACTGCTCAATTTAAATCTCTAATGCAGAGATTGGGAATAGAAATATATTATTGTACACCACGGCACAGTACAACAAATGGCCAAGTAGAGAGGGTCCATTCAACTTTGATAGAAATTGTCAGATGTATTAAGGATGAATTTCATCTCTTAGAAAATACAGAAATTTTTTATAGAGCGGCCCAACAGTATAATCTTACAGTTCACTCGGTCACACAGAATAAACCAACGGACATACTTTTTAATAAGATATCACATGATTTAGGTGGAACACTGAAAAAGGCTCAGGAAAAGATGATATCGAGAAATAATCCAGGCTGCGTGAGAACTTATCGACCAGGCGACGTAGTTTATAAAAAAATTGTAGGGCAGAGGAATAAATTATTGCCACGGTTTAAAAAACAAAAAGTTAGGGAAGACCTAGGTAATAAAGTAAAAATAAATTCTCGTAACAGACTTATTCATAAAGATAATACTAAGACGTAACATTTTAGATAATAATTTTTTTTAAATCTTGAACTATTTCATAATACTTCCCACAATATTATTTATTACTTACAGACAATGAATTTTCTAATAATACTTTTCGTAATATTTAAAATTTGCAGGACAGAAGTCTAAATATTGGACTATACGAATTCGCAATTAATCTCGATTCATCGAGGACAAGCGAGACTGCAGAACGGAAATTTTAAACTCGTTCATATTTTGGAATTAGACGAATACGAACAAACAGTCGAAAAATTAGAAAACGAAATTCAGGAGAAAATATTGAGAAACAGCTCAATACTACCATTCTTTCTTCGTGACATCGACCAACTAAGAAACCAATTAAGGAGAATAAGGCCAAGAGCGAAACGTTCAATTGATATTATTGGAACAGCTTGGAAATGGTTAACTGGTTCGCCCGACCGCGAAGACCACAAAATTGTAGTGGACAAGATAGACAGACTTCTGACAAATAATAATCGACAAATGGTAATTAATAGGGATACAATTGGAAGAATTAATCTGCTGACCGACACGACAAATAAAATTTTAAAGACAATCCAATCTCTGGAAGAAGTTCAGAGAACAATAGAAGATTCTGTAAGAAATAAGATAAATATTATAAAGACGGAAGTGACAAACATCGAGTATGCTTTACAATGGGCAAGGGCTGGTATAGTGAATTCCTTTATACTCTCGGAAAAGGAAATAGATAAGGCTAAAGATTTTTTGGATCAAGAAGAATTTCCATATGGAAATTTGGAGGAAGCATTAGGATTTGCGACCGTTAAAATTGCTACTGACCGTTCTTCGTTAGCTTATATAATTAATTTTCCAGCGATCGATAGAACAGATTGCGAAAAATTATTAATAAAACCTGTAAAGCAAAAGGAAATTGTAATAAAAATTAGTTCAGAGAATGTTATTAGATGTAAGAATAAAATATTTCAAATTAAAAAAGATTGTTTCAATGTTAATAAATTATGCTAGGAACACAACTGGGGCGAACGACGAATTTTTGGCCGCGAATATTCGTCGCCCAAATTAAAAGACGTTTGTGTATATGAAAATGCACACAATCAGGGCGCCGGCGAAAATTCGCCAAACGCGGCGAACTTTAAATAGATTTAATTCTATTTCATACGCCGGCGAACGACGAACAAATCAGTACTAGGTGACCATGTTTGGTTTCAGTTAAAAAGTAGTTTAGTAAATAAAGTTACTTTTTACTTTAATAATTGTGTTTTTTTATTGTATAACACATAAAATAAGTATACAAAGTATTTGGCTATAAAAATAGTTTTTAGTTGTGTTTTTGATTATGTTTTTATTTTTAAGCATTATTTTTTTGAATATGGTCACACTATTTCTCTCTCTTTGCACAAGCCGCAATCAACTCTCTCAATTATAAAAGCTGGGTTTTATTCGTCGTTATTGTGCTTCATACGACGAATTTACTCAGCGAATTTTTACTGAAAAATTCGTCGTGTTGGGCGAAATTCGTCGTTCGTCCCAGTTGTGTTCCTAGCATTATGTATTTGTAATTATGAAAATTTAATAGATATAAGTAAGACAAATTGTATACCATCACTTTTGAAAAGCAGGAATCATAATTGTACTTTTATAAATAATCAACATATTCCTACCGTACAGGAACTATATCAAGGAGTTATCCTGCTAAACCAATTTAATGGATTCGTAGAAATATCAGAAAATAAAACATATCAGTTGTCAGGAACTTACCTGATTCAGTTTCACAATGAAACAATTACCATTGAAAATAGAACATTCGTTTCAAGAGAATTATCAACTTGGAAACCCCTTCCAGATGTTCTACACCTTTCATCTAATAAATCATTACACAGTACAACATATGATTTGCCAACTCAATTCTGTGAACTGTATGTGAAATTAGACCCAAAAAGAAGAATTTCTGCATCATTCGTTTTGTCTTCTTACCTGCGATTTGAAGTTAGTATCGATTTGAAGTTAGTACTATCGTATAGGGGAATTTATCACGTTTTAGGCCCTGTTGTTTGACATTGCTCGACAACCACTAGCCCAATTTAGTTGAAATAAATTTTAAAAAATTAAGAATTACAATTCCCTTAATCTGTTCATATATTGTTTTACTATACAAGTAACACTTTCGAAGTTAAAAATGAATGTATGAAGGGAAAAAATTATTTTTTGCCTAAAAATTTAAATTTTTTTTTTTAAAAATACATAAAAAATCCAAAATGGAAAAAAGTTTCAAGTCTAGTTATTTTTTCGCAAAGTCACATAACCTATGAGCAAAATGAGACAAAGATCATAAAAATCGATGCACGCGTTTCGCTTTTATTCGCAATTGAGTAAAGGTATGAATTTCAAAAATCAGTTATAGCCACCACCCTTAAAATAAAAATATAAATTAAAAAATTATCATGCAAAAAAAAACTTTATTTATAAAAACTTAATGAAAATAAAATAATATGCAATTAATACGCAATTATAATATGCATAAAAACAAAATTTAGAACATTTTTTCAATTATTGGCAATATCCATCCTTGTAGAAGTTGACGCTTGTGGTTCTGATGATCTTGTTTTCTTCGTAGGTTGTTCATATTCATGGTCTGAGTCTGTATCGTCATCCGAGATACACATACTATTCAAGGGCGTGTTTCTTTCACTGTGTCCACCAATTTCAATGTCTTCATCTTCGGTGCTTTCTTCAAACTGCATAATTGTGGAACTCCACCAACAAACCTCCGCAAGCAATGCATCCAATTTTTTGCTTTTGAACCGCTTTTCAAATGGCATGGTCACCTGGTGGAACCTCTCTCCTTGTTCGTCTGATTCCTGAGGTGATTGTGCCAAAAAAGTATCGAGGTGGTGGTGCAAGAAATGCAATTTCAGCGTCATGGATGCACCGATTTTTTCGAAATAAAACAGCAACCTGTCCACTCGTTGCTGTATCTCTTCTCGCTGGACACGGTTCTTTCCTAGAACGCCTTCTATTACTTCTTTCAATGCGTTCCATGCATGTTGGTGGTCGTGATGCTCTGAAAGCAAATGTGTGAAAGAATCACTTTTGATCAATTTCCGAATATCAGGTCCATTGAGAATACCTGTTTTAAATACATAAGAAAAACGCAAAAATTATTGGTAATGCGAATGTATAGAAATTAACAAATTTAGATATGACAATATTGAAATACAGAGTACGATACGTACCGTTTTTAATTTTCTCATCACTGAGTTTCGGAAAGATGGATTTCAAACAGTCAAAGGCGCCGTTAACTTTTTTGACCACCACTTCAACGAATTTCCCAGCTATTCCCAGTTTCATGTGGAGCGGTGGCAACAAAATATCATCCAGGTCCTTTATCATAGGTTCATTGCGTAATTTTAATTGTTTGTTGAGCTCGGGAGTTCTTCCTTTCCAATCTGTACATTGATATTGATTTCCTTTGTATCGTGAATCCCAATTACAAAGGAAGCAGAAGTATTTTGGATATCCGCCCTTTTCTATAATCCCTTGTAGTATGTTGACCACCTTCAGATCGCAACAAATGTTCCATTTGTGTTCATCGTATTTGATTTTCTTCAAAATTTCGCCCAATGCTTCATACGTTTCCTTCATAGTTGTGCTGAATCCCAATGGAATGCATGGTTTTTTTATTTTTTTTGTGCAGCAGCACAGCCTTCAAACTAGTAACTGAACCATCGATGAATAAACGCCAGTCGCCAGCGATATAATCCATTCCCAATTTGTTCACTAAACCTGGGATATCATGGCAGTACGTGAACGTATTTGCTTCGTCAACGGAATAAAATTTCTGAAAATCAGCTTGGCGTTGTCGGTATGATGTTGCGCTGACATTTTGCTGTGTGAGTTTTCTTCTCTTCAAAAATGATGTCAGCCATTCGGAGTCGTGTTGTGATAGTCCCAGCTTGGCCACAATGTAATCCATTTCGATTTGTGGTAGCGGTTGTGGTGCACTATTTTCAATATCGGGTATCCAATCAGCATCATCCAAATCGGTCGGATTGGTGAAAACGGTTTCGGCTAGCAGGGACACAGTATCCGCACTCGGAGGTTTAGGTGCATCGGTATCAGCAGGGCGTTGCACTGGAAGTGTGGCAGTAAATGCAGCAGTGTATACTTTTGTTTTCAATTGTTGTCTGTTTAATCCAGGACGAAAATTTATGCATGCATAGCACCTGGATTCATCATGTCCAGTTGTGTCTTCCACCCAAATTACTGGCTTCATAAAAGATAACTTTCTACTTTTTCCGTGAATCCATTTTAGAAGGGTAGTATAACAACTGTTGCACACTGTGTTCGGCGTAAAATTTGCACCACTTAAATCTGCTTCATCGAAATAATTACAATACGCGGTTTTGAATTGCTCAGTAAACAAATTTTTTCGATCTTTTTTCTGTATTTTTCGGACGATATGACCACAAACGTAACAATATTCATCCAAATATGGGCACTTGTTGTTTTCCATATTGATATATTTTATGTTTTGTTGTTATTCACTTTTAAAAAACTGGAGAAAAATCACTTTTACTGTTCGCGTTCGTCGGCACTGGCTGAATGCCAAAAATCGATCAATGCACACCTATAAATACTACGTATTTTTGGATATTTTACTGCCAGGTACTTATAAATGGGCGCATATTTTAAGGGCGGCTGGCTATATACCTGATTCAGCACTTGTACGTTTCAAACTGTGCAAAACTTTCCAAATAATGACCACCCTTAAATGTGGGTGCAATTTCTGTAAAAAAATCATATAGGTAGCCACCGGAAAAACCCAAATAATAAAAAGGTCCACTTTCCGTTTAATTGTCCACGTACATTTATTACCGCAATCATAAAAATCAAATAACCTTTTGCTTATTCCTTTTTTTTTAATTCTCAGAATCATGAAAAAGGTGTCAATGTTTTCTCCAAATAATGTTGTGCATATCTCGAGCAAATTTTTGAAATTCATACATTTACTCAATTGCGAATAAAAGCGAAACGCGTGCATCGATTTTTATGATATTTATCTCATTTTGCTCATAGGTTATGTGACTTTGCGAAAAAATAACTAGACTTGAAACTTTTTTCCATTTTGGATTTTTTATGTATTTTAAAAAAAAAAATTAAATTTTTAGGCAAAAAATAATTTTTTCCCTTCATACATTCATTTTTAACTTCGAAAGTGTTACTTGTATAGGAAAACAATATATGAACAGATTAAGGGAATTGTAATTCTTAATTTTTTAAAATTTATTTCAACTAAATTGGGCTAGTGGTTGTCGAGCTATGTCAAACAACAGGGCCTAAAACGTGATAAATTCCCCTATACGATAGTACTAACTTCAAATCGATACTAACTTCAAATCGCAGGTAAGAAGACAAAACGAATGATGCAGAAATTTTTCTTTTTGGGTCTAATTTCACATACAGTTCACAGAATTGAGTTGGCAATCAATTAACTGAAAAATGTTGTACTGTGTTAGTTGAAGAAGTTCTACCTTTAGAAATGATGAAGAATTTACAAACAGATAATATAAATAAAATAAACTCTATATCGACTAAGGGAAAGTTAATGTTTTCTGTTAATGTCGTTTTATCAATTGCATTGACTATAATAATTTGCCTAATAATTTACAAAATTAGAACTAAATCTAATTCGGATATATATATATATTTATATATATTTTTATAGATATATATTTTGTTTAAATGAAAATATAAAGTGACTTATTAATTTACACGTACATATAAGCAAGTTTAAACAAATGTTGAAAACTGTTTTCCCAATAACTTAACCAAATGTCTGATTAAAGGTGCAATAACACAATTAAAACAAAATAACGGAACTAACTTAATTACGGAAGAACCACCAAAAGTTTTTTACAGGGTACCATATGTTCCACACCTTATTGATAATGCGAACATAAGAAACACAATAAAGACAAAAAACACTTGTTTTGCTTACAAACCAAATAGAACGATCAACACAATTTTTACAAGAACAAAAACACCCATCGACAATCAACAAATAAGTAACGTTGTATACGAAATACAATGTAAAGGTAATAATGACGAATCATGCGACCTCATATACATTGGTACAACAAAACGAAGTTTACAGACGAGAATGGGAGAACACAAAACAGACATAACAAAAAACAAAGAAACAACAGCTGATTTTGAAAACGTCAAAATATTGGATAGAGAGAATGTTGAAAAAAAGAGATATACGATTGAAAGTTTACGAATCCAACAGAAAATAAATAAGACGATGAATCTGAAAGAAGACACAGACAACATCAAAATTAATTACAGGGTTGTAATTCACTGTGATACTAGAATAAGATGTGGTTGAAAATTATTATTGTTAATTGTTTTTTGTTTTTACAAAAAAATTTCCATAATAAAATAAAATATTTAAAAGTGTAATATAATCAAAAAATTTGTAAGTTATACCTATTCATGGATTAAAAAATATTGTATCATAATGTACTTTTTACACATATTTAAATAGACACCCCCTGAAGAAGTAGAAAAATACTCTACGAAACGTTGGGAAAAACTGTAATAAAATTTATGTTTTATTTACATTGAAGCTCCGGGCCTAACAAGCTTAAAAATAGGAAAATTATTTAAAAATGTTGAAATCGTTGAGGAATAATCCAAATAAACATCTGGCTGCTCGCGCAGACCTAATGGATAGACCTTGGTTTGCCCCAAAAGTCAAATTTTTTGTTATCGCCGATTTAAAAAATGTTAATGCAATTCGATAGTAAACATATAAGATCTAAGGTATCCAAAAAACTGGATTAAAATATTGGTAATTGTGAGTGTGGCATTCTGCTGGAAGCAAATATTTTAGGTTATTTTAGAAAAAATTTATTTATTGTAAATATAATTAGAACTAAATTATGAGAACTCGCAAACTGTTATCAATAATGGGTTGGAAATTTATTTTGTTATATTTGTGGGTTCATTCGGTCGTGCTCGATGAGAAAAAGACGTGTTTCTTTTAACTCCGCATACGATTTTTTTTTTAACATAAATTTGTTAATAATATCAGTTAAACAAGCGAATTTGGACGCTCAATATAAAAGTGAACAATAGAATAACTATAAAAAAATTTAAGAAAAAATACAAGTAAAAAAATATATGTATGTATGTACGCACATACAAGTTAACGGCACCGCTGCCAATGCCAACCAAATTAATTCGGCATGATCAGCAGTTTATAATTTACCCACAATCGATTAATTTTTACACGCGTATCCGGTCTTATTTCACTTAATGCTTACTCGAACTTAATTCTTGGGAAAACTATTTTGCTGGATCAGCGTCTGCAAATTGGCGCATGTTGTGGTAACGTGATGGAAGAACCAAAGAGCCAACAAGCATGAGGGAAAAATAGTCAGTCTTGGTTGCGAGCTAAATCGATCCGGTACCTTAAATAAATTATCGTAGTGAAAATTAAATAAATCATTGTAGTGAAAATTAAATAAGAATCTTGTAATGAAAACTAATAAATAATCTTTTTCATTGTAAAATATAAAAAAGTGAGTTTAATTTGTTAAAGGCGCTGTTGGTTGCGCCTTAGTAATTTTGTTAGTGAATACAAGTGGAGAGTTCTTAACTGGCGCCCGAGCAGGGACCTGAGTAAAGGTCTCAATATAACGAACTAAAATTTCTGCGATCTCTACGGAGCACTCCAGAAATAAAATCAAATAGTAACGTGCCTGCGATCTCCAAGGAGCACTCCAGGACTTATAAAAATTAAAAAGTGATAATAAAAAATAAAATCCGCTCCTCCTTCGCCAACCGAGTAAATCTGGTGATTCCAAAGAATTTTTTAGTCACAGAAGGTTACTCGAGCGAAAGTGAAGCCTATCGTACCTTAGTAGGTATCCACGAGTATAAAAGTGGACTCCAAAAGGGAATCCTACGAAGCTTCCGCGAGGAAATAAAAGGGTTCTCCACTTGAGCGCGTCGCGGCACGTAACCAAGGCTCGCTCAGGAAAAATATAAAAAATATTAAGAAAAGAAGAACTTGCAAATTGTGTCAAAATTTTGTTTTACAAGAAAGATATAAGAAAAATCTAATTTGTGTTATTAAATATAAAAAAGTTAATAAAAAATACAACCATTCCTATAAAAAAGGAAGGACAATTTTTTTAAGTTGCAAAAATTTATGCATAGAAAAATAAAGCTATAAAAAGGAAAAAAACATAAAATATAAAGAATACAATTATTCCTATAAAAAAGAAAGAGAGGAAAAAAGCTAAAGTTGAAAAAATTTATAAAAAGAATTTTTAAATAAAAAAAAAAACATAAAATATAAAGAATACAATTATTCCTATAAAAAAGAAAGAGGAAAAAAAGCTAAGTTGAAAAAATTTATAAAAAGAATTTTTAAATAAAATATAGAGAATACAGAAAAAGTAATAATAAAATAAGAGCATATATAAATATAATAAAGTGAAAAAATAGAAGTGCAGTGCAGCGAAAAGAACTGATACAAGTCATTTTAATCATCAGGTGAGTCCAAGCATCCTTTTACCACTTATAACCTTTTCTTGTTGTAACTATGGAAGATATACAAGGGAACCTAACCACCCTAACGGGTGCAGTTAATCGTCTCTTGCAAGAAATGAAGGCAATGGAAGTAAGGCTTAGGGCAATTGAGGGTAATAGGGATGTAGAAGAATTGAAAAGAAGGCTAGACTCAATAGTACCTACTGTAGTAGATCAGGGAGAGGCCGTTGCAGCTTTACAGGCTCAGAGAAATGAAGAAGAGCTAAATTCGTTATGTAGGCTTCCGGACAGTGTTAAAGAACTAAGAACATTTGACGGGAACCCACTAAATTACGTGTCTTGGGTTCATGCGGTAGAAATGGTCCTGAAGGACTTCGAAATAGTTAGACACAAGCCTATTTATAGGTCTATCTTACAAAGTATACGCCAGAAAATAGTCGGCGAGGCTGACGCAGCCTTAGTATCGTACAATATTTTTGACAATGACTGGAAAGAAGTAAAAAAGGTATTATCCCTCCACTATGCCGATAAGAGGGATGTGCAAACCCTCGAACACCAACTGAACCAACTGTCGCAGGGGTCATCGAAGGTTGACGAATTTTATTCGACTGTAAACCACCAATTATCGCTTTTAATAAATAAACTAAAAACGGAGACTTATAGCGAGGAAACAATTGATGCATTGGTTACTACACATAGGAATAGGGCATTAGACATATTCATCCGTGGGCTAAATTCAGACTTATCTAGAATGGTCATTATACAACGACCAAGAACTTTACCAGAAGCATATTCGGCTTGCCTGGAACTCCAGAACTTAACGATGAGGAACAATATACTACACTCAAAGTCGCAACTACGTACGAACAACCCACCAGCTGCAGTTCCTGTCGTAAAATCACTTCCAAGACCTCCTAGACCTCATTTCAATTTTTCGAATAATGCTCGGTACAATTACCATCATCATGGACACTCAAATACTAATAACAGACCGGCCCCACATCCAAGGTTTCAATATGTTAAGCAAGAGCCGATGGAAACGGATCATTCGACCAAAACGCGAAAAACAAACTACGCGAACCGCCCCAATAACGCAGAAAAAAGAAGAGGAAGCGAAATTTTTAGGACGGATAAACAGCCGCGTGTTTTCCATTTAAACACAGAGGTGCAGGACGAAGAATTCATTCCACATGAAGAATTAACAATAGGTGACTTCGATTCTGCAGCAAGGGAACAAAATTTTATGGAGGAGGGGCATCCAGCCTACCTTACATAGAATATATTACAGGTAACAACGCCCGACTTGAATTTTTGATCGATACCGGCTCTAAAACTATCTGCCGGAAGTATACCCTTATCAAACTCAGTCATTGTTAAAACCGCAAATGGAAAAATCGAAATAACTAGGAAGATAGTGGGAAAATTTTTTGCAAGGTATGGAATATTTGACCTAATAACATTTTATTTATTACCTGGTCTAAGTACCTTTGATGGTATTATAGGAGATGATACCCTCAAAGAGCTTGGGGCTATAGTTGATAGGAAAATGAATATGTTAGTGATAAGGGACATCATTAAAATACCCCTTGCGGCAAAAAAATCAAATAGCTTAAATTATGTTTTGAGTGAGTCCATTCCGGATCAAACTAGGGAAAAAATTAACAAAATAATTAGAAGATTCAAACCATTATTTGGGCCGCTGGATAGCAACCAAGCAATCTCCACGAATGTTCGTGCAGAGATAAGGACAACAACATCAGATCCTATTTATTCAAAAAGCTATCCATACCCAGCTGCAATGAGAGAAGAAGTCGATAAACAAATCGCGGAATTGTTATCTGAAGGGATAATACGTCCTTCCAAAAGCCCTTATAATTCCCCGATTTGGATTGTTTCAAAAAAGCCAAAACCAAACGGCGAGAAACAATATAGATTAGTGGTCGATTACAAACGGTTAAATGCCGTTACAATTCCTGATACATATCCTATCCCGGATATTAACGCCACTCTTGCAAGCTTGGGTAATGCCAAATTCTTCACTACGATCGATTTAACCTCAGGTTTCCACCAAATTCCAATGAAAGCTTCAGATATTCCGAAGACGGCGTTCTCAACTATGAATGGGAAGTTCGAGTTTCTTCGTCTACCCTTCGGATTGAGGAACGCACCAGCAATTTTTCAGCGAATGATTGATGATGTGCTGAAAGAATACATAGGGAAAAAGTGTTATGTCCACATTGATGACATAATCGTGTTCGGTCGTAGCGAAGAGGAACTCCTTTCTAATGTAGAGACAATTTTTGAGAAATTAGGAAACGCAAACTTAAAGGTCAATATTGAGAAAACCCATTTTATGCAAACAGAAGTAGAGTTTTTAGGATATATTGTGAGTGAAAATGGAATTAGACCAGATCCCAAAAAAGTGACTGCAATTGAAAACTTGCTTCCCCCCAATAACCTTAAGGAACTCAAGGGATTTTTAGGGATGACTTCATATTATAGGCGCTTTATAAGAGACTACGCGAAAGTAGCAAAACCACTAACTAATTTGACAAGAGGGGAGAATGCCCAGGTAAAAGCCAATCAATCAAAAAAGGTTCCAATAAATTTAGAGGAAGAAACACTAATGGCATTTAAAAAATTGAAGACTCTCCTGACTACAGCGGAGGTCCTTGCTTTCCTAGATTTTGACAAGCCATTTAACCTCACAACTGACGCATCTAACTACGCCATTGGCGCTGTTCTTTCCCAAGGTGAGTTTGGCAAGGATAAGCCAATCGCTTATATATCCCGATCATTAAACAAAACTGAAGAAGGCTACGCAACTAATGAAAAAGAGATGCTGGCTATCGTGTGGGCGCTAGACAACTTAAGGAATTACCTATATGGAGCAAAAAAGATTAGAATATACACCGACCATCAGCCCCTTACCTACGCGTTAGGTAACCGGAACTTTAATGCAAAATTAAAGCGATGGAAGGCTCGTATAGAGGAGTACAATCACGAGCTGATCTACAAACCCGGTAGATCAAACGTCGTGGCAGATGCACTCTCTAGATTGAAAACTAGCGTTAACCACATCAGTGATGTTTCCACAGATACCGCCAGCGAAGGACATTCACAAGTAACAAGGACAGCATCAGAACCTAGGGATGATGACATGGAATCAACTGGCTCAACCATCCACAGTGCACTCCAAGATGCATCAGACTTAATTCCTCATGTGGAGGCACCTATTAATGTTTTCAAAAACCAGATAATCATCAGAATAGGTCCTGATTTACAGTCCAGTGAAATACCACATGCGCACTTCATACGTCACTATGTCTCCTCACCTGACTGGGATGCAGAGAAACTTTCGGATGCGCTAAAGAAGACACTGAATCCCAATGTTATAAATGGCATTAAAGCCCCAGAAAATTTCTTAGCGATTATACAAGATTTGTATTTACAGCATTTCTCAAGATATAAAATTAGAATCGCGCAGAAAGAAGTCAAAGATGTAAGATCAGAAAATATTCAATTCGAAATTATCCAGAAGGAGCACCATAGAGCGCACAGGAATGCAAGAGAAAATAGAAAACAAATTTTAGATGAATACTATTTCCCACGTATGTACGCTAACATTAGAAAATTCGTCGAGCGTTGCGATATATGTAACAGCAATAAGTACGACAGAAATCCAACAAAACCTTTATTGCAAGACACTCCTACACCAACCATGCCGTGCGAAATACTACATATGGATATAATGGAAATACAAAATCAAAAATTCCTGTCTGTGCTAGATAAGTTCTCTAAGTTCGTTAAGCTGTTCCATATAAGTGATAGGTCTGTATTAAACATTAGAGAAAAATTAGTAAAAATCCTTCATTATTTTACGGCCCCAAAAATGTTAGTAACCGACAACGAGAGTAGTTTCCTTAGCCCCTTAGTAAAAGATTTCATTGAAAGACTAGGGATAAAAATTTACTTGACTCCATCGCAACGAAGCGAAGTAAATGGACAAGTAGAACGTGTCCATTCAACACTTATAGAAATTTACAGATGCCTAAGGGCAGAAAAGGAAGAGCTCAGTGTGCAAGAATTAATGTATGTAGCTGTGGATAGATATAATAATACTATTCACTCCGTCACGGGAAAAAGACCTGGTGATGTATTCTTTAACAGGGTAAAAACGTCCGATATTAATAAACTGCTTGAAGCCCGCTCTAAAACTAACAAGGACCTTAGGGAACTAATTAGGAAAAATGCTAAGGAAAGAAATAAGCGCATGAATAGAAAGCGCACCTCTCCAAAGAAATATAGGGGCGATACTATATTTGTTAAGATTAAGAACGTAAAAGCCAAGAACAAGCCAGTTTTTAGGAAAGAGACTGTAGAAAAGGATAACAGAGTTACAATACGCACGGTAAGTGGTAGAAGGATTCATAAGGCTCACATAAAAAATTTATAACAAGTTTCATAAATAATCAAAACTTCTATTTTTTCACAGGAATTTTTTTTAAAAAAAAAAAAAAAAAAAAAAAAAAGGAAAAATTTTTTTAATGCAATTAATAATAAAAAAGCATATATAAAGCGCCCTGAAAAAATTTGGTGAGTGTCTTAGGCACTGGGGTTCGACTCCCTAACGGTAGCGCTCATTACCACTATAAAAATGAATACATATATGGAAATAAATATAAATCTGAAATATTAGAAAAAAATCAAAAAAAAAAAAAAGAGAAGAAATTTTTACATATACAAAAATTTATTAGAAATATATACAGGTAGGTAGGTAGAAAGGCTGGTGTGAAGTCTCCTTCACGCCCTCACCCAGAGACCAATACGGTCCATTGTGATGCCTTGTTTATAGTTAAGAAGCTGAAAAAGAAGGTGAAGAGAAGCAGCAAAAGCATCAGAAAAGATAAGAATAGATAAGAATAGATGAGAAAAGGAAGTTCTGACCAAACCCGAGAGAAAAGCCTCACTCAACACAACACCAATCCGCCCTATGTGCGGTTAGCTCCCAGTCTCCTGCTGCGCAGCCAGGCCATCCCCATTACGAATCCTATCAGACTCTCGAGCCCACAGCCAGGGACGTCCCCTAATTCGCCTAGGAATCTGCTGCCCAGCCACCTCAGCCTGTTGCCCTGTAGCCTGGGACAGCGGCACAAAATGTGCTCAACCGTCTCCAGCTCCTCCGGGTCCTCACACAACCCGCACATATCCGACAAATATATACATATATAATAAAAAAAAAAAAAAAAAAAAAAAAAAAAAAAAAACGGCTTTGCCAGAATTGCACTAACCATTAACTTTAACAATAACAAGTATTTTTCAGAAAAATGATTACCAAACCAAGCATTCTTCTTATGGCTTACATTTTCACTCTACACGCTGAACAAATTTTTCGTTATGACGCCCCTATTGTTACTGTGAGAGCTGGCAATGCTTGGACTATTAATGGCAATTTTAAACTGGTTCACGTCATCAACCTGGACGACTACGCAACAACGGCGGATAATATGTCGGCGCTGATCCACAAACACATGCCGCCCGGCAAGACTAAAGAGATAATTGTTTACCATCTGACACAAGTACAAGAGAGACTCATCGAGTTGGGAGCCACACGTGGCAGAACACGAAGATCAATTGACTGGATAGGCTCCGCATGGAAGTGGGTCGCTGGCAATCCAGATGCCGCAGATTGGAATTCAATATTAAAAAGTCAAAACGCAATAGTTAACAACAACAATGAGCAGTACAAGATAAACGCTCAACTCTTGAATACCACTAATGAAGTCGTTCACAAAACGAATGAACTTATTACTAAAATGAACGAAATCAGCAACGGAAAAGAGGCCGAGAGATTTGGGATGAACACTATGAATCAAGTTCTCATTCTGAAGGATACTATTAGTGAAATAGTAAGGGCTTGTCAACTAGCTAAAAGCGGAATCATCAACACAAATCTATTGAATAGAGCCGAAGTCGAGAACACTATTTCAGAAATGGAAACACTTCCCTACGCCAACATCATTGAAGCTATTGAATACGGAAACCCATCCATATACACAAATGGGTCACTATTGCTATATGTTCTTTCCATTCCAAAGCTGAAGAAAGACTTTTATCATCGACTCATCACGAGGGCAACAATAAGAAGCGGTAGACAAATTGAACTTCCATTTAATGAAATACTCATAAGTCAAAACGAAACGTTTGGTGTGAAAAACCCCTGCCTAAGCATCAACAAAGTGACAGTCTGCAAACAAACATCTCTAATCAAGCTGGCTGAGGAAACGTGTATACCACGCCTGCTCAAGGGAGGAATTGCGAACTGCCGCTATAAGATGATCAGGACGCATGAAATTGAAATGTTAACAACCGATATTATCTTCTTAACAAATTTTGAAGGTGTCCTTACAACCCGGGGGCATACAGAAACGCTCAATGGAACTTACCTGATACAGCTGTATAATGAAAGCATATTGATCAACAACGAAACATTCTCCAGCACATCTGTTTCGAGTCTACAACCACTACCTCCTGTCCTAACCAGCGTGGCTGATGAAAAACTACTAGTGGACATCGATCAAGTTCACAATATAAGTTTGCACAACGTGGATAAACTTGAATATCTTGGTCTGAAATTAAACTTGTCACTTGGAACACATATGGGTATCGCGATTGCGATGGGAATTTGCGTTGGAGTCTTGTGGCATAAGATAACTAGAAGAATTAACCTGCCAACAGTCAAATTTCCACAAACAGCCGATTCTACCTCCCAATTAAAAAATGTGATCTGCGGGACGCAGATACTTAAAGAGGGAGGAGTTAACGGCACCGCTGCCAATGCCAACCAAATTAATTCGGCATGATCAGCAGTTTATAATTTACCCACAATCGATTAATTTTTACACGCGTATCCGGTCTTATTTCACTTAATGCTTACTCGAACTTAATTCTTGGGAAAACTATTTTGCTGGATCAGCGTCTGCATATTGGCGCATGTTGTGGTAACGTGATGGAAGAACCAAAGAGCCAACAAGCATGAGGGAAAAATAGTCAGTCTTGGTTGCGAGCTAAATCGATCCGGTACCTTAAATAAATTATCGTAGTGAAAATTAAATAAATCATTGTAGTGAAAATTAAATAAGAATCTTGTAGTGAAAACTAATAAATAATCTTTTTCATTGTAAAATATAAAAAAGTGAGTTTAATTTGTTAAAGGCGCTGTTGGTTGCGCCTTAGTAATTTTTTTAGTGAATACAAGTGGAGAGTTCTTAACTTACATACTTGCAAATAATCTGTGCAAACAAATATTTATTCTTTTTTCTTTTATTATCTCGGTGCAACAACAACATTATACATAATAAAAAGAGCACAGTCAACAAAAATAAAAAATAAAAAAAGCGTGAAAAAAAACAAAAACAACTCTATATGAGTAATAACAATGAAAAAACAACAAAAATAAATTATATTCATGCTAGTGAAAGCAACGTGGAAATAAACATAACAACAGAAAACAATAGTAACTACCTATTGGCAAAACCTATGCCAGCAAGCGTTACCACTGACACCATAAACTCGAACATAGACGCAATGGAAAACAAACAAGAAAAAATTTGTCAAAAACCACAAGTGCGAGTTGGTATGGACAGGTATATAACAGCGCTTAAACGTGATCGCAGCCCTACCTCTTCAGCTGTAGCCTCGGCCTCGAAAGTTCCATCTTTTGATAAAATAAATTCACAAAATCGTTTTGCAATTCTGGAGGATGAATCTTCTGAAGCACCTTACGTCATAAAAACGTCAAAGCCACCCCCCATATATCTTAGAGAGCAAAACTCAAGTGAGCTAATAAAAAGTTTAATCTCGGTGATAGGTGAAAATTCGCTTTACGTAGCTGCAATCAAGCGTGGTAATATAAACGAAACAAAAATACAGGTTAATCCCGAGAATGATTTTCGTAAAATAATTAATAAGTTTGAAGCACTTAAAAAAAGCTTGTTCTAAACATACCAACTGAAAAGCAGCAAAGGTCTTCAGGTTGTGATAAAGGGCATTGACTCATGCGTGGACCCAGACGAAATAAAAACATTTTTAGAAGAAAAGGGCTTCAAAATAAAAAATGTTACAAATATTAAAAATAGGGAAAAAATCCCCAACCACTATTTCGGGTGGAGTTATAGCTCGGCGATGTTAAGCTAAAAAAAAATGAAACGCATCCCATTTACAGTTTAAAATACATCCTGTACAGAAAAATCACGGTAGAGGAGCCGCACAAAAGAAATGGGCCCGTTCAGTGTTTAAACTGCCAAGAATTTGGTCATTGGTCATTGCGTCGTATGTGGAGAATTACATGGTACCGTCCGGTGCGATAAGTCCAAAAATGACCCTAATGTAAAAAAATTTAGCAACTGTGGTGGTAATCACACTGCCAACTATAGAGGATGGCCGGTATATTCGATTGTCACGCGTTCTGTTGGACAGAAACTTATTCCCCCTCAAACGCAGGCAACTAATCAAGGAAACACGTGCGGCGTCCAGATACCTCAGCCAAATAATAACAGAACCTCGTACGCTAATGTATTAAAGTCTAATCCTATGCCACTACAAGGTGATTTAGCAAATAATGACGAAATTCCCATTTCTAATTTAACTCGGCTAGAAAAAACTATGAAAACATTAGTGCAAACAGTTAACAATTTCACTAACACAATGGGTAACATGATGCAAGAAATGTTAAGAATGCAATCGATGTTATTGCAAGCTGTACTAAACAAGCCACGAACTGTTTAAAAATTGGCTTTTGGAACGCAAACGGCATCCGCCAAAACAAAAATGAAACTCATCTGACCTCAAGAAATACGTTTAAAATCAATGGTTATATATTATATGATACCAAGGACCTTCGAGACAGAGCTTGCGTTGATTCTGTCATTTTGATAAAGAACCGAGTAAAACACTACTTAATGAGTGATCATCGTGAAGATTATCTCCAAGCAACGAACATTTGCGTTGAGGAATTAAATCGAAACATAGTAATTTCATCATTATACTCCCCACCTAGATTTTCTATATCAGAAAGCCAATATAATAAATATTTCAAATCCCTGCTTCCTGGCTGCTGGCGATTATAACGCTAAACACACTTTCTGGGGGTCACGACTTATTGCAGCTAAGGGTCGTGTTTTGCTTAACACAATTTGTAAAATGGATTAAATGTGGCCGCGAGCGGACAACGAACATATTGGCCTACTGATTAGCAAAAAGTTCCAGATGTCATCGATTTTGGAGTGGTTAAAAACATCCCCGCAGAAACGATTTATGTTGAAGCTTCCTTAGAATTATCTTCTGATCACACACCCACAATTCTTACTATAACAAATCCTAATAGAATTGTATCTCCGTCTGATAACTTAGTGACGTCAGCCACTCAAATAAATTGGTTAAAATATAACAAATATCTCAGTACCCACTGCACTGAAAATATTCCGCTTAGTACACCGGAGAATGTGGATATTTCTATTGTAAATTTTGACAGTTATCTGAAACTAGCTGTTCAACATTCTAGTATAACCCTCAAAAAAACCAAAAATCTCTTGACTGAAAAAAGGGGAGCTCGAAGAGAATGGCAATTGCATAGATCCCCTCAACTTAAGAATTTACTAAAAGAGTGCACCAAAAGGCTAAGAAAGTTACTGCAGTCTCAGAAAACGGCTTCCCTGGAAAAATATCTTAAGGAACTTGATGCAACTTCTCAATCAGACTACTCATTATGGCGTGCAGCTAGAAATCTTAATAGACCAGTTATCACTAAACCCCCATTAAGAAACTTAAATGGAAGTTGGGCACGAAATGATGTAGAAAAAGGAAATCTTTTTGTTAATCATTTGAAAATCGTATTTACCCAGCATACACCACCAGATATTGCAGTCGAGTTGCCAACTGTTGCTGTTAAAGCTGCTGTTCCACTTAAATTTGAGATAAATGAAATCGAAAAGGCTATTCATGATTTAAACCCCTGGTTTTGATGAGATCAGCAACAAAATGCTTTTAGAGCTACCCAGCATAGCAAAGAAAATTATTCTCTTGATTTTTAATGCTATTTTACGCCTTGAATACTACCCACAAGAATGGAAAGTATCCTTAGTTACAATGATACCTTAGCCAGGAAAGGATCCTACAAAAGTTGTCTTATATATCAAAGCAGTTTGAGAAGCTGTTAGTGTCAAAATTAGCCCCAATTTTAAATGTAAATAGATGTATTCCTAACCATCAATTCGGCTTTAGAAGAGAACATAGCACTATTGAACAAACCAATCGTATAGTAAACACCATAAGAAAAGCCTTTGAAGAAAAAAAATATTGTTCCGCCCTCTTCATCGATGTTTCTCAAGCTTTTGATAAAGTCTGGCATGAAGGCTTATTACATAAATTGAAGTTAAACTTACCAGTAAACACACACAAGCTGTTAGAAAGCTACTTAGTCGGTCGAAGGTTTATTATTAAAGAATGTGATTTTATAAGTTCTCCTCAGCCAATTGACGCTGGAGTCCCTCAGGGAAGCATCACGGGCCCAATGTTATACCTTATATATACCTCAGACATGCCAACAAACAACCACACCCTTCCTTCAACTTTTGCTGATGATACAGCTTTTTTAAGCGTACACGAAAGCTGTCATGAAGCATCCCGTTACTTGCAGGACCATATATTTGAACTGGAAAAGTGGTTAAAACAATGGTGGATAAAGGTCAATGAGCGAAAATGCGTACATATAATATTCACCTTGCGTCGGGGGTCATGTCCCCCTATTAAAATCAATAATCAATTAGTGCCCCAGCAATCACATGTAAAATATTTAACATGGAAATACTATATAGAAGCAAAACTAACACAAATGAACTAAAAGCAGTTCAAATTAATTGGCTTATTGGAAGAAATTCTGTTCTTAGCCTCGACTGCAAACTTCTACTTTACAATTCTATATTAAACCCAATCTGGTGCTACGGTATTCAGCTATGGGGCACTGCCTCGGCCTCAAATATTGAAAAAATTCAAAGACGCCAAAATGAACTTCTTCGAATAATCACAGTCGCTCCCTTATGTTAAAAACTCTAATATTCACAAGGATCTCAATGTGCCATTAGTAAAAACTATTATTACGAAGTACGCAGCAAAATATTTAAAAAGGCTTGAGTCGCACCCAAATCCACTAGCTCGAAATATTTTAAATGACAGTGGCCACTCTATATTAAGGAGAAGAGATACTGCAGGACTCATCCGACGAGAAGACCGCTAAACATCTACATATGTGAACAGAAACCGTGAATAGAAAAATTTTCGTCTAGCATTGGCAGGACAAAAATAAAGTATTAGTATAAGATTTGATTAATTATTTTTAGTTCATATTTAATATATGAAGATTCAATAAATAAATAATGAAAAAAAAAAAAAAATATTTGTGGGTTAGTAGTATTTGAGAAATGGTTCGTTACATCACTCTATCATTTATTCCTGATGTGTAATTAAATATTTCCACAGGTCTATTTATTAGTTAAATCCGAATTTCAGAGGAATAGAACTTGTTAGGGTCAAAAGGGGTTAAACAGATTTTAGGACCATCAGAAAGCTGAAAGTGTCTTCTTAAACCACATATTTACTTTTGCAACTGTTTGGAACTGTCTGTTGAATACTTTTACGAACATTTTGTTTAAAAAAATAATTCTGCATCAGATGCAATTCTTGAAACTGTCATATCCCGGCAACTTTTGAGTTGATTTGAAAGAACACGCGTCCACAGAGGGTCGGCAGAGTGACTTGTAAATTGGCAACAGCGGATATCCAAACTTTTAAAAAATACGCCAAAAATATTTATGTACTGCAAAAAAATTAGACTTAAGCTTACCTAAAAAAATATGCTTAAATGTTTAGGTTATCTCCTTTGCCTTTAGAGATATTCGGACAAAAAATTTTTTTTAACGATTTTTCGAGTTTTTTCACCTGGGCTTAACATTTTCAATAGTGGGCTTAACATTTTTTATATTGGTTGTAAAGCAGACGTTAGGCGTTGGGTTGTTGTATATTAAATTATAAAGTATAATGGATAATTCGAGGCAAATGTATATGCTAATAAAGGTAATTCATATGAATACTCATTTTTACTATTTCACCATAAGATGGCTATGTTCTTTCGCTGATAAAAAGTATTTTCCGCAGAAATATATAAAAAAATGATTACATTTTTCGAAAGAAAATTTTATGAGTATGCTTGTAAAAGCAATTTTAAGGCACAAAAAAAACCAAAAAAAAGTAAAAAATCAAACAAAAAAAAAAAAAAATATTGGTAAAATAACAATAAGACCAACAATTTATTTAATAAAAATTCAAATCAAAATGCTAAAACTAACTAAAGCTAGATTTACACGATTGAAATTTTCTTCAAAATTGCTCTTCAAAATGCTTCAAACTCGTGTAAACAGCAAAATTTCTTCAAAATTTATTGATCAAAATTTATTTCAATAATATTGATCAATAAATTTTGAAGCAATTTTGAAGAAAATTTCAATCGTGTAAATCTAGCTTAACTTAAAACAAAAAAATATTCTTTCTCGTCAAAAACAAATTCAATGAAACATTGGTAAATAAAAAAAAAAACCAATTTTGTTTTTTAAAAGTGTTTTTCTGTAAGGTGTTTTACAGGCACCACAGTACTCCCCCTCCAGCGTTTTCATACTGCGAATCTAACTCGTTTCGTTTTCTTAGCACTAAAAATTTCTTCTGGGGAAACTGTAAAACTCAAACAAGGTTTCAGTCTATCTATGGTGATTACACGTTCTTTATCGTTAATTAAGATTTTAAAAAATTTTTCCGCTCTTGAAAGAACTTTGTAAGGTCCAATATATGGTGGCTGTAGCGGTTTCTTAACCGCATCACATCTGACAAACACATATTCACAAGTTTCAAGTTCATCAATTACATATGTTTTGCTGTTGCTATGATACCCAGTAATCAAATAAATACCTTAATCCACTCTGTTTCATTATTATTCGGACGATTTTCTTCAACAAACTCTCCTGGTAATATCAGAGATGTTCCGTATACCATTTCAGCAGCGGACACCTTGACGTCAGTTAAAATTCTTGTTTGCAGGCCAAGCATAATGAGAGGTAAAGCACTTGCCCAATCCTTCTTATCGCAATATCTCAAAGCTGATTTTAGGGCCCTGTGCCACCTTTCTATTAGTCCATTTGACTGAGGGTGATAGGCGGTAGTATGTGTTACCCTTGAGCCAAAAATATTTGAAAGTTCTCGAAGCAATTTACTTTCAAATTGCCTACCTTGGTCGGTTATTATTTGCTTTGGTGCACCAAATCGTGATATCCATATATTTGTAAAAGTCGATGCAACTGTCTCAGCTCGTATATCAGTTAGTGGAATAGCTTCCGTCCATTTAGTATACCTGTCAATACAAGTAAGAAGATAACGACAATATCCATATCCAATATCCAGGCACTGTACTTCATTTGGGTCTTACTAAACTTCTTAGAAAACGCCACCCATGGCTGAGTCAGATGCATCGACATAGAGAGAAGTTGGAACATTCTCTTTCGGATAACATAAAAGCGCTGCATGCGGCAGATGCTGCTTACACTCTTCGAAAGCTTGGTTTCTTAATTCATTCCATTCATTAGGACGTTTATCATTTTTCACATTTCCTTGATGTATGCCATGTAAAATTGCTTGATGTTTTGCTGCCTGAGGTATAACACGCCGGTAGAAATTTATCATACCTAAAAAACATTTAAGTTCTTTGACAGTTTTGGGTAGTTTGCATTGCAAAATAGCCTCAACACGACTAGGAAGCGGTTTCAATCCATTTTCCGTAACCAAGGAATTCTAGTTGTGACACACCAAACAAACTGACGCAGTCTTTCAAATAAAATTCTAAGATGATCACGATGTTCTTGCTCATCTCTTGATGCAATTAATATGTCGTCAATATAAACGTAAACGAAATCCAACTCTCTTATTACCTCATGCATAAAGCGTTGGAAAGTTTGCGTAGCATTGCACAAACCAAATGTCATCCTAAGAAACTCAAAGTTGCCTATAGGTATCGTAATTGCTGTCTTTTTAATATCGCCTTCCGCGACAGGGATGTGTGCTTTTAGTAAATCCACCTTGCTAAATACTTTTTTTTACCATCTAATATAATTCCAAAATCATGAATGTGTGCAACTGCATAGCAAACAGGTATAGTACGCGCATTAAGACTTCGGTAATCCCCACAGGGGCGCCACTCACCATTTGATTTTTCAACCAAATATAATGGGCTTGCCCAGTTACTATTGGAAGGACGACATATTCCTAGACGAACCATTTCATTAAACTCTTTCTTGACTACAAACAATTTCTCAGGAGAAAGACGTCTTGGTTTGCAAAAAAAACCGGAGGACCGTTGGTGGTTTCTATATAATGTTGGACTGGGTGTTTTGCTTTAGAGTGGAAATTAGTTTTTGACAAATCGTTATATTCCATAATAAGTGAATACAATGAAGACGAGGTGGTAAGTGTTTTAATTGAAAAATTTTGTTCACTAACGACAATACCTTTTGAGGTTTTTTTCGATTTTTAGTCAATAAGTTGATTGTTTTTTACATCAATGACCATAGTTACCCAAAAAATCTGATCCAATAATCGGTTTCTGTATATCAGCAATAACAAAATTCCACTTGAAATTCCGCTTATGTCCTAAATCGATTGTGAGCGGTTTTGTTCCAAAAGTCTTGATTGCAGAATGATTTGCAGCGTATAAAATGAGTGCGCTGGGTTGCTGCTTTCGCTGCAGTAACGATGCTGGAATCACTGAAACATCTGCTCCAAAATCGACTAAAAACCTGGATTTCGATTTTAAATCTCGAATAAACAGGCGACATAGCTCTTGGCTGCTCCCATCCGTCAACAAAAATGGAGCGCCGATTAGTTTTTCTGATTTGACTTTTTGAAATTGCATGGAGTAACACATTTCTTAGCTTTTTCTCCAAATTTAAAATGATACCAGCATAGAGGTTTGTCTCTTCTCGAGGACGACTTTGAACGATTCCGTTTACCAGTTGTCTGACCTTTGCTTCTTGATCGACCAAAAGCTTCCATTTTGTTGCAAAGACTTTCCAGCTGACGTTTAATATTATCAAGTCTGCTCAAACGGTTTTCTGATGCTGAAAATACAGCGTGTACTTCTGTATCGCTGCAATCACAAGTTTTATCTGCCATTGTAGCGAGCTTCTCCAAACGGTCTTCACTGACAGACAGAATAGCTTTCATTTGAGATGGTAGCCGCTGCATCCAAAGTTGTTTTAAAATGTCATCAGTGACCTTACCTTGGGCTAAAGAACGCATTTGACATAACAAATCTGATGGTTTTTTATCAGAAAGTTCCAACTCAGTCAGAAGTTTCTTAAAACATTTACCTGACTGCAACTAGTTTATTTTTTTATTGTGTATGTAAAGTTAAGTAAAAGAACACTAACAAATGTTTTAATTTATATTTTATAAAATAAAAAAAAACAAAGAACACAATCACACATTTATTAAAATAAGAAAATAAAATGTCAAAATTTAATTAGTGCTGCCAAGTATGCGTATGGTTAGTGCTGCAGCACAGCTGTTTATTAGAAAAGAAAAAGTAGTACCTGTTTAGGGTTGCCAGATTGTAATATTTTATACACAATAAAGTTTTTTATTTTTCTTACATAAATTTAAATTTTACATATGAAAACCGATTGATGAGTTCATTAATTGATTTTATTGTAAAATCACCGTATTGTAGTATTGTACACTAAAAGGATTTTTATGTATTTTTTTTAAGCTTATATATTGCATTTATGGAAAAATTGAAGAATTTTTTGATGAATTACGGAAATTCGATGTAAATGTAAAGGGACAGAAAAACAGAGTTTACACTTCACAGTATAAGACGGATAAGTTGGTTAGATTGGAATTAATAAAAGCGGAATTTGAAAAATATTCTGAGACGTGGAAAGCGAATCGTTAGTTGTTGAGTTACAAGAATTGTATGGCGACACTATAATATCAGTGCATAATTCAAATATGAAAGATAATAAGAAAAAGCAAAAGGTTAGAGAAATAATAGAAGCTAAAGAGGAAAAGGAAGTTAAGCAAATGGAATGTGAAGAAAATACGGAGGAAAAGAAGGAAGTTGACAAAGAAGAGGTAAAAGAAAGAGCGACAGAAGGAAGAAGATAAAGAAGAAAAAGAAAAGTTAAAAGTAGTAGAAAAGGTGGAAAGGCAGGAGCATCAAGAGGAAAATAAAAAGGAGTAAAAATAAGTTAAAGAGAATAAAAGTGCAATAAAAGGAACAAGATTTAGAAGAAAAGAAAGAAGAACAAGATAAGAAAGAAACTAAAATTAGAGCATTATAAATGGCAGAAAATGGAGAAAAATTAGAAACACAAGAAGAAAGTGATAGAGAAAATCAAGAACGAAATGAAAATAAACAAGAGGAAGCTAAAGAAAACAAAAAAATGGAAACTGCATTTCTGATATTAAGAATATGATGAAACTAAGATTTGGAGTAAATGATAAATTTGTAGAACCTCACATAATAGTTACTGATATGGAGGTAGTAACAAGGTGCTGCGATAATCCAGTGAACACACAGTTGTGTCTGGAGAAACTTCTACCGATAACGCTATCCCAAAATATACAGAAACTTGCTGTGAGCACGATTGATACAATTTTTAAGGATGTAAATATTGAAGAATTCAAAAACATTCTTAACAAACTATGTAAATATTGAAGAATTCAAAAACATTCTTAACAAACTAACAAAAAAGAAAGGTAATCTAGTTCTTGTTCGAAATTTTAATCGAAGGAAAAACCAACCACCATATCATGGTCCGTATAGATTAATTGAAACGAAAGGGGTAAACTCTGTCCTAGATTTAGGGTATACAAGTAAAGAATTTCATAATAACAGCTTAAAAAATATTTAACACAATATTAAAATAAGTATTTGTAAAAAAAAGGGAAAAATTTTAATTTTATAAAATTATTTTCTTAAATTTATTATCAAAGTTGTTTGTGGGAATACTATTATTTATTAAAAGATTTTGTTTGTTGTGCTTAATTCCCTTTTTAAATAATTGATAAAAAGTACTGAAATTTATTGTTGGAGGATAAGCTGTTCCTATGCGCATTTCACTGGTTGCTTAGGCCAGATCATCAGGAAACGTTCTCCTAAATAATTTTAGAAAAGCCAAAGCTATCAGCAAACAAAACTACAGAGGGAATGAGAATTACCTACAAACACTCAAAAAGTCTTGTTTGCAACGATATCAAAGCTTAAACAAAATACCAAACAATAAATCAGTGTTGAGTTTTTATCTTTTTTACATTTCCCGCTACAATTAGTTAGAATTCTCCCAACATTAATTGTAGTTGTAAATGGGTAAAGAAAAAACATATTAAAAACAAAAACAAAGTGCTTTTATTGTTTTCGCAAGAAATCAAAATAAAAACAATTTGCCAGTTCAGTTTTTTATGCACGTGCACTTGCTAAAATTTATTATCAAAGTTGTTTGTGGGAATACTATTATTTATTAAAAGATTTTGTTTGTTGTGCTTAATTCCCTTTTTAAATAATTGATAAAAAGTACTGAAATTTATTGTTGGAGGATAAGCTGTTCCTATGCGCATTTCACTGGTTGCTTAGGCCAGATCATCAGGAAACGTTCTCCTAAATAATTTTAGAAAAGCCAAAGCTATCAGCAAACAAAACTACAGAGGGAATGAGAATTACCTACAAACACTCAAAAAGTCTTGTTTGCAACGATATCAAAGCTTAAACAAAATACCAAACAATAAATCAGTGTTGAGTTTTTATCTTTTTTACATTTCCCGCTACAATTAGTTAGAATTCTCCCAACATTAATTGTAGTTGTAAATGGGTAAAGAAAAAACATATTAAAAACAAAAACAAAGTGCTTTTATTGTTTTCGCAAGAAATCAAAATAAAAACAATTTGCCAGTTCAGTTTTTTATGCACGTGCACTTGCTAAAATTTATTATCAAAGTTGTTTGTGGGAATACTATTATTTATTAAAAGATTTTGTTTGTTGTGCTTAATTCCCTTTTTAAATAATTGATAAAAAGTACTGAAATTTATTGTTGGAGGATAAGCTGTTCCTATGCGCATTTCACTGGTTGCTTAGGCCAGATCATCAGGAAACGTTCTCCTAAATAATTTTAGAAAAGCCAAAGCTATCAGCAAACAAAACTACAGAGGGAATGAGAATTACCTACAAACACTCAAAAAGTCTTGTTTGCAACGATATCAAAGCTTAAACAAAATACCAAACAATAAATCAGTGTTGAGTTTTTATCTTTTTTACATTTCCCGCTACAATTAGTTAGAATTCTCCCAACATTAATTGTAGTTGTAAATGGGTAAAGAAAAAACATATTAAAAACAAAAACAAAGTGCTTTTATTGTAATTTAAAAAGGGAATTAAGCACAACAAACAAAATCTTTTAATAAATAATAGTATTCCCACAAACAACTTTGATAATAAATTTTAGCAAGTGCACGTGCATAAAAAACTGAACTGGCAAATTGTTTTTATTTTGATTTCTTGCGAAAACAATAAAAGCACTTTGTTTTTGTTTTTAATATGTTTTTTCTTTACCCATTTACAACTACAATTAATGTTGGGAGAATTCTAACTAATTGTAGCGGGAAATGTAAAAAAGATAAAAACTCAACACTGATTTATTGTTTGGTATTTTGTTTAAGCTTTGATATCGTTGCAAACAAGACTTTTTGAGTGTTTGTAGGTAATTCTCATTCCCTCTGTAGTTTTGTTTGCTGATAGCTTTGGCTTTTCTAAAATTATTTAGGAGAACGTTTCCTGATGATCTGGCCTAAGCAACCAGTGAAATGCGCATAGGAACAGCTTATCCTCCAACAATAAATTTCAGTACTTTTTATCAATTATTTAAAAAGGGAATTAAGCACAACAAACAAAATCTTTTAATAAATAATAGTATTCCCACAAACAACTTTGATAATAAATTTTAGCAAGTGCACGTGCATAAAAAACTGAACTGGCAAATTGTTTTTATTTTGATTTCTTGCGAAAACAATAAAAGCACTTTGTTTTTGTTTTTAATATGTTTTTTCTTTACCCATTTACAACTACAATTAATGTTGGGAGAATTCTAACTAATTGTAGCGGGAAATGTAAAAAAGATAAAAACTCAACACTGATTTATTGTTTGGTATTTTGTTTAAGCTTTGATATCGTTGCAAACAAGACTTTTTGAGTGTTTGTAGGTAATTCTCATTCCCTCTGTAGTTTTGTTTGCTGATAGCTTTGGCTTTTCTAAAATTATTTAGGAGAACGTTTCCTGATGATCTGGCCTAAGCAACCAGTGAAATGCGCATAGGAACAGCTTATCCTCCAACAATAAATTTCAGTACTTTTTATCAATTATTTAAAAAGGGAATTAAGCACAACAAACAAAATCTTTTAATAAATAATAGTATTCCCACAAACAACTTTGATAATAAATTTTAGCAAGTGCACGTGCATAAAAAACTGAACTGGCAAATTGTTTTTATTTTGATTTCTTGCGAAAACAATAAAAGCACTTTGTTTTTGTTTTTAATATGTTTTTTCTTTACCCATTTACAACTACAATTAATGTTGGGAGAATTCTAACTAATTGTAGCGGGAAATGTAAAAAAGATAAAAACTCAACACTGATTTATTGTTTGGTATTTTGTTTAAGCTTTGATATCGTTGCAAACAAGACTTTTTGAGTGTTTGTAGGTAATTCTCATTCCCTCTGTAGTTTTGTTTGCTGATAGCTTTGGCTTTTCTAAAATTATTTAGGAGAACGTTTCCTGATGATCTGGCCTAAGCAACCAGTGAAATGCGCATAGGAACAGCTTATCCTCCAACAATAAATTTCAGTACTTTTTATCAATTATTTAAAAAGGGAATTAAGCACAACAAACAAAATCTTTTAATAAATAATAGTATTCCCACAAACAACTTTGATAATAAATTTTAGCAAGTGCACGTGCATAAAAAACTGAACTGGCAAATTGTTTTTATTTTGATTTCTTGCGAAAACAATAAAAGCACTTTGTTTTTGTTTTTAATATGTTTTTTCTTTACCCATTTACAACTACAATTAATGTTGGGAGAATTCTAACTAATTGTAGCGGGAAATGTAAAAAAGATAAAAACTCAACACTGATTTATTGTTTGGTATTTTGTTTAAGCTTTGATATCGTTGCAAACAAGACTTTTTGAGTGTTTGTAGGTAATTCTCATTCCCTCTGTAGTTTTGTTTGCTGATAGCTTTGGCTTTTCTAAAATTATTTAGGAGAACGTTTCCTGATGATCTGGCCTAAGCAACCAGTGAAATGCGCATAGGAACAGCTTATCCTCCAACAATAAATTTCAGTACTTTTTATCAATTATTTAAAAAGGGAATTAAGCACAACAAACAAAATCTTTTAATATTTTCTTAAATGTCAAATTTTTTCTTAAGGGCTAGGGTGTAGTGTAATGTAATTTCTAATATATAAGCAATCTAATTTTTTACTTTATTTTTTATATTTTTTTTGTTACTTAAGCAAATCTACACTGCCCTAATGTATTATCGAATATTGGAAATGTAATGGAAGTGTAGTTTTGCATGCAACAACTATTTTAGTATTAAATATAGTTTTAAGATACCGTTATTTTTGTATAAAAGGAGAAATTAATTTCAATAAAGGATCATTGAAAACATTGCCTTTAAACTCGGCACTTTTCTTCTTTATTCTTGGCATATAAATCTGCCAGCTTTAAGCTTTGGGCATATAAATCTGCCCTTTTAAACATTTATACCAGTCCTTCCTTAAACACCACACTCACCCTGAAATCACTACACTCATATAACTTATTCAAATTTGTTGTAGCCACTACAACAACACCACACAAGAAGCTAAAGAACGATTGGCTTGTTGTGTGTAGAAACAACAAAAACAACAGAACAGGAAGAAAGCACATTATTTTCATGTTTAAATCTTAATAAATTTTATTTTTTAAACTTTAAAAAGTAAAATTGTCTTGCCTTCAATTCTAATTCAATCGGGATTAAATCAACTTTATAACACTTGACTTAAGTACATTTTGAGATTGATTCAGTCTCAGTTTTACTTAAATCAATTTCATTTTCGGATTATTGTAAGTACGAATTCGGGATTAAATCAATTTTATAATTCTTGAATCAAGCGCATTTTGAGATTGATTCAATCTTAGTTTTACCTTAATCAATCTCAATTTCGGATTTTTTTAAGTACGAATCCGGGATTGAATATGGATAACTTGAGCATTTCGCGATTGAAAAATTCGTATTTGAATCAATCTTTCTGTACTTGATTCAAGAAAATCCGTACTCACCAAACTATTGATACCGCTTTGGATTGATTTGCGTACGGATGTTTTGATTTTTCTTTTGAGTGTAATATCTGTTTGTTAAAAAATGATTTTTTAAAAGCGTTTTCCGGGATTGGGAACTTCGAGTATTTCTTAAAAAAAATGGGGATGCTGTCCACTGTTTTACGATCTTTTCGGCTTACATATTTCAATATTTCATTGTGACAAATCTATCCATGTTAGATTAAAATTATTATTTGCATGTCATATTAAAATTATTATTTCTATAATGCTAATTAATGAAACGGCTTTCAATATTAGTAAAAAAATAGTTATTTTAAGGTTTGACATTCCATAAATCTGGCATCAATAAAGATATCATCATTAAATTTGGCAGTTATGAAAATTAAAAAGTTCTTAAGCAGTGTTCTTAAAAACATCCCAATTTTTTAATAAAAAATACCATAATTCTTAATCTCAATCATTAGCATTTTCATACTAAATGCTTAAAACATCAAAATTTCAACTTTGACCTTAAATTTTTCAACAACTGCTAAACTGATTTTAACAAAGTTAAAACCGTAAAAAATTTCAAGAAGTCTTCTCTCCAGCAAAAAAATATTGCAAAATTTTCTCTATCGCTTCAAAAGTTACAGATTTTTGGCCGATGAAAAACGATTTTCAGCTACTGTGCGTCTTCATTTTAGCTTCTAACTACAAAAACAAGACGCGAAACTTTACGAAAAAACAAGAAGAAAATTTCTGTCTGACTTCTTATTTTTCATATGTTAAAGCTTCATGAAAGATTCAAAGAAAATTCAAGAAATGTACGCCAAGAAATGTCCCTAGTATAAGTTGGGACTTAGAAAAGAAGATGGAGAAAAAAATATAATATTCAAGGTTACTCATGTGTCTTAAAGCCGGTGATACACTAGTACATGGTGATACATGGTAGTTTTCGAAAGTTTTAAAAACTTACAATATTTCCTATAAAAAACAAAACATTTATAAAAAATCAGTAAGAGACATTTAACAAAAAAAAACTTTAAACTATAGAAAACGTAGAGTCCCAAGTAAATCGCCAAAACCCTAATATTAACCTACTATATAAAATTGTGTTTCTTTTAGAGGTTATAATTTTTTTGTCATCGTCCAGACTAGCAAATTTTTGTTTATTAAAATTCTGCTTTGTTGATACATTAGTGTCCAGATTATAAAATTCTAGTCATTGCCATTTTTGTATTTTAATCTTGTCTTTTCTCTTCTCCTTTTTATTTTTTACATATAATTACAAATACACCTAAAGCCAACTTTAAGTTGAAAAGTGTGAGAATTACAAAACAAAACGGAATTGCAGAATACATGAAACTAAGTAACCTTTACTCATATTCTCATCTCTCTCCCCAACAAACTCAAGAATTGCTGCAACAAAAATTACAAGTCTGGACGATGATTTATACCGGCAGACGGAAAATTTAATACGTTGGACTTACAGAAATTTTTTATAATTCAGTTTTCATATTAATATAACAAGCTGAATATTATTCAAACAAAAAAATTGATTTGTAGTTTTGGGACTTTAAAGCTTCGTTCACAATGGCAGCAACATGTTCACTTGGTGTTCACAAAAAAGCAACAATTTGTCACATACTTTATCAGTTAAGAAAGCGATTGCAATTTTTGCCCAGAACAATATTACGTATTTATTATTATTTATAGCATTCACCTCAGGCGGAAAATGGTATATATATAAAGGTCGCTTTAGCCGACCGTAAATGTAATGCAATGCAATGTAACGTACTGTAAGCTCATTTGTGCACTTATAGAGCATGTAAGAACGTGTCATCTGTTTTTTAAGAACATAAACAAAAAAGCATTAGTATAGATAAAACAATACACGCAGTGATGGGAATTACAAATGTTTAAATGGTGACCGCTTTGCAGGAAAAGTACCAAGTGGTTTAAATGGTATTAAAAGTGTATATCTTAAGTATAAATACATAAATAACTTAATACTTGTTATTTATTTTAAAGATTTACAATAAACAAATATGTATTATAGCATATACATACATACATGTGTACTTATATTATATAGAAATTGTGCATACACAAAACTAGGTTTTAATACCATTTAAAACCAGACTTTTTATTGTTTGTGTATATGTATGCATTTATTTATTTTATACACTAAAAATATATTTGTAAGTCAAAAGTCCACAGATATTATTTCTGAAAAGTATCAAAGCAAAATAGGGAATTTACCCGCATTCTATTTAAAGTACAAGCAGCCCATCACTATTATGTTTTCTACAGGTTGGAACGTTACAGTTAAGTGACACTACAGTCAGTTAAGCACTTGCATGACTTTCCATATAACAGAAACGATCCGCTGTTTACATTACATTTATTCATTTACGGTCGGCTAACTCGGCTTTAAGTTTGTCATTCCGTTTGTAATTTCTATATATATTCTGGGTCCTTATGAGAAGTGAAGTTGATTTTACGATGTCCGTCTGTCCATCAGACCGCCTGCCCGTCTAACGTTTGATATGTGTTTTCCGAAAGCCCCAGATATGATATGCGCTAAGCTGTTTTGCATTTATATCACATATAGTCCACCATTACTTGCTATTAGCATTACTATATATCAGCACGATCGGTCTACAAATGACTGAGTGTTGTATGGCAACCTTAATAATAATTCCAAACCCTTCCTACAAGACATGAAAATAATAAAATGAAGTATGTAATAGTAGTTGTTAAGAACGTATTGTATTTTTAGAAGTTGAAATAAAGAGTTGAATTGAAAAGAATACAACATTGGTGACGAGGAGAAAAAAAGGCTGAGTGCAAAATAAGTTGATAACTGCAAATAAATTAAAGAATACAGAAAATATAGAAAACATTTTTTTTTGCATTATCAATAAATACATTTGGGTTTTTTTTTTGTTGTAAAATAAATTACAATAATAATAAAAAAAAAAAGTAAAGGCACTACAGATAACGATGGAAGCTGCGATAACTTCACTTCTACAGCAATTAAAAGATCAACAGCACCAGGATCACTTGGTAATGAGGGAGTTAATGAAGAATTTGGCTCCATATAAATCTGAAACAGCAAATAAGAGTGACAATGCTGAATTTTTGATTGAGGCACTTGCATCAAACATCACCGAGTTTCATCATGACGAACATAACCTCACATTCGACATGTGGTTTTCAAGGTACGAGGATTTGTTTAGTATAGATGCTGCCAAATTAGATGATGCAGCAAAAGTTCGGTTGCTACTAAGAAAACTTAGCCCAACGGTACACAACAAATATATAAATTATATTTTACCAAAGCATGCTCGTGATTTTAAATTCAAAGAAACGGTAGAAAAACTTACAGCTTTGTTTGGCCTTCAAACTTCTCAATTTAATTTGCGGTATAATTGTTTGCAAATTACAAAAGACGCATCCACCGATTTTATTACGTATGCTGGTATTGTTAATCGGCAATGTGAATTGTTTAAATTAAGAGATCTGACACTAGACCAGTTCAAGTGCTTAATATTCATCATGGGTTTAAAATCAACCTCAGAATATGATATTCGTACTAAAATGTTAAACAAATTAGAGACTGAGGGTGATAAAATAACGCTGGAGCTGCTCTCTACAGAGTGTCAACGTATGATCAACCTTAAAATAGATACAGTGCTTATAGAAAAACCTAAGTCGGAAGCGCATGTAAAACAAATTCACACAAATCAGAAGACAAAACAGGTCCCGAAATATCCGTGTTGGTTTTGTGGTGGCATGCACTTTGCAAACGAGTGTTCGTATAAGAAGCATAAATGTGAGCAATGCCATATAGTTGGTCATAAAGAGGGCTACTGCAATGTATCTAAAAATAAAAAGAAAGTTAAGCAAAACAGTGCAAAACAGAAAAGTTCGTATAAAAAGCAAACAAACTCCAACTTTGAAACAAAAAGCATTTTTGCAGTTAAGAAAATTGACACACAGAGAAAATATATTTCTGTTGAAGTCAATAATACGTTAATCGAACTTCAGTTAGACACCGCTTCGGACATATCCATAATATCAGAAAACACTTTTAAACAAATTTGTGTAAATAATGCCACAGTGGTAAAAGACACGGCCAGAAGCGCAACAGGCCAATTACCTTTATCATCACAATTTGAATGTAATGAGAAATTTCGTAATAAACAAGCTGTAGTAACTTGTTACGTTACACCACTAAATGACTTAAATGTTTTAGGACTTGATTGGATCCAAGCTTTAAAGTTAAACGAAATGTCGATTGACAACATCTGCAACACTGTCAAATCACAACTTAACGAAAATTCTTGTAGTTTTAAAGAAAAACTATCAATTATAAAAAACTCATTTTCAGGAGTATTCGACGGAACTTTAGGAATGTGTACAAAAACTAAGGCGCATTTAACAATCAAGCCAAACCAAGAACCAGTTTTTCGTCCCAAACGTCCTGTTGCATATGCAGTCCAAAATTTAGTGGAAGCTGAACTAGAGAGGTTACAACAAATTGGTGTAATTTCACAAGTAAATTACTCTGAGTGGGCCGCAACTATTGTAGTTATTCAAAAGCCCAACGGATCCATTAGAATTTGTGCAGATTTCTCTACCGGATTGAATAATGCTTTAGAACCTCATCAGTATCCACTTCCCTTGCCGGAAGATATATTTTCAAAGATAGCCAATTCACAATATTTTAGTCACATCGATCTGTCTGACGCATTCCTACAAATAGAGATCGACGACGACTCTAAGCAGCTACTTACAATAAACACACACATGGGGTTGTTTAGATACAATCGTATGGTATTTGGAGTAAAAACATTCCCTGCCATATTTCAGCAGATTATGGACAAAATGTTAGCAGGTATGGAAAACGTAGCAGCATATATCGATGATATTTTTGTATCAGGAAAAGAAAAGAAACTGAACACAGCAACAACTTAAATGAAGTTTTGCGTCGTATAAAAGAATACGGGTTTAAGATCAAATTTGAAAAATGTAAATTTTTTGCAACCGAAGTAAATTACCTCGGGTACGTAATAAACAAACATGGCTTAAGTCCTGATCCAAATCGTATATCAGCAATCCAAAGAATGCCTGAACCAACAAATGTAACGGAACTACGTTCATTTCTTGGAGCTATAAATTTTTACGGTAAATTTGTTAGCCAAATGCGAGTTTTAAGGGGTCCTTTGGATCAATTGCTTAAAGCAAATGTTAAATGGCAGTGGACTCAGGCTCATAGCAAATGTTTTTTAAAGTTAAAAGAAATACTTTCATCGAAATTATTCTTAACTCATTATGATCCAACAAAGAGTATTATTGTAGCGGCAGATGCTTCAAATTACGGCTTGGGAGCATGCATTCTTCACGAATATTCAGATGGAAGTGTTAAAACTATTTCTCATGCATCAAGATCGTTGACGCCAGCTGAAAAATCGTATAGCCAAATAGAAAAGGAAGCTTTAGCGTTAGTCTTTGCAGTAACTAAATTTCATAAAATGATATTTGGAAGAAGGTTCAAGCTGCAGACTGATCACAAGCCGTTACTCGCAATTTTTGGAAAAAAAACTGGTATAGCAGTACACCAAGCAAATAGATTGCAACGATGGGCGATTCAACTTTTAGCATACGATTTTGAAATAAGTTTTATTTCAACAAATAGTTTTGGTTATGCCGATGTCCTTTCGCGTCTTATAGACAAACAACAATTCAAGAGCGAAGAATATGTAATTGCTGCAATTCAATTCGAAAAGGAAATAAAACAAATTTTATACAATAATTTAGATAAATTGCCAATATCTCACAAAATGGTAAAGTATGAAACACAAAAAGATGTTATTTTAAAGCAAGTTTTTTAATTTATTGAAACAAATTGGCCGACAAGTATAGAAAATATTGAAATAAAATCATATTTTAACAGAAAAGATGATTTGTCTATTGTAGATGACGTAATAATGTTGGGAAACAGAGTTGTTATACCCTCCATATATCGGAAAAGGGTACTTAAACAAATTCATAATGGGCATCCAGGAATAGAAAGATCAAAGGCAATTGCGAGAAGCTACGTATATTGGCCGAAAATAGATGACGAAATAAAGCTTTTAGTCCAAAACTGTGGCAGGTGTGCGTCTGTTGCTAAAATGCCAACAAAAACAACACTGCATCCTTGGCCAACGCCATCAGAACCATGGCAGCGTTTGCATATAGATTATGCTGGTTCAATTGAAGGGCAATATTTTCTAGTAATAGTTGACGCATTATCTAAATGGCCTGAAATAATTGCCACTAAATCAATAACTACCCAACAAACAATTCGAATTCTTCAAGAAGTCTTCGCCCGTTTTGGTTTGCCGGAAGTAATAGTATCCGACAACGGAACGCAATTTAAGAGTTCGCAATTTGAAGAGTTTATGCTGCAAAATGGTATTAAGCATATTTGTTCTAGCCCTTATTACCCAATGTCTAATGGGCAAGCAGAAAGGTTTGTAGACACTTTTAAGAGGATGCTTGCAAAATCAAAAGAAGAGGGAACAGTATGCGAAAATTTAAACACGTTTTTACAAAATTATCGGTCTACAACTAACCCAAATACACCTGACAAGAAATCACCAGCCGAAGTTTTATTAGGAAGAAAAATGCGTATCACTTTAGATATTTTAAAGCCGCCTAAGAACAATAACAAATACGAAACTTTAACTCACAGTAAAGTTGCTGAGCAGTTCAACAGAAAACATGGTGGACAACCAAGACAGTTTGAAGAACACGATGCAGTTTACGCAAGAGTATATAAAGGTAACAACAGTTATTGCTGGAGCCCAGGAAGAGTTATTGAACGCATTGGTAATGTCATGTACAACGTTTTTTTAAATAATAGAAAATTAATTCGGGCACATGTAAACCAATTAAGAACAAGATACAATGAGAATGAAAACGTAAGCGATGAACGAGATTGGAGCAGGGCCTTGGACATTTACGAGAATTCTGGTGCACAGCAAGACGTTCCAAATTCTTCGAATACAAACGCTAGTGTAGAACCTACTCCAGTAAGAGCCTATATCACGGAGACAGAAACCAATATAACACCCAGAAGATCTGAACGACAACGACGTCCAGTGAACCGTTTTAGTCCCAATTAGTCACTTAAAAGGGGAGGTGTTGTATGGCAACCTTAATAATAATTCCAAACCCTTCCTACAAGACATGAAAATAATAAAATGAAGTATGTAATAGTAGTTGTTAAGAACGTATTGTATTTTTAGAAGTTGAAATAAAGAGTTGAATTGAAAAGAATACAACACTGAGATAGGACCAAAAAATCACGACTGCATCTTATTTTTCCCATAAAATCCCGTGTGGTTGTTTTCTTTTCTTATTTTTTATTTTAACGTGTTGGCTTTTACGCACAACAAATCATACAAATGTATGTAAATGATTTGTCTATACCCAGTAAAAAATGTGCTCCAAAAGGAGGAGGTTTTATGTATGAATTCATACCTCAAATTGCTTCAAACCTGCTGATGGGATGCCTGATTTTTGTATGGGGTGTTCCCGGCTAGGATCACTGTTTTCAGCTGACAATAAGTGCTTCTTTAAGCACAATAAAAAATGCCAATAAAGCTCTCCTAAAGTGCTTTTTTAAGGGCTAACTATATTAACATATTTATTAATGTTTTGCCTTTACTGGTTTAAATACCTTTTTTCAAGAATTTTCGTAAAGAGACCTTTTTGTATATTTTATTTATTATCATTTACTGCTGTATAAGAGCTCTCTTATTGAAGCGGTCGATTATGTTCCGGTTGGTTCAGTACTTTCTACGTGTTTACTTTTGCACTTGATTTAAATTCGTTAGTTTTTTTAATTTAGTTGCCTTTGGTTTTTGGAAACAATTTTCTATGGATATATTGTTTTAATATTTTTTTATTTAAAATTTCAGGTTTTTCTTGTTTAGAAAAAGAAAATTTAATCGGGTAGGCAATTCTTTTGGGAATAAAATTTTGGGGTATTTATCTGTGAAGGGGGAGAGTTTTTAATCTAGATTTTGGTTTTGAAGTGAACAGAATACAAAATTAAAAGGATAACTTGTGATGCATATGAAAATAAAAAAAGGTAAAAAAATTTTGAATACCAAAACAAATTTAAAGCCAATATCAAATAAAACAGTGACAAATGAAATATGCGGAATATATTGAATGCTAAAGAGGATTAAATTTTTAAAACAAAATAAGTCAATACATGCTAGTGCTTTCGGGTTTGTGACCTGCTGATGAATTGCTGTGTTCTTGTGATTTTTTTTGTGGATGAACGTAATTTAACTTAATGCTGTCTAAAATTGTTGATTAAATTTAATTTTTCTTTTAATAATTAACTGTGTTTTTTGAATATCTTGTGTGTTGTTAATTACTAAAATTATTTATTAATAGATATTGGGAATTATTTCTTTTCATAAACCACACGAAAAACACAAAATAACTCGTTTTAAAATATTAAGGACAAAAAGAAAAAACATTAATAAATAATTCAACATTTTTCATTTTTCGAATTTATTCTATGAGTTAAATTTCAGTTATGTATTTTATAAAGCTTTTTTGTAATAGCTCTATTCCTTCAATTTTTTTTTTTTAGAAATGACTTTATACACTACCAGACTACAATATAAAAATACAATATAATAGTCTGGTAGTGTATAAAGTCATTTCTAAAAAAATTTAAGGAATAGAGCTATTACAAAAAAGCTTTATAAAATACATAACTGAAATTTAACTCATAGAATAAATTCGAAAAATGAAAAATGTTGAATTATTTATTATATATACGCTGTTGCGTACAAGGCTAAGCAGCATACTTTTAATTGGTAAGAATCTCATATTCATTTAATTTATACATATTGGGTGTTTGTTAGATATTGGCGAAGAAAAAGTTTAATAAATTTTAATTTGGTACAGTTGGTGGCTTTTGGCTAAGGATACATAGTTTTTGGAAGAGCCTTTGGGGTTAAGCCTAGTTTTAAATATTTTCTTTGGATGAGGAAACCCGCAAAATGCTGGGATAATTTATGGTCCTGAATTAGCCTTTTAAAAATAATAGGACAACAGATGTGGTAAAATTAAAAAGTGGAAAAGAAAAGTTTTTTTCTAAAAACGTGTGAATTTATTTAAAAAATTAAAGCCTAATTATAACAAATTAAATAAAAGTAAGTAGTGTGCTTATGGGGGTTCAGCGGCACTTTTTCCATACAAAAAGTTGGAGCATGCCAAAAAGTGTTGGATATTGAACCCACAACTACCTCCTTTATCTTTCATTTCTTATGGTTGTCTGTTTATCTAAGACATAAACCACAAGCTTTTTCCATATGTTTTAGAAGTATACTTGTTTGCAATCTGGCAATTCTGTTTATCTTAGTCATAAACCAAAAGCTCTATTACATAAGCTTTTTGATCTAACAGCACTGATTAGAGATGAAACTTTTCAATCTGGCAACTCTGTTTTTATTTTCTGTTTATCTAAGTCATAAGCCAAAAGTTCTATTCTATAAGCACTCTGATCTAACACCACTGATTAAAGATGAAACTTTTCTATCTGGCAACTCTGTTTTTATTTTCTGTTTATCTAAGTCAAAAGCCAAAAGTTCTATTCTATAAGCACTCTGATCTAACAGCACTGATTAAAGATGAAACTTTTCTATCTGGCAACTCTGTTTTGATTTTCTGTTTATCTAAAGGTACGTTCAGACTGATGAAATATTTGAAACCAAACATCAAATATTTCATTAACGTAGTCTGAACACAAATAAAAGTATTTGCCGGCAAACAAATATTTGTCCAATGTGAACATAGTGTGAACACAAAAAATCAAATATTTTAGTAATTTTTGAGCAAACATTTATTTGATATTACAAAAAAAATTGTAAGAGCAAACAACGACAAATAATTTTAGCCATGTTCCGGATAGAATCAATTTTTCCTGTAAGTTTTCGGATTCTTTACAATTTTAAAGATTTTTTATAATTATTAGACTTTGCTATCGTGCCGCTATTGGCAAATTTTTGCGAATTACCGACAATTTAGCAATTTTTATAGAATTTTTGCCATTCCTTATAGTTTTAGTCACTTTTACTAAATTTTATGGCTTGTTTGAAATATTAAAATGGTTCGCGAAATTTCGCTATTTTTGCAACATTTTTTTTTTGTTTTCCCCTAAATTTTGTTTTTTAACCAATTTAGAAATTTCAAATATATTTTAGGGTTTGTTTCCAAGTTTGCAATTTTTTGCGAATTTTATCCATGTTCGCAAAATAAGCGATTTCTTTCTGTGATTCTTTGCAGCTTTAACTATTTTTAATAATTATGAGTACTAAACTTTGGTATCATGCCGCTATTAGCAAATTTTTGCGAATTTTCGCTAATTTAGCAATTTTTACCGAATTTTCGCCATTCCTTATACTTTTAGGGACTTTAAATCAATTTTATGGCTTGTTTGAAATAACAAAAATTTTCGCTATTTTTGGAAAAAAATTTATTTTGTTATTTTCCGACAATCTGTTTTTTAACCGATTTCAAATAAATTTTAGGGTTTGTTTCTAAGTTTCCAATTTTTCGCGAATTTTAACCATTCTCGCAAAGTAGCCATTTTTCACTGTGAATCTTTAGATCTTTAACGATTTTTAATAATTATTTGGCTATAATTATTTGCTATAATAGCGCTTTTAGCAAATTTTTGCGAATTTCCGCTAATATAGCATTTTTTATCGAATTTTTGCCATTCCTTTTAGTTTAAGGCACTTTTAATCAATTTTATGGCTTGTTTGAAATATCTAAATTTTTCGCGAATTTTCGCTATTTTTGCAACATTTTTTTTGTTTTTTTCTTGACATTTTCTTTTTTAACCAATTTAGCAAGTTTAAATATATTTTAGGGTTTGTTTCCAATTTTGCAATTTTTCGCAAATTTTAGCCATGTTCCCGTTACCCAGTGGCTTCCATTTTTTCTTTTCTTTTAAATTCTCCTGTTCTAACACTATAAGAGATGCTGATCTACAGAATAAAATAAATAAATTAGCTTTTGCGCTCATTTTTACTATTTGAGAAATATATTTTTATTTTTGAACACATTCATTAAATAATTATTTGATGCAAATATTTCTTTTAGTCTGAACGCATGGCAAACATGAATTATTTTATTTTATTTAACACTGTTTGCCAACTGTTTCATCAAACAAAAATTGTCAAATATTTGAGCTTAGTTTGAACATTAAACAAAATATTTTTTTGTTTCACACAGTTTGAAGCAAATATCAGAACAAATATTTTCGTCAAATATTTCATTAGTCTGAACGTACCTTAAGTCATAAGCCAAAAGTTCTATTATATAAGAATTCTGATCTAACAGCACTGCTTAAAAGTAAAGGCCTAACTATAATGTGCTTAATGAACCTTAAGCAAATGTGCGAATACACACAATCAAATGTATACAACTATAATGTACTTAAGACACTTTTCGTTAAGTTTCGTCAAGTGTTATTTGCTTAAGGAAAGTGCGGTCAATTTCGCTCTTCCTTAAGCAAATGACACATAATAGATACATATAATTGTTTACAATTAAAAGATGCAACCGCAGTTGCTTTTTTTAGTACTTTTTTATTTTAGTTTTAGTTAACTTTAAAAATTAATAAAAGATAAACATATTTTTACTTGTTTATGGTAATATATTTATAACTTTTACAAATTAAATGACATTTTGTCAAAAATATTACATTTTAAAGAAATAAAAACGAAAATATTTTTCCAAAAGTACAAATGTTTGCAACTAAGTGTAGAAAGTCTTTAAGCTCAATAAGTACAATATAGCCACCTAAAAGTCTTCAGTAATTTACTTAAGCATTTGACATGCTTTTCGTTGAATTTTGACACTAGCTTAAGTTTGGTTAAGCACATTATAGTTAGGCCTTAAAACTTTTCCATCTGATAGTTCTCTTTTTATGTCCTATGGCCGTCTGTTTATCCAAGCCATAAACCACAAGCTCTGTTCCATAAGCTTTTTGATCTAACAGCACTGAAAAAAGGTGAAGCTTTAAATCTGACAATTCGGATTTTATGCCATATGGCTGTCAGTTTATCTAATTCATAAGCCACAAATTGTTGCCCTATATTAACACTGCTTTAAATAAACAGCTAAAACTTTTCAATGTGATTGTTAATTCTGTTATTTATTTATATATTCATATGTTTAGCGAAGTCATAGTCCGCGAGCTGTGCTTTATTGAAAATATTTGATAAATGTCAGACATAAACCTTCATAGTAACTTTTAAGTTTTTAATGTATAAAGTGAAAATGGCAATCTGATTACCTTATTTAAGAATAAAAAAGTTCTATCTGAAATTTAGATTACAAACTGATGTTAGTTTTCATCGCTAAAATGTATATGTGTATGTGTGTGTGTGGGTTATGAATTTGTGGTTCTTTGAGATGATCAGAATATAATGGTCATTTATTTTTTTTTTTTTTTTGTTTATATTTATTAAATAAAAAATAATTCAAAATCTATAAAAAATTTTTACGATATATTGTTAATATGTATGTTTATTCTTAGTGATGGACAATAAGTCCATTAGTTTCCCCCTAAACTATAAAAAGTTCTCCCCCTAAAACCATCTCATTCTTTGTTTAGTATATTAATTCTGTGAATTATCTATAAATGTTAGCACTCTTGTTTTAAACATTCAACTATTCAGTTAATTGTGCTCTGTGAAAAAAAAGAAAAATGTCAAACTTTAATTGTGAAACTTGTGGAAAAGTTTATACTAAAAATTACAATTTAAATCGTCATATTAGATTGCATCATGATAGTCCATATTAGAGATGAGCGATCCCGTGATTTTTAAAGATCATCGTGATTAGTGAATGTGATTTAAAAATCACTGCTCCTTTAAACTGTGATTGCGATCACGGTTTATCAGTTTTCTGTTCTTTATAGAAATTGCGGCCAAGCTATATGTACAATGCGCGAGCTTTTGCAAGAGCTTTTGTAAGCACTTAACAAAGAAACAACAACAAATTGTAAGAGCTTTCAAATCGGTTTACTTTCATATACATACATACTTGAACAAATAAATTTTGGCATAAAAAAATTCGAATAAGATAGAAGAGAGAATGAAAGGAACAGCAATATCATTCGATATTTCATTCAAAAAACGCTATTACCCACACAAACAGTGAAATATCATAAATTTGTATATGTAACAAAATACAAAAAGAACTACTTAGAAAGTACCTGTTACTTGAAAAATTTGGTCACAACTGTGATTCGTGATTTTTCAGTAACAGTGATTAAATCACAGGTACAGAAATATCGCTCATCTCTAGTCCATATACATCTACAAAGTGTACAACTTGTAATTTACGATTTACAAGTCGTAAAGAACTCCTTACACATACACATTCTAGAAAGCATAAAGAGAATGTGGGGGAATCTTATAATTATTGCACTACATGTAAGGAGAATATCTCAAGAACAAGGTGGCATTATCACCTGAGAACTAATACTCACAAAATAAAGAACGCTACTCAAATTGATATTAATTTATTCTGTATAAACTCATCATTTAACAACCGTATGAAAACATAGGTATGTTTTGCAAAATAAAGATGAAGAAAATCTTGTTCCTCAAAATTTTTTAAAGGAAAATAAATCACAGATAATTACATTAATCAAAGATTCAACACAAAAACATCTTAATATAAAATTAAATGTTGAACTATTTTGTGAGTATATGCTAGTCAAAGGGGATGATGACTCATGTACTGTAGACCTTAAATCCCATCAGACAAAAATGATTATTTTTAATTCATCGCTCACAATAGAGGACATTGAACAATGTTATATAGATCAATGTGATGTTCTTATAAGGAAAATGAGTGAGTTTCAGGAACATGATAGTGGATGGACATTAATAAAAATTAAATTCCTTGAAATTAATATTACCAAATATATATGTATAAAAGGCTCTCAATATATTCCCATTCCACAACAAATTAAAATAAAACATGCTTGCATTAACGTACAGAATCACGATGAATACTGTTTTAAATGGTCTATTATTTCAGCACTATATCCACTCGCTCGTGATTATACAAATAGATGTTCAGCATATAAAATAAATAATATTGAAAATGATGTAATCATAATGGATAATGGAATTATTTTAAACTTTAAGAATCTTAGTTTCCCTCTGGCTGTTAATAAAATTAGCGAGTTTGAATTAAATAATCCACAAATAAGTATGAATGTGTTTGGATTAGAGGATAATAATAATAATATAGTTGGTCCATATTACTTCACTCAAGAACAAAAGTCAAACCGTATTAACTTGTTGCTTCTAGAGGATGGTACCAGATTCCATTACGTATGGATTAAAAATATTTCAAGGTATATTACTTTTGAATAAAAATAAGTATATATTATAAAAAATAATATTAATAAAAAAAAAACATAAATCTATTTTTTATTCATTTAATTACAGAATGATACGTAATCAAATAACAAAACATAAAAATCGAATGTATATATGTAATACCTGTTTAATGCATTTCAATGCTGAGTCATCTTTACAAAAACATAAAATGGAATGTAACAAAATGGTCACTAAAATGCCTGATATAAATAACAATTTAGTAAGCTTTAAAAATTTTAAAAAGCAAATGGATGTGCCCTTTGTAGTGTATGCTGATTTTGAATGTATTTTAGAATCAGTAAATGTACAGAATTCAAGCAAAGTAAGATCTATACAAAAACATATTCCATTTGCTTATAGCTATTATATTAAATGCTCGTTTGACGCTAGTTTAGATATATTTAGAGTTTAAAGTGGTGATAACTCACCAAATCATTTTTTTAATAGTTTAGTTAAAGATATTTTAGATATTTATATGAATTATTTAAGCACAGTTAATATGATGAATTCCTAAACAGAACTTGAACAGAAGAGACAGAAAGAACACACATTCTGTCATATTTGTAACAAATTTTTATCTATTGAAAATCGAATAGCTGATTATTGTCATTTAACAGGAAAGTATAGAGGTCCTGCTCACAACAAGTGTAATTTAGAATATCAGATTGCAAATTTCATCCCAATCTTTTTTCATAATCTATCGGCATATGATTGTCATTTGTTTATACGAGAACTATCATCATATCGTTGGTCTCAAGTAGAAAGGCCCTAACTCAATTTATTGTAACTGTATAGGAGAAGGTAAAAACATAACAGAAACTGTATGTATCATAATGTTAAATTGCTCATACAACTGCTTGTAAAGCCGTTATTCTTTACAACAATGTAATGAATTTTTGTGACGAGGCGTATTTGTGTAAAATTTATTGAAATAACTGGAAAACCCACTTTCGTAAAAAATGCGAGTTAGGGCCTTTCTACTTGAGACCATCGATATATGATATTAAAACAAATGATTTGTATGAGGATATTCGAAATGATATAAACACTCATTTCGATACATCAGCATATCCGAAAGATAATATCTTTAATTTCCCATTACTAAATAAAAAAGTATTGGGTATGATGAAGGATGAATACAATGGTAAGCTCATAAAGGAATTCATTGGTTTAAGAGCAAAGATGTATTCTATAAAAATAGATAGATTTGATGATGAAATCAAGAAGATAAAAGCTGTTAAACATTGTATAACATCAAAGCTTACAGTTAATGATTTCAGAAAATGTTTATTTGAAAACAAATTATATTATGATAATATAATATTTAGATCTAAGGCTCATCAAATATATACTCAACATATAAATAACTTAACTTTAAGCTATTCAGATGATAAGAGATTTATAAGAGAAAATGATGTTGATACATATGCATGGGGGCATTATAAAATAAATTGCATATCTTCATCAGCAACACCCTCATCATCATCAGAATCAAACATGGATATTTTCAATTTCAATTATTATAGAGACTATATAGAAGATTATGATGAAATTATCCTAAATGAAAATAAAGATTAAAAAGTTTTATAGGAAATAAGCAAAAATTGTAATTTAGATGATAAGAATGTAATACGTATGAAAAAAATAAAGACTAAATAATATCAAAAAATAAATTTTTTTTGGTTTCTTTTATTGATTATATTTATTATATAAAAAAATAATTGTAAACACAATTGACCACAATTGAATATTGTTACGTTACTGCCTTTTCAATAACGTTTTTGGTTTATTTCCTTTATAATAAACCGCTTGAGTTCTTTTATTGCAACTTTAATAAAATAAATAAAACACTTTAAACACTTTACTTTATAGCTGTACTATAAACTAATCACGCCTCTTTATTTAGAACTTAGTCAATTATACCACTAATAATTACGATGTACACACTTAAATAATCGCACTAATACTGATTACACTGCGGAACAGCCATTTTGCGGCCTGGAACTTTGTGTAATTTTTTTACTAATTTGAGGTCGCTGATTCCAAATCTAACCTTAATTTTTCTCTATCAGCTCCAGTTTTAGAGATATACCGTTATGTCCAAAATTAAGGCACTTTCAGCACATATATTGAAATAACATGAAAATGGTGAATCATATTTCCTTAAGAAAAAAAACCGAAATTCGCTAACTATATTATCTTTAAGACGTACTAAAATTGTTTTAAATTTGGCCAGTAATTTCAGAGATATCGTTGAAGTTTTTAAAAAAACAAATAAAAATTTAAGAAAAAAAAAAATTTTTTGTTCTTTAAAAATTCATAAAAAATAAATGTGCAACAAAAGTCACAGTTTGGGTCTAAAAGCATTTAGTTCAACATATTTCGAATGAAATGAGCTTTATTTCATTGCAATCGGTGCACAACTTTTGATTGTGTTCACAATTTACCGAATTGATAAAAATTGCGATTTCCATAAAAATAAACGTATTTTAATGTGTATGTGTGAACAAAAAAAAAAAAAATATATACATTAAAATATGTTTTTTTATGGATAAATTGTGAATACAATCAAAAGTTGTGCACCGATTGCAATGAAATAAAGCTCATTTCATTTGAAATATGTTGAACTAAATGCTTTTAGACCCAAACTGTGATTTTTGTTGCACATTTATTTTTTATGAATTTTTAAAGAACAAAAAAAATTTTTTTTTCTTAAATTTTTATTTGTTTTTTTAAAAACTTCAACAATCAGCCATGTCATAGACTACAATTCCGTTCGGAATGATTCCGTTCGGAATTGAAGAAAATATATTTGTTTATTGATGGAAAGTAAATTTTGATAGTTTTTTTGCCTTTAAGGTACAGAAAACTCCCATTCCGTTCATGAAAACAAATATGGTTTCATTCCGCAAAGTTTTTTCGTAATTTTCTGAAGCACCAAAATACGGAATGAATTCCGTTTCCGAACGGAATTGTACTCTGTGACATGGCTGAATATATCTGAAATTACTGGCCAAATTTAAAACAATGTTAGTACGTCTTAAAGATAATATTGTTAGCGAATTTCGGTTTTTTTTCTTAAGGGAATATGTTGCACCATTTTCATGTTATTTCAATATATGTGCTGAAAGTACCTTAATTTTGGACATAACGGTATATCTCTAAAACTGGAGCTGATAGAGAAAAATGAAGGTTAGATTTGGAATCAGCGACCTCAAATTAGTAAAAAAAATTACACAAAGTTCCCGGCCGCACAAAAAAAGTTCAATTTTGTTCCGCAGTGTTATCGATGCCAACCTTCGCGAGTATTTATACTCTGTTCGCTGACATCTAGATGTCTCTAGAGCATTCTACTCGTCGCAATGTCTGTAACATTTTCGACATTTCTGGGCGAATCGAGATTTTATTATCTTACAGCGAATATCATTATGCATTAACACTGTGGCTGAATTTAAATTGATTTATACATCAATAAACTAAAGCATACTTTATGGGTTAAAGATAATCTCAACACAATTATGTTATACATTTATCTATAACAATCATAACATTACATGTGTACTAGAAAATTCTGTACAGTGGGCTTACATTAAAAATATGCGAAACTTATACAATAACATTTTAAACTAATAAACTAAACTTTTTCTTAACTAAAGTTACTTTCGTAACACTGCCCCCCACTTAAGCCTGTTCGTCCCGAATAGGCTCAGAATCACCTCTTCCATAAGGGGCTAATCGTTCCAAATGAACAACTTTCATTTTTGCCCTTGGAGTTCACTGGCCGATCATATCTGGACAAATTAGTGCTCACACGTTCGTAAGGACTTCTCCACTCCAAGGAAGATACCTCATTATCTTCCTGTACATTAAGTGCACCAGATTTGCACTGCTGGAGCGGCGCACAACTTATATTTGTTGTACCCCTGGCTGCAACACACTTTTTGCAGCTTAATATCCAGTCCTTCACGGCTTGTTTACATCCAACCCAGTAGAAACGTTCCTTCAACCTTTCTCCGGTTTTCCTTACACTTAGGTGATCTCCACTAGTGCCGTGATGAATTTTCCGCACCACTTCACACACCTTAGTAGACGGCACAACCATTAGGCTTTAAATTGCCTTGCCATCGGCGCTCTCCCATGTTCGGTATAGGCAACCATTTGCCATTCGAAGACTATTCCACTGTACCCAATATGCTTTCATCAGTGGACCATCCGATGCAATATCTTCAGAAGTTGGTCTTCTACCTGCCATTTTGTCCCCCATAATCTTAGCCAATACAGGATCACTTCTCTGCGCCGTTATCCAGTCTTTACTGGGCTCTACCTACAATGAGCCCCTTCACTGATGCTTTCCCTTCTATCGGACTCCGAATAGTGCCTGTCCTTCAATTTACTTAGCTGTCTTACATAAGCAACCGCTTTTCCACGCTTATCAATTTTTCTACATTATGTGTTTCCTATATCCAGACTTATGTTTTGACGAATCGATAGTCAAAATGCGCTCTTTGCCATCGATGTAACCACGTGTTTGAACACTTCTATTGCTCTTTTGCACTAGTAAATTTTTTTGTCGAGTCCTCAGATGTGAATGGTAGCACACCCTCCATATATAACGGCACCTCCTGTGATGACTGATAATTAATCCATTGTGTATTTCTTTGCGGCGAAACGGATCTTGAACGTTATCACGGTACTTTGCAGTTACGCTGTACATGCCCAATCATACCGCAGTTATAACATTTCACTTTGTTTCTGCCCAGCTTCTCACCCAAGGCCTTAAAAAGTGCCTCTTTCATGTCCCTCAGTTCTTTTCATCCTCGCAAGCCAAATCGAGTTTTCGCACCTTGAGGTCTTGAAATAATTCTTAAGGTTTCCTGGGCCAGGGTAAATGAAACAGTCTCTGCAAATGTAGACTTTTGTGATGTACCTACCGCAATTTTTATATCTGCATCCCGTATACCGTTTACAAATGCCTCAATTTTGAAGTGATCTAAGAATGAATGACTCTCACCACGATAAGTAAGCTGCACCAACCGCTCAATCTTCAGTGCGAAGTCCTGCAATGAAATTCCATTTTGTAGATTTCCTTTTTGTAGTCGCCACCATATTTACGCTGCAGTGCAACCATTACGTCCTCATAATTGTTTTTACAGCTACTTGGAACACTTTGTAGAACTTCCGCTGCCGTTCCTTCTAAGGCCATTATTAATTCAATTGCATTTTCTTTATTGTTCCACGCATTTTGGTTGGCTACTGTTTCAAATTGGAACTTAAACACATAAAATGGAACACTGCCATCATAACTTGGGGCTTTTATTCTACTCGAGACTTCTGGCAAAACTCGTACAGCTGTCTCCTGGCATTGAATGTTATTAACTTTTGCCTCCATATGGTGTAGTTTTTCATTAAACCCTGTTTTTACATCCGTGACTTGCGTTTTTACATCAGACAGCTTCTGGTTGAATTCCCTTTACATTTAATTTACTCTTTCATTCATTTTACTAGAAATCTCCTGAAGTTTCTCGTTTGTGGCCTGGAGTTTCTCATTAGGTTTTTTAGAATTCTCTTGAATTTCGGCCAGGATCGTGCTCGACTTCTCTTCCATTTTTCAAGAAGTTTCATCCATTTTTCATCAATTACAGCTCTGGAATTATCGTCCTTTTTTTCTAGAAGTTTCAGCTAGCATATCTCTTGAATTTTCAGCTATGTCTGTAACATTTTCGAAATTTCTGGCCCATTCGAGCTTTTATTATCTTAATAGCTAATATCATTATGCATTAACTTTGTTGCAAATTCTTTCTACATACTTCCTTACCAGATTCATATCTAAAAAATGATGAATGACATTCCAATTGACTAATGAAGAGAACTACGAAGAGATTGGTTAATGTGGCAAATATTTTCATTCCATGCCGTTTGTCAAACATCTACATAATATTGATCTATTAACATGATCAGAAGCATTACTCTGAGGGTCATAAGATCCACTAAACATTTGGCGCATTCCATAATCTTTACACATTTGAGCAAAGTCTTTAGACATAAACTGACTTCCGTTACCACTATGCACTTTTTCCGGTTCATCAAATACGCTAAACATTACATTGTAGAAATTGTATAATGTTATTAGAATCAGCCTTACGTAAGAGAGGAAAAACAAAATTTACTAAAGTGATCCAAGACGACTACAAAATATGTATTGCCAACCTTCGAGCGGGGATATGGGCCAATTTTTTTGAAATGGTCCTTCTGTGACAGGTTGTTTCCCCATTGGTGGTCTCGTTATAAAATAAGAAGCCTTCGTAGATTTACAGATTTCACAATTTGCTATGAAACTTTTTATGCCAATAATATTTTTCTTTAAGTCTGAAAAGAGTTTTCGAAATTCCACCATGTGAAGCCTAAGGAGGATTATGAGCCGACATAATTAGACCGCGAGTAAGGGTACCTGGAACCAATAAATTCCAGGCTAAAGTATCGCGAATTAAATGTCCCTCAGAAAATCATACTCTTTTATTTTCCCTGAAACTTTTATGTCTGGGGACGAATCCACAATAAATTCAACACTATTAAGATCAGTATCTAAAACAAATAGAAAGTTCAGCAATTTCTTCTTCTGGAATTAAACGTGATAACGCATCAGGTACTATATTCTCGGAACCTTTCTTGAGGTCAATTTTAAAATCGTATCCTTGTAAAGAAAGACTCCAATGAGCGAGTCTTCCAGATAATCCCAAAAATGCTCTAATTTTACATAAATTTTATTCCATCTATAAATTTTTACTTCACAACCCGATTTAAATAATTAAATGTGCCATATTTGCTATATTCATATACAATTAATATTTATTAAAATTTCCATAAAAAATAGTAAAAATTTACAAAAAAAAATTTATTATTTTAAGACGGAAAATAAAAAGGCAAAAGCAAACACAAAATTCAAAAACATAAAATGCAATAAAAAGAACTTACAAACTGGTATCCCACATTGATATGTACATTACATCATTTCGCAAACATTATTAAAAAAAAATTTAAAGGACAAATAATTAATCACAAGAAGTAAGAGCAAATTTAAATTAAGATAGTCCATAGGTATTCACAAAAAAGGACACAGCAATTCACAAATATGACACAGCACAATGCATTAGCATTTATGGTTTTTTTTTTTTCTTTGAACTGTATCTTTTCTTATAATTTTCAGCAAATGGCATAAATTGATGTTTCATATTACATTAAAAATTTTCGAAAATATTCTATTTTATTTGTTGTTTAATATAAATTCTATTGAAAAATAAATTTGTTTTCTTAAATTCCTTAAGAGCCAGTTTACATAGAGGGTGTCCATTTTTAAATCTGCTTGCGTTTACATGAAGGGATTTCGTTTCAGCAAAAAATCGCATTTTTGACGCACCGGTCATACATAACATGACAAGAATACAAGAGAACGAAAGATGTAAAAGGGAAATGTCAAAATTTTCGCTTGAATTCGCATTACGTGCTTTTCATGTATGTTTTCTAAAATAAATATTTTTTTTTCTTTAGATGTAGTTGTTTTCCAAAAAAATTGTGGCAATGCTGGATTAAGATTAACATGAAGAAATGTGTTCTCTCATTCTGTCGACGTTTTCTCACATATTATATCAGATATTATCTTAGGTGAATATCCCATATTTATTTGGCAGAAATAGAAGCAGCTGATAAGTTTATTATTTGTTGTTATTGCTTAACCCTGCGGCCACACGATCAACTTTTTGTTGATCGTCTTTTACATACACTGTTTGTCAAAATTTACATAAATTGAAAGCTGTGACGTAGGCTGCACGCAATTTTTAAGCAATTTACTTTCAAGATGTCATCAAGAAAACAATTTATACTGACAAACGAAAAATTGGCTCACTAAACTTCTAATCAGCTGTTAAATTGAAAGTAAAATTGTCAAACAAATGGATGGTTAAAATTGAGAGCAATCTCGTGGCCAATTTAAAAAGTGTGAGTGTGTTAGTAAAAAAATGAGAGTGAGAGCAAATTAAAAGGAATTGAAAGACAAAAATTGATAGTGTGGCCTCCAAGTTATGTATATGGATTAAGTACGTGCACTTGCTTGCTTGTTTACTATTGTTATTGTTGTTATATTGAAACTTTTATATTTCTTTTTTATTTGTTCTAACACAGGGTCTCCACCTGAGATAATATCTGATATAATATGTGAGAGAGCGTCGGCAGAATGAGAGAGCACATTTCTTCATGTTAATCTTAATCTTAAACAAGGGGAACACGTATCTTATAAGATTTCATAATTTACTAATTTTCGTACAGTAAACTTGTGTCGTTTTTGATTCTTTTTTTAGTTTTTTCAATGTTTTTAGTGTTTAATATTATTTTTTAAGCACTTTTCACAAGAATTCAACTATTTTCACTTAAAAATTAAACATTTTAATGATAGCGTCTTATTATTAATTTATGTGTATGTATGTATGTGTATTTTTGAAAGCTCATCTTATAAGATAGTTGTTATAAGATTTCTCATAAAAACTGTCTCATAACATTTATTATAATATTAATACTAACACTATTTGAGAGTCCACACGTAAGATAATACTCTCTGCGATTGAATTTGACGTTTGCTAATATAAAAATCTTATATCTTATATCAGGTGGAGACCCTGTGTAATGATTTTATGTCTTTATATTATTTTATTAAATGATTTTGGTAATTTTTAATAATTGTTTTTGAAAACTTTGATAGTTAGAGATAACTTTATGAACTGATTCTTGTAATATTTTTTAGCGACAAACATTAGGAATATTTTAATATAAATCACAGATCTGTGGTGCGATTCACTAACTTTTAACGATCCGACAATAGTAATTTTTGTCGACATATATATTCGCTTGCAGTAACGATAGTGTGATTCTTTAATTTATTTTTAACGATTGTAAACAGCTGTAGTTTTTGTAACATCTCTGTCTACAAAATTTTAAAATAAACGAAAAGCACAAGAGATTAAAGAAAAAACAAAGGAAATTGTGCTTAATTTACTGTTTTTATATTTTATTTTGAGAATTTTACATTAAGAATTTTGTTTTTGTTCATATATGTACACCAGAGATCAGCAATGAGTAGTGAAAAAGTGAGTAGAGCCGAATCATGACTCATAATTTCTTGTACTTATACGCACTCATACTTATTGTAATTCGATCGAAACTCATATTCACTCAGAAGTTTGATTTTACTCATCGTACTCATACTTAGAACATTTATGTAGTGGTTGATTTAGATTCAACAGAACTCAATGTGTATAAGCGAAGCAAAATGTGAGTCCACAATGGGCTTCTACCCTTACGTTTTTTCACTAATTGGAAAACTCCGCTATTTATTTTTTCCTTTATCTCACTATTTCTATCCATTTTTTACAACCTGCTCATAAATATCAATAATAATAAAAAAAATGTAATTTCCCCAAAATGTTTCTGTATAAACTTACAATTTTATGCTTTTTTATATTTTTATACATTTTATACTAGTTAGAAACTGTTAAATGACTAAACTTGTAAATATACTTGGATGAGTTAAATGAGCTGAATCAATGTGAGTATTATAAGTATTTTCCTGAAATTACAAGTCAAATTGAGGTCATTTTTAAATGTGTGAGTATGAGTCGACGTCACACTCATATTTGTGAGTGTGAGTGAATCAGAGTAGTTGAGTTTAAATGATTTCTACTCACTTATACTTAAAATTTCATGAGTCAGTATGAGTAGCGAAAAAGCGATTCATTGCTGATCTCTGATGTACACCTAATTATTTTTTACGCGATAGATACGTTCCTCGAAAACGCGCGAAAGAAAAACCACGTAAAAAAGATAGATTATCCATATTAAATGAGGGAATTGGTTCCACGTATGAAATAGTAGGTAAAATAAGATAAATAATTCAATTTTTTTTCATGTTCATGATCATGTTGCTTTATACACAAACATATTTTTTTTTTAACAAAAAACAATAGAAAAAAGAGTTTATGTAGAAAAGTAATCACAAAAAACCATAAAACTTAAAAATATAATATAATAATAAATATTGTTGCTATATAAATATGATATATATTTTTTAATCAGTTCACTTTCTGATAATCGCATTCGTTTACGAAAGACATCACTTTCATCGCTAGAATTATTTTTAAAATCATGCTCAGTTGCTGGTGATTGTTCAGTGATTTTGGTCACAAATCTGTTATTAATCGTTGACTTCCAGTTTTTATAAGACTGTTATGTAATTCACGATAACTACCCATTAATAATTTCAGTTTACGTTGAAATTTCGCGGCTCTCTCCTCAGTAGAATAATGCTTGCGAAAATGATCGCCCAATTTAGCTGCCATTTGGTGTCCTTCTTTAACTATGGATGCAGTGAGGGTAGGAACCTCTTCGTCGTCATCACTAATATCTTTGGTTTCAGGTGTCTTAAGCGCAAACCAATAATTTCATCATCGCCTTTTCTAACAATAATTCGCCAATATCTACAGCCGATAAATGATCAAAGCCTTGTCCTCCAACTTCTTGAGCTATTGCTATGATGCTGGAATACTCAACCGTATTAGAAAACGCTGGGCTGCAACTTTTAAGCCAATCTGGCCAAAGTACTCTCCAACATGCGTTTACGGTTGATTCTTTTAATTCTGATAGCGCTAATACAGTCCATAATAGAAAATTTCTTCCGCGCGTCTGTGACTTTTACATTGTTATCATTTGCTTCACATAGTGGATCTTAAATGTTGCAATAATTCCTTGATCAAGCGGCTGTATTAGCGATGTTGTATTTGGGGGAAGAAAGCCAAATTAGGCATTCGGATGCTCTAAATGTGGATGACCTGGTGCATTGTCTATTATCAACCGAACTTTAAATTCAATTCAATTTATGAAGCCATTCGGTAAAAAGATCAGTTGTTACCCAGGCTTTTGTTTTAGCTGCCCAGTGAACGGGTAATGCGTCCATATTTACGCCTTTAATCGACCGTGGCTTTAGAGCTCGATTTACAAGGGTTTTAACAATCGATTTCCTGAAGCGTTTGAGCATAATAAAAATGTCACACGATCTTTGACTTTAAAACCATTAGTTTTCTGGGCTTTAGCTACATATGTTCGTCTTGGCATTCGTTTTCAAAAAAGGCCTGTTTCATCCGCAGTGTATCCAACATCTTTGATTATTTTGGCCAGCTTTGCAGGAAATTCTTTAGCTGCCGGATCATTAGCAGACGCTATTTCACCCTTAATTTTAATATTATGATGTGCGTGTCTTTGAAGAAAACCTGTCATCCAACCTGTACTGGCAGAGGTGGCACCTTCTCCAGCGCACAGTGGCGCTCGTAGAGCAAACGAGGTTGCAAAAATCAAAATTTTCATGAGCGCCGACGAAGTTTTGAATAAACCCATGTTATAGGAAACTTTTCAACGATTTCAAATATGCCACTCTTAATAACATCACATTTTTAGTTTAGAAGATATAATCGTTCAAAGTTGACCGACTTTCGGTTTTCAAAACAACACACAATTTTTAATCAATTTGTTTCGATTTCAGGTGTAATATCACAAAAAATAGGTAACGAATCGCCTTATTTTTTGTTTGTATTAATTGATGTATTTATTAAATGTATAATGATAAAAAAAAATTAACTGTTTGCTTTGTTTTTCTCCTGGTAAATCACTATTTAAAAACTATCCGTTTTTTCACTATTTTTCAACTTTGACGGAAAATAAAAAAATCTATATTTTTCTATATTTGCCATATTTGCAAAACCGGTTCTTTGATTATTTCTTTACATAATTCAAAAGGGTTTATCTGCCCGTACGTGCCCGTTTGGCTTCTAGAGGTAAAAAAGGTTAAAAAGACATGGTTGCAGAAATTGTATGGCGTCCATCCCTTATATATTTTGACTGACAGTAGTTTGATCTAATAGTTTGAAAAAAAACTACTCATTGAAATTAGCAGGTACGTACCTCACTTAAACAATACTTTGGCGTACAAATGGTCAAGAACAATATTGACTTATGGTCCCAACAGGTAGGCACAAATCTTATTTGGAAACGTGCATAATATCAAAATTGCATTATTCAGCCTTAATCCATATGTATGCAGGGAACAGGTAAATTTTTCGGCATGGTAGCATAAGCCTATATATTGCAAAATAAGCATAATGCCTGGATTAGTCTACGACTGAAAGTTGGCGCAACAATTACTGATACCATTAAACAATTTAAGTACTGAAAACATGGCGTTGAACAATTTAAAATTATTTGAACTGTTTAGAAAGTCAACCACACCAAAGTTTTTCACGGAAGCTGCTTTAGAAGAACTTGATAGCTTATACGGAAATATTGAGAGAAGCGAAATTATCAAAAATAATTTTTATCTGATATATGCAAATATTAAGGCAAAATGGGTGAAATCTAATCGAACCATTCAGAACTTCAACTCCAACCAGAGGAGCAAATGGAAGGCCAAAAAAAAGTATTGATTAGTGTTCAATTTTCACAAGAAAGAGGAAACTTGCCGATGCCACCAATGACTTGACCACGAAGCATTTATCGGATGCGCTGTCTATTAAATATACAAAGGATAGTGAAAGAGTTAGGTCGCAGATAACCAAATCTGTTGCTGATGCAAGCCCACTGCGACTAAAAAGTATTAAGAAAAGCATTCCCACGCCCAGAAACGCACACATTAAAAAGTATGGTTTCGAAGAAGCCTTGGCCTTGTTTTGGACTTAGAACGTTCCAAAGAGAAATATGAGAAACTATGGGCATCTTTAACGCGACACGGCCCTGACGTTTTACCCGGATACAAGCATATTACGCAAGCCAAAATAAATTCACGACCACTGCATACGGAGTTGACGGAAGTCTCTGCGAAAGCCAATCTGCAGGATCTCATGGGCCATACAGCAAAACGGTTGTTGGAGAGTCTTCCTGAAAATGAGGTGATTGCAGAACACATTCAAAGCATCAAGGGTAAGGCAAAATGAGGACCTCTTTTTTTTTTTTTTATTATTCCTACACTAAATCCTGCGAAGCTTTTTGCTTGTCTGCAGGAGACCAGAGTCTCTGGCGGGAATCGAACCCACAACCCCGGTACTGATAGACTAGCTCACTACCAGCAAGCCTACCGGGGCAGCATCTTCCGATCCACTTATTTCTTCCCTGCGGCATGTGAAGTCACGAATAGAGTTACAAAATAATTATAGTTTAGAAATGGTTAGTATTTTAGATATACCTTCTCTTACGAATTGTGATGAATATTTTACAGAAAATTGAAAAAATAAATTTTAAAAAAAAAATAATTTTTTTTTTAATTTGTTGGGTAATAATTTAAAACATAAAACCCTAAAGAAAAAAAATAAAAACAATCTAAAAATGTAAAAATAATTTTTTTTAGTTACCATAAAATTGATTTTTCTACTAATTTTAACTTTGATAACCCATAAGTAGGCCCCTACAAAGCGTAGCACCCTTTTCAAACGCTCATTTTATAGGCTGAACAGTTATCTATCATATGCTGTTTAAACTGTTCAATTATCTTGTTCGGTTCAAAAGATATGATTTTTGCAACGAAAAAACTCAAATGGCGCCACTGTGCAGCGGCTAGACGATCTAAAATTTTGATTTTATCTTCCAAAGAAATAGCTTTTCTTTTAGTTTGTTTCGTAGTGGACATTCTTAATTATAATTGGTTAGACTATAAAAATAACACTGTGCTACACTCTAAAAGCACTTCTGAAATGACCTAGTGTGCGTTAAAGGTGTTGGTGAGCATGTTACGAATCCGGGCTTAAAAGTTTCAATATACCTCCAAATCCCCGAGCTATGGACCAAATAAATTTTTTTGAGGCTGCTACTTTTAAACATGTATAACTTTTTTATTTATTAACCGATTTTTGAAATTCAAAGGGGTTTAGAAAGCAAAATAATTGGTATTTTTAAATATATATACTTCTCATACAATATTAGCACAAATATGAATAGATTTTTTCAATTATATGGAAAATTTTTAATTTTTTTTTAAACTTTTAATATTTCTACGAGACTTTTTTCCGAATTTAGTTTAAAGACAACAAATATATTAAAGATAGTATTTTTCTGAGTAAAATGAGATGTCATTTGTTGAAATCGGTTGAGAAATGAGGAAGTTATAGTACTTTTTGCGAACAAAAGAGTGGAAACGATTAGATTAGCATGATTTAATAAAATAACTTTAATCTATATTTGTATCACCAATTTATACATGAAATTTTTTAAAAATGTTTACTTAATCTTTTACGTTTAAAATACAAATCATCAGTTTCTCGCTTTAGTGACCAGCAGTAATTAGCTAGCATCCTGATTTGACTTTTTCCTTCAAATCTCTTTACAATTAAAGATACAATTGTTAATAACTCTTGATGGAAACGTTCGCCTTGTTCGTCACTAAATTGGCCTAGATTTTCTGGAAAAAAATCTAAATGGGAATGCAGAAAATGTATTTTTATAGACATTCAGCACCCAATTTCTTCGTAAGCCTCCAGAAGCTCACTAACAACATGAACGTAGGCAGCGCTTCTCTTATTACCTAACAAATTTTCCGACAATGACACGAAACTAATCCATGCTCTCTTTTCAACTGCATTTAACAATTTCGTAAAATTTTCATCAAGAAACATTTTTCGGATGTGGTCCAACTAAAATGCCTAGAGATAAAAATATAAAAAAAAAAAATACTACACTCGTATAATAAAGAACAAAAATTGAGCTATTTCCAAGTACAATTGACTTGATTCTCTTAAATTTCGTTTGTCATTAGCAAAAATTCGAGTTCTTATTATTTTAGTTTTTTTGTACCTAATTTACTTGTTTAAAATAAGCGATTTGTATTGTATAAACAAAAGAAAAAAAAAAGTATTTTTTCAGGAATTTTAATTGTTTTTTTGTTATTATAGTTCCTTATAAAAAGTACTATAACTTCCTCATTTCTCAACCGATTTCAACAAATGACGTATCATTTTACTCAGAAAAATACTGTCTTTAATAAATTTGTTGTCTCTAAACTAAATACGGAAAAAAGTCTCGTAGAAATTTTAAAAGATTAAAAAAAATTAAAAATGTTCTATATAATTGAAAAAATCTTTTCGTATTTGTGTTAATATTGTATGAGAAGTATATGTATTTAAAAATAACGATATTTTGCTTTCCAAAACCGTTTGAATTTTAAAAATCGGTTAATAAATAAAAAAGTTATAAATGTTTGAAAGTAGCAGCCTCAAAAAAATTTCTTTGGTCCATAACTCGGGAATTCGGAGGTATATTGAAACTTTTAAAACCGGTTTTGAAATACACTCATCTAGACGTACAACATACACTAGGTCACTTTGAAAGTGCTTGCAAAAAAGGAAATTTTGTAGCACCGTGTAATTAATACGCATGTAATATATGAATGCATAGACAAAATTTTATTAATTACCGTATGTACCCTGCCGTCAAATGAGTAGCTAACTACAAAAAAAAACCAAACTTAAGTTAGCTTGTATAGACTAACTTAAAGCTACATAACTACTACGCAATGCAAAATTTACATTAACTAAAGTGGATACAAACACTGTGTAGTATATTTTAAGTAGAACGAGCCAAATCGATTGGCAAACAAACGGCTCTAAGAGCCACAAAAGATTTAATTCATTTAGGGCCATTATTACAATATCCGGAGTAGAAATTGGTAATCGGTTATGGCCTGGTTATAGTATAATTGAATTTTTTTAAATTATTCAATTTTTTACTCTTTTGATGATATTGCTCAACAAATTTATTTTATTTTTTATGTGCCTTAAATTTTTTTAAATAATAAACCATTTTATTTCTCAAAAATAAAACCATAATTTTTAGAAATTTTTGAATTTTTAAAAACTGTTTTATTTCGAATAATTAATATGATAGTTACAAATATTTTTTTTTTTTTTTTGTATTGTATTTATTTATTTGATTTTCTAATACAACAAGACACAATATCTTATAAATTACAGCATTATAATCAGATGAGTTAAGTTATAGTGAGTTTTAAGCCAACGTGTAAACAACTAACTTTTCGTTGACTGCAATTTAACTAACTTATAGTTAATTTAAAAAAAACCAACTTAAAGCTTACTTGAAGTAGTTAGTTTATAGCTACCTACAAACAGTTAGCTTTAAGTTAACGGATAGGTAACTAACTTTAAAGTTAATTGACAGTAGTGCAGAGTCTGACAATTGACTACTTCCTAGGACATCGCAATGATAAAATAGTTAGTTAATTCTATATAAAAGTAATACAAGTGTCAACCACCACTACTTGCGAAATAGTTAGCTCTTAGGTAACTTAAAGTTAACTGAATGTCCGACAGGGTATGTATATTCGCATATACATACATACTATTTATGCATGTATGTATATGCGAATATATTTTATATTAGATTTTTTTAATATAGTTATGTATATACTATGTCTTTTTGCTAGGGTTGCCAGTTTTGAAATCAGAGAAATCAGTACATAAGAGAAGAAAAATCAGTACAATTGCATAAAAAACAGTACACATAAAGAACAGTACTTTTTTAATATAAAATTGCAAATAAACAACATAAAAAGCGTTAATCTTTTTAAACCAAAACTTGAACTCATTCTATAATTTGAACAAGAATAAAATTTAATTAATAAAACTGAATTTTTTCAAAATAATAATTCAATTCCGTATATATTTTTAGCGGGAATAAAAAGTGAAAACAAAAAAATCTAAAACACAACAAATTGTTAAAAAAATTCGATTCTTAATTTCTTGTTAGCTACTTGGTTTAATCTCTTTCAAAGAAACATTGGTTTTATTAAAAGCAAAATAATGTTATTTCCTTTGTTCTATTATATTTTTTGAATATATGTCACCATAAAATTAAATAAAAAGTAAATAAAAGTAGTTTTTTGCTATATCTACCAGCATAATTAATTTCGTTTTGCAATTAAAATGTCATGCTGAATCTCTTTTATTTTGCGGTAACAGCCAGAAGTAGTAGGGAAATGGGGAGGCAGCAAAAATTCTGCCTCCCCATTCTATATACCACAGAGGGAGCATTTTGCTTTTTATTTAAAGCAGAAAAATTCTGCCTCCCCATTCCATATACCACAGAGGGAGCATTTTGCTTTTTATTTAAAGCAGCAAAAATTCTGCCTACCCATTCCATATACCACAGAGGGAGCATTTTGCTTTTTATTTAAAGCAGAAAAATTCTGCCTACCCATTCCATATACCACAGAGGGAGCATTTTGCTTTTATTTAAAGCAGAAAAATTCTGCCTACCCATTCCATATACCACAGAGGGAGCATTTTGCTTTTATTTAAAGCAGCAAAAATTCTGCCTACCCATTAGTTTTTTTCCCAATGTAGTTTTCCATAAGGAGGAGTTTTGAATATAAATAATATAAAGAATTTTTTGAGTAGTTTAAAATATAAAATAGAGAAATATTAAGTTGATCATATTTATAGTTTCTTCAATGAAGAGAAATTTAAAAAATTCTGTAATATGTTTTAATGTATTATTTGAGTATTTTAAAATAAGAGAGAGTAATATGTAATATAGTTTAAATATTCAACATATGTAAGTATATAAATAAACTCAATTTGTACTCTAACCTAAGCAAGTATGCCATTAATATAAAAAGGCTAATATTCCACATCATTACCCTAATTGCCACTTTAAAGGAAACATAAAAAAATGGTAAGTAATTCCTATTTAATAATGTTATAGTTAGTTATTTATTTTTATTATTTTTTTCTTGTTTGTTTTAGATGTATAAAAAAATTGTAAATATTGCCCAAGGTATTAAGCCCGAGTATATTAGAATAGATGATATACCTTTAAACCAATCTTTGAAAATTGTAAATTTTGAATGGAAAGAAACACAATATGGTCTAAAAGTCATTGCCAATTTAGATGATAATAAATGGTTTTATCTTCCCCATAGAATGATGAAATTTTTAAACAAGGAGGATCCATACTTACACAGAAAAAAATATCGTAGGTAATAATAACGAAAAAATTTAGTTAATTTTCTTCAAATATACATAATTTTTTAGCAAAAAATATATATTAGTAAAAATAGTTTATTTGAATAAAATTTTGTTAAAAAATTAATTAAAATTCTACTATAACAATAAAAATGTAGTAAAAGCGGTAGTAACGCATCGTAAACGAAAAAACGCACAATATTAGTTAAGTTTACACCCCTAACGGAAGTAAATTTTAAAAAAATTTTAGTTTATATGAATATGTTTCGTAATTTTTTCTAACGCAATGAAGAAGAAGAATAAAAATAAACAATTAAGGTGTTGGGTTAAATAACATTTCGTTACAGTTTTAGTAAAGCAATTTATTTTAGTAAATATTAAGAAAATTCTTCATACTGACTAATGGCAAAATTATTTCAAAAAAGGCCAGTTAAATTGAAGAAATTTCGTAAAATTTAACTTAATAACATTTTGGAACCTGGCTTAAAGCCGGTAGAATTGAAGAAACATCTTCAAACTAACTAATTTGATTTAGTAAATATGAATAAAGACATGTAGAACTGAAGAATTTTTTTAAGTTTTATATATATATATGTTCCTCTAACTCCCACTGGAGCATAGGGCGCCAAAAGTTTTGGAGAAGGAAAATAAAAAACGCATTACTTTATAAAACACGCTTTTGGATAAGTGAAGAAAAAATAATAAGTGAAAGAAATAAAAAATAATTAAAATAACAAGCGTAAGAATTTAAAAAAATTTGTGAGAATGAAGTGTTTTATATGTGAAAAAGTTTTGTTCTATCGAAGGAAAGCCCAAGGAAAACTGTATGATAAATATTTCAATACAGTTCGTAAACTTAAACATAATGGTGCCAAAAAAGGCCATACTCCCATAAAACTACAAATAATAAAAAAGTTTTAAGCCTGGGTAAGAAATACAATATTTATTTAACATATGTGCATATATAAGGAAATGTATAAAGGCCAGTGTGAAGTCAATCTTCACACGTTCACTCGGAGACCATTATGGTCCATTGTGACGCCTATGTATTTATTAAATATTTGTACATATAGGTCCTCCTGAAGACAATATTGATACTGACATCGCAGTAATTCTAATGGACAACTGCTCGTGGGCGGATTTTGAAAGACATTGGGCTGCAACCAAAAACCATCGGATGAATGAACCATCAGATTGGCATAGATTTCAAACAATTGTACCCAACTTCAACTTCTGCACAATATTTTGGTACCATCAACAAAAGTCTTTAATGTTGACAACGGGAAAAAATGATGTACACGCTTTTCTATACGAGATTCACAGAGAAGTTTTATTATTGATGGAAGCTCGGTCGCTGATTGCGAGCAAGAGTTATTAAAAAAATATGAAAGTAAAAGTAAAATTCAGCCTTTAATATTAATATCGGTTTCAATTCTAGAACTAAAAGAAATTTTTATTTATTATGAAGGCATAAAATATATCATGAATTCTGCGTTAAATGCTATAGATACTTGCTTTAAAATATTTTTCGTATTTAACTTAGAGTATCCAAAAGAATCTATTTTAGTTTGGTCCTTTATTCAGAAGCAATTTTATATTACAACAAAAACTGACTACAGCAGTCCCCAAATAAATTCCCTTATTTCAAATTTGAAATAATTTTGTAGGGCAATTTATTGCCTCTTAATCGGTTTCAAACGTTAACGTTCGCATAGAAAATTACATTAAAAACAACTACAAATTTTTAAAATATGTTTTTGTTTTAAACGTAATGTGAAATCGATGAATAAGCAGTTAATTGTCGATTGAAATTCCATTTCATATACATATATTTAATTTTAATAAAAACAAACGAATTTGTGTTTATGTTAAGTTATATACTCGTATATATACACATATGTATGCACGTAAATTACAAATTTGAGAATATAAATTTTTTATAACTGTTTGAATTATAAGAGTAAAATATAAGTTATAATTCTAAATTATACATATGTAAACATTTGCATGAAATTGCCTTTATTAGAATTATTTTGTAAAAAATGTTAATTTGTTTTGTGAAATAAGTAAAATGATAAGTAAGTAAATAAAGTGAAATAATAAGTAATTAAATTATTTAGTTATTTAAAATATAAATTATTAAAAACTATGATAAATCAATTAATCGAGATTTTAAATAAGTAAAATAATGATTAGTTGATCTAAATGGATTTTAAATAAAAAAATCATTGTTTTATTAAACAATTGATTATGTTTTGTATATGCATGTGGTATATAAACTTTTGTAAATATACTATACATGAACATAATATGTTTACATATTTTTTCAGTAAAACATTTTGTTAGTGTTACAGCGAATTTTGGTGACGTTTTTTATTCCTGGTTTTTAAATATACGTATTAATATTATCTCTCACGTTATTAACTATGTACTATATTGTTTAACTTAACAGATTTTAAAGGCAATATAAATATGTTAATGTACACAAAGTAATATTTTGTAATCACATAGGTATAGAATTAGTGAATGTGTTTATTACAAAAATGTGTTTTAAATACGTTAAATACATAGAATAATAAATGTAGTTCCTACTGGGGTTTGATATTTGCGTAAAATGAAGTAGTTACATTAAAGAATAATTCTTCAATATAAATAATAGTATTATTCAAATTAACTAAACTTAGGACTTAAATTGAATAAATTTCTTCAATACTAATAAAAAATTTATTAAAATTGACTAAATTAATTAGTTAAGTTCAATAATAATCTTCAATATGAATTAGAAATTACTAAAATAATGAGTAAATTTGACTAATTTCTTTATTCAAATTTACTAAAATTTCTTCAAAATAACTAATTTACAAAATATACAAAAAGCAACCGTAGTCTTGATTAATTTTTTCGTTGGCTGTATAATAACCTACTTTTCTTCAACTATACACCCCATTCAACCTTATTTAGGTAAATTTTTGGTTGAGTGTAACTTAAATTAATGATAAAGTTTGGACAATTATTTACAAGGGGCGTCAATTACCAAATGGACCTGCAATATTCGGTTTAAATTATTTCTAAACTCTGAAAAAGAAATCTTTACAATAAAGATAATTATAATAAAACAAAAACAAGATATTTTTTTAATTTTTTTATTAATTTTTATTTAAAAATAATTTACATTTTAAAATTTGATTTGTAATAGAAAGGAATCCTCTTCCTCCATAAATTCCTTAACATAGTCTGGCATCTCCTCACTAACATTTGCAGGATATTGCTCCTTCTCCTCCCGCTTTTCATCATAAACGGCTCTTTGAGTTTTATAGAATTTTGATTTAGAATGGCTGAAATTATGCACACGCATAAAATGCCTTTTCTTATTAAATTTCGTCTGAACGTTACGTGTTAACAAAATTCACACTTTAACATTGATGTATACATTTCGAATAATAATTAGATATTATTTTCAATTTATATATATATTCTTTTTTCTATATATTTAATGTTAATCGGAACATATTTTGAAAAATGATCTATGGTTATTGAACTTTTTAGAACCTTTAGTTCAATAGGGTAAAAAATGCAATCGTTTGCATTTTTAAAGTTTAAAAATTAACCTTGACTGTTTGCTTCATATTAAATTATGAGTTAATAAACTTTTCGTTAGGGTAAAAAATGCAATCATATGCAATTTTAAAGTTTAAAAATTAACCTTGAATATTTGCTACACATTTTTATTGTTTTTAAGCCAAATAATGTACATATTTACAAACAGATTTGGCTACATATAAGAACTTTTTAGAACATTCTGTTAAAAAATAAATACAATTTTATTATTGTCGAAATTAAAAGTCGATAAACTTTTCGTAAGGCTAAAAAATGCAATCGTAGCATTTGCTTCATATTAAATTATGAGTTAATAAACTTTTCACTAGTCAAAAATCTCTTATTTGACAACTATCTATTAGCAAAGCCGCAATGAACAATCAAATAAATGAAGAAAACTAAAACAACAGAAAAGAAAGAATGAATTTAATAGAAGTGCTTATATTACCGTCAATAGATTTACCAATATTCCAAGCGCTTTATGACGGGCAGGATGATGTTTTACGATCAATTCCACCGATATGGTATCTATATGACGAAATGGATGAAATGCTTTTAGAGGCGAAAAGGAATGTGGAAGAAAAGAACAATTATATATTTTAATTTTTTATTATATTTTTAAAAATTCTTAAATATATACTTAAATAAACTTACAACTAAAATATCATTATAATTTAAATTGAAATAATTAAACAATTTTAAAATTTTATTGAAACTTATGTTTGTACATCTTTAATAAATAAATACACAACAATAAACGCCACATAAAGTTGAAGTTTCACTCTGAATTCGAAGACTATTATAAGTAAAAGTTTTACAATTTTTATTTAAAAATAACCTAAAAGATTTATTTGGAGATTGGCCAGCAGAACAAAAGTACTCGGCAGGTTTGTTTTTAGGAAAATAAAAAGCAACCCAATGTTGCCCAGGCATATGTGATGGATCAGTTTTAGCAAAGTAAAATGATGGTTTTAAAACTGGTTGTGTTGGTAACTTATTACATGCAAATACACCTTTAAATTTATATTTTGTTATATTATTGGACTTCAAAGTATTTTTAATATTTATTGAATTCATAGTGTTTGAATAATATTACGCGTTTTTTCAATTTCTATAACACTATCAAATTCACAGTATACTATGCACGTTATTGCTTCAATAATTGGTTTGCCAAAACGCCCTTCAATTCGAATGGTTCCCTGGTTTATTAAATTACCGCAATTAGAATTATTATTATGATCTGGTGTCAAGTCGAAAGCAAGTAAAAAATATCCGTTATCAAAAAGTTCTTTAGTTATTTGATGACCTTTATCGAAATGATGAATTCCAGTTCCTTTAAATAGTGTTTGATAACCACGAGTACTTATTATTCCTCCGTTATTGTAGTTAAGTTCAATTGGTTGTGCAGGAAATTGTGCTCCATTTACAACCAAATTAAATCTTTGTAAATTAAAATGTTGAAAGTTAAATGTGTTTTCTTTTTTCTCTCCAGTATATGCTTTATTAGACACCATTCCAAAAATTAAAAAATTTGGTAATTGTCCTAGTATAACGTTATCTAAACTTAATGAGTGATTTCCAGGGTGTATTGTAAACGTTTTTATTTCCACTCTTTTATAGGGATAAATTGCATTTCTTGATTGTAATACATTATGATGAGCCATTAGAATATTATGATTAATAGTAAGATGGTTTATATATAAATAAATTAATTTAATATAAGATTCATTTTTATCGCCACCTTCTAAAATGTAAAATTCTGATTTTTCCATATTTAATGTTACCTTCAGATTAACATTATTAAGCAAATATTTTTGTTGTTTAAATACATCAACATGAAGTTTTCCAAAAAGCTCTACTCTTTTTCCATCCTTAAAAAGTTTTTTTCTCTTGTCTAAACCAGGATTTTCTTTTTCAACTAATGAATTTATTTTATTTATATCAATAGCCCAGCCACATGATTCAAGATGCGTTGATCTAGCATCATTTCCATAATTTAACAATTTTTCTATATAAGCTCTATAGTGATAGTTATTGTCAGGTTGTGATACATTTTTATTGTTAAGGTGTACAATACAATTTCTAAACAAGGAGTGCTGTAAGTTATTAACAACTCCTCCGTTTCCTTTTATTTCAATAACCAGTCGAAGATAAATACTATTAAGATCACGATATGTTTCACCATTACCTAGCGATACAAATTCAATTGTGCTAGAATTATCTAGTGATGCAATTGGATTGTAGCAAATTTCTTCGGTTTTAACATCGCTAGTTTGAATTGGAGGAGATTCAAATAAATCCTACATTTTATAAATCCTGACATTCCCAATTCCCAAAAATATCCCTAAAGTTCTTTCCTCTACAACGTTTTGATTTAATCTGTTGCTTTTGCTTTAAACGTTTGAGTTTTATACGTCGACCTTTACCTTTCTGCATTGTTTTCATTTTATCAATAGTAGCTTCTTTTATATTTTGTATGACTTTTTTGGCTTTGTTTAGTAAGATTTCTTTTATTGGCTTCGTTCCAATTTCTTCTAAAATTTCCTTTCCAATATTTAATGATTTATTCTTTAATATATTCATCCCCGTTTTAAATAAGGGTTTAAGATGTGAAAATACAGCCGAAAATATGGATCCAATACCACGACCGTATTGTAAAATTCTTGGTGCGTGATATATTTCACCAATATTTTGTATATTTTCCCAGACTGATTATTATAATAACTTGTATAAATCGCATCCATGGTTGTAATAAAAATGATTAATTTTGTTTTGTTACGCAACTATTTTATATACATTTTTTTTTTTAAAGTGTAGAGTACAATAAACGGGAACTAATTTATTAAAGTTTATCTCTTCTCCTTCATCATTTCGAATCATTATGGAAATATCATTTATATTATAGGCTTCAAGAGGAAAATATTCAATTCTATTGAAATGTATATAGTTTTTCAATGTGGTTACTGAAAAAATTTTTAAACATTTAATTTTTTTACTACCAACATGTCGAGGTTTTATTATATCAGTATAAATAAATATGGGATCTTTTTAATAAGTTGTTGTAGATTCTGGACTAGTAATTTGAACATTTTGTTCTATGTTTGAACTTTTTATATTTACATTACGAGTATCTTTTTCTTTTGTAGATATATTAGATTGGGGTTTAACAATGTTTAATGTATTTAAAAGTTTTGAAGTTTTATTGATATTTTTTAGTTTCAGCTCGTCAGATGTTTCCATTAGATCTTTAAATTTTGTTTTAATTTCATCATATTCGTTTTTAGAGTCAATTTGCATGTTTAATGTATTTAAAAGATTTGAAGTTTTATTAATATTTTTTAGTTTTAGCTCGTCGGATGCTTCCATCAGTTCATTAAATTTTGTTTTAATATCATCATATTCATTATTAGAGTCAATTTTAAATGTTTTTACAGATTGGTTATTAAAGTTTTAAATGTTGCGTTTTTTACGTTTAAGTATATTTTGATTCATATTTAGTTGTTTATTCGTTATCTAAAAAGGATATATCTGATAATCCGACTTCCCACTGATCACTCATGCTAAGAGATTGCTTTAATAAATTTGTGAAAGTACTTAAAGTTTTTTTATATAAATTTACTGAATCGTTACCTAATAAAGTAACATAAATACTATTATCCTCTGTGCTTGATGCCATATTTATTAGAAATGTTAAATATTATAAGTTGTGTGTTATACATATATAAAAAAATTTAGTTTATCAACTAAAATCTGTTTGATTAATCCATGAATTATATTCTTTCCGGGATGTGTGGATCCTGGGATGGGGGAACAGATTGAATGTGGTAACCCCTTCTCTGGGTCAGAATCGGGCGGTGAGGAGAGGGAGACGGTGGGGGACATGATCACCTTGGACAAAGTAACATGGGCGGTTAATACCTTTGGGTCTTACAAATCGGCAGGACCAGACGGTATCTTTCCGGCGATGTTACAGAATATCGGGAGATCATCACTCCTGCTGTTGGTGGAACTGTTTAGGGTCTGTGTGCTGAACGGGTACATTCCTAAAGGGTGGAGGGAGGTCAGGGTGGTTTTCATACCCAAGGCGGGAAGAACCGGTCACTCTAAACCCAAGGATTTTAGACCAATCAGCTTATCGTCTTTTCTTTTGAAGACGTTGGAAAGACTGATTGATCTACATCTGAGGACGAAGATTGACGCCGGCATCATCAGCGGCGCTCAACACGCCTATCTTAAGGGTAGATCTGTTGAGAGTGCGCTTCATGATGTGGTGGGTTATGTAGAGCGGGGATTGCGAAACAAGGAATACACCTTGGCGGCATTCCTGGATATAGAGGGCGCTTTTAATAATTTGAAGATAGAGGCTATCAGGCAGGCATTGGTGGATCTAGGCGTTCCTCTGTTCCTGGTCGAATGGATAACTCTGATGCTCAGCAGCAGAGTTATTCACTCGGACTGGGGAAACGAGCGCTTAAAGAAACTGGTGACTAGGGGAACCCCACAGGGGGGAGTTCTCTCTCCCTTATTATGGCTCTTAGCTGTCAACGTCGTTCTGGGACTTTTTGACAGATTTGGTCGGAAAGTTGTGGCCTACGCGGATGATGTAGTGATATTGGTATCGGGCAAGTTTCTGCCGACAATAAGCGAAGTCATGCAAGGGGCGCTGGGCGAACTGTCAGCATGGGCGAGTAATAAGGGATTGGGAGTCAATCCGGAGAAGACCGAGTTGGTTCTTTTTACTAGGAGGTACAGGGTAGAGAATTTTAGGCTGCCGGTACTAGGAGGAGTAGAGCTTAGACTATCTGATAGCGCTAAGTATCTAGGAGTTTTTCTGGACAGCAAGCTGTCGTGGGGAAGGAATACTCAGGAGAGACTTAAGAGAGGCCTCAATGCCTACTATGCTTGCAGATCATCGATAAGTAAGAGTTGGGGACTCCGGCCGTCAGTAGTGGGATGGCTGTACACTTCGGTGGTTAGACCCATTCTTACATATGGATGCTGTGTTTGGTGGGAGTCATTGAGAGTGGCTTGTCGAAGGAACCTTCTGTCTAAGGCTCAGAGGTGTGCTTCAATCGGCATGACAGGTGCCATGAGAAGTACACCTCAAGCGGCACTGGATGTCATTCTACATCTTCTGCCCATTGAGCAGTATGTTATGGGAATGGCAGCCAGAAGCATTCTTAGACTGAGGGAACTAGGATTGATTAGGGATTTCACGCAGGGTCACTCACGGATCTTGAGTGAGATCGAAGCTGGAGGTTACTGCCTGGGATCACCCGGCTCCACGGATTTCGTGGGCACCAGGGTGGATTTCGGACGGTTGCCGGAGGTGGTAACGCCTTCTAGGGAGAGATGGTCAGGTAGGAGCAGATTATTTAGTGGATTTGCTATTTTCACTGACGGCTCGAAGATGAGAGGCACGGGTGCGGGGGTCTACATTGAGGATCTGGACATCAGAATGTCATATAGGCTTCCGGACGACTGCAGTGTTTTTCAGGCGGAAGTTCTGGGGGTCTTGAGGGCCGTGGAACTGATGAGGGACAACATTGATAGGGGCTCGGAGGTCACTATATATGTCGACAGCCAGGCGGCCCTTATGGCCGTAAGGGGCTGTTACGTGAAATCCACGCTAGTTGACGGTTGCAGGAGGGCTCTGGAGGGAGCCTTAGGAGAGTACATATATGTTGAGATTGTGCTGGGTGCCTGGTCACTGCAACATAAGCGGCAACGAGATTGCTGATGAGTTGGCGAGACAGGGCTCAGAGATGGAGGATCCTAATCACATAGAGGCAATTAGGCCTCCAATAGGATTCTACTTTGGGAAGATTAGGGAATGGATTCTGGACGCGACCAATAGGGCCTGGGGGAACCGAACGGACTGCCGGGTATCACGGACGATGTGGCCGGTGCTCAGGAAGTCCGACTCGGAGTTGTTGCTGGGCAGAAGCAGGGTCTGCGTGAGGACCATAATAGGAATCATCACGGGTCATTGCATGATAGGCAGGATGGCGATGAGGTTAGGATCCGACGTGTCGGATATGTGCGGGTTGTGTGAGGACCCGGAGGAGCTGGAGACGGTTGAGCACATTTTGTGCCGCTGTCCCAGGCTACAGGGCAGCAGGCTGAGGTGGCTGGGCAGCAGATTCCTAGGCGAATTAGGGGACGTCCCGGGCTGTGGGCTCGAGAGTCTGATAGGATTCGTAATGGGGATGGCCTGGCTGCGCAGCAGGAGACTGGGAGCTAACCGCACATAGGGCGGATTGGTGTTGTGTTGAGTGAGACTTTTCTCTCGGGTTTGGTCAGAACTTCCTTCTCTCATCTATTCTTATCTATTCTTATCTTTTCTGATGCTTTTGCTGTTTCTCTTCACCTTCTTTTTTCAGCTTCTTAACTATAAACAAGGCATCACAATGGACCGTATTGGTCTCTGGGTGAGGGTGTGAAGGAGACTTCACACCAGCCTTTCTACCTACCTACCTACCTAGTGATCGCGTAAATAAAGGTTTACACTAACTAGTTAGTCATAACGTAAATAGAGGTTAGCACTAACTAGTTATTCATAGCGTAAAAATTGGTTAGTACTAACCTTTATAAAATAATGGTTTGCTTTTATTTTAGTTTTAAAATAAAGTTTTTATTAAAAAAAATACAATCAAGCAGGCTTCATTAAAGTAGCATAATTTGCTCCTTTATTATCACCACTAAATCTTTAACGAGTATCCCGGCCAAAGCAACCAACCGAATGACCGCTACCTGTTGGAATACCACTTCTTTTAACACGACTGTTTCGTACATGACCTGTTATTTCCAGAAAATCTACCACCACGTTTTCTGGAGCCGCCATCAGTATGCCCCCTTTTACTTTAATATGCAACGTAGTTGCAAAGGAGATAAGCAAATTAATTTTTTAACTTAACATGGCAAATAACTTTTGTAATATTTAATTAAAACAATTCAATTTTTTTACAAGAATTGGCAGGCAAAGCATATGAAAAAATTATATTAAAAAATTGGCATTATTTAGCAAGTGTTAGTTGTTCCACTCTAACATATGTGTTAGAGTTAATTCCGTCAGAATTGTAGTGGCAAATCGCATATTTATATGAAAACTTTAAACGTGCATAACTCGAAAACTAATTTTTTTAATAATTTTTTCTTCTTATTTTTCCATTTTCTATCACCCTAGGTACTTTTTTTTATTTGGAGTTGCGTTGGTAAACTAGATGTGTTCCTTAATTTTTTTAGTAACAAAAATATAAAATAAATCTAGTACATTCATTTTTAGTTGTGGGACATTTTAGAACTATTTTAGGCGCGCTTTTATTCATTAAACTTTTGGCAACACTGATCACATCTCACACATTCTTTTTAAAAACCAAGCAAAAAATTGTTTAAACTTAATAAAAATTAATTTATTGATCGTCACATCATAGAAAATTAAACATTTCCTAAATTGATGGTGCGTTTGGAATCAATCGATTCAGTTTTCTTGTTATCCTCCAACGAAGAAATGGTCCTCAACAGTGTCCTCAGACACCTCATGGAATTTATACGGAGGCATGATGAAAACATTTCTTTGGAGAAAAATTTGTTGAAACTTCTGTTGCAACAGGAATTTTATCGAGCCAGTGCCGATACGACAATAAAAAGACTCTGTTTGTGGTCATAATGATGATTGAAAATATGAATGGCTTAGTAGAACTGGACAACTCAAAGTTGTGTCAAAGGCCGAGTTCCAAAACGTCGGTTGCAAAGCAACTATATTTTTTTAGTGCATGCTGCAATGCAACCGTGTAGCTTATTACAATGTTATTTGTACCAAAGTGCACCAAAAAAGTATGATGTATTCATTATAAGAAAACTATGCATCGTTAATATTGATGATACATTTTTGATTTGCGCTGCAAAGCATGATGTTTTGGAACTCAGCCAAATTGTTAACTTGGGACCAGTGTTTAAATTGCTTGCTTTAAAATAGCAACAGTCGCACATTTTTGCTTTGTTTACATTTTTTGCAGCAAATTAAAAAACTGTGTGTCTAAGTGTTAACTTAACTCTTTGATTACGAGTCAGCAAAAGCAAAAAAGCAAAAGCAAAACAAAGAGAGTAAATAATTTGTTTAAACTCGCTATGTGCATGTACTCTGCTAAATCTGTCAGCAAAGAAGCCACTTAAGAAAACAAATTTTCTGTTGCTGTAAGTATTAAGTTTTTGATTGTTTTTTTTTTGCTTTTGATGCGCTTAAAGTCAGCAAGTTAACTTCTTTGCTGTTGCTGTCGAATTTGTTTCGAATTTTTTTGGTATTTTGCGTTTTTTTTTTTTAATAAATAGGTACATACATACGTAAATGAAACTACACGTTTTTTTAAACTAATTTGTTTATTTTGTGTTATGTAATTATGTATATATTCTAGGAAACTAACGCCTGCAACAGCAAGCAACAGCAATGAAGTCAAAAACAGCAAAGAAGTTAATACTCGCTGAATTTAAGCACATCAATTTACAGTTAAGCCAAAGCAAAAAAAAAAAATAAACAAAAACTTATTACTTACAGCAACAGCAATTTTTTTTTTCAAGTGGTTGCTTGGCTGGCTTTTTAAGCTGAGAACATAAACATGGTGAGAATAAATAAATTATTTACTCTCACTTTTTCTGCGTTTGCTTTTGCTTTTTGCTTTTACTGTGTTCTTTTTCTTAAGTTAAGTTAAGCAATTACAAAAACATTAAAAATAGTCAAGCATTTTTAAACACTGCTTGGGACAGTCGTATTACATTGTGGAAGATGATGATGTTTGCTGCGAATGTTGATTTTTGTTCTCAAAAAATGGTCGTATGATCCTCTGTATTGAAACGATGATAAAGGATATCACTCGAAATATTTCAAATTTGTTAATAGTAAGAATTTGCACTGCAACACACTAAATTTTTAACTATTACACAAAAAAAAAAAAATTATATTTCTTTTTCAGATGCCATTTGGGTTACACATACTTATGTATATTGCGCTGCTAATGCACTTTAGTAGCTGAAGAAGCAGCACACGAGACACTATTGAATTCCCATATCTGTTCTTCCATTAAGAGAGCCTTGCAATGTATATATCAACCCAGCTAGCATTTTCAATCGTATGAGAGTCCTGGGAATCTCACGAAGAGCGTTTTTGATCGTCGACGAGCGCACTTTTTAATCGTAGAAGATTCCTCGCACGGGAGTAACTGTTACACAAGCTGATTCCTCTGTGAGATACTTCTACACAGCGGAGGTCGCTTATATTAATCGTAGAGGGAATCGTTTGCGATGTATGTAAAGATTATCTATCGAGTCTTTCAGAAAGCATGGTATGAATTGTATGAGACTCATATAGGGATTCTCGTGCAATTCGTGAAATGCTCAGCCGCACAACAGCTACGTAAATAAAACATGAAGCGCATTTTTCATGTTAACTCTTCTCGTTTTCATACAATTTTATACGAAACAAATCCTTAGATCGCGAATTAAACTCCACCCGGTTGGAAAATCATATTCGGCAGATCATTAGTTCCATTTGTTTTATTGAAATTGAATTGACAATAGAATTTTCATGTTTAAAAAAACGCTCTTATTTAGCTAGCTCAGTAATTGTTATATGACTCATACAGAGTCGCAAAAGGTTCATTCCAAGAATAAAAGACCAGCGTGTCAAAAAAAGTAATAAAAAAAGAAAAATTAGATGTTTTTTGTATTGTAACTCGTCAGATAATCATCAAATGATTCTTTTAGCAGTTGTATATTATTTATTTTATTTATTTTATTGAATCGTCTAAAAAACAGCATATGCTAGCTGGAAATGAATAAAGAAAAAGATTTTTTAAAAAAAGTACCAAAAATACGTACGATTTTTACCCCTTAAACGTTCGAATGCCGAAAAAGTAAGAAATTTATATTTGTATTGTTTAGACAACTTACGAATGTGCAAGGCGAATTCATTCCAGGTAATCTCGGTAGTACAACAAGTACAACTCGTAAACTCGTTTTGTAAAATCATTGTACAATGTCAAAAACCGAAACAAATCAATACAGAAACAAAGATAATTAACAAAATTTTGACATCCAACAATTATAAAGCTAAAGAAAAAAAGTTATCAGCAGGGCTTTTAGGATCACCTGTAATGAATGTGATAATTTTTATTTCTTATTTGATTGGTTTATAAGATAGGTGGGGTCATGGTACCATGGGTGGGGTAATAAAAAAGATTCAAAATACAGGCTTTACGGTAAACGGGTCCCAAAAGGGATATCAAAAAAGTATCAGATACCTGAGATACCGCTTATTTTTTTAATGTACAACGATAGTTATTATTATTTTTTTTAATCTCTTTTAGTTTAGAAAATATGAGGTTAGCGTATTTACACGTTTTTATTCTTTTTTACATTCGAAATTCCAAAAATTCCGTCTTAGTGGATCGATTTGGTGAGAGATTTAGGTCCGGTCCAAATTTCAACTTCTCAGCTTAAGGCGTTTAAGCTGTGCGATGATGAATTAGTCGATCAGCGAGTTATGTTACAATTTAATATATCGTTATTTAAAATTCAAAACCACGTAACTAACTTTTTTAATATTTAAAGGTAGAACAAAATATGATATACATGTATTGAAAAATAAGTGCAATTTTGGTATTCAAATGTCGCAGATTTACTAAATTTAGAACGATTTCGGTAAGAACGTAAGTCGAATTTTGTAGTAGATTAAACAACACAGGATGTGTGTTACATTACTCTACTACAGAGTCGTTTTCGACATCGAGAACATTAATAAGGCTGATTACCAGGGAAACCATAAGTATGCAATTGCATGTTTTTCCTTGTGCGACCAATAACGAACGTCAGCATTAAAATTAGTTGGGGCTTAGACCTGAATTAAATTATTGACCGAAAATAAGAACATTTTATGCATTTCTTGTTAGAACTTTGAACTGGCTTGAGTAAAATATCATGATTCGTAAAAGTTTTATCCGAACTAAAATAATTTTAGGAGGGTTATTTGTATTGGACCTATGGTAAATTATGGACCAATCATCCCAAAATTCTGAAGACTGATTTCTGGTATTACAAAAAATAAATTAGAATAAATTTCAATACAGCAGTGTAATTAGTTTTAGCGTTAACAGTAAATTTCACAAATTTGCATGATATTTTTTCTGGCCATATGAATTTAAGTAAGAAATTTTTTTGATCAACACACCCACGCATAAAAATGTTTACCCTTATAATATTCACTTTGATAGTTTTAAATAAATTTCTCAAAACACAAACGCACTTGTTTTTTTTACTCTATTTTTGATCGACTGTTATAAACACCTATTAAGATTTATTTTTTGATATAAATACTATTTTTTATTAAAACATTAGTATACTTTTGCATGTTTCTTATATTTTTGCAATCCTGTTATAAATGTCAACTTCAAAATATATTTTGGGTTTTTTTTTCAATAAATAAACAAACCCGTACAAAAATTATATTTCTTATTTTCTTTCGCATACATACAGAGGATTTATTATTTTAAATATTTCCTTTAAAAAAAGTAAGAACAATAAATGTTAACTACGCAGACACTAAAAAAACATATCATGTTAGCTAAAAGTTAACTACGTGTTCACTAAAAAATACAGAATAAGTACCTCAAAAGAACTTAACACGGACTCTAAAATAAGTTCGGTAAGTTATCTAAGTGTTTGTCATCAGCTCACAATAGTTATGTACTATACTTTGTTTGTGTGCAAATTCACCAAAAAAAAAAATAAATTTTAGAGTTTGTGCGGTTAGACAAGTACACTACCTTAGTGTACAGTTATTTTTCGAACTCTGTTTAAAAGTAAACTAACGATGTCTATCCGTCCTTCTGGATGGTTTTCAGCCCATGTTAAATTTGTGCGCAAAGTACAAGTTGCAATTTTGTAGATCATTTGTTCCAATTTGGTTAATATGTACTTCTAATTTGCGCTGAGGATGAAGTCTATGTAAATGGTGAGAAGCTGAAAACGGGTTTTTGAAAAAAGTCGAATAATCGATCTCTCTAGTAAATAAGATTCGACATAGCCAATTTTAATGCATTTTTCTTAATTTAAATTCAATAACATTTATTTATTATTATATGTTGATAATTTATTTTTTATAATTCCGGAATCAGGAATAGAAATGTTTGATATTTTTAACTCATTTCATTTACAATTAAAAGGGGAGTCTAATTCAAGACTTTCATATTTGGACACCTTGATAATATGAAGAGGAAATATGATATTAATAGATTGGTTTCAAAAGCCTTATAAATGTAATGATAGTGGACAGTGTAATAAGGTATATATAGGTACAACAAAAAATAAACTAAAAACTTAGATAGCAGGACATAAGTCATATAAAAATTATTGAAATATTTCATCACAAAAAAAAGCTTTATCAACTCGTTGTGCTAATCTCGGCCATTATCCAAATTTTGAAATACAGCAGTTTTAAACGCAGAAAATAATTATTAACGTACATAGATTTATGTTAGAAATGTTACAAATTATAAATTTACCGACAATGTCGAGAATTATGTCCCAATTCTGGTAGATGATTTATATGGATTAAATCTAGTTTACCGACACAATGAAAAAATAAGTATATAGTGATAGAAAATTTAAACACAAGAAGAAAATATTAAGTGAAAAAAGTGGCGCTAATGCATAATCTTCGAGTTGTGGACCTCTTTAGTTTTCATATATACGTATATGCGATTTTCCACTACATTTCTTAACGTATATGACCAATATTGGTATCTTTTTTAAGCTTTTGAACAGATCTTTTTTTATATACAAAATTTATTTAAAAATTCTTTACCCATTATTATTTTTTATACCATAGTGGTGAAAATTCTTGCGTCCGGCCGGAGTCTGGCTATCCAGGGATGATTTAATCAGCGAAGCCGGTGTTTTTTTTTTAATTTAATTTAATTAAACTTTTTTTCACTTGTATTTGAATGAACTACATACATATTTACCTAGGGCACTTTCGTTACATTTTAATATAACATTTTGTAAAAACTGTGTTAGGAACTAAAGAGTTAACAATTTTTAAATAAAATTTGTATATCCAGAAATATATGTATATTCAAAAGCTTGAAAATGATACCAATATTGGCCATATAATTTTAGAAATACTGTGGCAAATCTCATATATATACATATGTATGAATACTTCAGAGCTCCTTAACTCGAAAACTATGCGTTTGCACAATTTTGTCCACTAAATATTTGTAAAATTCTCCACATGGCATTTTGTGTTTCAGGTAGCGATATGTATTAAGTTTTGTAATCGTTTAAACTTCTTACATTTTGTTAATATGTAGTTGTAATTATATACTTTTTGAATTTGAATGAAATTTAAAAGCAAATATGTAGATAGTTATTTAAAAAACTTAATTTTTTTTTTGAACAAAGTTTAAAAAAATAACTTTCTATTAAACTTCACTCATTATTTCTTTTGGCTAAGGGGCCAAAATTAGGACATCCTCCGAAGGTTGGCTATATATGGCGTATAGCTGGGTACTTTAGCTACATTTTGGTATATAATTTATATTTAACTTAAGTTTTTTTTTGAACAAAGTTTAAAAAAATAACTTTCTATTAAACTTCACTCATTTTTTCTTTTGGCTAAGGGGCCAAAATTAGGACATCCTCCGAAGGTTGGCTAAATGTGGCGTATAGCTGGGTACTTTAGCTACATTTTGGTATATAATTTATATTTAACTTGAGTTTTTTTTTTGAACAAAGTTTAAAAAAATAACTTTCTATTAAACTTCACTCATTTTTTCTTTTGGCTAAGGGGCCAAAATTAGGACATCCTCCGAAGGTTGGCTATATGTGGCGTATAGCTGGGTACTTTAGCTACATTTTGGTATATAATTTATATTTAACTTAAGTTTTTTTTTGAACAAAGTTTAAAAAAATAACTTTCTATTAAACTTCACTCATTTTTTCTTTTGGCTAAGGGGCCAAAATTAGGACATCCTCCGAAGGTTGGCTATATGTGGCGTATAGCTGGGTACTTTAGCTACATTTTGGTATATAATTTATATTTAACTTAATTTTTTTTTGAACAAAGTTTAAAAAAATAACTTTCTATTAAACTTCACTCATTATTTCTTTTGGCTAAGGGGCCAAAATTAGGACATCCTCCGAAGGTTGGCTATATATGGCGTATAGCTGGGTACTTTAGCTACATTTTGGTATATAATTTATATTTAACTTAAGTTTTTTTTTGAACAAAGTTTAAAAAAATAACTTTCTATTAAACTTCACTCATTTTTTCTTTTGGCTAAGGGGCCAAAATTAGGACATCCTCCGAAGGTTGGCTAAATGTGGCGTATAGCTGGGTACTTTAGCTACATTTTGGTATATAATTTATATTTAACTTGAGTTTTTTTTTTGAACAAAGTTTAAAAAAATAACTTTCTATTAAACTTCACTCATTTTTTCTTTTGGCTAAGGGGCCAAAATTAGGACATCCTCCGAAGGTTGGCTATATGTGGCGTATAGCTGGGTACTTTAGCTACATTTTGGTATATAATTTATATTTAACTTAACCCTTTCGAACCGACAAAAAACTGCTGGAACTGCAATATTGGTACCAGGTGAACCTTAAAGAATAGAAAAAAGTTAAGAATATTACCACGCCAGAATTTCAGATTTCGTCACCAGAGGCGCTGGGGGCGCTGGGATATATTATCCCAGTCGGTGTTTTTAAATTAATATTTGGGATATAAAGTCCCAGCAGTGCATATAATTAAAAAACCTCACTAGAAAAAGTTTATCAATTTTATTGATTTATTAAAAAAATTTACATATGGTAGGGTGTAAAACACTTAAAACATAGTGGAACTTCGCATGTCTTGCATGTAAAGAAAGTACGTTTGTCGTTTTTTCCACCTTTTTTATCCTTTGAACACTTTACGCATCGGCGTCGCGTTTTTCCTTCAATAGGCATATGATCGCCAATTACACCATAATTGACGCCTCGAATCTTCAAATGACGTCCAGATTTTTTCTTCTTAGGCACCTTACTTTTCTCTAGCCCAGACTTTATCATATCCTCCGCCAAAGCAATAATAAAATCCATATATGGAAGATTGGACAAGTGATGCGTCTCTTTATATATTATCCAGGCGTTGACACAGGTAGTTTGGAAAAGTTTGTAAAATACCTTTTTCCACCACTTTGTGGACTTTCGGTTGATATCGTAAAGCTGCGACATTTGGTCGGACAAATCGACCCCACCCATATGTTGGTTGTAGTCGACAATGGACTTTGGGCAGTTGAAACAGATTTTTTCACCGGTTTTCTGTTTGAGTTCGATCAATCCCATCTCTCCGCTATGACAATTACTCATTACCGTCACAAATTTTGTATCCTGCCAAAACGCGCATGAGGTTCCAAATTGATTTTGGTAGCAAACACTCTCTCCTCTTTTTAATTTCTGTGTACATGAAGGAAGCTGCTTGCGATTGGAAATAACAGTACCGTCAGCAGGGAATGGTAGGGTGTTGAATAAGTACACTGAGGAAAAAAATCTATCAAAGAAAAGTGCCACATTGGTCCGCTTGATAGTTTTCGTCAACGATATAACTACTCTCTCGCCCAAGGTCGAGTTGTCGATTCCTTTCTCCGAATCTTTTCCACAATATATATTGAAGTCATATACATAGCCAGAGGAAGAGTCAGATCTTTCCCATATTTTAATTCCACGTTTTATGGGTTTCATTGGAAGGTATTGCTTCAATGCCGATCTTCCTTTGAACTTAACCATTGACTCATCCAAGGCTTGAAATGTGCTGTCTTCCCGGCACGCAGCGAAAGATTGTTTTAGGCAACTGACCACTTCATCAATATAGTAGCTGTTTGTACAGCCGTTTGGTTTTTCAGGAGAGTTGAAATAATGTTTTGAGTGCAGCAAGAGGTATTGATCGCGAGACATGCTATCTCTTATCAAGGCATTGCCAACAGACTTTCGCTTAGACCAGTACATAGGCATTTTCGGTAGTCTATTGTAGGAAGTCACAAGCATTATTCCCATCATTGCTTAAACTTCGTGCTGGTCTGTTGGATGAATAGATTGACTGCTTTTTCTGTATGCACCTTTAGTTTTCTTCACGATATTGAGTCTTTTGTTTGTGCACTGGCTTATCCATATAAGCAGGCTCCGAGGAAACAATTTCAAAAAAGATTCCAATTCACTGGAGCCTCGATTTATATCGCAAAGCACAGACGGATTGTATACTGGAGGCAAGTCTTTTCGTGGTGGGCAGCTGCCTTCAACCGTCCATATATTCTCCGTAGCAGGTGTTACTGCAATTCCACAATCTTCTTCCACGTCGTCGGGACCGATATCGTCATCACAACTGGACTCCATATCACCTAAACACTCTTCTTCAGTTGTAGATGAATCGTTGTCCTCCGACGCTACATATTCAGAGCCGCTATTTTCAAATGGCTCCGAATCACCTGAGGAATCATAGAGCACATTTTCGATATCATCGTCAGTAAATCTAGCTCTCTTGCTGGTCATTATGCCTATTTGGTATAGAAATTTAAATTAACCATTATGGTTCTTATATGCAGTTTATGTACTCCTGGGATATATAGTCCCAAGTCAAAATACTACTGGGACATATAATCCCATGAACACAAAACCTTAGTTATATCAAGAATTAGTGAATTTTTAAACTTGAACTGAAAACACATTTCACAAACACATGATAAATACACGGGAAAGAAAAAAAATATATAACACTTACTGCGTTTTTCTTAGTAATTCGCATGCTTTTTTGCAAAATTTTCAAACACGTGTTCACTTTTTCACTAATTACAAGCAACTGCAGCTTCAAAATGTCAATCAAGCATCGACAAGATTTGTTGAATGCCATAAATAACGGAAAAAATACATTTTCATTCACATTCTTCATTAAATATTACCAAGAGGTGTTTTTAAACTTTTTTGGGATATATTGTACCGACCGGGTCGAAAGGGTTAAGTTAAATATAAATTATATACCAAAATGTAGCTAAAGTACCCAGCTATACGCCACATATAGCCAACCTTCGGAGGATGTCCTAATTTTGGCCCCTTAGCCAAAAAAGTTGTTTCTACTTTGTTCAACAAAATACGTTAGGAAATTATAAAGTTATTATACTTATCTAAAGTTATTATACTTATAAATCATGCCGGAAATCATCTATAGCGGAATCGCCCATATATGTATTTGTGATGAGATTTTTATTCAGGGCTGCCAGAATGGCTGAAATATAATAGCAAACTATTCCGTACTATATTTAATATAAATGTATAGCAATGTTTATATACGAGTCTTCGGAAATCCCATATCAACAAACACATGGTTAGATTGACATCGTTAAACCAACTTTGCTATTTATAAGGATTCAGAATATACATATATACTTTATGGGGCCTAATATTAATATTGTAGCCATTACGAAAGGAATGACAAACTTATATAAGAATATATACCCTCTGTTGTGAACGGTATACAAATTTGAAATTTTTTAGAAAATGGTCCAATTGAAAGTATCTTTTATTCTTAAGACTTTGGAAAAAACCTTAGATTAATATAATATAGTAATTAAAGGTTTACAAAACAAATTTTTTATGAAAATTTTCCTTAAGAAACGTTTGTTAAATTTAACAAAGAACGTTTCCTGATGATCTGGTCTAAGCAACCAGTGAAATGCGCATACACAGAAAAGTGTTTTATCAATTAAAAAATGGTTTAAAAAGTATTTAAATTTAATTAATGTGATAATTGAATCATTTATTTTTTTTGTTGAATGAAAATTAAAAATTTAGTGCCAGGCCCACAATGTCGACAAGAACATTTCTTTCGCATTTTTATATTGAAAACAGTAATAAAAAACTAATACTTGTTTTTGTTTTCAATATAAATATACGAAAGAAATGTTCTTGTCGACATTGTGGGCCAGGCAGTAAATTTTTATTTAATTAACATATTAGTTGTTTTGAAATAAATTTTCAATTAAAATTTTAATTAAATAACAAAAAGTCTTAATTGACTTTTTTTGTTTAAAATAAAATAATTAAAACATGTAGAATTGTTGTTGGGAATTGTCAATATTTATTTAAATAAATTAACACATTGTTTGAAATGGCAAAGTTTTTTTATCACTTTTTTAATTAAAATTAATAATATCATTTATCGAAAAAAGTTTTTCAAAATTTTAAAATTTTTAGTAATCAATATAATCATTTTGGTAATAGGTGCAAAATCAACAACTTGTTTGCTTGATATTATGAATTTGGAATAAATTTGGTGATTGGAGAAATTTAATAATTTTTTCTGTGTAGGAACAGCTTATCCTCCAACAATAAATTGCAGTATTTTTATCAATTATTTAAAAAAGGGAATTAAGCACAACAAACAAAATCTTTTAATAAGTAATTGTATTCCCAAAAACAACTTTGATTATTTAACAAACAATTTCATTAACATACGGGGATATATGTGTGTATATAATATGTTTTTGTTTGCTTGTTTTTAAATAAAAATCGAACAAACTTTGTTTAAAATCTGAATTTAAATTATCCGATTTTTTTGACGATTATTTAAACAGAAAAAGAAGATTTTTTTATTTTTTCTCAGGAAATTGACGATTTTTTCACAATTTTTTCTGGCAGCCCTGTATCTATGTTATCTATGGTTTTAGATCCAAAAATCGTCGAAATGGCGCTTAATTGTCGAATCTGGCAACCGTGGTTGTGCCAGCAATTGTCACAAAAGTATTATGTATACTTTTTTTGTTAGTTCTGTGCTTTTTTTGTTTCTAAGTATGTTTATTATTACAATCACAGAACTAACATTAATTTAAGTTTAATACGTAAAACCAAATTGTGTTTTTTTATTTACGTTGGAGTTTTATAGTGCGAAATAATTGCGAAGAGTAGTATGCCTCCCCCAAGACCGCGGGGTATTGGATGTAGCACTGGAATTGCACCAGCAAGGCCGAACCCAAATACTCCAATGTCTGAGAGACAGCAAATGGCACTTTTAATTCAAATGACTGCCTCTTCTGGTGAGTCGACCATCATTTTTTTTAATTTAAACTTAAGGCTGAAATGCAGTTTACGGTGCTCGCGAAAAAAATGTCACCCGATGAATTGAAAAGAAAATCTAAATTAAAATTAAGGAGGCTGGAGACCATCAGGACCAATGGACCCAAAAAACATGCCGCCCACTTAGTGGTATGTGTGGGTACTCAAATTAAAGGTAATTGTGCAGAAAAAGGTTTCCCACCCCCACTAATATGTATGTGTCGTTACAAAAATTAAAGGTAACTTGCTCACGATTGCAAATACGTCCCTCTATATAATTTTTAATAATCTTTGAGATGCAGACAAGCAGAGAAACTAGTTAGTGAGTCTGGTGTTTGTTATACCATGGAGAAAATCCTTGCGGCCGGCCGCAGGCCGACTATGCAGAGAAGCTTTACTTAGCGAAGCCGGTATTTGTTATACCATAGAGGAAAAATCAACCAAATGTGTGATGTGACTTAATGTGGGTCTTAAAATATAACAATAAAATGAATTAGCGCATAAAAAATTAAAAATAAAATATATACAATCGTGAGCTAATTACCTTTAGTTTGAGTACCCACACATAGATATAAGTAGGGGTGGGTCCACTTTTTTTTTTGCCCCAGACGGCCAGAGGAGCCCCGCTTGCCCTAAATTTTGTTATTTTCGATTTTCTTAATAAAGCAACTTGCCAGTTCAGTTTTTTTGCGCGAGTACATGCAAATTTATTATCCAAAGTTATTTTTGGTCATACAAAATTTATTAATGAAATTGGAATTGAAGTTGTAAGTGGGTAAAAGGAAAAACCAAATTAAAAAACATATTGCTTATTAAGGCACTTAGCCAGTTCTCTTTTTTTTTGCGCGGGCACATGCAAATTTATTATCAAAAGATTTTTTTTTTGTGTCTTTTTTTACACTTGCAACAGTTTGTCGACTTATATTTATTTTTTCGTCTATTTTTCTGCTTGAGAAACCTTCGGCTTAAGTCTAGTTTACCACCACAGTTCCAAATAAGAAAAGCACATATAGTTAATTAATAAAAGTCCCAAACAATATTTTTTCAACAAAACAATTTTTTTTATTAATTTATTAACGACTTTACATTTTAATTAGTAAGTAATAAGTGACCTTAAATCTACATTGATTTACATATTTATACTCTTTAAAATAACGTTTAAAACCATAATTGATAATGTAAGACTAATAAAAATATTAAGTTTAAAAATAAGAAAAATACGATAATAATATGTAAAATAAAAAATTTGATAATTATTAAATTAAAGGAAAGTTCAATAAATTAGATTAAAATAAAGTTATATTATAAAACAAGAAATAAATAAGAAAGTAATATTTAGGGTATTAAAGTATGATATTCACATTACTCCTCAAATGTGAATATCAATAAATAATTTATAATATACTAGAGTTACCCTGCCCGCGTTGCTGGACAATAAAATATCATACGTTAAATTACAATCAATAAGTCATAAAAGTGCACGTAATCCATCAATGAAAGTAGACCTTTTCTACGCATGAACCCGTTTGAAAATCGGCTAAGTGGTTATCGAGTTATAAAATGACGAACATAGGACAACTTATTTTTATATATATAGATTGTACAAAATTGTTTTAACAATATTTCTCTTATTTCTAAACTACATTATATATATATTTATAAATATATATATATATTTTTTTTTTTAATCCAAATTTAGATATTTTAATTAGGCTTAAGTTCATTGAAATTAATTTGCATTAAATTATTTTTATGAAGAAAGGAATTTTTACAACATGGAAGATTAATTAAAATTGTTATTGATAATTTTCATTCTTGACTGACCTGGGATTCGAAGCCAGGCTGTCTGGCGTGTGATTCGAACCCAGGCGGCTGGTTACCCTGACATGTTTCGACCTCAACCACTAGGTCTCCTCAGAGGGATTTGCCGTCTTACACTCGCAGCCATCGATGACTGCTGACGTCAGTAGTCAAACATCAATCCTTAAACCAAATTGTATTTTAACCTTTGGTAGATCGAAATTTGCTTTTTGAATGATTATCCATTTTTAATTGATCTCACATGTTTTCCTTACTTCTGTTTTTTCGTACTTTTCTTCTTGAATTCTTGAAGTCCAAAGTACATTTTTTGTTTTTCCTGTTTTTGTATTTCTTTTTTCTTTCCTTTCTTTTATTATACTTTAGGTTAAGTTAGGTTAGGTTAGAAAGGCTGGTGTGAAGCAAACTTCACACCCTCACCCAGAGATCAATATGGTCCATTGTGATGCCTTTATTTAGTGAAACAAAGGAAGAAAGAAGAGAAAGATATCTAGTGTGACAGAGTAGGATAAGTAAATGGTGAATGCACAGGGAAGGAAGATAGTGGAAGATAAGAAATCGGACAGAACAAGCAAAACACAACCCTACCAAACAGGAAAAAACTGCCCTACATGATTCGCAGCCTCCTGCCGCGCAGCGAATCCCGTCAGATTCTCGAGGCCGCAGCCCGAGACATCTCCCAATTCGTGCAAGAATCTGCTACCTAGCCACCTCAGCCTGCTGTTCTGTAACGTGGGACAGTGGCACAGAAAGTGCTCAACTGTCTCCAACTCCTCTGGGTCCTCACACAGCCTACATTTATCCGATAAGCCAGACCCCATTCTCACCGCCATTCTGCCTATCATACAGTGGCCCGTGATAATACCTATCATGGTCCTGACACAGGCCCTACTCTTACCCAGCAGCGCGTCCGAATTTGACCTACTAAGCATCGGCCACAGCGTGCGCGATACTCGGCAGTCCGTTCGGCCCCGCCAAGCCCGATTAGTGCTGTTCAGAATCAATTCCCTAATTCTCCCAAAGTAGAAGCCCATTGGAGGCCTGACCACTCGCAAACTGTCAGGATCTTACATTTCCGAGCCCAGTCTTGCCAACTCATCAGCTATCTAATTGCCGGTGATGTTGCAGTGACCCGGTACCCAGCAGAGCCTCACAACATAATTCCCTAAGATTATTCCTAGAGCCCTCCTGCAATCGTCCACTAGCCTGGAGTTCACATAACAGCCCATCTAGGCCATAAGAGCCGCCTGGCTGTCCACGTATATAGTGACCTCCGAGCCCTTGGCAATGTTAGCTCCTACCAATTCCACGGCCCTGAGAACCCCCAGAATCTCCGCCTGAAATACACTGCAGTCGTCGGGAAGTCTATATGACTTTCTGATGTCCAGATCCTCAATGTAGACCCCCGCAGTGAAAATAGCAAATCCCCTATACAATCTGTCCTGCCCTGACCAGCTCTCCCTAGAAGGCAATATCACCACTGTCAAACGGCCAAAATCGACCCTAGTGACCAAATAATCCGTAGAGCCGGGCGAGCCTAGGTGATAACCACTAGTACTAATTTCACTCAAGATCCGCGAGTGACCCTCCGTGAAATTTCCTAACAGTCCTAGCTCCCTCAGCCTAAGAATGCTCCTTGCTGCCAATCTATTATACTTTAGATTATAATGATAATTATAATTTAACAATTTTTTCATAAATTTTCTTGAATTACATTATTCCCATTATTTCTAACAAATTGTGCAATTTTTTTTTTAAATATATTAATATTTCTTTCTGATCTAACTTTATTTGGTAGCGAATTATATAATTTTAAGCCCTTAAAGAAAAGTGATCGTTGCATTGCTGTTGTTGTCACCCTTTGCAGTCTAAAGTTGTCTGAGTTTCTTAGATTGTATGGCTGTACCCCTCCCACGTAATTAAGTTGATCAATTAGGTAATCAGGAGCATTTCCCATCTTCATTTTTTGAACAAATGTCATTGTATTTTGTTCCAGTCTCTGTTGTATATTTAGCCATCTTAGCTCATCAAGCATTAACTTTATATGGGTAAATCTGTTGCATTTTAAAATAGAACGCATGGCCTTGTTTTGAAGTTTTTGTAGTCTTTCTAATTGTCTTGTTGTGCAGCAAGTATATAAAATTGTAGAACCAAATTCAAAATGTGGTTTGACCATTGTGTTGTATATATTTATTGCTGTTATTATTGATACTTTATTTCGCACCCTTTTAAAAAATCCAATTTTTTTTGCCAATTTTCCTGCATATATATTCAACATGTTGTTTAAATTTTAAGTCTTTATCAATTATAAAACCAAGATATTTAATTTGTTTAACTTTTTCAATAGTTTTGTATTTATTTTAAAATTTAAGTTACTGTTCATGTTTATTTCCATTAGTTTAGTTTTTTTCATTTAATTTTAATTTATTTATTTTAAGCCAATAGTTTATTTTGTCGATATCATACATTAATTTATTATAACATTGCGTTTCTGTGTCTCCTTCAACATAGATCAACGTGTCATCTGCATAAAGGACTATTTCACATTTATCTAGAATATTGGGCATATCGTTTATGTATATTATAAACAATAACGCTCCTTGTATAGAACCCTGAGGCATTCCAAATTCGTTATCTATTTTATCGGATTTTACACCGTTAACTTTCGTGATTTATTTTCGATTTGTTAGATATGATATAAACCATTGTAGTTCGTTTTGTCGAATGCCATACATATATAGTTTTTGGATCAATACCTGTCTATCAATAGTCTCGAATGCTCTTTTAAAGTCCAAGAAAATTGCCATAATCTTCTTCTTTGCATCTCTATATTTCCATTTATTAATTACATAATTTACTGCTGTTTTACATGAGTATTTTTTTCTGAAACCAGATTGATATTTCGAAAACATATTATGAAGTTCCATATATTTTTCTAACTGATCTTTAACAATTTTTTCTATAATTTTTTCACACGTTTTAAGTATATTTATTGGCCGGAATTCCTCACCTTTGTTTGTTTTTGACACTTTTTCTATTGGTGTTATCATAGAGCATTTAGCATGTTTTTACCAATAATGTTCCAGTCGTCTAAAATTATTTTAATTGATATTTTATTAAAGTCTGGCTTGTTATTAATGCATTTACATATGTTAAATCTATAGGTTATTACGTCTACACCCAGAGTTCTCAGGGTGGCCAGCGAGTCATTGACAGCCGATTGAATCCTTTGAATCGATTCGCTATCTTCCTTGACCGCTGCTGGTATATCAAAAAGTAACTTTATCTGGTTGTCCACCAGAACGCGCTTATTCTCATACCGAATTCTCAATGCATTCTATGCAAGTTCAAAATTTTCGTGAGAAAGGGTATATCTTTTTACTATGGCCCAGCTTCACCTCTTGTTTTATTTCTGAGATGGTATAGCTTTACACCGGGAGATAGGTAGGTAGGTAGGTAGAAAGGCTGGTGTGAAGTCTCCTTCACACCCTCACACAGAGACCAATACGGTCCATTGTGATGCCTTGTTTATAGTTAAGAAGTTGAAAAAGAAGGTGAAGAGAAACAGCAAAAGCATTAGAAAAGATAAGAATAGATAAGAATAGATGAGAAAAGGAAGTTCTGACCAAACCCGAGAAAAAGCCTCACTCAACACAACACCAATCCGCCCTATGTGCGGTTAGCTCCCAGTCTCCTGCTGCGCAGCCAGGCCATCCCCATTACGAATCCTATCAGACTCTCGAGCCCAAAGCCCGGGACGTCCCCTAATTCGCCTAGGAATCTGTTACCCAGCCACCTTAGCCTGCTGCACTGTAACCTGGGACAGCGGCACAAAATATGTTCAACCGTCCCCAGCTCCTCCGGGTCCTCACACAACCCGCACATATCCGACACGTCGGATCCCAACCTCATCGCCATCCTGCCTATCATGCAATGACCAGTAATGATTCCTATTATGGTCCTCACGCAGACCCTGCTTCTGCCCAGCAACAACTCCGAGTCGGACTTCCTAAGCACCGGCCACATCGTCCGTGATACCCGGCAGTCCATTCGGTTCCCCCAGGCCCTATTGGTCGCGTCCAGAATCCATTCCCTAATCTTCCCAAAGTAGAATCCTATTGGAGGCCTAACCGCCTCTATGTGATTAGGATCCTCCATCTCTGAGCCCTGTCTCGCCAACTCATCAGCAATCTCGTTGCCGTTTATGTTGCAGTGACCAGGCACCCAGCACAATCTCAACATATACTCTCCCAAGGCTCCCTCCAGAGCCCTCCTGCAACCGTCAACTAGCTTGGAGTTCACGTAACAGCCCCTTACGGCCATAAGGGCCGCCTGGCTGTCGACATATATAGTGACCTCCGAGCCCCTATCAATGTTGTCCCTCATCAGTTCCACGGCCCTCAAGACCCCCAGAACCTCCGCCTGAAAAACACTGCAGTCGTCCGGAAGCCTATATGACATTCTGATGTCCAGATCCTCAATGTAGACCCCCGCACCCGTGCCTCTCATCTTCGAGCCGTCAGTGAAAATAGCAAATCCACTAAATAATCTGCTCCTACCTGACCAACTCTCCCTAGAAGGCGTTACCACCTCCGGCAACCGTCCGAAATTCACCCTGGTGCCCACGAAATCGGTGGAGCCGGGTGATCCCAGGCAGTAACCTCCAGCTTCGATCTCACCCAAGATCCGTGAGTGACCCTGCGTGAAACTCCTAATCAATCCTAGTTCCCTCAGTCTAAGAATGCTTCTGGGCAGAAGATGTAGAATGACATCCAGTGCCGCTTGAGGTGTACTTCTCATGGCACCTGTCATGCCGATTGAAGCACACCTCTGAGCCTTAGACAGAAGGTTCCTTCGACAAGCCACTCTCAATGACTCCCACCAAACACAGCATCCATACGTAAGAATGGGTCTAACCACCGAAGTGTACAGCCATCCCACTACTGACGGCCGGAGTCCTCAGCTCCTACCTATCGATGATCTGCAAGCATAGTAGGCATTGAGGCCTCTCTTAAGTCTCTCCTGAGTATTCCTTCCCCACGACAGCTTGCTGTCCAGAAAAACTCCTAGATACTTAGCGCTATCAGATAGTCTAAGCTCTACTCCTCCTAGTACCGGCAGCCTAAAATTCTCTACCCTGTACCTCCTAGTAAAAAGAACCAACTCGGTCTTCTCCGGATTAACTCCCAATCCCTTATCACTCGCCCATGCTGACAGTTCGCCCAGCGCCCCTTGCATGACTTCGCTTATTGTCGGCAGAAACTTGCCCGATACCAATATCACTACATCATCCGCGTAGGCCACAACTTTCCGACCAAATCTGTCAAAAAGTCCCAGAACGACGTTGACAGTTAAGAGCCATAATAAGGGAGAGAGAACTCCCCCCTGTGGGGTTCCCCTAGTCACCAGTTTCTTTAAGCGCTCGTTTCCCCAGTCCGAGTGAATAACTCTGCTGCTGAGCATCAGAGTTATCCATTCGACCAGGAACAGAGGAACGCCTAGATCCACCAATGCCTGCCTGATAGCCTCTATCTTCAAATTATTAAAAGCGCCCTCTATATCCAGGAATGCCGCCAAGGTGTATTCCTTGTTTCGCAATCCCCGCTCTACATAACCCACCACATCATGAAGCGCACTCTCAACAGATCTACCCTTAAGATAGGCGTGTTGAGCGCCGCTGATGATGCCGGCGTCAATCTTCGTCCTCAGATGTAGATCAATCAGTCTTTCCAACGTCTTCAAAAGAAAAGACGATAAGCTGATTGGTCTAAAATCCTTGGGTTTAGAGTGACCGGTTCTTCCCGCCTTGGGTATGAAAACCACCCTGACCTCCCTCCACCCTTTAGGAATGTACCCGTTCAGCACACAGACCCTAAACAGTTCCACCAACAGCAGGAGTGATGATCTCCCGATATTCTGTAACATCGCCGGAAAGATACCTTCTGGTCCTGCCGATTTGTAAGACCCAAAGGTATTAACCGCCCATGTTACTTTATCCAAGGTGATCATGTCCCCCACCGTCTCCCTCTCCTCACCGCCCGAATCTGACCCAGAGAAGGGGTTACCACATTCAATCTGTTCCCCCATCCCAGGATCCACACATCCCGGAAAGTGAGTCTCCATTAGCAGACAAAGAGATTCAGAGCTAGATTCCGTCCATGAGTTGTCCGGTCTCTGAATAAATCCCGGGACTACAGGGTCCTTGGATAAAATTCTCCTGAACCTGGACATCTCATTTACAGATTCCATTGACTCGCTAAACTTGACCCACGAGTCCCTTTTCGCCCTCCTAATGTCTCCTTTATATCTATTGTAACTCAATCTGAAGTTACTCCAATCTTCTTCCCTACGCGTATACTTCGCTCTATTAAACAACCTTCTGACAGTGGACCTTTGAGTCCTCAACTCGTCTGTCCACCATCTTGGTTGTGTGCGCCTGCCCGGAAAGTTCAAAGGACAGGATCGCTCATAACTACTAGTCAGTACCCCCGTGAAGGTGCTCACCAGTTGCTCTACACCGGTCGAAGTCGACCTCCAGTCGTGTGTAACTCTAAGGTTACTTTGCACCAATCTCGAAAAGTAATCCCAATCCGTCCTTCTCGGATTCCTATACGGACACCTTTTCGACCTCTCAAACATTAGATTAAAGGACAGGCGACTATGGTCAGAGAAGGAAAACCCCAGGTACACCCTCCAATCCTCCACTAATTCCCTACAGTTCGTCAATGTCATGTCTATCACTGCCTCTCTATCCCTAGTTCTGAACGTAGGTGTATTCCCCCTGTTACAGATATAAAGATTGCTGGCAATAATAAAATCAAACATAGACTCACCTCTTTTGTTGATGTCGGCACTTCCCCATTGGGTATGGTGTGCATTGGCGTCACACCCTAGTACCAGCCTCGAGCCAATTCTGCCTGAGTACTCCACCAACTCTCGCACTTTTTCACCAGGTGGATCGGTAGCCTCGTACGGCAAGTATACCGATGCTAATGCAAGGACCCTTCTGTCCTTGGCTTCTCCTGTCACAACCGTGAGGTCTCCATTACTGTAAGAATGAGAAAACATAAATTTAAACTCAGTTCTCGCCAAAATACAAGTTCGTACCTTCTCATCTGTGTGGGGTACGAACAATGTATACCCCGTGACCCTTAATCCAACTACCCGGTTTTTATTAATCCAGGGCTCTTGGATTAAGGCCACGTCCACGTTGTTGTCGATGAGGTGGGTTACTAATTCGGTTGAGGCTGCTTCACAGTGGTGCAGGTTTATCTGCACCACTTTCAACCTCTTAGGGTCTATCATTTTTAGGAAACCCAAATTTGATAGACCCCAACCCGAATATTGCAACCCCTCCTATCGAATCCAGCTTTTTAAGAGACTCCCGGTCCACTGCGAACCTGAAGTCTCTTTCCTGGTTCTCTTTACAACCCAGTGAAGCTACCAACTTCCACTGGCTTGTATTGAGTCCCTTGTTCTGGTTGGCCAGTACCCCCAGTATGACCTCCACCGGTTTTATAGGTGGAGGTATCCATACCGTGACTACCGGCCTTAATGGCAACTCAGACGCTAGTATAACGTCCAGACTAGCTTCAGGACAGGAGCTGCCACACTTACCAATTGCAGCCTTTAAAAACTCAAAGGTTTTCTGATTGCCGCAACTGACAGTTTTGACACCTCTTGCCCAGTCATCCCCTTTGAACGATACTTCGTCCGGCCTTCCTTTGGCACTAAAGATTTCGTCGAGTAGTTTGTTCTCTAGCACCTGCCATCTCTCGACACTGATCCTTCCATCGGGATCCTTACGATCAATGACAGCCGCTAGAATACCGTCCTTACTCGACGACTCCTTTAGTTTTTTTGACGTGGATGGTTGGTCCTTTCTGGAGCCAGTCCTCTTATTGATCTCCTTATGGGGATCTTTAAGAGAACTGACCACAGTCTGACCAGTCCTCTTAGCCGAAGGGGATTTCTGGTCATCACCAGACCTCACTCGCTTAACTACCCCCTTTTTGGGGCCCTTAGCAGAGCTCTGTCGATGATCACCCGATTTCCCTGCAGATGTTGACTGGTCTGTCCCAGCAACCCTTCCTTTAGTGACTCCTTTTTGGGAGTGACTATCGGAAATTACCGAGACATTTCCAGCCCTCATCGCGCGACTAGTAGTGGGTAAAACGTTCTCAGGCCTAGCTCCCTTAACTGTGACCATACTGTCACGATTAAGAGGGCCAGTCGTTGAACCTTTACCCTCCTTTTCCTTACCTTCTGCTTTATTCGAGGATTCATCAACAGGGGGTGCTGGGGATTTGCTGTCTTTACTGACAACAGCAGCCCTTGCTGTGTATCCCGCAGGATAGGGAAGCCCTAGGATGGCACCGACAGAGCCGTGGATTCGTTCGAATCTAGCAACGTTCTTTCGGTGCTTCCTCAGCAGATGCTTATCCCGCCCATCGTGCAGTGAGGAGTCTTTCTTAGCTATCTTTTCCAGAAAGGCTAAGGAGGCTCTCACACCACTCTTGGCTTTATCGTAGCTCGTTCGGCTATCTGACGTGACCTGTTCTGTCGCATCTTGCCGAACAACGAGTTTTGATACACTCGCCAATCCTCTCTCCAACCCGAGTGTGACTCCGGAAGTCGATGGCCCAACCCTATGGCCCTCATCATGAGCCGAAATCAGTGTTATTTCGTGCTCATCATCAGAGCCCAGAGTTAGGTCACCGAGTCTTTCCGATGCCCCTGTACGAGACGGAGAGCCGATTGGCGAGTCTATCCTGTCCGTCGTGAATACCCAGCAAGTCGGAGTCCAAATCTGACCCCGAACCTGCTGAGCTGACAGAGACATTCCCTGCGCCAACTTCTTCATTTCGTTTTTTAAAATTTTGTTTATCCAAGAAAATTGCCATAATCTTCTTCTTTGCATCTCTATATTTCCATTTATTAATTACATAATTTACTGCTGTTTTACATGAGTATTTTTTTCTGAAACCAGATTGATATTTCGAAAACATACACGGTACAACATTTTTCAGTTAATTGATTCCCAACTCAATTCTGTGAACTGTATGTGAAATTAGACCCAAAAAGAAGAATTTCTGCATCATTCGTTTTGTCTTCTTACCTGCGAAGTTAGTATGAAGTTAGTACTATCGTATAGGGGAATTTATCACGTTTTAGGCCCTGTTGTTTGACATAGCTCGACAACCACTAGCCCAATTTAGTTGAAATAAATTTTAAAAAATTAAGAATTACAATTCCCTTAATCTGTTCATATATTGTTTTCCTATACAAGTAACACTTTCGAAGTTAAAAATGAATGTATGAAGGGAAAAAATTATTTTTTGCCTAAAAATTTAAATTTTTTTTTTTTAAAATACATAAAAAATCCAAAATGGAAAAAAGTTTCAAGTCTAGTTATTTTTTCGCAAAGTCACATAACCTATGAGCAAAATGAGATAAAGATCATAAAAATCGATGCACGCGTTTCGCTTTTATTCGCAATTGAGTAAATGTATGAATTTCAAAAATTTGCTCGAGATATGCACAACATTATTTGGAGAAAACGGTGTCAATGTTTTCTCATGATTCTGAGAATTAAAAAAAAAGGAATAAACAAAAGGTTATTTGATTTTTATGATTGCGGTAATAAATGTACGTGGACAATTAAACGGAAAGTGGACCTTTTTATTATTTGGGTTTTTCCGGTGGCTACCTATATGATTTTTTTACAGAAATTGCACCCACATTTAAGGGTGGTCATTATTTGGAAAGTTTTGCACAGTTTGAAACGTACAAGTGCTGAATCAGGTATATAGCCAGCCGCCCTTAAAATATGCGCCCATTTATAAGTACCTGGCAGTAAAATATTCAAAAATACGTAGTATTTATAGGTGTGCATTGATCGATTTTTGGCATTCAGCCAGTGCCGACGAACCCGAACAGTAAAAGTGATTTTTCTCCAGTTTTTTAAAAGTGAATAACAACAAAACATAAAATATATCAATATGGAAAACAACAAGTGCCCATATTTGGATGAATATTGTTACGTTTGTGGTCATATCGTCCGAAAGATACAGAAAAAAGATCGAAAAAATTTGTTTACTGAGCAATTCAAAACCGCGTATTGTAATTATTTCGATGAAGCAGATTTAAGTGGTGCAAATTTTACGCCGAACACAGTGTGCAACAGTTGTTATACTACCCTTCTAAAATGGATTCACGGAAAAAGTAGAAAGTTATCTTTTATGAAGCCAGTAATTTGGGTGGAAGACACAACTGGACATGATGAATCCAGGTGCTATGCATGCATAAATTTTCGTCCTGGATTAAACAGACAACAATTGAAAACAAAAGTATACACTGCTGCATTTACTGCCACACTTCCAGTGCAACGCCCTGCTGATACCGATGCACCTAAACCTCCGAGTGCGGATACTGTGTCCCTGCTAGCCGAAACCGTTTTCACCAATCCGACCGATTTGGATGATGCTGATTGGATACCCGATATTGAAAATAGTGCACCACAACCGCTACCACAAATCGAAATGGATTACATTGTGGCCAAGCTGGGACTATCACAACACGACTCCGAATGGCTGACATCATTTTTGAAGAGAAGAAAACTCACACAGCAAAATGTCAGCGCAACATCATACCGACAACGCACAACAAGATCATCAGAACCACAAGCGTCAACTTCTACAAGGATGGATATTGCCAATAATTGAAAAAATGTTCTAAATTTTGTTTTTATGCATATTATAATTGCATATTATTTTATTTTCATTAAGTTTTTATAAATAAAGTTTTTTTTTGCATGATAATTTTTTAATTTATATTTTTATTTTTATTTTAAGGGTGGTGGCTATAACTGATTTTTGAAATTCATACCTTTACTCAATTGCGAATAAAAGCGAAACGCGTGCATCGATTTTTATGATCTTTGTCTCATTTTGCTCATAGGTTATGTGACTTTGCGAAAAAATAACTAGACTTGAAACTTTTTTCCATTTTGGATTTTTTATGTATTTTTAAAAAAAAAAATTTAAATTTTTAGGCAAAAAATAATTTTTTCCCTTCATACATTCATTTTTAACTTCGAAAGTGTTACTTGTATAGGAAAACAATATATGAACAGATTAAGGGAATTGTAATTCTTAATTTTTTAAAATTTATTTCAACTAAATTGGGCTAGGGGTTGTCGAGCTATGTCAAACAACAGGGCCTAAAACGTGATAAATTCCCCTATACGATAGTACTAACTTCAAATCGATACTAACTTCAAATCGCAGGTAAGAAGACAAAACGAATGATGCAGAAATTCTTCTTTTTGGGTCTAATTTCACATACAGTTCACAGAATTGAGTTGGCAAATCATGTGTTGTACTGTGATATTATGAAGTTCCATATATTTTTCTAACTGATCTTTAACAATTTTTTCTATAATTTTTTCACACGTTTTAAGCATATTTATTGGCCGGAATTCCTCACCTTTGTTTGTTTTTGACACTTTTTCTATTGGTGTTATCATAGAGTATTTCCAATTTTCAGGAAATATACCAGTTTCAAAAGATTTATTTATAACATTTAGCATGTTTTTACCAATAATGTTCCAGTCGTCTAAAATTATTTTAATTGATATTTTATTAAAGTCTGGCTTGTTATTAATGCATTTACATATGTTAAATATATAGGTTATCACGTCTACACCCAGAGTTCTCAGGGTGGCCAGCGAGTCATTGACAGCCGATTGAATCCTTTGAATCGATTCGCTATCTTCCTTGACCGCTGCTGGTATATCAAAAAGTAACTTTATCTGGTTGTCCACCAGAACGCGCTTATTCTCATACCGAATTCTCAATGCATTCTATGCAAGTTCAAAATTTTCGTGAGAAAGGGTATATCTTTTTACTATGGCCCCAGCTTCACCTCTTGTTTTATTTCTGAGATGGTATAGCTTTACTCCGGGAGATAATTTTGAGTGATTTATATAAACCGCGGTGAACATGTCCCTAAACGAGGGCCATGTCCCTAAACGAGGCGAGAACTTGCGTTGATTCTATTCGACTAACCTTTAACAAATCATTCATCTTAGAGTTACAATTATAATAAGCCTTAGAACAGGTACTATATTCCTCCTTGGCCTGCGCTTTGAATTCTGCTTCAACTGTTTCGTCTTGAGCTATAATTACCTTCCTATAAGACTCCTTTAAATTTACCCATTGCGAGTAAAGCTCCCTTAATTTTACCTCCATTATCGATTCATTATGATCCTCAAGGGTGCTATTATTGAAGGTCTCACAGAACTGAAGCAAATTCCCGCAATCAAAGAGAAATTGTTCACGATATAAGGGGTTAAACGCAGCGTTAGAGTTTTCGGTTATGTTCGGCAAAATTGTAAATGAGAAATGACAATGGGACAAAATTTACAAGTTTTCTAACTGCTTAATTAATAGCTTTTGGATTCTAGGTTCAACTATGTGATATGAATTATCACGTATGGGGATATAAGTACTGTTAGGTTTAGAATTATTTTCGATTTTAGACGTTTTAAATGAGTTAATGGTAAATTAAGGGTTGTATGTGCTCTAATAAATGCAAATATTAGTATATATGGCAATTTCTGTTTAGGGGTAAATCTGCCGTACTATTCGAGTGAGCAGATTGTTTCAAAACGAGCTAAAGTTATTGGTTTTTTTAAAAATAACCAAAAAAGCACTTTTCTGTCTAATATAGGGGCATAGGGTAACTATAAATTAGTTCAATAAGAAATAAAAGACAAAAAAAGTGCATATTCGAGTTTAAATTTGCATTTATTTTTTATCTATGACAAACTTTACCCACTTCTCATTTACGTAACGTATGATCAAATCAACTATTATCCGTTATGTAACGAATAGATCCCTTCAAGCGTAAAAAAATTTCCCACATCAATTAAAGCCTTCATAAATTTTCATAAAAAAAAATTTTGGGTTTCCCAAGAAATTCACCTTAACAATCTGTGGACAATGGTTTGTTTATACTTGCTTAAAATTGTGCAGAAATCTTCTAAATGTACGCACTTTAAATACCGATCCCGCTATATTTTGTTCAATTACTCTTTTGGTACACAAATTTTTCTTTAATTAATAGCTAATTTTAAATTTATTTAACTGATAAATTTAATTTTCTTCGGGACCATTAATTTTTATTTAATTTGGGGAAAATTAATTCTTTATTTTATTTTCTCCTTTTATTTTCTTTGGGAAAATTGCAACTATTATTTACTTCGGGTAAATTTTAAATTTCAATTTATTCAGAAAAAAAATTATATTTTATTCCGGTTGGGAAAAATTAAACATTATTTTATTTAAGAAATTTAACTTTCTTTCAATCTGGGAAAAATTAAGGCCCTAATCATATAAAACGTAGCACAACGCCAAAAAATAACATTAAAAACACAAACAATGTCAAAAATATTTTGTAAATTTGTTGTTGCTTCCTAATGAAATTCACATTGCGTTTTAAAATTTCAAACTCTGCATAGCTTGTGTCGTTTAAAATTTTAAAACGGTACATGAATTTCTGTTGAAAGCAACAATAAAATTACAAAATATTTATTACATTGTTTGTGCTTTCAATGTTATACTTTGCCGTTGCGCTGCGTTTTATATGATTAGGGCCTAAATTTTATTAAATTAAGGGAAACTTTAAAATTTTATTTAATTTAAGAATATTAATTTGTTATTTCTTTTGGAAAAATTAAATTTTTTATTTAATTTTGGAGAATTGGTAATTTTACTGCATTCGGAACAAATAATTTTTGGGTAAAATTTAAATTGATTTAAATAATTTAGCGAAATTTAAAAATTTTATTTAATTTTGGAGAATTGGAAATTTTACTGCATTTGAAATAAATAAATTTTTGGGGACAATTTACATTTATTTAATTCCGAATTAATTTAAATTTTATTTACTATGAATTCATGAAATAGGACTAAAAAAAAATGAAATATTAAATTTTATTTAATTTAGAACCAATTTCATTTTGTCTACTTTTCTCCTTTTATTTAATTTGGAGAAATTTAAAATTTATTTGATTGGGAGTAATTTTCAATTTCATTTAACCGAGAAATAATTCTAATTTTATCCTCCTTTTTTCCTTTTGTAATAATTTAAACTTTATTTAATGTGGGGGAAATTACAAATTTTTTTTATAAATTCAAATTTAAATTTTATTCCGGGTTGGAACAATTAAGCCTTTTTTTTCTTTAAAAAATTAAAATTTTCTTCCAGTATTTGAAAATTTAAATTTTATTGTATTAAGGGAAAATTTAATTTTTTAATTAATTAATTTAAGAATATTAACTTGTTATTTAATTTGGGAACAGTAAAACTTTCTTTTGGTGAAATGTAAATTTGCACTTTATTAAGTGATACTTATTATTAAGCCTTTCAATTTACTTTCTTCAAAATTTTAATAAATTCGGTCAATTTCAACGCACTTATGTTTTTACTAACATTGCAATTAGGGAAATTGTCTTTAAGTAAAATTTTAAACTTTTCATAAATCCGGTAAATTTAAAAGCACTTGAATATTTACCAATTTGCAATTAGGGAAATTGGCTTTTAGTAAATTTATTTAAAATTTTCATAAATCGGGTAAATTTTAACCCACTTGAATATTTACCAAATTTTTGCAATTAGGAAAATTGCCTTTTAGTAAATTTATTTAAATTTTTACTAAACTCGGTTAATGCACTTCTATATTTACTTGCCTTTTAGTAAATTTATTTAAATTTTTACTAAACTCGGTTAACGCACTTATATATTTACTACCTTTGCAATTAGGGAAATTGCCGTGCCGATTCTTACCCGAGACTTTAGCGAACTTGAATTTTCAATAAGTTTCGCAATCAAGCTAAGTACCCTTACCCCATTTTGTAACAATTCCGATACATTCAAGCGAATGGAGTTAATTCAATTTAATGGGTTTGGGAAAATTTGATCCAGTTTAATATTCTACAAATTTTCCCATAAAATTTAAAATATTTTAAAATTTTAAAGGGTATAATTCTCTCTACTTAACTTTAGGTTCAATTGAAAAGGGGTTATACAATATAATAAAGAATTTATTAAGAATATATTATTTTCGTTTTTAACTTTTGTAAGTGTAAGTTAATTTTTGTAGTGGACTGTATTTTTTCTTTTAATTATACCACAGTGGAACGATTAACATAAAAATTCGTAAACAAATTAAGATTTCTTTAATTTGTTGTTTTAGTAGAGCGCAATAAATTTTTTTTGTTGAGTTAAGAGTTTAACTAAAACGGTGAGTGTGAGTGTTAATAGGTAACCAACAAATTAAGAGTATTTTATTACTCTAACTTGTAAGATCAAGAGAACGCAAAGCTTTTTTTTTCTCTTTTTTATCTATTATTTCTTTTTATGTTTGAATGTGTGGATGTAGGCCAGGGATTTCCAAAAATTTTTTGGTTGTGTAGTAGTGAGTACCAGAGAGTAAAAAAATTGAGAGAATGCATGCATTTACAGCCGAAATAAAATGTTAGTAATATATTTTATAAGTTGTATAACACAAAGGTACAAAATTAGAAATGTTTTGTGCTGATAAAAAATTTGTAGCAATTCTTTACCAATTCAATGTCGCTGATTTTAAAACTGCACTAAACCTCTCCTTTTTCAATTTGGGAACTGATTTTGGTTCATAAATTTCCTCTTCTAATAACCATTTTTTCAATTTTTCTAAAAAAAATTGTTTTATTTTTATAAAACAGGTCTTCTCTTTCCTTATCATTTAAATTATTTATATTATTATGAAAACGATCGCAATGCCGTTCCTTCCTTAAATGTTGCATAGCCTTATATGCTACATTTAAGGCAAAAGCGTTTTTGACCGCACAATATTTTTTGAGTGTAGGCTGAAACAAAATAATATAGCATCCGCTAGACATGTACACTTGTCGAAGTCACATCGACGACTGAATTGAAGGGTATAAAAATATGTGTTAGTAGTGGTGTACACAATTGTGCAAAGAAATGGAAATCCCTGATGATGATACGACATTTTTGATTTTGTAAATAACTTAAAATTATATAAAAATACATATGTAACGTGAATCCTAATCAACAAAAATTTCAAATTTTCAAATAATATCTACATTGTTTTGCATTAAAGCTAACGATATGTGTTTTGTTTGTGAAAAAAATTCTTTGATGCCTGTAAAAGGGTCCCTTTTTCTTTCGTTAAAAAGACGTACCTAAATTCAGAAATTATTAAGAAAAAAAATAGCCACAAGAATTTGTTGGCATTTGGTATTTTGTAAAAAGTTATGATATGCCAATAGCTAGAATTAAAATGTATGCACAGATGTTTGAAGTATGAGTCTGCACAGATGGAGCCAATGTAATGTTGGGCAAATATATTGGGCTTATAGGCCGATTAAAAAAACACGAATTTGCAATTCATAATTTTCACTGCATAATTCATCACACCGCTCTTGCATCGAAATTCATAAATGATACCCCATCTATGAAGACAGCAGAGGATATAATAAATAAAATTCGAGGCGGACATCAAGCGCATACCTACCGAAAATTTGTAACCTTTTTAAAAAACAAAAATGCTGTGAATTGTGACCTGAAAATGTTTACAGAAGTTCGGTGGCTAAGTCGCGGTGATTGCCTGAATAGACTTTATGATTTAAGAGAAGAAGTTCTTCAGTTCCTAGAAACTGAGAAAATAGAAAAAGATTTAGTACAGTGTTTAAAAGACAATAATTTTATTTTAGACTTAGCTTTTTTGGAAGATACGGCAAGTATGTTAAATAAACTTAATTTGGAATTGCAAGGAAAGGAACGCAATATATGCGACTTGTCAAAAATCATTCACAATTTTAAAACAAAACTTTTTCTAATTTTTTCCCAAATTAAAACTGGTGATTTTTCCAATTTTCCAAAAACTTCACTTGCTTATAGAAATCTTGAAATCGACAAAAGATATGAATATACCGAAATATTTGAAACACTTTTCAATAATTTTCAAGACAGGTTTCAAGATTTTGTAATTTTACAACCGCTATTAGATCTTTTCGAAACCCCTTTTCGTTGCGATGTAAGCAACTACGAATTTGATATTCAATCAGAACTAATCATACTACGAAGCGAAGTAAATGCTCCAGACGAAAATAATATTGTAGAGTTCTGGAAAGATTCTGAACTAAAAAAAAATTCATTTAAGTGCTTCTCTTTATTCGGCACTAGTTACCTATGCGAACAAATTTTTTCGGATTTAAAATTTATTTGTTCCAAGCAACGTAATAAATTAAGTTCATCCCATTTGAAAAGCATTCTACTATTACGAAACTGCCATAAAAGTATAAATTTAGAAGATTTTATTTTATAAGTTGTATAACACAAGGGAACAAAATTAAACATTTTTTGTGTTGATAGAAAATTTGTAGCAGTTCTTTACCAATTCAATGTCGCTGCTTTTAAAACTGCACTTTTTTTTATCAGCTGTGATTTGCGTGCAATATTTATTTTTTATGAATTCTTAAAACATAAAAATCTTTAATTTTTTTACAATTATTTGATAAGATATATGAAACTGATTTAGAGTCAAAAAGCTTCCGAATAAAAAAGGGCAGTTTTAAAATCAGCGACATTGAATTGGTAAAGAATTGCTACAAATTTTTTATCAACACAAAAAATTTTTAATTTTGTACCTTTGTACCTTTGTGTTATACAACTTATAAAATATATTACTAACATTTTATTTCGGCTGTAAATGAATGCATTCTCTCAATTTTTTTACTCTCTGGTACTCACTACTACACAACCAAAAAATTTTTGGAAATCCCTGGCATAAAGGGAAATGCGTGCTCTGTTAAATTGACACAAAGTGGTTGGTTTATCTCTTATGCATTAAACACATTCGAGCAGCTGTGTTTTTTATTATGTATTTACATTTCAGTGGTGCCACTATCATTTTTAATTTTTATAAATTTAACAACATGCATAATTGCAGACTCGTACACAAACTTAATTTAAGCCAACAAAAATATAAATACTTATTTATTAAAAGATTTTGTTTGTTGTGCTTAATTCCCTTTTTTAATAATTGATAAAAATACTGAAATTTATTGTTGGAGGATAAGCTGTTCCTATGCGCATTTCACTGGTTGCTTAGGCCAGATCGTCAGGAAACGTTCTCCTAAATAATTTTAGAAAAGCCAAAGCTATCAGCAAACAAAACTACAGAAGGAATGAGAATTACCTACAATACCCTCAAAAAGTTTTATTTGCAACGATATCAAAGCTTAAACAAAATACCAAACAATAAAACAGTGATAAGTTTTTATCTTTTCTTACATTTCCCACTACAATTAGTTAGAATTCTCCCAACATTAATTGTAGCTGTAAGTGGGTAAAGAAAAAACATATTAAAAACAAAAAAAAGTACTTTAATTGTTTTCGTAAGAAAACAAAATAAAAACAATTTGTCCGTTCAGTTTTTTATGCACGTGCACTTGCAAAAATTTATTATCAAAGTTGTTTTTGGGAATACAAATATTTATTAAAAGATTTTGTTTGTTGTGCTTAATTCCCTTTTTTAATAATTGATAAAAAATACTGAAATTTATTGTTGGAGGATAAGCTGTTCCTATGCGCATTTCACTGGTTGCTTAGGCCAGATTTCTTACGAAAACAATTAAAGTACTTTGTTTTTGTTTTTAATATGTTTTTTCTTTACCCACTTACAGCTACAATTAATGTTGGGAGAATTCTAACTAATTGTAGTGGCCTAAGCAACCAGTGAAATGCGCATAGGAACAGCTTATCCTCCAACAATAAATTTCAGTATTTTTATCAATTATTAAAAAAGGGAATTAAGCACAACAAACAAAATCTTTTAATAAATATTTGTATTCCCAAAAACAACTTTGATAATAAATACTTATTTATGATAAATTTTTTAACGTAAAAACAAATGAATTTAATAAAAAACATTTAAAATATTTTAATTTTATTGTTTTTGGAACTCATAAAGAATATCATATTCATGGCAGGTTGAATAAAAAAATCCTAATATGCATTATAATCGCGAAAAACTAACTGAAATGTCCTAAGAGTTGTTAACTTTTTCGTCTTATTTATTAACTTTTCTAAATTGTAAAAAAATGCAATAATAAACATATGTACCTATATTTTTTTCAATGACTTAGTTTTCATCTGTACAAAAAAGAAACTTATATCTAATTTGTACCGGCTACAATTTATAATTAATAATTATACAAGCAGTCATGTATTATGTGTTAGGTGCTACATATGACGTTTGTCAGAAAATTAGTTCTTCAAAAATTTTCAGATAGCGAATTCTGGGTATTTTCTAAACATTTGCCAGCCATCCATTACTGACATTATTGTCTTTTCAGGTTGCAGTTACACGAACTCGCGCTTAGCTTTTGATATTGAAATTAGAACAGTGATTGCGCAATTACCTTTTCGATGCTTCAAGAAAACATTTGTGCAAACTTGCTTTAAGATCGGCATATTTTGGTCTTTGTAATGTTTTCCTGTATGCTTTTTCCTATGTATTCTTCAAGGTAGGTAGGTAGGTAGGTAGAAAGGCTGGTGTGAAGTCTCCTTCACACCCTCACCCAGAGACCAATACGGTCCATTGTGATGCCTTGTTTATAGTTAAGAAGCTGAAAAAAAAAAAGAAGGTGAAGAAAAACAGCAAAAGCATCAGAAAAGATAAGAATAGATAAGAATAGATGAGAAAAGGAAGTTCTGACCAAACCCGAGAGAAAAGCCTCACTCAACACAACACCAATCCGCCCTATGTGCGGTTAGCTCCCAGTCTCCTGCTGCGCAGCCAGGCCATCCCCATTACGAATCCTATCAGACCCTCGAGCCCACAGCCCGGGACGTCCCCTAATTCGCCTAGGAATCTGCTGCCCAGCCACCTCAGCCTGCTGCCCTGTAGCCTGGGACAGCGGCACAAAATGTGTTCAACCGTCTCCAGCTCCTCCGGGTCCTCACACAACCCGCACATATCCGACACGTCGGATCCTAACCTCATCGCCATCCTGCCTATCATGCAATGACCCGTGATGATTCCTATTATGGTCCTCACGCAGACCCTGCTTCTGCCCAGCAACAACTCCGAGTCGGACTTCCTGAGCACCGGCCACATCGTCCGTGATACCCGGCAGTCCGTTCGGTTCCCCCAGGCCCTATTGGTCGCGTCCAGAATCCATTCCCTAATCTTCCCAAAGTAGAATCCTATTGGAGGCCTAATTGCCTCTATGTGATTAGGATCCTCCATCTCTGAGCCCTGTCTCGCCAACTCATCAGCAATCTCGTTGCCGCTTATGTTGCAGTGACCAGGCACCCAGCACAATCTCAACATATACTCTCCTAAGGCTCCCTCCAGAGCCCTCCTGCAACCGTCAACTAGCTTGGATTTCACGTAACAGCCCCTTACGGCCATAAGGGCCGCCTGGCTGTCGACATATATAGTGACCTCCGAGCACCTATCAATGTTGTCCCTCATCAGTTCCACGGCCCTCAAGACCCCCAGAACTTCCGCCTGAAAAACACTGCAGTCGTCCGGAAGCCTATATGACATTCTGACACCCGTGCCTCTCATCTTCGAGCCGTCAGTGAAAATAGCAAATCCACTAAATAATCTGCTCCTACCTGACCATCTCTCCCTAGAAGGCGTTACCACCTCCGGCAACCGTCCGAAATCCACCCTGGTGCCCACGAAATCCGTGGAGCCGGGTGATCCCAGGCAGTAACCTCCAGCTTCGATCTCACTCAAGATCCGTGAGTGACCCTGCGTGAAATCCCTAATCAATCCTAGTTCCCTCAGTCTAAGAATGCTTCTGGCTGCCATTCCCATAACATACTGCTCAATGGGCAGAAGATGTAGAATGACATCCAGTGCCGCTTGAGGTGTACTTCTCATGGCACCTGTCATGCCGATTGAAGCACACCTCTGAGCCTTAGACAGAAGGTTTCTTCGACAAGCCACTCTCAATGACTCCCACCAAACACAGCATCCATATGTAAGAATGGGTCTAACCACCGAAGTGTACAGCCATCCCACCACTGACGGCCGGAGTCCCCAACTCTTACCTATCGATGATCTGCAAGCATAGTAGGCATTGAGGCCTCTCTTAAGTCTCTCCTGAGTATTCCTTCGCCACGACAGCTTGCTGTCCAGAAAAACTCCTAGATACTTAGCGCTATCAGATAGTCTAAGCTCTACTCCTCCTAGTACCGGCAGCCTAAAATTCTCTACCCTGTACCTCCTAGTAAAAAGAACCAACTCGGTCTTCTCCGGATTGACTCCCAATCCCTTATCACTCGCCCATGCTGACAGTTCGCCCAGCGCCCCTTGCATGACTTCGCTTATTGTCGGCAGAAACTTGCCCGATACCAATATCACTACATCATCCGCGTAGGCCACAACTTTCCGACCCAATCTGTCAAAAAGTCCCAGAACGACGTTGACAGCTAAGAGCCATAATAAGGGAGAGAGAACTCCCCCCTGTGGGGTTCCCCTAGTCACCAGTTTCTTTAAGCGCTCGTTTCCCCAGTCCGAGTGAATAACTCTGCTGCTGAGCATCAGAGTTATCCATTCGACCAGGAACAGAGGAACGCCTAGATCCACCAATGCCTGCCTGATAGCCTCTATCTTCAAATTATTAAAAGCGCCCTCTATATCCAGGAATGCCGCCAAGGTGTATTCCTTGTTTCGCAATCCCCGCTCTACATAACCCACCACATCATGAAGCGCACTCTCAACAGATCTACCCTTAAGATAGGCGAGTTGAGCGCCGCTGATGATGCCGGCGTCAATCTTCGTCCTCAGATGTAGATCAATCAGTCTTTCCAACGTCTTCAAAAGAAAAGACGATAAGCTGATTGGTCTAAAATCCTTGGGTTTAGAGTGACCGGTTCTTCCCGCCTTGGGTATGAAAACCACCCTGACCTCCCTCCACCCTTTAGGAATGTACCCGTTCAGCACACAGACCCTAAACAGTTCCACCAACAGCAGGAGTGATGATCTCCCGATATTCTGTAACATCGCCGGAAAGATACCGTCTGGTCCTGCCGATTTGTAGGACCCAAAGGTATTAACTGCCCATGTTACTTTTTCCAAGGTGATCATGTCCCCCACCGTCTCCCTCTCCTCACCGCCCGATTCTGACCCAGAGAAGGGGTTACCACATTCAATCTGTTCCCCCATCCCAGGATCCACACATCCCGGAAAGTGAGTTTCCATTAGCAGACAAAGAGATTCAGAGCTAGATTCTGTCCATGAGTTGTCCGGTCTCTGAATAAATCCAGGGACCACAGGGTCCTTGGATAAAATTCTCCTGAACCTGGACATCTCATTTACAGATTCCACTGACTCGCTAAACTTGACCCACGAGTCCTTTTTCGCCCTCCTAATGTCTCCTTTATATCTATTGTAACTCAATCTGAAGTTACTCCAATCTTCTTCCCTACGCGTATACTTCGCTCTATTAAACAACCTTCTGACAGTGGACCTTTGAGTCCTCAGCTCGTCTGTCCACCATCTTGGTTGTGTGCGCTTGCCCGGAAAGTTCAAAGGACAGGATCGCTCATAACTACTAGTCAGTACCCCCGTGAAGGTGCCCACCAGTTGCTCTACACCGGTCGAAGTCGACCTCCAGTCGCGTGTAACTCTAAGGTTACTTTGCACCAATCTCGAAAAGTAATCCCAATCCGTCCTCGGATTCCTATACGGACACCTTTTCGACCTCTCAAACATTAGATTAAAGGACAGGCGACTATGGTCAGAGAAGGAAAACCCCAGGTCCACCCTCCAATCCTCCACTAATTCCCTACAGTTCGTCAATGTCATGTCTATCACTGCCTCTCTATCCCTAGTTCTGAACGTAGGTGTATTCCCCCTGTTACAGATATAAAGATTGCTGGCAATAATAAAATCAAACATAGACTCACCTCTTTTGTTGATGTCGGCACTTCCCCATTGGGTATGGTGTGCATTGGCGTCACACCCTAGTACCAGCCTCGAGCCAGTTCTGCCTGAGTACTCCACCAACTCTCGCACTTTTTCACCAGGTGGATCGGTAGCCTCGTACGGCAAGTATACCGATGCTAATGCCAGGACCCTTCTGTCCTTGGCTTCTCCTGTCACAACCGTGAGGTCTCCATTACTGTAAGAATGAGAAAACATAAATTTAAACTCAGTTCTCGCCAAGATACAAGTTCGTACCTTCTCATCTGTGTGGGGTACGAACAATGTATACCCCGTGACCCTTAATCCAACTACCCGGTTTTTATTAATCCAGGGCTCTTGGATTAAGGCCACGTCCACGTTGTTGTCGATGAGGTGGGTTACTAATTCGGTTGAGGCTGCTTCACAGTGGTGCAGGTTTATCTGCACCACTTTCAACCTCTTAGGGTCTATCATTTTTAGGAAACCTAAATTTGATAGACCCCAACCCGAATATTGCAACCCCTCCTATCGAATCAAGCTTTTTAAGAGACTCCCGGTCCACTGCGAACCTGAAGTCTCTTCCCTGGTTCTCTTTACAACCCAGTGAAGCTACCAACTTCCACTGGCTTGTATTGAGCCCCTTGTTCTGGTTAGCCAGTACCCCCAGTATGACCTCCACCGGTTTTATAGGTGGAGGTATCCATACCGTGACTACCGGCCTTAATGGCAACTCAGACGCTAGTATAACGTCCAGACTAGCTTCAGGACAGGAGCTGCCACACTTACCAATTGCAGCCTTTAAAAACTCAAAGGTTTTCTGATTGCCGCAACTGACAGTTTTGACACCTCTTGTCCAGTCAGCCCCTTTGAACGATACTTCGTCCGGCCTTCCTTTGGCACTAAAGATTTCGTCGAGTAGTTTGTTCTCTAGCACCTGCCATCTCTCGACACTGATCCTTCCATCGGGAGTAGTGGGTAAAACGTTCTCAGGCCTAGCTCCCTTAACTGCGACCAAACTGTCACGATTAAGAGGGCCAGTCGTTGAACCTTTACCCTCCTTTTCCTTATCTTCTGCTTTATCCGAGGATTCAACAACAGGGGGTGCTGGGGATTTGCTGTCTTTACTGACAACATTTGTATCCACAGCAGCCCTTGTTGTGTATCCCGCAGGATAGGGAAGCCCTAGGATGGCACCGACAGAGCCGTGGATTCGTTCGAATCTAGCAACGTTCTTTCGGTGCTTCCTCAGCAGATGCCTATCCCGCCCATCGTGCAGTGAGGAGTCTTTCTTAGCTATCTTTTCCAGAAAGGCTAAGGAGGCTCTCACACCACTCTTGGCTTTATCGTAGCTCGTTCGGCTATCTGACGTGACCTGTTCTGTCGCATCTTGCCGAACAACGAGTTTTGATACACTCGCCAATCCACTCTCCAACCCGAGTGTGACTCCGGAAGTCGATGGCCCAGCCGAAATCAGAGTTATTTCGTGCTCATCATCAGAGCCCAGAGTTAGGTCACCGAGTCTTTCCGATGCCCCTGTACGAGACGGAGATCCGATTGGCGAGTCTATCCTGTCCGTCATGACTGTCAGTTCTGTCATTAACTGACTCTCCTGCAGCAGAATATCTCTGTGAATACCCAGCAAGTCGGAGTCCAAATCTGACCCCGAACCTGCTGAGCTGACAGAGACATTCCCTGCGCCAACTTCTTCATTTCTTTCTTAAGGTTTAAATTATCCAGTTTTTGGTCCCACGAGTAAGCACGTAAACAAAGCGACCATCGCGCGCAGTGACGGCGTACGCGGACTAGGCTAGAATTACAACTGACCCTTGCCATCGGCGTCAGAGGGAAGCTGTTCACGACCAGTTTATTTTACCACTAACTAGCCATTCAGGTCCTCGGCACTGCTATCAACCACCTTGACCTTAAAAGTGGGGGATGTAGGGAATCAAAGGGAGAAGTAGGTAGGATTATAGGTAAAGAGGATGGGATATGGGATGGATAACCCTTGGTCATGCTGGCTTTAAAGCTTATGCCTTCGAACTTGTTCCGGTTAGACTGTACCGAAACAAGTTCCAAGACATACACTACCGCCGGCATTTAAGCCACCACATCGCGGCAAGATAGTTATCCAGGTGGTGGATGTATTCTTCAAAGCCTCGAAAATTCTGTGACGTTTCGTTTTTATTTTTGAGATGGCAACTTCAGATATACAATAATACAACGCCGATAGTTTTTCTTAAATGTATTTCTCAATTTTGTTTAAACTCTCAACTTTCAGCTTAAAATTTAATCTAATTTGTTATCGTTTGTACAAATCAGTACTTTTACTAATACGATCTGAAAAGTTAACTTAGAGTTAACGTTTAGAGCGGCACAGAAGCGCTAAAATTTGGTTAACTTGACCGCAAGATTACTGTATCGCGATTCTACTGTAATTTTTTGGTTCAACGCACTAAGTTTATGAATTATAGGTCGTAAAGGTTTCAGAGCACTTTATCAATAGTATAGGAAGAAAAATATAATCTGAATCTTTAAAGTATTGGTATCATAATAAAGTCTTTCGAAACACATTTCATATGATGTATTAAATATACCGATTTATAAACCCCTTAAGAGGATTTATCTTAAAATTTTGTCGATATGTATAATAATATTTTCTCAAATATAATATGTTATAGAGAACACCCCAAGTTTTTGTATGCTATATTTTTAAAAACTCCATCATATAAAATTTTAAAGTTATAAGGGTTAAAAAAATTTTATTTTGGAAAACTTCACAATTTATTTATAAGTTTGAGTTAAAATATATAGTGGTTATAGTTTATGCACTTGTTACATATTGAAATATAGTAATATGTAAATATTTGAAAAGTGTTCCGGAAGGCTGAAAACCCGCAATACAGAAAAACTTTATTAATTAAAGTCCTAATAACTTTGGTAACATGTGTATATTATTGTTAAATAATTATTATTATATCGACATAATTTAAAGATAAAGCAAATTTAGAAAAAAGTCAGTCAAGAAGTATGAGCATTTGAAATGGGCTCTAAATGGGTTAATAAATCGGTGTGCTTTAAACACCACGTGAAAATCACTTTCAATTTTTCAATGGTACCCATAATTCTAAAACTAAGAGCGTTGGCGTGACAAACATCTTCCTATATAACTTCTTTTAAGGATACTAAAAAGCAATAATAATATAGATTTGGTGGTGAGCCGCGCTTATATTCTTGTTTCAATTTGGTTCTGTGCTGTTTAACCAAAAAATTATTATTATATATTATAAGCACTAATTCTTCTAATTTTTGATTATATTAGCAGCACTTTTTCTGTTTTGTTGCGTACAAAAATAGAAATTAGTTTAATTTGACTACAACGACAAAATTAGCATAGACAACAACCTGCAGCCATTTAGCCGTGTCGTCGTTAAAATAATCATTTCCATATACACACATGTATTCTATTGTTGACATATTGAAGTCGGTAGTCTGCTGTCTCGAATGTGTTTAAAGCATTACTTTTGCCAATAAACCTATGTGTGAGTGAGTGCATGTACATATGAATGTGGGTGCGTGTAAGTAATGAAACACAGTGTATGAGATCGCAATTAAATGTAATGTAAATAAGAGAAAAGTGGGTTTTTTTCTGAATATTTTGGGGTTTTTTTTCTTTACTTTGCTTGCATAAACATAATTTACATTTTAAATACCTTGTGTTTGTTGCATATAACCAAGTGTTTGACCCTTGAGTGGGATCTAATGTTGACTTTCCCTGTCGATTCCAGCATTTGTTAAATTCCTTCCAGTTTTTTGATTAGCTGCATCCATGCCTTTTTTTTACTTCACAATATAACACAACTTTATTTCATAGCAATTCTGGCCGCTTCTTCCAGTACATATGTACTTTCTTAATTGGAAGACAACAGCACTTTTCTTTTATTTATGTACCTTTTATATGTATATCTTTTTTCTTTTTACCCAATATGGCGATCACTTGATTTTTTTCCTTTTACCGTACCATATAGGCATACACATTTGGATGTATATTTTTTCAATATTTTTTTTCTTTCCTAATATGGCGATTCACTTTTAACCTTTCCCGTATTATATGTACATATGTACCTATATTTCTTGCACTTTCCTTATTTTCTATGTGCCTGTAGAAACATACTTTTTAATTTTGCATATGGCGATTTTTTCCGAAATTTTACTTTTTCTTCTAAGATTTTACCTCTTTTAAAAATTTTTTTATTTACTTTGAATTTCTTTACCGGCTTTTCACATACATATGTCTGACACTCACTCCACACTTTTATCAATTTATCAGTTTTAATGTTTAATTTTCCACTTTCAATTCTTCTTCGTCTTGCTGAGAGATTTTATAGTTTTTTCAGAGTTTTTGATTTTGGGGGTGACCAGATGCACTTTTTCCTGCTTCTTTCCTTATGCTCGAAGGACCATGAATATTTTGGCGTATTGGGTGGCCTAAATATTACTTTTGGTTAAAGATTTCTCTTTCTTATGGGGAGAAGAAAATTGAGAAATTTTTAAACCATGATAATTATAATCGCTCAGCGAAAGATTATAATTATTGGAGTTGGGAATAAATGAAAGAAATTAAGGGGGTTAATTTTCTTTCAAGTAAGTAAAGGGCAATGGTAGCTTACCGGGTATTGAGTTGTTCCGGAGAAACAAGATGGTGGGTTTGGCTTCAATTTAGGCGGCTGCCTTTTTTATTGTTGTACAACTTCTTAGTTATTTTAATAATAGTTGAAGATCGATTCAACCGTTCACGGTAAATCTAATATGCAACCTCTTTATATTATCCACGCTAAAGGTTGGATAAGTTTGACAGCTTAACTTAAGCGAGTACTAAAACTACACTGCATTACGTGGTAGAATGCAAAAGACTAATGAGACATTACAGGACTTCGCACTGGAGATTGAGCGGTTGGTGCAGCTTACTTAGCCTGGTGAGAGTCATTCATTCTTGGATCACTTCAAAACTGAGGCATTTGTAAACGGTATTCGGGATATAGATATAAAAATTGCGGTATGTACATCACAAAAGTCTACATTTGCAGAGACTGTTTCATTTGCCCTGGCCCAGGATATCGCAAGAATTATTTCAAGACCACAGACGTACAAGGTGCGAAAACTCGATATGGCTTGCGAGGATGAAAGCGAGTTAATAAAGGAACTGAGGGTCATAAAATAGTCAGTTATGGAAGCTTTAAGTGAGAAGCAAAGTAAAACTAAAGTAAAATGCTATAACTGTGGTAATTTTGGGCATGTAACAATGTAAAATCAGTGGAGAAAGAAAATGATTTTGGTGTACCTCAGGGCTCCATTCTAGGTGCTCTTTTATTTATTTTATATATTAATGACTTGAAAAAATTTTAGAAAATTGTGAAATAGTTCTTTATGCATAAAAATGAAATAGTTCTTTATGCATAAAATTAATAACTGGCTAAAAATGAACAAATTAAAATTAAATGAAAATAAATCCAAGCTAATCGAAATAAACATGAACAGTGATAAAGAATTCAAGATTAATGATGTAATAATTGAAAAAGTAGATAAAATAAAATATCTGGGGTTTGTTTTATAGATAAAGAATTAAATTTTAAAGTATATATTTGCAAAAAAATTGGAAAAAAGATCGGATCGGATTGCGGAAATAAACATTTATAATACTATTATAAAACCACATTTTGAATACGGGTCAACAATTCTGTATACATGTTGCTCGGATAATCAAATAAATAGATTACAAAAATTGCAAAATAAAGCAATGGGGTCTATATTAAAATTCAATCGTTTTACATCAATAAGATATATGTTAGATACCCTAAGATGGATGAACATACACCAAAGACTGGAATTTAACACATTAATTTTTATAAAAAAAAAAAGAAAATGGGAGAAGCACCAGATTACTTGGTAGAGCAAATTAGATATGTTGGAGATGTTCAGCCGTATAATCTACGAAATAATCAGAATTTCAGATTGCAACGATCAAATACTAGTGATACACAACGATCATTATTTTACAAAGGACTGAGAACTTACAATATGATGCCAAACAACATAAAAAATGAAACAAACAATACTATTTTTAGAAAAAAAGTTGTTGATTTTATTAAAAATGTTAATGAAAATTAGAGCTTAAAAAGAAAAATATGATGAAATGTACTTAAGTCAAATGTAATGAAAAAGTATTAAATACTACTAATAAATAATAATAATAATAATGTACAGCGTAACTGCAAAGCACCAAGAAAACGTTCAAGATCCGTTTCGCCGAAAAAAAATAACAAGAGGGCTATTTACACTATGCTAGTTGAAAAAGCAGACAAGCCGGGCACATGGCGTTTTAACATAGTAAATTGAAATTACTAAAAAAACCCGAAAATTTCATTTAAGAAAAATAAAACATTTTTCTAAAATGAGTAGTCGTTATTGAAACATAATTTTTTTTTTAAAGAAAAATTATTTTTTTTATCAAAATTTCGAAATTTTTGTTTTTTAAAAATTCACAAAAAATTAAAAAATGCAGCTAGGCTTCTAATTTTTTGCAGACATATCAAAAACGAAGCTGCAAACAAAACAAGCCATAAAAAAAATTTTAATTAATTTAAGAATTTCATAAAACGCAATATTTGTATGGGAGCCCCCCTAAGAAGTGGCGATAATGGGCAAGTATGTCTTGAGAAAATGTTAAGGACAAAAAATTAATTGAGGTCGGTCAATGTTTTTTGTTCTTAACATTACCTTTCACTTCTGAGGACTCGACAATAAATTTGGTAGTGCAAAAGAGCAATAGAAGTGTACAAACATGTGGTTACATCGATGGCAAAGAGCGCATTTTGACTATCGACACTGGTACAGGATTTTCAATTATAAGGCCTGACTTAGTGAGAGAAGCTGTCGAACCACTAAGCGGAGTGAGCTTGCGAACAGCTACAGGTGAGCCTGCTACTGTCTATGGCAAAACACGTGTGGTGTTAAAAATTGCCGATATAGTCACTTTTCATGAGTTTCTTGTGGCTGACATTGTAGACGAAGAACTGATTGGCGCAGATTTTATGATTCGTCAAAACATAAGTCTGGATATGGGAAAACACATCATGTATTTGGATGATGTTGAAATACCCCTTGATGTTTGGCATGGAAGCGAGGCTCGTGTGGGACAGCCTCTCGTTTGTACTCGTCCGAAATCGTCAGCTCGCAGAAAAGTTGATAATCGTGAAGAAGCGGTTGCTTATGTGAGACAGCTAAGTAAATTGGAAGACAGGCACTATACGGAGTCCGATAGAAGGGAAAGCATCAGTGAAGGTTGCTCATTGCAGGTAGAGCCCAGTAAAGACTGGAAAACGGCCCAAAGAATAATCACAGCCGCCCCCTGGTATGTCAAAAACGCAGATATCCACAAGGATCTCAATGTGACATTAGTAAAAACTATGATTACGAAATAGACATTAAAATATTTAAAAAGGCTGAAACTGCACCCAAATCCACTAGCTCGAAATATTTTAAATTATGGCGACCACACTCGCTTAAGAAGAAAAGACACTGCAGCACTCCCCCAATCAGATTAGCGATAAACACCTACATTTCGCACTTGTTCCTCTAAACAGCGTCAACTCAAAATTTTTCAATTTTCACTTTTTGCAATAAAACGTTAAACAGTGGCCATATCTAACCACTGTAAAAATCTCAGATCTATTTCTCTAGTATTTTGCCTAAAAAAAATGCAGTTTTATCCCCATTTGTAATATAAGAATACATATAAAAAAAAAGTTTTTTGTCTCTACTGAAAATTTATAAATTTTGAGTTGACTCTGTTTCGAGGAACAAGTGCGATATGTGAACAGAATATATTTATTATTTCATATACATATATGGAAAAAATTTGATTAATTATTGTTGGTTCATATTTAATATATAAAGATTCAATAAATTAATACTGAAAATAAAAACCAAAAAAATTTTAAAAATTAAGTTTTTGATAACTTTTTCGTATCGCCAGGGTATTACACAGTTTTTGAAGCCTCATTCCCAAGTTTATACTGAAAACCGCAAAAACTTACTCTGTTCAGTTATGCGACACCTGGTCATTAGCCAATGCGAGGTGAAACGTTAAACGCACGAAAAGCCAACAAAGAAATACGGTCTATTTGTCTTTACGAATGGATATTTTCACAACGTTGCCAGAAAAAATAAAAGACATTTGCAAACCATTTTTCAGATTCTAAACTATAACGTTGGCAAACCATTTTTGTTGATTGTGTAAAAGTGCTTTCCCATTGCTTAAATTTTTGTACGTTTGGCAATTTCAAGGTAGTGTTACCATGATTTATTAAAAAAAAAAAAATTAAAAATTATGTCGCTTAAGCTATTTTTGCAGTAAGGGTAAGGGTACGATATAATAAATTTATTTTTCATAGGTAACAAAATTATAAGTTTTTGTTTCTATTTGCAGTTAAAATAAAACCCACATTTTTTGATTTTATTCTCTCTATCAACCATTTTTTTTTGTTTTTTTTTTTTTGAGATTTGCTTTTTTTCAGAAATAAAAAGATTTTGGAAAAAAAATATGACAACACTGGGTCAAGCCGTCCAACTTCTAATAAAATTGTTTTTATTGTTATCAAAAATTATATCATCACGGGTCATTGCATGATAGGCAGGATGGCGATGAGGTTAGGATCCGACGTGTCGGATATGTGTGGGTTGTGTGAGGACCCGGAGGAGCTGGAGACGGTTGAGCACATTTTGTGCCGCTGTCCCAGGCTACAGGGCAGCAGGCTGAGGTGGCTGGGCAGCAGATTCCTAGGCGAATTAGGGGACGTCCCGGGCTGTGGGCTCGAGAGTCTGATAGGATTCGTAATGGGGATGGCCTGGTTGCGCAGCAGGAGACTGGGAGCTAACCGCACATAGGGCGGATTGGTGTTGTGTTGAGTGAGGCTTTTCTCTCGGGTTTGGTCAGAACTTCCTTTTCTCATCTATTCTTATCTATTCTTATCTTTTCTGATGCTTTTGCTGTTTCTCTTCACCTTCTTTTTCAGCTTCATAACTATAAACAAGGCATCACAATGGACCGTATTGGTCTCTGGGTGAGGGTGTGAAGGAGACTTCACACCAGCCTTTCTACCTACCTACCTACCTATCAAAAATTATTTTCGGGAATGAAATATTTATTATTAATTAGTTTGTTGAAGCTTTGATATTGTTACATGCAATTCTTATTCACTTTATGGTCTTACTTTTATAATATTTTTAGCTTTTCTAAAGTATTTGGAAAAAGTTTCCTGACGAGCTGGCCTAAGCAACCAGCGAAATGCGCATAGAAACTTGCTTTCCCACAACAATAAATTTCAGTGTTTTCATTCAAAAATTGGGATTATTAGCACATCGTTTTTATTGTTGTTATATTTTTTTAGAAAATTTAATATACCAGGAATTTCACATTAACGATGGGGTCAAAATGTTTAAAATAAATGCGGTTGACTTAAAAGAGTGTCAGTTTGGAAAGACTGAGGTAAAATTTAATTTAAATGGCAAATGTCAAAAATTAGCCTCTTTCGATTTCGTTGTTCAAAAAGCCAAATTACTGTGTTAAAAACTACCAACGACATATTCCAACTTTCCAGCACTCATGCAGTAAAAGTAGGCAGGCTGAACATCGTGATCGATGTTTGATAATTTTAGACCGATTAATATATTGTGCAGCCTGTCTAAAAGTTTTGAATTTAATTTAAAAGATCAAATGATCAACCATATTAATACTAGTAAATTATTGAGTGATTCTCATTTTGGCTTTAGAACTGGAGGGAGCACCACTAATCTGTTGTTAAGTATGACAGAATATATTAGGCAAAATTTAAATTTGAATAAAATTGTAACATTGGTATCCCTGGATATAAGTAAAGCTTTTGACACTGTTAATTATTGCACTCTAATTGAGAAACTTGCTACGAAGTTTAGGTTTTCTTCATCCTCGTGTAGATTATTGTATTATTACCTTAAGGGTCGCAAGCAGTTTGTGGGAAATCGGGATAGGATATCGTCTATAACTGAATGCTATAGTGGAGTGCCACAAGGTTCAATAATTGGGCCTTTGCTTTTCCTAATATATATTAATGAATTTGAAGAATTTATAGGCACTTCTCATTGCTAGAGCTATTTATTTGCTGATGACATATATTTGGTACTTATTGGAGATCGACAATTCCAGGATTGTCATGAGTCTGTTATTAATTATACATTATATAGGGCACTTCAATGGGCAGAATATAATAAACTTAGGTTTAATCCACAGATGTCATTGTCATAATTGCCATAATGTCATTGGGAACAAGTAATTGTTCAAATATAATAATGAATATAAAACTTGGTACAGTAAGCATACCTTGTGTGGACTCAATTGACTGTCTTGGATTAACGATTGATAAGGGTTTGACATTTGAAAGACATATCGTGAAAGTGGGGGCTAGAATAAATATGTTGCTCAGGTCGTTATATACGCTTAATTTATACCTCCCTGTAAGTGTTAAATGGAAAATATCACATGCTCTGCTCATGTCTCAGGTGCGTTATTGTTTTGAAATTTACAGTGGTACTACAGCGTTGAATTTAAGATGGATAACACTTATTTTTAACCGAATTATAAGGTTTATTTATGGACTTAGGATTTCTGATCATGTTTCTCAATATACTAGAAGTTTCCTTTATTGTTCTTTTCAAGACTTTATAAAGATAAGAGTATTAATCACATTTTTTCAAATAATAACTAACCAAACACCATCAGATTTAGTTCGTATATTTCATTTTTCCAGATCCACAAGGAACCCAACACTAATTTATCCAAGAATTACTAATTCAACGTTTGAAAGATCATTTTTTATAAGAGTGTGTAGACTGTGGAACACGTTACCTGTAGATTATAGAAGATTTAACTTTTCAAAATACGCTTTTAAACAATTATTAATGAGCTATTTTGATCACTAATGCATTTGTTGATTGGTATGTGCATTGATTCCCTAAAAAAGTTAATAGAATTAAAGTTATTTTAATATATACATTATATTTAGTATATACATTATCATATATCATTACAAAGTTGTAGCTAACTATATTAATCGTAGATGGCCTAAGGGCTCGATTAATTAATAAATGAAATAAATAAAAAAATATATTGAAGTGTTGCAATAAAACATTTCTTTAAGAGAACCATTTTTGTTTTGTTTTTATACCCTCCATCACCACTAGTGGTAAATTTGGGTATACTAAGCTTGTCATTCCGTTTGAAACTTTTTTATTATACATCTAAGATGTCATAAGGTATATATATTCTGGCTTTTTGAGTAATTCTAAGTTTATTTAGCCATGTCCGTCTGTCCGTGTTTGAAAACACGCTCACTTTCGAAAAACGCAAAAGAAAAGAACAAACTTGGTCTCAAATTGCTTGTAGTTATCCTAAGCAGGATTGAAATCCAGCAACATCGGTTCAGTAGGATCAGAACTATGAATCAAAATGTGGAACCACCACCCTAAAAAAATTGATAATTTTGATACAAAAACTAACATAAATCGTGGAATAATGCACGAATTTGCTATATACGACTGCAAATAATACTGTTAAATTTCGTGAAGATCGGTCCATAATTGACCCCATATAAACCCTACTCGTTGAAAACAGTTTAGTACGCTCAAAACCGTAATAAATAACGCTATCATACTAAAATTTGCTACGTCACAGTGTTATAGGACCAGAAATTACACTGTAAAATTTTTTGAAAATCGGTCCATAATTTACACTGGGCCCCATATTAACCCCACATATTAACGTAATAAATATTGCTATCATAATTAAATTCGGTACGGTTCAGTTTTGTAGCACTAGAAATCACACTGCTAAATTTCGTGAAGATCGGTCCATAATTAACCCTAGACCCAATATAAACCCTACTCCCGGAAAACAGTTTAGTACGCCTTAAACCGTAATAAATAATGCTATAACAATTAAATTCGGTACGATACAGTTTTGTAGCACAAGAAATCACACTGCTAAATTTCGTGAAGATCGGCACATAATTAACCCTAGAACCTATATAAACCCTACTCCCGAAAAACAGTTTAGTACGCCTAAAACCGTAATCAATAACGCTATCATACTTAATTTGATACGTCACAGTTTTATAGGGCCAGAAATCACACTGTAAAATTTGTTGAAGATCGGTTCATAATTTACCCTAGGCCCCATATAAACCCTACTCTCGCAAAACAGTTTATTGCGCCTAAAACGAAATAAAGCCCACTTTGGGAAAATAATTAAATTCGTCTAAAACCATAACAGATATAGATATTTCGGTAAAATTTTTTCCAACTTGGATTCATATGGCCAGAAAAAAAATATCGTGCAATTTTGTAAAATTCACTGTTAACGCTGAAACTAATTACTCTGCTGTATTGAAATTTATTCTAATTTATTCTTTGTAATACCAGAAATCAGTCTTTAGAATTTTCGGATGATTGGTCCATAATTTACGATAGGTCCAATACAAATTACCCTCCTAAAAATCATTTTAGTTCGGCTAAAAGTTCATGATATTTTACTCAAGCCAGTTCAAAGTTCGAACAAGAAACGCATAAAACCGCAACTAATTTTAATGTTGGAGTTCGTTTTTATGAAGCTTAGTTAATAATATATATATATGTATATGTATTTATCATATAGAGCCACTGTCGGTGGAGGGTATCAAAGATTCGGCACAGCCGAATATAGTACTATAACTTATTTTTTTAGTATAAAAATTTGCAAATATGAACAGAGTCGGAGCACTTAACTATAAGCTATGGTTAAATTTATTTGTAATTTAGTCTTTATGTTTTTACAGATTGCTCCCGATTATCTCAAAAAAATAAAGAATATAAAAAAGATGAAGATTTTGAAGACCCAAATACAATTGAAAAAGTTGATATTAAGGAAAAAACTGACGATCTGACCAGTGATTCTAAAAAAGATATTAGCTTTGAAAGCATTTCCGCATCTGAAATCACAAATAATTCTACAAAACGACTCTTTTCTGATATAGATGAAGATGAAAGCGATGAAATTGATGATACTAAAAAGAAGAAAAAAAAGGATCTTGAAAGTATAAAAGACGGGAAACAAAATAATCTACGTTTTCTCAACAGAGTAGATAAAAATTTTAAACAGACCAATAATTCCAAAAATTCTACAACTACTACTAATAAAAATTCTTTTTTATGCGAAAAAGATGAATCTAAGAACAAATTTCATGAAACCGATTTAGAAGACGACGATTCGAAAAGTGATCCACTATATAATGGAGGATTGAAAGTTCCGCCTTTAAAAATTGTTATTCCTCAACAAAGTTGCGCAATTGACAGCGAAGGAAATGGGTCACGTACGGGTAAAATTAATATATCAAGAAATGCCGCCCTACCATATGTTGTAAGTTCTAGTAGTGATTCAAATGAGCGGGATGCATCAGTTTCAAATACAAGTCCTCGAGATAGTCCAATAAAAATTAATCTTTCCTGTGGAGTAGGAGATGATAAAAATACTAAACTAATGAATGAAGAGAAAAATTTAAGAGTATTAAGGAGTGCTCATCGTGTTGGCTTAACTACTCAAGATAGAAATTCTAACAATTCCTCTCCACAAATTCCTAGTAATTCTCCATCACCTGCATCTTCCACAACAAATGATTTAGTTGAGGGAAAGATATCTTATTCTAATGCGAATAACAGTCCAACTCACCAAAGCACATCTTTTGAAAATGATAGCATAGTAAACCTTCCGAGTCCCTCTACATCTTCCACTTCATCTTCAAGAGAAACCATGGGCAATATTACTGAACTACATCCTAGAAAAAGGAAAATTAAATCAAAGAATGATGAAGTCAAGACAACGAATACATGTAATAATACCAATAACGATCCGATTTTATGCACGGATTCTCATCCTCATGACATACCATTTACAAACTGTTTTCAAATGTATATGGCAATTAGAAAACAGGTAGAAAGAAAATGGAAACATATTTTTAATGTTAAGCCAAGACCACCACAAGGATTTAACGAATATTTAATTAACAAAAAAGAATATATTTTATATCTCCGACAAAATAAAAACTGCCCAGAGATACCAAAAACAATTTCCTTAAAAATGAGAGAAATCTTTTTGATTCAGCAAAAAGAAAGATTTGATCTTTATCAGCGCCATACCGTTGAAAAAGAGAAACTTTGCTTAAATGTAGAACAGGAAATTATTAGAATCCACTCTAAAGCAGCAAGAAGTATGTCATATCAGTCTTTTCCTTTTTCCGTATGTACCTATATTAAGGACGAAGAGGTCTACAATATGCTAACACCTGAAATAGACGATAAAGAAAAAAATGCTCGATGCAGATTTAATGGAAGATTACTTTTAAGCTGGCTTCAAGACGTTGATGATAAATGGGAAAAGATTAAGGTAACAAAATTTATAGTAATATAACCAGATAAATAGATTGTGTTGTGAGGATGTATGTATGTGTGTAAAGTTAGGTCCGTCAGTTAGCTTCGTTTTGTTGCCTATCAAGTTTCCTGTACACAAGCAACTTGTTTAAACATAGTTCCCACTCAAAGACTGTTAAGACAACAATATGGATGTTTTTTTTTTGGCAAAAATAAATAATTTCGGATAAAAAAAAATGGTAATTTTGAATAAGTAATAAAACATATATTTTTTTAAAGAATTTGGCCAGAAAATGAATTAAAATTAAAAAAAGGGTACTTTCAGAAGCCGAAAATGAATCAAAATCAAAATGGTGCCCTAATATGGACTTATAGGGTTAGGTTAGGTTAGGTTAGGTTAGGTTCCATGGGCAGCCATCGAGAGACAGCTCACTTGGGTCCTTAAGCGGTCCCTTTGTGATACCCAGCGCCAATGCCCATCCCGAAGAGCAGTTAATCAGATGGCGTCACTGCAAGGTTGAGCCAATTCGTCTTCCTAATGAAGATCTTAGCAATCTTAGTTCTATTATTTTACAAATGGCGATAACAAAATATTACTAGATTAAACATATTTTGTTTGCATCTTAAACATATTATGAGTACATGTATAGAGAGTTATCATGTTATGGCTATTAAATATCATTAAATGGTTGTGAAGAATATAATATGTTTTCAAAGTTATTATTAATAATATTTGTTATAAAAATGATTATTTTTCAGTGAACCATACTCAAATTTATAATTACGATAAACATTGAAATGTTTACAGTAATATGGTGTGTTAGGAGTTCATCCTTCTATTATTTTCCAATTGTATTTACTATGCGGAACAATTGAAACAAGAACCCTTCAATCCGAATTTTATTTAAATTGTTTTGCCACACACATCGCAACACTTGGTTTGTTCATTTTTGTGTACTAACTACAACACATGCATACCAAATGCTACCATGTGAGGTTTCCAATTACATTAGTTAAACACTCTATGCTTAGTATTCATGCACTGTATGAATACCCTTCAGTATGTACACACTACAGTAACTATAATATTGTTGATATTAAAAAAAAACAATATTTTGTGTACGCCAACAATATATTGTTACAATAAACATAATGTAGTGTGCCGTAACCATGCCCAGCCATATTTTTTTTCTGCGTGTAGTTGGAAGTGTGATTACCGCCACAGTTACTACATTTTTTTACGTTTGGGTCGTTTTTAGACTTGTCGCACAGAACTGTATCATGATTTTTCATGCTAGTCAAAGCTATATGTAAATGCTTACCGAATTTAAATGTCACGTAACGGAACGTCTCAATCTGTATAAATTGTAAATCAGTTGTAAATCCGTGATGGCCTGCTTGTATATTAAATTGAATGCGGGTATTGTCGCTCTTTTTTTTTTGGTTTTTCCAGTATATCTATGGACTTTCGACAAAACGACTTACAATAGATGTACAAAATAAACAAATGCATATGCACATACAATAGAAATGAGAAATATATAAAAGGCTTTAAATGGTTACAAAATATTGTTTTGCCTATGCACATTTACAAAATAATATATGTAAAAAAAAAATTGCTCCACAGAATTAGGCGGTGGTATTCCAAATATGAAGGAAAAAAACAACAATGAATTGTTTGGTGGGAATTAAATATAATGTCGTTTATTTTGGTTTATGCTCACCGCTTTGATTGATGGTTAACAAACAAGTAAAGTTAGATTTTTCATGCTAGTCAAAGCTAACGTTAAAAACACAATAGGTACTATTTATATTTTTTTATTCTTCTTTTTGTTGTACTTCAAGTTATAGCAAAGGGATATTTTTGACGTTTAACCAAAGCTAGCGAGTAATAAATTCATTTAACCGTTAAAATTCAAATTCAGAAATACAAATTCAGAGATACAAAAAATGCAAATATGGCACTTATAAACCCAATTACATAATTAATACAAAATGTTATAATCAAGTATACCGGCAATATATAATACGATAAAATACATTAGTGTTCAAACCGTGTTTGGACAACATTTATTTTTAATATTGCTTTTTCTTTGTGAACTTTCTTATGACGCCAAATCCTATTTTCTTAAAGCAATACTGCCAATAATGTAGCTTCCGGCATTTTTAACAATAAAACAAATAAAGCACAAATCTAAAAAGTAAGGTGTTTCCTCGTGTTTTCGAATACCCTAAAATCGGGTGATTTTGAGAACAGTATCAAATCTTCTTCGCGATTTTCAAACCAAGTGGTTTTTAGAACGGTACTGTAAAAACTTTTTAATTACAAAAAAAAAAAAAAAATTAATTAACAATTATTCTTTTCTTTTTTTACAGGAATCAATGCTGCTGCGGCACCATAACGAAGCAGAGAGTTTGCATGCTGTGCAAATAATGGATTGGGAAACTGCTTTAAAGAAATATGAACTTTGTGATCTAAATTCGCAAATAGTTGTAGAGAGTGATCATGTACCAATAGTTCACGTTAGTGACGACTTTGATTTATTACCAGCTTAAAATAGCTCAACATAAATGCTATCATAACAAAGTAGAAATTTAAAAATAAAATAAAAACTTCGTTTTTGAAATATGAATATAAATTAAACTGGTAAAACCATTTTTTTTTAATATACATTGCGAATCGCTTAAATAAGGAATTTATTTATTAACTAAACGCGGTCAAAACCCCCAGTTTTCCAGTTATTCTTCAAACCGATTTTTTTTTGCCTCGACTCATTCGACAGAATGGAATATTTTAGTTTTTAATAAAAAAAGAAATTAGTGTGGTAAAATGGTCCTTTAAATATACACTGTCAATCGCTTAAATAAGTAGTTTATTTATTTATCTTGGAATAATTTTAAACAAATTGTTCACTTGGAACAAGCACATTAATTCTTTATCTTGAAAAATATTTGTGATGCTTAGAACATTGTACCCTACACAACATCTTACACCTTTCAACACTCGTGTGCTTCTAGCTTAAACTTTTATAACGCCGCAGCTTCTATATGGTTGTGAAATTTTTGCCTATTGTAATTCAGAATGTAAGAGGAGATTATTAGTAGCGAATAATGCGATCCTAGGTTATGTATACCGTATTAAGAGATATGATGGAACCTCTGAGTATTCTAAGTCTTTGTACGCAGTTAACCTTATGGACCTATTAGGATAAGATCATTAATTCTAATCCACCACAGAGCCAACTTATTTATTTGAACGGCTTCCATTTGCACGATCCAATAGAGGAAATACTTTTATACAATTCCGATATCGAACCCTAATCTCTAGATTGCAATTTTTCATTAATACTATTACCCAACTATTACAAAAGTGGTATTTTTATGGAAAAAAATGTATTGTTTGGGAAAAAGCGATTTTTGATTACAAAAACAACTTTTTAATTTAAAAGAATTATATTTTCATATAAAAATATATGTAATATTGCTGTCGGTCGTGCTCGTTGAGAACAGACGTGTTTATTTAACTCGGCATACGATATTTTTTTTAACATAAATTTGTCTTAATAATATCAGCGAATTGGACGCTCTAATTGAGTAATTTTTAATTTAAATTATTTAATATAAAAGTGAACAAGAGATTTAAAAATTATTCTTATTAAAAAAGAAAAAAAAAATACAAGAAAAAATATGTATTTAGGAGCATACATACATATTATCTGTGCAAAAAATTATATTTATTTTATTTAATTTTACAACAATATAATTAATAATAAGAAGAGCACAGTAAACAGTAAATTATATGAATAATTAAAAGACAATAAGACAAAACTAAAGAAATGCATATGTTTTATATGTTATGAAATATTGCTTTAATAATCATTTTCTTGTTATCAATATTTAGTTCGGAGTTTCTGCTTATAAGCGGATACAATATTCTCGTAAATTTGTTGATTTTGTTTACCAGATATGAAATGTGATGGTTAAAGTTTAGTTTGGTATCGAGTATTACTCCTAGGTACTTAACGTTATCTTCCCACTGAATGTCATGGCTTAAGAATTGGAGAGGGCTTTGAGGAATAAAGCACTCTTTGCATAGTATATAACTAGTATGCCGACTGGTGAGAACGTTCTCTTTTTTTTATAACTCTCATCACACATATAGGTTCTGTGTGAATTCAACACACTTAAGAACAATAAAAACAAAACAAAATTTGAAAATTTATTGAACTAAGAAAATTTTATTTTGGAAAAAAAAATTGTTGCCACATTCTATACGATTTTATGCAACTATGTTTAGTGGTGGAAATAGTTTTATACACCAATACATTTGAAAAAAATCTTACTAATACAAACATAAAAATGTACCACTGACAGTTGAGTTATGTACCTGTCAAAGAGTCGGCATACTAGTTGTATACTATGACTCTTTGCGTTTTCTCGTAAAATAAATGGCCTGGGTTTTCTCAGGATTTACTAAAATATTCCATTTATTGAAATAAATCTGTAATTCGAATAGAGCTGATTGTAAGCTTGATTTAACATTTGTTGCAAAGGCATCTGAGCAGAGTGTTGAGGTGTCATCTGCAAATATTGATGTGACACAGTCGGGAAACGTTGGGATGTCCGAAGTGAAGATGTTGTATAAGATGGGCGAGAGACAAGACCTTTGGGGCACCCCGCAGTTATATTTATTTCTTGTGAATAAGTATTACCAAGGTAGACTTCGAACGACCTGTTAGAAAGGAAGCTTGGATTATTTTTATAACCTCTATGGGGAAGTTGAATCTGTTCATTTTAAAAATGAGCCCGTTATGCCAACCGAGTCAAATGCTGATTTTATATCTAAGAGGACCATTCCCGTAGATAAGCCATTCTGGAAATTATTTTTTACTAGTTTTCTGATTTTTAATAACGGTTGTGAGGTGTTGTGTTCCCTTCTGAATCCATATTGTTGGGATGGAATAATACTGTCAATAAATAAATATCAATAAATTCCACTAATTGTTTTTTAATTATTTTTTCCAGTACTTTGCTTATAGAAGAAAGCAAGCTAATTGGTCTAAACGAATTTGACGAATAAGGCAGTTTGTTTGGCTTAAGAATAGGAATTGTTTTAGACAATTTCCATTATTGGGGAAAATAGCACAGCTTAAGGCATGCATTAAACATTGTTGTTAGGTAATTGATACCTTTAATTGGTAGATTTTTCAGGCACTTATTGTTGATACTATCTAGCCCGGGAGATTTTTTTATTTTTAAGACTTTTTTAATATATCAATAGTTTTTCCCCGTGGGCTTGGATTTAAGGATCGAATATGTTTAACGACGTCTTCCACCTCACTAAAGGCTAGATTACACTATTATACTTTGTATTAATACATGTCAAAAACTCAAGTAATATGACAAAGTGTGATAGTGTGAATGCAATGTGTCACAAGTATTACGAAAAAAATTTGACATCCCATACGACTTCATCGTTTTTTGAAATTTTTCTAAACGCTAATACTTTTCATTAGATCAGGGTTGCATTTTAACAAAAGCATGTTCATGTGTGATAGTGTGACTACAAACTATAATGTTACATTAGATTTTTTGACAGTCACAACAAAACTCATTAGATTTCTATCTCACAAAGTATTATGGAATACGTAAGAAATGTGTGATAGTGTAAACTAGCCTTAAGATGTGTTGAAACAGTATGATTTAATTAAAAAGTTTGGGCCAACAATTCACTTTTATCCTGTTGTGTGAAACAAACAACGTTGTTGTGTTTTAGGGTTGGGATACATTTGGATTTTCTTTTGAGTATCTTCGACGTTTTCCAAAAGGCGGATGAAGATTTATCTGAAGTAGACAGCATGTTGTTCCATGAAATATTTCTGAATTTGTTAATTTCTGCTGCAATGTTTTTGTTTAAACGTGACATTTGTTGGTGGTCATCCAAGTCTCTATAGCGCTTCCAGTTTCGCCTAAATTAATTTCTTATTCATATCATTGATTTAATGTTATTGGGCAACGGTTTGATTGTAGGGTTTATACTTTTTTTGGGTACGCTGTCATCAATTGCCATTTTTTTGGTGTTACTGAACAGATTAACCATATTATCGACTATGCTACTATTTGTTATTCCTGTTATATCTTCCGGCGCTGGGAGATTTCCATTAATATATTTAGCAGTGTTTAAAAAACTTAAGTCAAAAGTCGCAAAATTTTAACTTTTCAATGCTTTTACTTTTCTCTGCTTTTTAAAATCAAACATTGATTCTGTTAAAACTTATGAAAACAATAGGCAGTTAAAAAAATCAAAATCACAAGCAGTGTCTTTGCTTTTGAAAGTTATCAGAAGTCGCAGTCCCAAAAGCAGGCAGTCTTTTAAGGCCGTGTCAGATACAACTTTGTCGCTTTGCGTGACGTTTCTACCTTTGGCAGAAAAACGCAAAGCAAAAGGTGTATGCCACAATGAAAACTTTGACAACACACACGCATTGTTTGTTTACTTATAAAAAAGGTTGGTAATTTGTACATTTAATTATTTGTTACAAAAATTAAAGTTAAAAAGTTAATTGGACGGTTTTTTGGAATTGAATTTGGCAAAAAAAATTAAAAAAAAAGAAAATTATACTAGCCAATTGTAAAAGATGAGAGTTGGCTAACTTTTTGCTTCGCTCCGCTTTGAAAGTACTTTATGTGACATGTTTCGTATAAGTATGTATATTTTATCTTAGATGTCAAGGTTAGGTTAGGTTAGGTTAAATGGGTAGCCGTCACGAAGACGACTCACTTGGGTCCTTATAGCGGTCCCTTTGTGATACCCCCAGCCAGTGACAAGGGTCAGCCAGTATCCACCAGACTATTCCCCAGAGGTCACCGCAGTCTCGAACCACCCCGATTCCCTGCAGAACAGGTAGATCGATTTCAGTCCCGCATTGGACAAATCGTCCAGACATGGCAATTCCGGTCTCCCAAAATGCCTCAACCTAGCGCCCGCCAGTCCAGGGCATTGGCAGAGGAAGTGAAACACCGTCTCCTCCTCCTCCACATCATGACAACTCCTGCAGTAGTCATTGTACGCAAGACCCATCCTCCTAGCATGAGTCCCTATCACCCAGTGACCCGTGATGACCGACATCACTGTCCTTATCCGATCCCTGCGAAGACCATAGGCCCACCGCCCCCAGTCTCATAGCGGAAGTCAAGGCCTGTTGTTCGGCCATGATATCAATCGGCAACCAGTCTAACATAGTAAACAGTGCCTTTGTCGGTGTCGAGCGGAGTGATCCCGTGATCATCAGCGCAGCCAACCTATATACTTTCCCAAGCATCCTGCAGTACCGTCCCCTTTCCATGGCAGGCCACCACACTATGACCCCATAGAAGAGAATCGGTTTTACCACCGCTTCAAAGATCCATTCGACACCCTTGGGGCCCAGGCCCCAGCTCCTGCCCAAGGATCTCTTGCAGGTGTATAAGGCCACAATAGCCCTATCAACCCTCGTCTGAACGTTGAGTTCCCATGATAGTTTGCTATCGAGAATTACGCCCAAATATTTGGCACTGTTCGAGAGCCTCAGCTCCGTGCCGTTCAGCCTAGGAAGCCTAAAGTTGCCAACCTTGTACTTCCTGGTAAAGAGTACCAACTCAGTTTTCCGTGGATTGACACCAAGTCCACAGGAAATGCTCCAAGAGCTTAGAATCCGCAATGCAGATTCCATACAATGGGACAGTGTGTCCAGGTGTTTACCCGCGACCGCCACCGCCACGTCATCCGCATACGCGACGGTTCTTATCCCCAATCTGTCGAACCGGCACAGCAAAGTGTTCACCGTCAGGTTCCACAGTAGAGGGGACAGAACCCCACCTTGCGGGGTGCCCCTGTGCACAAATCTGCAAACATCGGTAGCACCCATCGTGGATTCAATGATCCTATTATCGAGTAAATTACCAATAAATCCACAAATTGCATCGTCAACCCCAACCTCTCTCATCGACTCCAAGATGGAGTTGGGTTTGACATTATTGAAAGCTCCCTCAATGTCCAGAAAGGCCACAAGTGAGTATTCCCGAAATTCAAGGGATTTCTCAATGTAGCCGACCAGTGAGTGGAGCGCCGTCTCCACAGACTTGCCCTTGGTGTAGGCATGCTGCGATGAAGAGAGCAAATGTCTAGGAATAGACATCCTCAGATGAATATCAATGACCCTTTCCAGGGTCTTGAGAAGAAATGACGACAGGCTGATTGGCCTGTAGTCCTTAGGTCCGGTGTGGGATGTTTTACCCCCCTTTGGAATGAAAACAACCCTACATCTAGTCCATCGGATGGGAACGTACGAGAATCTAATACATTCCGTATAGATAGCGGACAGCCAAGGAATCAGAAGCCCCGCGTTCTTTTGAAGGTCGGCCGGAATAATACCGTCCGGACCAGGAGCCTTAAAGGAGTCGAAGCTCCTTATCGCCCAATTGAGCCTATCATAGCACAGAGAAATGGACACTGGTCCAGGCTCTGATAAGCAGTTGATCTTCCGTGGTGTTGGAAGGGAATTGCCAGGAAAGTGCGTGTCAATTAACACCTCCAGCGTCTCCTGACTATTCGTAGTCCAGCTACCATCAGCTTTCTGAATGTAGCTAGGGACAGCCGGGCAAGAAGCCATTATTTTGCGCAACCGGTTTGTCTCAGAGGATCCTTCCACGCCACTGCAGAAGTTCCTCCAGGCATTCCGTTTCGCCGATCTAACCAAATTCTTGAACCTATTCAATGCCGACTTATAATCCGCCCAGTTTCCCAGACGTTTAGCCATATTGAATAACCTACGACAGTCTCTGCTAGACTGTGCAATCTCAGGGCTCCACCATGGTGGCTTGCCCCCCTTCTTCCTAACCACTGGCCTACAGGCCAGTGCCGTTGCCTGTCGCAGTGCCCCCGATAGGAATTCCACTGCCATTTCAGTCTCCGTAACGCCACTAATGACAGGGACTGAGCCCAGAGAATCAGCGAGTAGACTAGCCTGATAGTCCCACCTCGTTCTCCTCCTATTCACAAAAGTACACACCCCCAAGGGGGGTGGACCCAATTGAAACTCAACATACCTGTGGTCCGAAAAAGAACAGTCATCTGAGACCGCCCAGTTACTTATCAAGTCGGAGTGTTCCGAGCTGACCAATGTCACATCAAGAACCTCCTGCCTATTAGCTACAATGAACGTAGGTTCCGCGCCTATGTTTGCTATTTCTAGATTACTGCTACAGATAAAAGAAAATAGCGACTCACCTCTAGTGTTGGTGTTGGAGCTGCCCCACGTGATGTGGTGCGCATTAGCGTCAGCACAGATAACCACCGGGGTACCCATGGAGCCGGCTTTGGCTACCAAGCCACGAACAAGCCTATTAGGTGGCTCATTGTCCTGGTCATGCGCCATATAGCCCGATACGATCCAGGTCGATATGTCGCCCATCTCTAGGGTCGCTGAAGTTGTGTCTCCATCACTGAAATCAGAAAGAATGAAGATATCCAGCGTGTTTTTAGCCAAAATACAAGATCTAATTTTACCTGTTGCTTTGGCATATAGGAGCTTATAGCCCTTGAGGTTTAATCCGCAAACCCGATCCTTGTGGATCCATGGCTCTTGGATCATTATTAGCTCCTCCTCTCTCTCTACCACCCGGAGGAGCAGTGCAGCGGATGCTGCCTTAGAGTGGTGAAGGTTTATCTGTGTCACCTTCACCATGTCCAGTATTAACGACCGTGACATTGGCGTCCTCCTGATCTGATTCCAGGAGGGCGTCCTCATCAGCCAATTCACCCATGCGTTAGATGTCAAAGCGAATCGGTAACGCAACGCGAAGCAAAAGTTTTATCTGACATGGCCTTTAGTTTTGTACATTTTTAACAGAAAAATATTCTCTTTTCTCTTCTGTTTTTTTTTTACATTTATACCAGGGATTTCCAAAAATTTTTTGGTTGTGAAGTAGTGAGTACCAGAGAGTAAAAAAATTGAGAGAATGCATTCATTTACACCCGAAATAAAATGTTAGTAATATATTTTATAAGTTGTATAAAAAATTGTGTGGATAAAAAATTTGTAGCAATTCTTTACCAATTCAATGTCGCTGATTTTAAAACTGCACTTTTTTTATTCGGAAGCTTTTTGACTCTAAATCAGTTTCAAATATCTTATCAAACAATTGTAAAAAAATTAAAGATTTTTATGTTTTAAAAATTCATAAAAATTAAATATTGCACACAAATCACAGCTGATAGAAAAAAAAGTGCAGTTTTAAAATCAGCGACATTGAATGGGTAAAGAACTGCTACAAATTTTCTATCAACACAAAAAATGTTTAATTTTGTTCCCTTGTGTTATACAACTTATAAAATAAAATCTTCTAAATTTATACTTTAATGGCAGTTTCGTAATAGTAGAATGCTTTTCAAATGGGATGAACTCAATTTATTACGTTGCTTGGAACAAAAAAATGTTAAGTCCGAAAAAATTTGTTCGCATAGGTAAGTAGTGCCGAATAAAGAGAGGCACTTAAATGAATTTTTTTTTTAGTTCAGGATAGAACTCGCCATCCAAATCTTTCCAGAACTCTACAATATTATTTTCGTCTGGAGCATTTACTTCGCTTCGTAGTATGATTAGTTCTGATTGAATATCAAATTCGTAGTTGCTTACATCGCAACGAAAAGGGTTTTTGAAAAGATCTAATAGCGGTTGTAAAATTACAAAATCTTTAAACAAAAATATGTATTAGTAGTGGTATACACAAGTGTGCATAGGGATGCAACATCGTTCCGAAAAACATCGATATTTAAAAACATCGATGTTTCCACGATAAGTATCGATGTTAAAAAACATCGGTACAAACACGATACATCGATGTTTTAATTTTTTTTCTTATTACACTATGCGACAGTCAAAATCGGGATGGGATGAAACCAACGGGGAATGTTATACCGGTAAAAAAGAAGTTATACGTGTCCCGGCGTTTCGCTGGGTCACGTCTAGGAATCGAGATATATCGATTTGAAGTTAGTAACTATCATATAGGGGAAATTGTGACCTTTGGTGGTCTTTTTTTTGACATAACTCGAGAACCACCAGTCCGATTTTGTTGAATCAAAATGAGTAACCTTCACTTAATTGTGAATAAAAGCGAAACGCGTCCATCGATTTTCATGATCTATGTCTCATTTTGTTTAAAGGTTATGTGACTTTACGTGAAAGTAATAGGAATTGACACTTTTTTTTACCGTTTTGGATTTTTTATGAATTAAAAATAAAAAAATTAAATTTTTTAGGCAAAAAATAATTTTTTTCTTCATACATTTATTTATAACTGCGAAACTTATGTAGCGAATGTAGCGAAACGTTGTATGAACAGATTAAAGGAATTGTAGCTCCTAATTTTTTTAAATTTGTTTCAGCAAAATCGGACTAGTGGTTCTCGAGTTATGTCAAAAAAAGACCACCAAAGGTGACAATTTCCCCTATATGATGGTTACTAACTTCAAATCGATATATCTCGATTCCTAGACGTGACCCAGAGAAACGCCGGGACACGTATAACTTTTTTTTTACCGATATAACTTTCCCCGGTAGTTTGAACCCTTCCCGATCACTGACCCCTACCATTTGTCTCACAGTGTTATTATTGAAAGATTTAATATGTACCCAACAAAGAAGTCAGTTAAGTAACCTTTTGAGGAATTTTCTTGACAAAATGACATGAAATGCAAAGTATTTTAAAATAAATATTATATAATTTCAGTAAAAAAAAATAAAAACATTTTAATTAAAAACTTCATGGAACTTAGCGCGTGTACTTTTTTAACAATAGCAAAAAACTAAAAATGCCATTCTTAATATTTTTCCATGCCCTACGCGATTTTACCTTGGGAGAACTGATATTTGCAAAAAATTAAAAAAGTTATAACCCTATTACACAGTCTCCAAAATTGTTTTACCATTTCTTTAGTTTATAAAATGATGCATATTATGCAGGTATGTACATACATACATATGTATGTACGTACTTTGTACACGCCGAGATAAAACATGTTTAAATATGGTAACCTCCAAAAAAAATATTTTTAAAGAAAATTTTGAACATATTATGTTTAATTTTACCATATTATTGTTACCGACAACCATATTATTGTTAAATTAGTCCTCCATCAAGAAGCCACAACCATATTATGATTGTGCTTCGTTGTGTATTGGTTGTCGATGACAATAATTTGGTTAAATTAACCATTTATGTTTACAATTTTATTTAAAAATAGTTTTGCTGAAGGTGACCATATTTAAACATGTTTTTTCTCTAGGTGTACGGCTATACTTTGAAATACACTTTTTCATATTTTTAAATAAAGGGTTTAATTGAAAAAATAAAAATTTAAAATGGTAAAAATATTATGAAAAAAATTTAAATAAATGAAAATATTAAATAGACGATACGATGACGATGTTTTTTTTTTTTTTGTTTTGACGGCGATGTATCGCCGATGTATCGTCCATCAAAACATCGATGTTAACATCGGTGCTTATGAACAATACATCGATGTTTTCTAAACATCGATGTATCGTTTGCATCCATAGCTGCCAGATTTGACGATTTATCGTCATTTTGACGATTTTTAGGTACAAAAACGGTCTATTGACGATGGGACGATTTATACCCTGAATTTGACGATTTTTCAAATGAAAAATTTGGTTCAAATTTACAAATCTTTTTAATATAATTTCACATTTTTTTTACTTATGCTAGTCCCGCGAAGCTCTTCGCTTGTCTGCAGGAGACTAGAGTCTCTGGCGGGAATCGAACCCGCAACCCCGGCACTGATAGACTATCTCACTACCAGCTAGCCTACCGGGGCACCCGTTTGTTTATTTGCATTATTTGATTGGCAGTAATTTTCATGTCTTAAGCCCAGTACTCTGTTCAAATCTGTGAAAAATGTTCAGCAACATCTATTATTTAATACGAAAAATTTGACACGTATCAATGCTACCTATCTCGAGAGTTTGCAAAATTTTAAGCTTTTAATCTTTCAAAAAAAAAAAAAAAAAAAAAAATGCGTATATAAACAAAACCTACATGTATTTTACTAAAAAGTGGTTTTTTAATAAAAAATTAAATAAAATAGAAAGTAATTTTCAAAATAAATTGCTGCTTGCTGGTAATCTTCTTTCACACAATTTATTACATTGGTTTACAGCCAAAAAATACCAAGAACGCCACATGCCTAGATAAGTTAATTGGGACCTCCTGAACACGAAAAACGCTGTAATTTTTTTTTCTAAGTACCGTTTTTTAGATAACGGTACTTTTGTGTTTTTCGGTGTATGGTCCCACTTGTGGAGCCCAGCCGATCGAGATAAATGGCATATCGTTGCAAAGGTAATTTAATACCTTTTTTGTCGATATACCGCAAATTTCTTTTTGATAAGAACTGGCTGAGTTATGTATGGTACTTCAAAATTCAAAATTTGCCTATTTTTACGTTTTTTCAAAATTTTTCATTTTTATTTCGTTTTTTTTCTACGTAATAGTAAATATCTGGAATGTTTTATTTTTTTACCTAATAGTTTATTTAATTACCAACATTTTAAGTGTAATTTGAATTAAAATTAAAATCGGATGAAAAATAAAGTTTTTATTAAGGATTTTGTGGAACGACAATATTTTCATCTTCATTGCTCACACACTATATTCGGCGTAAATTCAAAAAATTTAAATTAAAATGACGAGCGACTTGAACTGTTGCGTTTTTTTTCGGATGGATCTTCGTGAATGAGGAACCAACAATAGTCCACCATCATTTCTTCGTCCCACCAGCCTTTGTAACGTCTCTCGATTTCTTCCATTTCTTGGTGAAATCTTTCACCTTGTTCATCACTTTCGGAGCCCAAGTTCGTGGGGAAAATATCCAAATGACTGAATAAGAAGTGTAATTTAGGTGTCATATTTGAACCTAAAGGTTAAAAAGAATAAATTTTAAAATGATAACGGCCTTTTTGATATACATGTTTTCACTCAACGCTTACCAATGGGTTTGAGTGGGACCATACACCGAAAAACACAAAAGTACCGTTATCTAAAAAACGGTACTTAGAAAAAAAAATTACAGCGTTTTTCGTGTTCAGGAGGTCCCAATTAACTTATCTAGGCATGTGGCGTTCTTGGTATTTTTCCAAATTAAAAATTTGTAAAGCAGTGTTATAAACTTTATTTACAGCTGTCAAAATTCCGTATGAAATAAAGAGCATTTGCTTTATTTCACAGTTGTAAAAAAATTTTGCCAGAAACATTTCGCAACTTTTTTACAAAATGAACAGAGTACTACTCTATCAACATTATTTCATAGATATTCCGTACACTTTTTTTTCAAATGAGTTTCGACAGCAGAGTACCAGGCTTTAGATGTTCATCATATAAAATACGATTGTTTTTTTTTAGCACGATGCATATTCTTTATTACAGGCATTTTACAACCACTCTCTTTAGACTGGGTTCACATTCGACATTGTTTTGCATATGTAAACAAAACCCACATGTATTTTACTAAAAAGTATTTTTTAAATAAAAAATTAAGTAAAAATAAAATTAAATATTGATGAAAACCTGTTACCGGTTGTGTTATTTATGTTTTGCAGTTCTCATTTTAGTATTATGTTTAAACTTTTTTCATTTGCTTAAAATTCCACGTGAAATAAGTGCAGCTTATATTATTTCGCAGTTTAAAAAAAAATGTTGCTAGAAACATTTCGCAACTTTTTCACAAATTAAACAGAGTACAACTCTATCAACATTTTTTCATAGAAATTCCGCACAAGTTTTTTTCATATGAGTTTTGACAGCATTTCACGTGAAATGTTGAACAGAGTACTAACTAGGCTTTAAGCAGGATTTTCGACGTGAAAAATAAGCGTTTGATATTTCTTGGTTTTAGTTTATTCTCTTACTTTTCTTATGAATTCCAATACTTTAAAAAATGTTTGGTTGTGTTACTTCAATTATAAGTTGCTAAACGAAAATTTTTATTTAATTTAAAAAACAGGCAGAATATATTAAAATTTTATTAGAAACGGAAACTAAAAATAACAATTCATTTTTAAAACTTATAAAAAATTAGTGGTTTTTTACAATGACGATTTTTGTGCCGATTTAGCTTAGTCAATTTGACGATTTTGACGATATTTTCCTCAAAATTTGACGTTTTTTGACCAATTTTATCTGGCAGCTATGTTTGCATCCCTAAGTGTGCCTAGAAATGGTCTATTTATTCAAAAATAAAATAAATTACATGAGAATTATAACGTGAAAAAGTTATTTTAGCAAAAAGTTAGGGTATTCATAGTGGTAAGTAAAATAGAAAAGGTATTCACGTTGTTGGGTTACGCATACTTCAAACATCTGTGCATTCATTTTAATTTTTGCTAATGGTATATCATATTTTTTAACAACGTACCAAATGCGAACCTGAGTGCCTGCAAAAATGTAGAAAGTCATTATAACAGGTCAAAGTTATGTACGTTAAATAAATACCATAAATTAGTAAGGTTAACTCTTTGGACTCGGTCATATAATTGTAGCATAAAAAAGTAAGCAATAAAAATAGTGTCAAACAATAACGCTTCATTAATACATCAATAAAACACATCTTCTTACCCAAAAATTTTACCTGCTGTCACATTTGCTTTTATGTGTATAGGTTTACACATAAATTGTAGGAAAACAAGACATTTTTAACTTGTTTTTTAAATATTTTTACTTACTTAAGAAAAGTGTTTTCAAAGAAAAAACCCTTCCGACGCGATTGGTACAGAAACAAAAATATTTTTACAAGCACAAAATACCAACAAATTCTTGTGGCTATTTTTTTTCTTAATAATTTCTGCATTTAGGTACGTCTTTTTTACGAAAGAAAAAGGGACTCTTTTACAGGCATCCAAGAATTTTTTTCACAAACAAAACACATATCGTTAGCTTAAATGCAAAACAATGTAGATATTATTTGAAAATTTTAAATTTTTGTTGATAAGGATTCACGTTACATATGTATTTGTATATAATTTTAAGTTATTTACAAAATTAAAAATGACGTATCATCAAATAAATATATAATTTTTTTAACAGCATAATGTATAATCACACTCAATAAAAAAATTAGCAGAGTTTTTAATTCTTTTTATAAGAACACATTAATATTTTTAAACAAAAAAACTGGGTAATCTGTTTTATAACTATTACCACGGTGTTAGTGGAATTAGTGATCAGATAATAATTTATAATAATAATTTTTAGTATTGCATAAGAAAAAATAAAAAAGTGCTGTAAAATTATAAGAACCGAATCCATATACGTATGTAAAATAAAACATATAATAAATGTGACTTTCAGCTTCTTCCACATAGGACTGTTAGACATTTTGAAATTTTTTATTTGAAATATTAAAACTTGCTTTTAAATCTCAAATAATTACCATTTTACAAAGTTCTTTGCTTTGCATGTAAACTTATGATATGTAACATTATTCTACATTTCAGTCTTAAAATTTAAACTCTAAATAAAAATTGCAAGGCATTGGATGTTACCAAAAGCATTTTTGACCGCACAATATTTTTTGAGTGTAAGCTGAAACAAAATAATATAGCATCCGCTAGACATGCACACTTGTCGAAGTCACATCGACGCAGTGATGCCAAGAGAAATTTCGAAAAAATCCCTACGTGTCTAAATAAAATTCCCTCTTTTTCCCTACAAACAAAAAAATTATCCCTACACTATTCCCTACGTTAAAAATTTATTGGTTTTAGCTTCAGCAAACAAATATATTTGTATACATACTCTGTTAACATTTCGTAAATATTATAATTAAGGGATTTATTAACATTTATTAAAAAAAAAGCATTTATTAACATCAAGAAAAACCAAAATAAACATTCTCACATGTAAAAATTCAATTAAAAAAAAAAATACTGTGTGACAAATTTAATTTAATTTGGCAGAAACGCCACTGTATATCATTCAATCTAAAGTCAAAACTAAGTCAAACTGCGTGTTTGATTTTCATCTCCTCATCTTTTGTCCTTTTTAAAGGACTTAACCTTTTTCAAGAATACTTTTTTTATTAATATAAGTATCTAATATTTTTTACCAAACTCGGTACCAAATAAAAGGGAAGGCTTTGTTGAATATAAAAAAAATCTTTATTTCAAAATTTAAAAAAAAATTCCTTTTAAATATATATCCTTCCACATGCTTAAAAGTTTTCATTAAAATTTTTTACAAATTCCAAATTGTATGACTTTATTTCTCTTTGTTTCATTCATTAAACATTCTCCTTTAATATTCGCATATATTTTTAGCGAATGTGAGAGCAAATGCAAAAACCAAAAATAAGCGATTAGTTCGCAAATGTGAACCCAAATATTCGGCTCCCCTAATATATACGTACATGATTGTGGCACTTGTTGAAGATTGCCAGGCTATTAGAGCTCTTAGTAAAATACTACATATGTACCTTAATGCTATGGTATATGAAAAATTTTAATTTTTATATGAAAATAATACGAATATTTACGTATTTTAACACAATATATTGAAAATGAGACAATATTTTGAAAATTCCCTACATTTGCCTTAAAATAAAATATCTGTCTTTTTTTCCCTACGCCGTGAATTTTCCGAAAAAATCCCTACAAAAAGGGAAAATTCCCTTTTATTGGCATCACTGCATCGACGACTGAATTGAAGAGTATAAAAATATGTGTTAGTAGTGGTGCGCACAATTGTGCAAAGAAATGGAAACCCCTGATTTATACCATGGCGAATTCAACTACAGGTGGTGTCGATACTACAACAATCTAAAAACAACAGAAACAACACAGGGTTTTTTCCTTTGCATTGTTAGTGTTTACTGTCCAAAATGATGTCAACCATTGCTAACAAAACACTAACAAATCAAAACAAAGTAGCTCGAACTGTCAAAAACAGATGGCGTTTCGACACCACCTGTAGTTGAATTCGCCTTGATTTATACTTACTCACACACAGAGGTGCCAGATAGTGTTGGTAAAAAATCGGCATATTTTCAAAAAAAAAAAAAATCGACAATTACATTCAATGAAGTGGATTTTAGCGATACGGAACAATTTTTTTTTTTTTTGGATTTATAAAAAAATATTTTTAATTATTCTAAAAATACAAATATTTTTGTCAAAAACTAAAAAAATAAATGCTATGGCGATTTTTGACATTGAATTTGGCGAAAAAGTTCAAAATCAATCTGACAACCCTGATTGAGACTTATAATTTGCAAATACAAAGAACTTTTTGCTTCTGCGACTGTTTGCGACTTACAAAAGCAAAGAGATTGATTTTACTTTTACTTGCGAAACTGTTCAAAAGAAAAGAAAATCAAAATCGCAATTTTTAAAACAACTGCTGGCAAAAGTTTCGTTCAACTGTTTGTTTTTCGTTTTGTGATTTTGCTTTGACTGAAACTGTTGTTGATTTCAGAAAAACAAGCAGAAGTAAAATCAAAAGAAATGAAAGTTATTGCAGTTTTTTAAACACTGATATTTAGCGTAACGATTCCATTTAGCTTTGGAAAAAACGTAATAAAGATTGTCTGCAATTTCATATTCCATATTTATAACACTGCTGATTGGCAAATGTTCTGAGCTTAGGTCGTTTATGACTGTAACCGCTGTCATGTTTTGCGAAACGTTAGTTAAGTAAAAATCTAAGGTAGACGGTTGCTTGTTTGGATCGGCTGGAATATATGAGTGTTCATGAGGAAATACTATTTGTGTTTGGTTTAATTGCAGTTTACTATATAATATATTTCCCCAACAATTATTTCTTTGACAACCCCAGTAGATGTGTCTACTATTAAAATCGCCCCCTAGTATATATTTTTCGTTGGAACTAGTTAACATACGAATATCAGATATAAATAACTTTTTTCGAGTATTGTCGCTTCCTGCTGATCCACCAGAGAAATAGCATGAATGAATGTTGATAAAGACGTGTCGTCGAAAATGCTTTCGGTATCTTGGTTAATCGCTTTAGAGTTTTGTGTTCCGCAATTTACAGAGATCCTGCTGAGGCATCAAAAATTGTATTAACATGTATTTGCTTGCACAATTTTTTAAGGACATCAAACATTAGTGAAAAAAATGGCTTTGACAATTTATCAAATAATGAAATCGATGTTATTATTGAAACAAATTTTAGAAATGCACCATCGGACAGACGAAAACCACAAAAAAGTGCAGAAAAAATCCGAGATGCTTTGGCCGATTATTTGTGGACGATTCGAGATTAATTGTTCTTATTTGATAATTTTTTTTATTTTCAAATAGTATATGTTCCTTTTAGTTTAAAATCTCTCAGGTATGTGATGGAAAGCGATATTGAAAACAAAACGATTTGAAATCGATAATGTCGTTTTCAGTATCTTTAAAAATTGATTTTTAATACAGTTTTTATACTTTCTATATTATTTTAAAATCTATTATTTTGAAGAAAACGTTAAGAATATAATTCTGAAATGGGTTTTAAATTCGGTTGAAATTTATCACACCTAATAAAAACGATAATTTCGAAAACGATAGTTTTTCATCACATACCTGAATATTTTTTATTTATTACCAACGTTATTATTAATCAAACATTAAAATTAGTTTTTTTTAAATTCTTTTTAGTATACCTGATTAACTAATTGAAAAAATACATTAGTTTTTGATCTTCAGAAGTGACCTTTAAAATGTGTATTAAATGATTTTTGAAAAGTTTTGAAATTTAAATATTACTTTTTACAAATTTGTACCGTATTCGCATTAATATTTTAAACTAGTTTAAATATATAGTCAACATTTTTCATTTTTTCGAATTTATTCTATGAGTTAAATTTCAGTTATGTATTTTATAAAGCTTTTTGTAATAGCTCTTTTCCTTAAATTATTTTATAAATGACTTTATACACTACCAGACTATTATTGTATAAAGTCATTTATAAAATAATTTAAGGAAAAGAGCTATTACAAAAAGCTTTATAAAATACATAACTGAAATTTAACTCATAGAATAAATTCGAAAAAATGAAAAATGTTGAATATAATAAAGTTGCTTATGAAAAGGAAATAATTCCCAATATTTAAATATATAGTATTTGTGTAGAAAATCATTAAAAAATAACGTTTTCCTGTTAGCTATCTTTCGAACACAAAAATAATACTGTTTTTACATTTTTACAAAAACAAAATACACATACGAAAAAAAACCAAAATTTTTATGTAAATTACATGTATGTACGTACATATGTAAATATATTTCATAAATAAAAAAAATAACTTAACTATAAAAAAAATAACAATTCATTTTTAAATATTCATAAACATTTACTTTAAATATTTTTGTAAGTATTTTTAATGCTACATATTTTATTTAAAAAAACATCACATTTTATGTAAAGTACAATAAATTTCATTAATAAAAATAAAAAAAAAAATTATATGTATAAGAAACATAAGCAAACAAATGTTTTGATTGCGTTAATTTTTTTATCGCTGATTTTCAAATCAAAAGTGCTGGCTGAACTTTTAATGAGCTGAAAATTTTGCAAACTTTTTCTTTTACACTCATTCACAATTTTAAGAAAAAGCTCATTGCGTGTTAAATAAAAACTGTTATAGAATCTTAAAGGCAATAATATTGAAAGTATGTTTTTGCTGAAAGATTCTTTTAAGGCAACTGAAAAATAATTGAATTGAAATGCACACGTAAAAATTATTTTACAAAAACAAAAAATAATAATAATAAACAGAAACAGCGGATTTCACATATAAATAAAATAAGCTTTACGTTATCATTTACACCGGTGTGCTAGAAATCGAAAAAGTAAAACGCAAGAATTTTAAAAGTCGTTTTTAATACGATTTCTGTAATAAAAGAATTTTATGTCAAATATTATACAAATATTGCTCAATTAAACAAAATTGTATAACAAAAATTATAAAAATTTGATTAAAAAGAACTTCCAAATTCTTGCGTTTTACGTTTCCGATTTCCAGCACACCCTTGTTAGCTTTGGTAAAAAAAAAAAACATTTTAAAACGAGGAACACATTTGATGTATATATATTATCTAATCAGTCTTCAGATTGGAGTTCAAATAGTATCGCTGTTATTTTCGATTTTGCTATTAACTGTTTGTGTTTGGGTAAATTGTTTAGTTCGTTAACTATAAAAGGTCCGAATGGAGCATTTGGTTCGTCATGTAACAGTTTTTTTGTGAGAACATCAGCCAATTTTTTCGAACTTTCGCAAACAGCTTCTAAATTTTCATTTTCTACTTTTCTTTTCTTACGAGTAACATGTGACGCTTTTTGACCACCACTTGGAGTTAAGCTGATATTAGAAGACTGCGATTCAAATTCTTCTTGAGTCACTGAGTCATTAAAATCGTCATCAGCTTCAACCCAATGTGCAATGTCAACACCAGGATGAGGTTTAACGTTGTACAGCTCCTATAAAGACAAAGAAGTATATAAAATTTTTTCGCCAGATAAGTTTTTGCAATATAAATACATCGTTTTGAATTACAAACAGCTATCGGCAATCAAAATATCTTTACCCAAAAACTAGCTACCACGTATTCAGTTTGGCCTGCTCCCATATTTTGATATACGGGGAGACGGTCATCGCTAGATGAGCCCAAAATCTAACGGCGCACAGTGGCGCCCGTAGAGCAAGCGAGGTTGCAAAAATCAAAATTTTCATGAGTGCCGACGAAGTTTTGAATAAACCCATGTTATAGGAAACTTTTCAACGATTTCAAATATGCCACTCTTAATAATATCACATTTTTAGTTTAGAAGATATAACCGTTCAAAGTTGACCGACTTTCGGTTTTCAAAAAAACACACAATTTTTAGTCAATTTGTTGCGATTTCAGGTGTAATATCACGAAAAATAGGTAACGAATCGCCTTATTTTTTATTTGTATTGATTGATGTATTTATTAAATGTATAATGATAAAAAAAAAATTAACTGTTTGCTTTGTGTTTCTCCTGGTAAATCACTATTTAAAAACTATCCGTTTTTTCACTATTTTTCAACTTTGACGGAAAATAAAAAAAAACTATATTTTTCTATATTTGCCATACGTGCAAAACCTGTTCTTTGATTATTTCTTTACATAATTCAAAAGGTTTTATCTGCCCATACGTGCCCGTTTGGCTTCTAGAGGTAAAAAAGTTCAAAAAGACATGGTTGCAGAAATTGTATGGCGTCCATCCCTTATATGTTTTGACTGACAGTAGTTTGATCTAATAGTTTGAAAAAAACTACTCATTGAAATTAGCAGGTACGTACCTCACATAAACAATACTTTGGCGTACAAATGGTCAGGAACAATATTGACTTATGGTCCCTACAGGTAGGCACAAATCTTATTTGGACACGTGCATAATATCAAAATTGCATTATTTAGCCTAAATCCATATGTATGCAGGGAACAGGTAAATTTTTAGGCATGGTAGCATAAGCCTATATATTGCAAAATAAGCATAATGCCTGGATTAGTCTACGCCTGAAAGTTGGCGCAACAATTACTGAAACCATTAAACAATTTAAGTACTGAAAACATGGCGTTGAACAATTTAAAATTATTTGAACTGTTTAGAAAGTCAACCACACCAAAGTTTTTCACGGAAGTGAAAATTCTTCCTGAGAAGTTGACATTGATCAGCAAATGGGGCTGCGATGGATCATCCGGACAAAGCGTTTATAAGCAAAGGATATCTTTCGATGACGCTACAATATCGGACGGAAATATGTTTATGACATCTGTTGTTCCTTTGCGGCTAAAATCGGATGATTCCCTACACTGGAAAAATCCACGTCCGTCATCAGTGCATTATTGCCGACCAATAATGTTTCAGTTTGCAAGGGAATCGGCAGAACTCATAAGGACTACGGTGAAGGACATTGAAGAACAAATAAGCAAGATTAAGCCTACAAAGCTGCAAATTGGAGAAGGAAAATATATTGAATGCAATTACGAGTTCCACCTGACCATGGTTGACGGAAAAGTCGTAAACGAACTGACAGGAACAACCTCAACAATGTCATGCCCGATTTGCAAAAAGAGTCAGAAGAACTTTTTTCAATTCAATTCAATTTATTTCATATATAATATGTTACATCTCAATTTTATATAATTAGTTGTAAAGAGTTTAAGATTAGTATCTTTTTCTGCTTAATTATAATATATTTCAATTAGTTTTCATAGACAGAATTATATTGGAGGTAAAAATTTAGCAAAAACCTATCTAAACCCCTTTTTTCGTATTATTTTTATATTTTTTTTATCGATTTTATATTTTTATTTGTCAGAAGAACTTTGGTAATTTAAACGATTCTACAAATGAGGAGAATTACGAATATGGAATGTCACCATTGCACGCAAGGATAAGGTGTATGGAATTCTTGCTAAAACTGGCATATACCCTACCACAAGAGGAGGAAAACTTCGATGAAAATACATCAATAAAGGATAAGGAAAAGATCAGAAAGAAGCAAATACAGGATGGTTTTTTTGAAACAAGTTGGACTAAAAGTAGACTGTCCCAAGCACGGATACGGTAACTCTAACGATGGAAACACTTCTAGGAGATTTTTTGAAAATGATGAGGCAGTAACTAGAATCATTGGAATTGACAATCAAATCGTGAAAAGATTGGGAACGATCTTGGATGTTTTAAACTGCAAAGAAAATGTCAATTCTACAAAATATGGAGAATATGCGTCGAAAACTGCATCTCTTTTAGCAGAAATGTATCCACAGAAGAAGTTGACCCCGACCGTCCATAAAATATTGGCGCATGGCAAAGATATAATTGAGTACCAGCCTTTGCCAATTGGAGAGCTTTCTGAAGAAGCACAGGAGTCTCTTAACAAATTTTATAAAAAATATAGATTGCAGAACACATTCAAAGCATCAAGGGTAAGGCAAAATAAGGACCTCTTCAACATGTTGGCAGCATCTTCCGATCCACTTATTTCTTCCCTGCGGCATGTGAAGTCACGAATAGAGTTACAAAATAATTATAGTTTAGAAATTGTTAGTCTTTTAGATATACCTTCTCTTACGAATTGTGATGAATATTTTACAGAAAATTGAAAAAATAAATTTAAAAAAATAAATAATTTTTTTTTTAATTTGTTGGGTAATAATTTAAAACATAAAACCCTTAAGAAAAAAAATAAAAACAATCTAAAAATGTAAAAATAATTTTTTTTAGTTACCATAAAATTGATTTTTCTACTAATTTTAACTTTGATAACCCATAAGTAGGCCCCTACAAAGCGTAGCACCCTTTCCAAACGCTCATTTCATAGGCTGAACAGTTATCTATCATATGCTGTTTAAACTGTTCAATTATCTTATTCGGTTCAAAAGATATGATTTTTGCAACGAAAAAACTCAAATGGCGCCACTGTGCGGCGTTAAGCAATAGTAATAATTTATGGGATTCTGTATACATACATACATACTATGTATTTCGTTGTGTTAAAAGCCAAATAAAAATAATGTTGCGAAGTTACAATATCGGGCATGTTCTCGAAATCGAAATGAAGGGGATTTAAAATCGAGCAATTTTAAAAAACGACACCGTACTGAAAGTTAAGCTTTACAAGAACAACTCTTAAAACACGGAAAAACTATGGTAATTTATAAATGATTGAACTTAAAATCTCTTTCGGTTTCAATTTCACTTTATTTCGATTTGTAGAACATGCGTGTATGTTTCAAATAATTACCTCAAGACTGCTTTTGTTAAAATTATTGAATAAAAAGTCCATTGGCTGGCTATATTTCCAGTTTGACAACATATCCTCCACTGCATCAGCGCTGCATCCACTTTTGAAAACTATCGTTTTCGAAATTATCGTTTTTATTAGGTGTGATAAATTTCAACCGAATTTAAAACCCATTTCAGAATTATATTCTTAACGTTTTCTTCAAAATAATAGATTTTAAAATAATATAGAAAGTATAAAAACTGTATTAAAAATCAATTTTTAAAGATACCGAAAACGAAATTATCGATTTCAAATCGTTTTGTTTTCAATATCGCTTTCCATCACATACCTGAGAGATTTTAAACTAAAAGGAACATATACTATTTGAAAATAAAAAAAAATTATCAAATAAGAACAATTAATCTCGAATCGTCCACAAATAATCGGCCAAAGCATCTCGGATTTTTTCTGCACTTTTTTGTGGTTTTCGTCTGTCCGATGGTGCATTTCTAAAATTTGTTTCAATAATAACATCGATTTCATTATTTGATAAATTGTCAAAGCCATTTTTTTCACTAATGTTTGACGTCCTTAAAAAATTGTGCAAGCAAATACATGTTAATACAATTTTTGATGCCTCAGCAGGATCTCTGTAAATTGCGGAACACAAAACTCTAAAGCGATTAACCAAGATACCGAAAGCATTTTCGACGACACGTCTATTGCGCGATAAGATGTTATTGAAATTAATTTGTTTTTCACTCAAGTTTCGCTGTGAATATGGCTTAACCATATAATTCGTTAGAGCAACCGCATCATCTGACAAAAATGTGAATGGAGACATTACATCAGATAATGGCAAATTTTGTGGGGGCGGAATTTTCACTTCCTCATTTTCTATTGCGTATTTGAGATCTGATCGAACCCAAACCCCAGCATCTCCAACTCTGCCATTGATTCCAACGTCCGCATACAAAAAGCGATAATTTGCATCGGCTATAGCCATAAGTATTATAGAATTAAAGCCTTTATAATTGTAGTACGTGGATCCAGCTTTTTTAAACCCGATGATGTTGCAGTGCTTTCCTGAAAAAAGTAAAAAATTTATAGTTTCTTAGTTTCTAGTACATTTTTCCTAAAAATTTATGATTATGTTACAAAAACTAACGTAAAAGTTGCAAATGCACGTAATGATATAAGATTTTGCACAAACTCGCTTTATATGACTACAAATCATACTGTAAAATTCCTGAAATAATGTAACTATCGGTGCAGGGTTTCAAAGATTCGGCATAGCCAAATATAGCTTGTTTTTACATTGATTGGTTGACGGTTTTAGTTTAATAGACAATTTATCCTTTTTTAAAGTAAATATAGGTGATAGCTTACCATCGATTGCACCTATGCAATTAGGAAAGCCCCACATCTCTAAAAAATATTTTGCGATCAAACGCCATCGTTCCTCAGACTGTGGAAATTCCAAAAACTCTTTATTCAAAGCTTTGTAAATAGCCGGAATTGTTTCACGTAGAATTTTGCATATGGTTGACTGTTCAATTCGGAATTGAAGCTGCAGGGATGATTGCGTTTCTCCTTTAAGAATTTATTAAAACAGAAATGATCAAATAAATAAATTTTACATATGTATACAAACCTGTTGCAAGGTACCTCAATGTAACATGGAGTCTTTCGGCAGGTCCAATACAATTTCTAAACCGGGTATCTTGTTTAGTTATATACGGTTTTACTTTTTCCAATATAAATTGGAACTGATGCGGAGTCATCCGTAAAATATTTTTGTACAGTTTTGAGTCTTCACACTCGATTTCTTTTAAAAGTTTGTGGGTAAACCCTTCATTTTCTCTTAGAAGCAGCCACCGTGACGAAAATTTTTTTAGTCTTTTCTTTTTATTTTCTTTTTTTAAAACAACTTCTATCATCTTTAAATTTTCAATTAAAGAATACACCCCGATGTAATTCGTAATATTATTCATGATTTTCATTAAATTTTATTGTATTTAAAAAAACTTTTTTGTTATTTCAAAATAAAATGTAAACAAAACAAACAATATTGCCCACGTTTTGTTCCCACAAAAACCGTCAAAAAAAATTATAAATCGCAAAAATAAAGTTAAAACCCGCTACTTTTGATCAAAAACTAAAAAAGTTAGCAACAAATTTTTATATTTTTTTTGACAGTCTAAGATTATATATCGATAACACACGTATATTTTTTTGACATTACAAGATTTTTTATGGTATAATCAAACTCTTTACACTTAGTCAGTTTTCCTATGCAAATATATTTGCACTGTTCTCCAATATAGAAAAAATACAAAAAATAGCAAGTATCATAACACCTTAAGACATTTATGATAATTTCAGAGTTTTTAGCTTAAATAAACAAAAACTACGAACGTTATTTTACAATTTTACAATACCCCCGTTTTACAGAGAAATTTATCATTACTTGTGACAGTTCAAACTATGCTCTAGGCGCGATTTTGAGTCAAGGAGAAGTAGGCAAGGATCTACCGATATCATACGCCAGCAAAACTTTATCAAAACACGATTTGAACAAGCCCATAATCGAAAAAGAACTACTAGCCATACATTGGGGCATAAATTTTTTTAGGCCATACCTATATGGAAGGAAATTCACAGTAGTTACCGACCACAGACCCTTAGTTTCACTTTTTACGCACAAGAACCCATCGTCTAAAATGACTAGAATACCCTTAGACCTATCAGACTACGATTTTGATATTATATTTAAACAGGGGAAAATAAATACGAACGCAGATGCATTATCTAGAATAAAATTAGACTCGGACATACTCAAGAGTATGATACCGAAAAATCAAGAAGACTCCAAAAATATGTTTGCAATAACAAGGGGAATGTCTGCCAAAAAAATAGCAGACAAGAAGAACTGTAGATCTCAAGAGAAGCCTGATCATCTTCACATTTGGGACTGCACGTCCATGAATGACGTCAAAAATATAAAAAAGCTTAAAATTTTAAATGAATATATAACTGGTACCAGAATTGAAATAAATAAAAATTGGGTAATAGTCAGGTGTAGCGACAATCCTGTGAAATACGTTTCAGCCATGGAGAAGCTATCATCTAGAATGACTAAAGAAAAAATTAATATACTAGGCCTAGAATATGAAAATTACGCATGGAGAGGCATGCATATTGAGAAATTTAAAAAAAATATTTAATAAAATGCAAACTGAAAGATCTGAGAACAACTTAACACCCTTGAAAATAATACTATATACAAACCCAAAACAAATAACAGATAAGATAGAAATGCAAAAACTGATTGAAGAATACCATAACACCCCATTAGGAGGTCACCTAGGAGTCAGAAAGACCTTACGTAAACTTAAACAGCGATATGTATGGAAAAATATGCGAAAATTAATAAAAAATCATATATCAAATTGCAAAAGTTGCACACAAAACAAACAAACTAAATATAACAAAGAAAAAATGAATATAACAGACACTCCAAATACTTCTTTTGAAACTGTGTCAATCGACACTGTTGGACCATTAAGAATATCCAATGGCTATAGATATATACTAACTATACAATGTGAACTAACTAAATATGTCGTACTGCATCCCATAGAAACCAAAGAAGCTATAAATATAGCAAAAACATTAGTCGAACAATTTATTTTAAAATATGGATTTTTCAAAATTTTAAAATCAGACAGTGTTTGTAATTTTTTTTTTTTTTTTTTTGTTTTTTTTTTTTTTTTTTTTTTGTTTGTTGTTTTTTATTTTTTAAGATTAGTTTATTAACAAAGGGATTAACTTTGTCACTTGTTTCAAAAACAAAGGGATTAGCTTTGTTGTGTTTTAATACACAGTTTTTACATTACGCTTTGCCAAAACAAAAAGTTACTGTTGTTTTTGAATATTTTTTTTTTCTTTTTTTTTTTTTTTAAATCACTATACACAATGCACTAAACGTCTTGATAGTATCACGATTAATGTATAACTGAACGGCTAGAATATGAATTTATTTTTAGTGGTTTTTTAGTCTAACTTCAAATTCTTGATGGTATTTATTATATCTAAGATCATTCCGTTCTATTGTCTAATTTTTAAAACGTATCATGAAAATGTTTCTAAAGCTGAATACATTATTCATTTTTCCTATGTAAAACTATTTAACAAATATAACACATATTTGCGACTAACGGTCTACTTGACGTTTGTCAAGTTATTTATTTTCGTCGTTACTTTCCGTATTAAACTCATCTTCATTACTTGATGCTGGCAAATATGATTCTGTGTAATGTAATGAAGAATCTCCTACAGAACTGCTACTATTCTCATCTAAACAAGCAAATTGGCAGCTATCTAAGCTTAAGAGTCTTATTTTACACTGGTCAATAAAAAAACTTAATATATTTTTGGGAATTTTGATAATTTCGGGGCAACTACATTTGGCCATTGTTTTTTTTTAACATTACACTTACACTTTGAAACTCGAAATAAAACATTCCACTCATTATCAGAATACAAAATGGGTTTTTTAAGAATTTCATAATGTAACTCAAGAATACGCACAAACATTTTTCTTATTGATGTTTTACTCAAAATTGGAATACCTGTAGTTTTCCATAAATCACAAACCACTTTTATAACTGTTTGAATATACCGAGGCAGACTTCCATTTTTTTTCACAGTTGTGGTACCAATTGATTTTAAATATAAGAAATATTGAATAACGTCGCGATTCGTTGGAAGCTCACTTGCTTTGAAATACATTGTGTTTTATTTTTTAATGCTTGAATTCTTTATATGCAAACTAGTCAATATTAACAACCGTACCTTTAACTTAAGATTAAAATCTCAAAGTGAAGTAAGATTTGAAAATTTGGCTTTTAATGGTCTACAGCTGGTCTACTTACAGACTCACTGCAGTTGGCGACTTCCTTGACGTGGTGGGATTCTGATATTGCGCAGGCAAGAAGATACTGTCGTAGGTTGTTCAATATGGCTAAGCGTCATGGTAATTGGGCGGAGTACAAGTCTTCATTGAATAGATTCAGAAACTTGGTAAGATCGGCGAAAAGGAATGCTTGGAGGAACTTCTGTAGCGGCGTGGAGGGATTCTCTGAGACAAACCGTTTACGTAGAATAATGGCTTGGAGCCCGGTTGTCCCGACCTATGCGTGTGTGTTTTTATCCCATTTCTTTCCAAGAGATCACATAAAAGCTTTAAAGCAGTAACAGGCAATTCATATTTCACGATTTGTATACTTGTATGTGGTTAGAAAAATACTAGTTGCTTTTGACTTTAGACTAGTTGCACATCTGTTTTTTTTTATAAGAAACTATCGATGTTATCGTTGGGTTGTCTTAGGATTCCAACTAAATACTCTGGATGCGATATTTCATCATCGTATTTATTATTGTACTTTTTCGACGCGTTCAAAAATTGTAATAATGCAACTAGTCTCGTAGCAACTAGTAATAAAGTGTCCCAAAAACTAACAAGCTGCAAACTAAGCCGCAGGGAATTACTTAACCGCAAAAACAACCAAGCAACAAACAGCAAAAGAACTGATGTTCTTTGTAATTTTTAGGAGATAAAAAGCACAGAGTGGCGGCAAAGTGCGCTTTGAAATCGCATAAAATTGTTTTTACAGTTGTTCATATTTTTTTTTAGCACAATTGTGTTAAACAATTTGTTCAATTTTATTGAACAGCTAAACAAACTTTTCGCCTATTGGTTATTATTTGCCTATTTGGAAAAATAACATTTTATTAACAAATTGTATTTTCTAAAAGCTTACGCAATTCCAAGCTTTAATGTAGAAAAAAGTTTTTTTGATGTTCCGAAAAATTTATTAAAAAGCCACGTAAATCCTTTTGTAGTTCAAAATCGATAAGCAGAACTCTTGAAATATCTTTTTTATATAATTTATTTTAATCCTTGCTTTCAAATCAAGTTTTTTTTATAGAAAGCTCATATTTATGTCTTGTATTGACTTTTAATAATGGTTTTATAAGAATAAGCTTAAAGCAAAAAAAGTTCTTATATTAAAGATTTTTTTAGAAAAAAAGCTTTTTCTAAATAAAGCTGATTTTTTTTTTCGTTTTAAATAGAGAAACAATGTTTTCAAAAAAGCTTACGCTATTTCGAAAAAGCTTTAGCTTTTTTTTTTTTTGTATTGAAATTTGTATTTTCGCAAGACTTTTGCTACACAAAAACTTTTATATTTTGAAAAGCTTGCTTGCAGAATTTTTATAAAAAGCTTAAGTTATTTTAAAAAAGCTTAAGCGTTTTTTTTTTTGGTAATAACTTCTATTCAAAAATATTTTTGGTAAGAATTAAAAATTATGCTTAATAAAAGTTTTGAAATTTGAATTTCTGAATAGCTTGATCTTGCATATTATTAAAAATTTGTTCAATAATTGACATATGCTCATGTTTTTTTTTACGTAATTTTCCTTGACATAGACAACTGATGTTTTTTGAAAATTAGAAAAATCTTCGGACTGGATTTCAGCGAGAAGTACAAAGAATTTAGTTTTAAAGTTAAAAAGAGTTTGCCATAAATCATTTAAGGTTTTTTCTTTCCTTGAAGTTCCAAGTTTAATTTATTTCAATGTGCCGTTATATCCGCTAAGAATGCAAGATCTAAAATAAAGTCTTCATATTTTATTAACAGATATTCTTCCATATTTTCTAATTCTTGAAAATCTAAAACTTCGTTTCGAAGGGTAGTCTGTTTAAACAGTCACCACGGCTTAGCCGTCGAACTTCTGTTAACATTTTCAGATTTTCAGATCATAATGAACAGCGCCTTTATTCTTTAAAAAATATACAAATTTTCTATGGGTGAGGGAGTGGTGCCCGCCGCGAATTTTATTAATTATTCGCTTAGCAGTTTTCATGGCAGGGTGGACAGATATACATTTCGATGCAAGAGCTACCTGATGAATAATACAATGAAAACTAATAAATTCAAAGCTGTGCCTTTTCAATTGCCCTATGAAACCTTCATTTCTTCCACACATAAAATTTGCACCATCGGTACAAACGCCAGCTAATTTTCTAGAGTCTACAATAGAAAGAAGTTTTTTATTAACGACATCGAACAGCAAATTGCCTGTTACGTTTGCGTTAAAAGTTTCGAGGGAATACATTGTTTCAAAAATATTGTACTCTGTACGCATCGAATACAAATAACAAGTTGACGAAGGTCATTAATGTCAGTGCTTTCATCTAGAGAAAAAGAAAAATATTCGCACTTTTTAAGCTTTTCGTTAATGGCGAATTCAACATATGCTCCTAACTGAATACAATGCCGTGCAACAGTGTTGCGGGACAAGGCAAGAGTTTCTATAAAAGCATCACTATAATTTAGAGTTTGCATAGTCTTGAGGAGTATATCTCTAATAAACATTCCATCAGAAAATGGTCGACCATGTCTTATAATATCTAAACTAATAAAGCGTGCTGCCTCCTGTTTTAATTTTTTATTATCTAGCTTGTCTTTATTGCTTTCTATTTCAAGCAACCAGCCTTTTAATTTCTGTAAAAAAAAATTTTGGTGGGTTTTAAAAAGGTCTTCTTTTTCCATTACATTAAATTCATTTACATAACTATAAAAGTTATCAAAATGCCTTTTTTAAACATTTTGCCTCTTATTTTTAATGTTTTAAAACATAAGAGGCGTTGTATATTGCCAAAAGCATTCCCAATCATGAAATATCTTTTAAATTGCATCATTCTATATCTTCTCTATTTATGTATGCAATGTTTACTGGGCAAGTTTTCTTTAGTAAAATAATCAAAATATGTAAGCATCCGCCGCATGTGCACTAGACCGGGTCGACCTCCATACAAAAAAAAAAAGTTGTGCCAGTCACCCCCTAGAATGAAAGATATGCCAATGAAGTTTCTAAAACAGAAAAATTTTTTTTTTGCCACGCCCCAAAATACAGCACTTTTGGTTTTTTTATATGTATGTAGCGCTGCCATTTAAAGTCCGATCTTATTATATCACATATCGTTGTTCATGGGTTGACAGTGGCTTCATTTTTGCCTTTGGTGACTTTTCAATCCGACATCAAACTCTGGGCGCCACTTATGCCATCTCGGATACTTCCCCCAAATGTAAATTTTTTTAAAAGTGCCAAGAAAGTCCTTGTAAAACTAAGTATGTCTAGCTTTTATTATACTCACTATTATGCCACGCCTCAAAATTGAGCCCCTTTTTCCTTTTCACATACATATTACATTAAAGCAGGTAGAAGCCAATACAAACCAAAACAATTTTCATAATTCATGCTCTAGAATAAAAGGTTTAGTTTGAAAAACTTTAAAAAAATGGTTTTTGCCACGCCCTAAATTACAGCCCTTTTTGTTTTAAATATACGGCATCGTCATTAACAGTCCAATCTCATAGTATAGTATATCATTGTTAACGGCTAGAATATTTTTTTTTTTTTTTTTTTTTTTTTTTTTTATAATATATCTTTATTTGCGATCTGTTTAACAAACAAAACAATAAGCAAATTTCTTAATTTAAAGCAATTGACATGTGGTGCAAAGTTCCAATGAACTTCACAACTTGTCACAAAAAATTATAGTTTTATATAAAATACTTTAATTACAAAGAATTTCTAACTATTTATGCGTAGAATTCATGAATATGTACAAAAAGAGAAAATTAGTGGATTTTTATGTTACATATTTACAATTTAGGGTTTAGCTTCCAAATGGTAAATCTAATATATGGGTTCGTCTTAATCTTCTTATTTCGTTGCTGTCATCGAGGAGAGAAATTGCCAAAGGATTGGAGTGATCACTTAGTCTTTGTAAATACCTTTCACTAAAGTTGCGAATTTCTTGGGAAACTGATGGAATGTCAAGATCAAGAAGTATGTGCTTATTTGTAACAAGCCATGGTGCGTTTGTGATTAACCTTAGAGTTTTTGATTGGTATCTTTCCAGTATACTTCTGTTTGATTTGCTTGTAGTACTCCAGAGTTGTATCCCATACGTCCAAACTGGTTAAAGGATTGCGTTATATATTCTAATTTTGTTGTTTAAGTTGAGCTGGGATTTTGGTCTCTTGTTTTTAATGTTAAGTTGATTTTGTTTAGCCTTAATGTGTGGTTTCCAGGTAAGGCGCCTATCAATTGTCATGCCAAGGTATTTGACGACTTCACGTTGTGGGATAACCTGTTGATTAATACTAACATCAGGGCAGTTTCCCCTACGTAATGTGAATGTAGCATGGTTTGACTTTTCGGAATATACTTTTATATTCCATTTTAGGAACCATTTTTCGAGTAGGTTGAGTACATTTTGAACGAGAAGAGAGGCTTCCGCTTTACAAGGACTTGTTGTGATAACAGCAGTATCATCTGCGTAGGTGGCTACTATAACATCTGGAGTTGTTGGCATATCAGCTGTAAATATTGTGTATAAAATCGGGCCGAGTACGCTACCTTGTGGAATACCGGCATTAATTGAAAGTATATTCGATCTCTCGTCTTTTATTTTCACATAAAAAGATCTATTTGATAAATAGCTTTGGAAAAAAAGGAAATATGGCGCCGGTAACATTTTCTTAATTTTGTAGAGTAGACCTTGATGCCACACCCTATCAAAAGCCTGCTGCACGTCAAGAAAAACAGCTGAGCAGTACTGTTTTTTCTCAAGTGAATCAGATATTACATTAACAACCCGGTGACACTGTTCTGGGGTTCCATGTTCATGTCTAAAGCCGAACTGGTGTTCCGGAATTATATTCCCTTTTTCCAGCACTGGTTGCAGTCTTTTTAGAAATATTTTTTCAAATACTTTGGAAAATGTTGCCAGTAAACTAATTGGTCTGTACGAAGACAAAATATTATTTGGTTTGTTTGGCTTTGGAATCATTATGATCTCGGCACACTTCCATTGGGACGGAAAGTGATTAAGTCTAAGTATAGAATTATAGATTAGAGCTAGGAAAATAATGCATTTCCAACTCAGATTTTTGGCTACATATCCATTGACCAAGTCATACATACCCAGGAGACTTTTTTTTGTTCATTTTTTTTATTTCATTTCGTACTTCATTAGGCGAAATGTGTCGAATTGGCAAGTCCATTTGACATGGCGAGACCAAAAAGTTTTGTATTTCAATCTGATCAGCAAGAGTATTCATGTGGAATGGCTGAAATATTTCCTCTAAAGGAGTAGCGAAAGCTTCCGATACATCTTCATCTGATCGACACCAAGATCCATTTGAATCTTTTACAAGAATACTGCGCTTAGTTGGTCTTTTAATGTACTTGGTTGCTTTCCATAAAAGATGGTCATCATAATTGGAGTTATTAATTTCATTAATGAACTCTGCGGTTGAATTATTTTTTTGGTCATCAAGAACCTTTTTTAGGTGCCTGCAAGCATTATTAAATAATCGTTTATTAGTTGGATTTCTGTTTTGTTGCCACACTCTTCTCAGCCTTCTTTTTTCCCGGATAAGTTCTCTCATTTCTGTCGATATTTTGAATTGGTTTGTCTGAACTTTACTATTTGTAGGTGTTGAATAGTAGCCCGCTTCATGAATGAGTTGGGTAAAATTCTCTACCGCATCATCAACTTCATCTCCGTTTTTTAAACTTAGATTTAAATTTAATTTTTGTTCTAGCCGGTGTTGAAATATTTTAATATTTGATTGTGAAGTTAATATATTTTGACTTTGTGTTTTATAGTTACAACCAATTTTGTAATTTATTAAGAGCGGCGAGTGGTCAGAATCTAGTTCATTACAGTCATGTATTTCTAAGAGTTGATTTGAAATGCCAGAATAAACAGCAAAATCCAAAACATCAGGAATTTTACGGGGATCGGTGGGCCAGTAGGTTGGTGTACCAGCAGAAAGAACTGAGTATTTATTGTTTGTAATACACTTGTAAAGTTGGCTACCTTTTGGATTTGTTAGTCTCGAGCCCCACCATGGATGCTTCGCATTAAAGTCACCACCAACAACAAATTTATGGCCTAGCGATTTAAAAAACTCATCATATTGTGAAGCCGTAACACTATGGCGTGGAGGGAAGTATATAGCAGATATCAAACAGTCCCCTTCATTGCTTTTAACCTTAATATTTGTGGCCTGTAGATAAGGTTTTTGAACTGGAGGACATACTTCATACTTAATTGTATTTTTGACTAAGATACATGAACCACCACGAGCTCCGTTACTTGGATGATTAGTACAAACGGAATCAAATCCTCTTATATTAAAATATGACCTACTCGTAAAGTGAGTCTCTGAAACTAAAAGTATGTCGATACAATGTTGGTTTAAGAACAACTATATTTCTCTTTTGTGATTGGAGAGGCCGTTGGCATTCCATATTGCTAATCGTAGATTTATTTGCATAGTTTGGTTATAAGAATATTCATCATATTTACAAGATTTGCTAAAATTGTTTCAATTCTTTGGAGGGTAGTTGCATTTATATCCTGCGAACTTTGTTGATTATTGGTATTTCTTAAAGCATCAGCATAAGAAAATTGATTTGAATTAGGGTTATTATTATTATTTTGATTATTGCTATGTATATTGCGAGTATTAATGTTTGGAAAGTTTGAATAACTTAAATTTGGTTGAACATTATTAGTTGTTGTTTGTCTTCTGGTAAGATTCTTTCTTTGTAATATTTGCTTGTATACACTACAGCCCTTACAACTTGCAGTATGGTTTTGCAAACAGTTGGAACATTGTGGGGGAACGTTAAGTGCCTTGGTGCAAACAGTAGTGGAATGATTTAAACCACACTTTACACATTTATAATGGTTTCTGCAATAGGCTTTCGTATGTCCAAACTGTTGACATCTAAAGCATTGCACAATTTCATCTGATTTAAATGGAGCTTCAATTTTAACAACTGCATTATATAAAAATTTGATTTTGTATATTTCCATGTTATTCTTATCTGGCTCTAAATCAACGAAAAACATTGACAGAGGGTCTTTTGAGATTTTACTTTTTACATTCGTAATATTCCTAACTTTATGACCATTTTTTTCAATTTCATCTTTTAGTACACAAGTTGGTGTAGTAAAATGTAAATTTTTAACTACGACTCTGTAAGCTTTTTCCTGCTTTAATTGATAGGTATGGAAGTTTATGCCTTTATCGTCTAAGTATTTGATTAATTTTCTGTATGTCTCAGTGGATTTTGCCATTACTCTTATGTGAACCATACTTTTAATATCAGAAACATTAGGAATGATAATAGGTGGGGGTTTTGGATCTGAACTAGATTCATTATTATCATCACTCATATTTTGATCACAGGGATCTTGATTACAGTCTTGATCATCATCATTGATTTCTTGAAGTTCAATAAAATAATTTTTGCTAGTTGAGGGAGTATTATCAGTAGCATACCGTTTATGTCTATGCATTTTCGGAGATTCAGTTTGACGTCGTTTTGTTGGCACAACTACCTGCCAAGCAGTATCACCGTCTTTATTTATTTCGCTGTCACTACTCATTCTGCTATGATAGCAGAATATCAATAGGAATGCAAGTGTTTGTAATTGTTTTTTTTTTGTTTTGTTTTTTTTTTTTTTTTTTTTTTGTTTGTTGTTTTTTATTTTTTAAGATTAGTTTATTAACAAAGGGATTAACTTTGTCACTTGTTTCAAAAACAAAGGGATTAGCTTTGTTGTGTTTTAATACACAGTTTTTACATTACGCTTTGCCAAAACAAAAAGTTACTGTTGTTTTTGAATATTTTTTTTTTCTTTTTTTTTTTTTTTAAATCACTATACACAATGCACTAAACGTCTTGATAGTATCACGATTAATGTATAACTGAACGGCTAGAATATGAATTTATTTTTAGTGGTTTTTTAGTCTAACTTCAAATTCTTGATGGTATTTATTATATCTAAGATCATTCCGTTCTATTGTCTAATTTTTAAAACGTATCATGAAAATGTTTCTAAAGCTGAATACATTATTCATTTTTCCTATGTAAAACTATTTAACAAATATAACACATATTTGCGACTAACGGTCTACTTGACGTTTGTCAAGTTATTTATTTTCGTCGTTACTTTCCGTATTAAACTCATCTTCATTACTTGATGCTGGCAAATATGATTCTGTGTAATGTAATGAAGAATCTCCTACAGAACTGCTACTATTCTCATCTAAACAAGCAAATTGGCAGCTATCTAAGCTTAAGAGTCTTATTTTACACTGGTCAATAAAAAAACTTAATATATTTTTGGGAATTTTGATAATTTCGGGGCAACTACATTTGGCCATTGTTTTTTTTTAACATTACACTTACACTTTGAAACTCGAAATAAAACATTCCACTCATTATCAGAATACAAAATGGGTTTTTTAAGAATTTCATAATGTAACTCAAGAATACGCACAAACATTTTTCTTATTGATGTTTTACTCAAAATTGGAATACCTGTAGTTTTCCATAAATCACAAACCACTTTTATAACTGTTTGAATATACCGAGGCAGACTTCCATTTTTTTTCACAGTTGTGGTACCAATTGATTTTAAATATAAGAAATATTGAATAACGTCGCGATTCGTTGGAAGCTCACTTGCTTTGAAATACATTGTGTTTTATTTTTTAATGCTTGAATTCTTTATATGCAAACTAGTCAATATTAACAACCGTACCTTTAACTTAAGATTAAAATCTCAAAGTGAAGTAAGATTTGAAAATTTGGCTTTTAATGGTCTACAGCTGGTCTACTTACAGACTCACTGCAGTTGGCGACTTCCTTGACGTGGTGGGATTCTGATATTGCGCAGGCAAGAAGATACTGTCGTAGGTTGTTCAATATGGCTAAGCGTCATGGTAATTGGGCGGAGTACAAGTCTTCATTGAATAGATTCAGAAACTTGGTAAGATCGGCGAAAAGGAATGCTTGGAGGAACTTCTGTAGCGGCGTGGAGGGATTCTCTGAGACAAACCGTTTACGTAGAATAATGGCTTGGAGCCCGGTTGTCCCGACCTATGCGTGTGTGTTTTTATCCCATTTCTTTCCAAGAGATCACATAAAAGCTTTAAAGCAGTAACAGGCAATTCATATTTCACGATTTGTATACTTGTATGTGGTTAGAAAAATACTAGTTGCTTTTGACTTTAGACTAGTTGCACATCTGTTTTTTTTTATAAGAAACTATCGATGTTATCGTTGGGTTGTCTTAGGATTCCAACTAAATACTCTGGATGCGATATTTCATCATCGTATTTATTATTGTACTTTTTCGACGCGTTCAAAAATTGTAATAATGCAACTAGTCTCGTAGCAACTAGTAATAAAGTGTCCCAAAAACTAACAAGCTGCAAACTAAGCCGCAGGGAATTACTTAACCGCAAAAACAACCAAGCAACAAACAGCAAAAGAACTGATGTTCTTTGTAATTTTTAGGAGATAAAAAGCACAGAGTGGCGGCAAAGTGCGCTTTGAAATCGCATAAAATTGTTTTTACAGTTGTTCATATTTTTTTTTAGCACAATTGTGTTAAACAATTTGTTCAATTTTATTGAACAGCTAAACAAACTTTTCGCCTATTGGTTATTATTTGCCTATTTGGAAAAATAACATTTTATTAACAAATTGTATTTTCTAAAAGCTTACGCAATTCCAAGCTTTAATGTAGAAAAAAGTTTTTTTGATGTTCCGAAAAATTTATTAAAAAGCCACGTAAATCCTTTTGTAGTTCAAAATCGATAAGCAGAACTCTTGAAATATCTTTTTTATATAATTTATTTTAATCCTTGCTTTCAAATCAAGTTTTTTTTATAGAAAGCTCATATTTATGTCTTGTATTGACTTTTAATAATGGTTTTATAAGAATAAGCTTAAAGCAAAAAAAGTTCTTATATTAAAGATTTTTTTAGAAAAAAAGCTTTTTCTAAATAAAGCTGATTTTTTTTTTCGTTTTAAATAGAGAAACAATGTTTTCAAAAAAGCTTACGCTATTTCGAAAAAGCTTTAGCTTTTTTTTTTTTTGTATTGAAATTTGTATTTTCGCAAGACTTTTGCTACACAAAAACTTTTATATTTTGAAAAGCTTGCTTGCAGAATTTTTATAAAAAGCTTAAGTTATTTTAAAAAAGCTTAAGCGTTTTTTTTTTTGGTAATAACTTCTATTCAAAAATATTTTTGGTAAGAATTAAAAATTATGCTTAATAAAAGTTTTGAAATTTGAATTTCTGAATAGCTTGATCTTGCATATTATTAAAAATTTGTTCAATAATTGACATATGCTCATGTTTTTTTTTACGTAATTTTCCTTGACATAGACAACTGATGTTTTTTGAAAATTAGAAAAATCTTCGGACTGGATTTCAGCGAGAAGTACAAAGAATTTAGTTTTAAAGTTAAAAAGAGTTTGCCATAAATCATTTAAGGTTTTTTCTTTCCTTGAAGTTCCAAGTTTAATTTATTTCAATGTGCCGTTATATCCGCTAAGAATGCAAGATCTAAAATAAAGTCTTCATATTTTATTAACAGATATTCTTCCATATTTTCTAATTCTAGAAAATCTAAAACTTTGTTTCGAAGGGTAGTCTGTTTAAACAGTCACCACGGCTTAGCCATCGAACTTCTGTTAACATTTTCAGATCATAATGAACAGCGCCTTTATTCTTTAAAAAATATACAAATTTTCTATGGGTGAGGGAGTGGTGCCCGCCGCGAATTTTATTAATTATTCGCTTAGCAGTTTTCATGGCAGGGTGGTCAGATATACATTTCGATGCAAGAGCTACCCGATGAATAATACAATGAAAACTAATAAATTCAAAGCTGTGCCTTTTCAATTGCCCTATGAAACCTTCATTTCTTCCACACATAAAATTTGCACCATCGGTACAAACGCCAGCTAATTTTCTAGAGTCTACAATAGAAAGAAGTTTTTTATTAACGACATCGAACAGCAAATTGCCTGTTACGTTTGCGTTAAAAGTTTCGAGGGAATACATTGTTTCAAAAATATTGTACTCTGTACGCATCGAATACAAATAACAAGTTGACGAAGGTCATTAATGTCAGTGCTTTCATCTAGAGAAAAAGAAAAATATTCGCACTTTTTAAGCTTTTCGTTAATGGCGAATTCAACATATGCTCCTAACTGAATACAATGCCGTGCAACAGTGTTGCGGGACAAGGGAAGAGTTTCTATAAAAGCATCACTATAATTTAGAGTTTGCATAGTCTTGAGGAGTATATCTTTAATAAACATTCCATCAGAAAATGGTCGACCATGTCTTATAATATCTAAACTAATAAGGCGTGCTGCCTCCTGTTTTAATTTTTTATTATCTAGCTTGTCTTTATTGCTTTCTATTTAAAGCAACCAGCCTTTTAATTTCTGTAAAAAAAATTTTTGGTGGGTTTTAAAAAGGTCTTCTTTTTCCATTACATTAAATTCATTTACATAGCTATAAAAGTTATCAAAATGCCTTTTTTAAACATTTTGCCTCTTATTTTTAATGTTTTAAAACATAAGAGGCGTTGTATATTGCCAAAAGCATTCCCAATCATGAAATATCTTTTAAATTGCATCATTCTATATCTTCTCTATTTATGTATGCAATGTTTACTGGGCAAGTTTTCTTTAGTAAAATAATCAAAATATGTAAGCATCCGCCGCATGTGCACTAGACCGGGTCGACCTCCATACAAAAAAAAAAGTTGTGCCAGTCACCCCCTAGAATGAAAGATATGCCAATGAAGTTTCTAAAACAGAAAAAATTTTTTTTTGCCACGCCCCAAAATACAGCACTTTTGGTTTTTTTATATGTATGTAGCGCTGCCATTTAAAGTCCGATCTTATTATATCACATATCGTTGTTCATGGGTTGACAGTGGCTTCATTTTTGCCTTTGGTGACTTTTCAATCCGACATCAAACTCTGGGCGCCACTTATGCCATCTCGGATACTTCCCCCAAATGTAAATTTTTTTAAAAGTGCCAAGAAAGTCCTTGTAAAACTAAGTATGTCTAGCTTTTATTATACTCACTATTATGCCACGCCTCAAAATTGAGCCCCTTTTTCCTTTTCACATACATATTACATTAAAGCAGGTAGAAGCCAATACAAACCAAAACAATTTTCATAATTCATGCTCTAGAATAAAAGGTTTAGTTTGAAAAACTTTAAAAAAATGATTTTTGCCACGCCCTAAATTACAGCCCTTTTTGTTTTAAATATACGGCATCGTCATTAACAGTCCAATCTCATCGTATAGTATATCATTGTTAACGGCTAGAATATTTTTTTTTTTTTTTTTTTTTTTTTTTATAATATGTATATCTTTATTTGCGATCTGTTTAACAAACAAAACAATAAGCAAATTTCTTAATTTAAAGCAATTGACATGTGGTGCAAAGTTCCAATGAACTTCACAACTTGTCACAAAAAATTATAGTTTTATATAAAATACTTTAATTACAAAGAATTTCTAACTATTTATGCGTAGAATTCATGAATATGTACAAAAAGAGAAAATTAGTGGATTTTTATGTTACATATTTACAATTTAGGGTTTAGCTTCCAAATGGTAAATCTAATATATGGGTTCGTCTTAATCTTCTTATTTCGTTGCTGTCATCGAGGAGAGAAATTGCCAAAGGATTGGAGTGATCACTTAGTCTTTGTAAATACCTTTCACTAAAGTTGCGAATTTCTTGGGAAACTGATGGAATGTCAAGATCAAGAAGTATGTGCTTATTTGTAACAAGCCATGGTGCGTTTGTGATTAACCTTAGAGTTTTTGATTGGTATCTTTCCAGTATACTTCTGTTTGATTTGCTTGTAGTACTCCAGAGTTGTATCCCATACGTCCAAACTGGTTAAAGGATTGCGTTATATATTCTAATTTTGTTGTTTAAGTTGAGCTGGGATTTTGGTCTCTTGTTTTTAATGTTAAGTTGATTTTGTTTAGCCTTAATGTGTGGTTTCCAGGTAAGGCGCCTATCAATTGTCATGCCAAGGTATTTGACGACTTCACGTTGTGGGATAACCTGTTGATTAATACTAACATCAGGGCAGTTTCCCCTACGTAATGTGAATGTAGCATGGTTTGACTTTTCGGAATTTACTTTTATATTCCATTTTAGGAACCATTTTTCGAGTAGGTTGAGTACATTTTGAACGAGAAGAGAGGCTTCCGCTTTACAAGGACTTGTTGTGATAACAGCAGTATCATCTGCGTAGGTGGCTACTATAACATCTGGAGTTGTTGGCATATCAGCTGTAAATATTGTGTATAAAATCGGGCCGAGTACGCTACCTTGTATATTCGATCTCTCGTCTTTTATTTTCACATAAAAAGATCTATTTGATAAATAGCTTTGGAAAAAAAGGAAATATGGCGCCGGTAACATTTTCTTAATTTTGTAGAGTAGACCTTGATGCCACACCCTATCAAAAGCCTGCTGCACGTCAAGAAAAACAGCTGAGCAGTACTGTTTTTTCTCAAGTGAATCAGATATTACATTAACAACCCGGTGACACTGTTCTGGGGTTCCATGTTCATGTCTAAAGCCGAACTGGTGTTCCGGAATTATATTCCCTTTTTCCAGCACTGGTTGCAGTCTTTTTAGAAATATTTTTTCAAATACTTTGGAAAATGTTGCCAGTAAACTAATTGGTCTGTACGAAGACAAAATATTATTTGGTTTGTTTGGCTTTGGAATCATTATGATCTCGGCACACTTCCATTGGGACGGAAAGTGATTAAGTCTAAGTATAGAATTATAGATTAGAGCTAGGAAAATAATGCATTTCCAACTCAGATTTTTGGCTACATATCCATTGACCAAGTCATACATACCCAGGAGACTTTTTTTTGTTCAATTTTTTTATTTCATTTCGTACTTCATTAGGCGAAATGTGTCGAATTGGCAAGTCCATTTGACATGGCGAGACCAAAAAGTTTTGTATTTCAATCTGATCAGCAAGAGTATTCATGTGGAATGGCTGAAATATTTCCTCTAAAGGAGTAGCGAAAGCTTCCGATACATCTTCATCTGATCGACACCAAGATCCATTTGAATCTTTTACAAGAATACTGCGCTTAGTTGGTCTTTTAATGTACTTGGTTGCTTTCCATAAAAGATGGTCATCATAATTGGAGTTATTAATTTCATTAATGAACTCTGCGGTTGAATTATTTTTTTGGTCATCAAGAACCTTTTTTAGGTGCCTGCAAGCATTATTAAATAATCGTTTATTAGTTGGATTTCTGTTTTGTTGCCACACTCTTCTCAGCCTTCTTTTTTCCCGGATAAGTTCTCTCATTTCTGTCGATATTTTGAATTGGTTTGTCTGAACTTTACTATTTGTAGGTGTTGAATAGTAGCCCGCTTCATGAATGAGTTGGGTAAAATTCTCTACCGCATCATCAACTTCATCTCCGTTTTTTAAACTTAGATTTAAATTTAATTTTTGTTCTAGCCGGTGTTGAAATATTTTAATATTTGATTGTGAAGTTAATATATTTTGACTTTGTGTTTTATAGTTACAACCAATTTTGTAATTTATTAAGAGCGGCGAGTGGTCAGAATCTAGTTCATTACAGTCATGTATTTCTAAGAGTTGATTTGAAATGCCAGAATAAACAGCAAAATCCAAAACATCAGGAATTTTACGGGGATCGGTGGGCCAGTAGGTTGTTGTACCAGCAGAAAGAACTGAGTATTTATTGTTTGTAATACACTTGTAAAGTTGGCTACCTTTTGGATTTGTTAGTCTCGAGCCCCACCATGGATGCTTCGCATTAAAGTCACCACCAACAACAAATTTATGGCCTAGCGATTTAAAAAACTCATCATATTGTGAAGCCGTAACACTATGGCGTGGAGGGAAGTATATAGCAGATATCAAACAGTCCCCTTCATTGCTTTTAACCTTAATATTTGTGGCCTGTAGATAAGGTTTTTGAACTGGAGGACATACTTCATACTTAATTGTATTTTTGACTAAGATACATGAACCACCACGAGCTCCGTTACTTGGATGATTAGTACAAACGGAATCAAATCCTCTTATATTAAAATATGACCTACTCGTAAAGTGAGTCTCTGAAACTAAAAGTATGTCGATACAATGTTGGTTTAAGAACAACTATATTTCTCTTTTGTGATTGGAGAGGCCGTTGGCATTCCATATTGCTAATCGTAGATTTATTTGCATAGTTTGGTTATAAGAATATTCATCATATTTACAAGATTTGCTAAAATTGTTTCAATTCTTTGGAGGGTAGTTGCATTTATATCCTGCGAACTTTGTTGATTATTGGTATTTCTTAAAGCATCAGCATAAGAAAATTGATTTGAATTAGGGTTATTATTATTATTTTGATTATTGCTATGTATATTGCGAGTATTAATGTTTGGAAAGTTTGAATAACTTAAATTTGGTTGAACATTATTAGTTGTTGTTTGTCTTCTGGTAAGATTCTTTCTTTGTAATATTTGCTTGTATACACTACAGCCCTTACAACTTGCAGTATGGTTTTGCAAACAGTTGGAACATTGTGGGGGAACGTTAAGTGCCTTGGTGCAAACAGTAGTGGAATGATTTAAACCACACTTTACACATTTATAATGGTTTCTGCAATAGGCTTTCGTATGTCCAAACTGTTGACATCTAAAGCATTGCACAATTTCATCTGATTTAAATGGAGCTTCAATTTTAACAACTGCATTATATAAAAATTTGATTTTGTATATTTCCATGTTATTCTTATCTGGCTCTAAATCAACGAAAAACATTGACAGAGGGTCTTTTGAGATTTTACTTTTTACATTCGTAATATTCCTAACTTTATGACCATTTTTTTCAATTTCATCTTTTAGTACACAAGTTGGTGTAGTAAAATGTAAATTTTTAACTACGACTCTGTAAGCTTTTTCCTGCTTTAATTGATAGGTATGGAAGTTTATGCCTTTATCGTCTAAGTATTTGATTAATTTTCTGTATGTCTCAGTGGATTTTGCCATTACTCTTATGTGAACCATACTTTTAATATCAGAAACATTAGGAATGATAATAGGTGGGGGTTTTGGATCTGAACTAGATTCATTATTATCATCACTCATATTTTGATCACAGGGATCTTGATTACAGTCTTGATCATCATCATTGATTTCTTGAAGTTCAATAAAAGAATTTTTGCTAGTTGAGGGAGTGTTATCAGTAGCATACCGTTTATGTCTATGCATTTTCGGAGATTCAGTTTGACGTCGTTTTGTTGGCACAACTATGTACCTGCCAAGCAGTATCACCGTCTTTATTTATTTCGCTGTCACTACTCATTCTGCTATGATAGCAGAATATCAATAGGAATGCAAGTGTTTGTAATTGTTTTTTTTTTGTTTTGTTTTTTTTTTTTTTTTTTTTTTTGTTTGTTGTTTTTTATTTTTTAAGATTAGTTTATTAACAAAGGGATTAACTTTGTCACTTGTTTCAAAAACAAAGGGATTAGCTTTGTTGTGTTTTAATACACAGTTTTTACATTACGCTTTGCCAAAACAAAAAGTTACTGTTGTTTTTGAATATTTTTTTTTTCTTTTTTTTTTTTTTTAAATCACTATACACAATGCACTAAACGTCTTGATAGTATCACGATTAATGTATAACTGAACGGCTAGAATATGAATTTATTTTTAGTGGTTTTTTAGTCTAACTTCAAATTCTTGATGGTATTTATTATATCTAAGATCATTCCGTTCTATTGTCTAATTTTTAAAACGTATCATGAAAATGTTTCTAAAGCTGAATACATTATTCATTTTTCCTATGTAAAACTATTTAACAAATATAACACATATTTGCGACTAACGGTCTACTTGACGTTTGTCAAGTTATTTATTTTCGTCGTTACTTTCCGTATTAAACTCATCTTCATTACTTGATGCTGGCAAATATGATTCTGTGTAATGTAATGAAGAATCTCCTACAGAACTGCTACTATTCTCATCTAAACAAGCAAATTGGCAGCTATCTAAGCTTAAGAGTCTTATTTTACACTGGTCAATAAAAAAACTTAATATATTTTTGGGAATTTTGATAATTTCGGGGCAACTACATTTGGCCATTGTTTTTTTTTAACATTACACTTACACTTTGAAACTCGAAATAAAACATTCCACTCATTATCAGAATACAAAATGGGTTTTTTAAGAATTTCATAATGTAACTCAAGAATACGCACAAACATTTTTCTTATTGATGTTTTACTCAAAATTGGAATACCTGTAGTTTTCCATAAATCACAAACCACTTTTATAACTGTTTGAATATACCGAGGCAGACTTCCATTTTTTTTCACAGTTGTGGTACCAATTGATTTTAAATATAAGAAATATTGAATAACGTCGCGATTCGTTGGAAGCTCACTTGCTTTGAAATACATTGTGTTTTATTTTTTAATGCTTGAATTCTTTATATGCAAACTAGTCAATATTAACAACCGTACCTTTAACTTAAGATTAAAATCTCAAAGTGAAGTAAGATTTGAAAATTTGGCTTTTAATGGTCTACAGCTGGTCTACTTACAGACTCACTGCAGTTGGCGACTTCCTTGACGTGGTGGGATTCTGATATTGCGCAGGCAAGAAGATACTGTCGTAGGTTGTTCAATATGGCTAAGCGTCATGGTAATTGGGCGGAGTACAAGTCTTCATTGAATAGATTCAGAAACTTGGTAAGATCGGCGAAAAGGAATGCTTGGAGGAACTTCTGTAGCGGCGTGGAGGGATTCTCTGAGACAAACCGTTTACGTAGAATAATGGCTTGGAGCCCGGTTGTCCCGACCTATGCGTGTGTGTTTTTATCCCATTTCTTTCCAAGAGATCACATAAAAGCTTTAAAGCAGTAACAGGCAATTCATATTTCACGATTTGTATACTTGTATGTGGTTAGAAAAATACTAGTTGCTTTTGACTTTAGACTAGTTGCACATCTGTTTTTTTTTATAAGAAACTATCGATGTTATCGTTGGGTTGTCTTAGGATTCCAACTAAATACTCTGGATGCGATATTTCATCATCGTATTTATTATTGTACTTTTTCGACGCGTTCAAAAATTGTAATAATGCAACTAGTCTCGTAGCAACTAGTAATAAAGTGTCCCAAAAACTAACAAGCTGCAAACTAAGCCGCAGGGAATTACTTAACCGCAAAAACAACCAAGCAACAAACAGCAAAAGAACTGATGTTCTTTGTAATTTTTAGGAGATAAAAAGCACAGAGTGGCGGCAAAGTGCGCTTTGAAATCGCATAAAATTGTTTTTACAGTTGTTCATATTTTTTTTTAGCACAATTGTGTTAAACAATTTGTTCAATTTTATTGAACAGCTAAACAAACTTTTCGCCTATTGGTTATTATTTGCCTATTTGGAAAAATAACATTTTATTAACAAATTGTATTTTCTAAAAGCTTACGCAATTCCAAGCTTTAATGTAGAAAAAAGTTTTTTTGATGTTCCGAAAAATTTATTAAAAAGCCACGTAAATCCTTTTGTAGTTCAAAATCGATAAGCAGAACTCTTGAAATATCTTTTTTATATAATTTATTTTAATCCTTGCTTTCAAATCAAGTTTTTTTTATAGAAAGCTCATATTTATGTCTTGTATTGACTTTTAATAATGGTTTTATAAGAATAAGCTTAAAGCAAAAAAAGTTCTTATATTAAAGATTTTTTTAGAAAAAAAGCTTTTTCTAAATAAAGCTGATTTTTTTTTTCGTTTTAAATAGAGAAACAATGTTTTCAAAAAAGCTTACGCTATTTCGAAAAAGCTTTAGCTTTTTTTTTTTTTGTATTGAAATTTGTATTTTCGCAAGACTTTTGCTACACAAAAACTTTTATATTTTGAAAAGCTTGCTTGCAGAATTTTTATAAAAAGCTTAAGTTATTTTAAAAAAGCTTAAGCGTTTTTTTTTTTGGTAATAACTTCTATTCAAAAATATTTTTGGTAAGAATTAAAAATTATGCTTAATAAAAGTTTTGAAATTTGAATTTCTGAATAGCTTGATCTTGCATATTATTAAAAATTTGTTCAATAATTGACATATGCTCATGTTTTTTTTTACGTAATTTTCCTTGACATAGACAACTGATGTTTTTTGAAAATTAGAAAAATCTTCGGACTGGATTTCAGCGAGAAGTACAAAGAATTTAGTTTTAAAGTTAAAAAGAGTTTGCCATAAATCATTTAAGGTTTTTTCTTTCCTTGAAGTTCCAAGTTTAATTTATTTCAATGTGCCGTTATATCCGCTAAGAATGCAAGATCTAAAATAAAGTCTTCATATTTTATTAACAGATATTCTTCCATATTTTCTAATTCTAGAAAATCTAAAACTTTGTTTCGAAGGGTAGTCTGTTTAAACAGTCACCACGGCTTAGCCATCGAACTTCTGTTAACATTTTCAGATCATAATGAACAGCGCCTTTATTCTTTAAAAAATATACAAATTTTCTATGGGTGAGGGAGTGGTGCCCGCCGCGAATTTTATTAATTATTCGCTTAGCAGTTTTCATGGCAGGGTGGTCAGATATACATTTCGATGCAAGAGCTACCCGATGAATAATACAATGAAAACTAATAAATTCAAAGCTGTGCCTTTTGAATTGCCCTATGAAACCTTCATTTCTTCCACACATAAAATTTGCACCATCGGTACAAACGCCAGCTAATTTTCTAGAGTCTACAATAGAAAGAAGTTTTTTATTAACGACATCGAACAGCAAATTGCCTGTTACGTTTGCGTTAAAAGTTTCGAGGGAATACATTGTTTCAAAAATATTGTACTCTGTACGCATCGAATACAAATAACAAGTTGACGAAGGTCATTAATGTCAGTGCTTTCATCTAGAGAAAAAGAAAAATATTCGCACTTTTTAAGCTTTTCGTTAATGGCGAATTCAACATATGCTCCTAACTGAATACAATGCCGTGCAACAGTGTTGCGGGACAAGGGAAGAGTTTCTATAAAAGCATCACTATAATTTAGAGTTTGCATAGTCTTGAGGAGTATATCTTTAATAAACATTCCATCAGAAAATGGTCGACCATGTCTTATAATATCTAAACTAATAAGGCGTGCTGCCTCCTGTTTTAATTTTTTATTATCTAGCTTGTCTTTATTGCTTTCTATTTCAAGCAACCAGCCTTTTAATTTCTGTAAAAAAAATTTTTGGTGGGTTTTAAAAAGGTCTTCTTTTTCCATTACATTAAATTCATTTACATAACTATAAAAGTTATCAAAATGCCTTTTTTAAACATTTTGCCTCTTATTTTTAATGTTTTAAAACATAAGAGGCGTTGTATATTGCCAAAAGCATTCCCAATCATGAAATATCTTTTAAATTGCATCATTCTATATCTTCTCTATTTATGTATGCAATGTTTACTGGGCAAGTTTTCTTTAGTAAAATAATCAAAATATGTAAGCATCCGCCGCATGTGCACTAGACCGGGTCGACCTCCATACAAAAAAAAAAGTTGTGCCAGTCACCCCCTAGAATGAAAGATATGCCAATGAAGTTTCTAAAACAGAAAAATTTTTTTTTTGCCACGCCCCAAAATACAGCACTTTTGGTTTTTTTATATGTATGTAGCGCTGCCATTTAAAGTCCGATCTTATTATATCACATATCGTTGTTCATGGGTTGACAGTGGCTTCATTTTTGCCTTTGGTGACTTTTCAATCCGACATCAAACTCTGGGCGCCACTTATGCCATCTCGGATACTTCCCCCAAATGTAAATTTTTTTAAAAGTGCCAAGAAAGTCCTTGTAAAACTAAGTATGTCTAGCTTTTATTATACTCACTATTATGCCACGCCTCAAAATTGAGCCCCTTTTTCCTTTTCACATACATATTACATTAAAGCAGGTAGAAGCCAATACAAACCAAAACAATTTTCATAATTCATGCTCTAGAATAAAAGGTTTAGTTTGAAAAACTTTAAAAAAATGGTTTTTGCCACGCCCTAAATTACAGCCCTTTTTGTTTTAAATATACGGCATCGTCATTAACAGTCCAATCTCATCGTATAGTATATCATTGTTAACGGCTAGAATATTTTTTTTTTTTTTTTTTTTTTATAATATATCTTTATTTGCGATCTGTTTAACAAACAAAACAATAAGCAAATTTCTTAATTTAAAGCAATTGACATGTGGTGCAAAGTTCCAATGAACTTCACAACTTGTCACAAAAAATTATAGTTTTATATAAAATACTTTAATTACAAAGAATTTCTAACTATTTATGCGTAGAATTCATGAATATGTACAAAAAGAGAAAATTAGTGGATTTTTATGTTACATATTTACAATTTAGGGTTTAGCTTCCAAATGGTAAATCTAATATATGGGTTCGTCTTAATCTTCTTATTTCGTTGCTGTCATCGAGGAGAGAAATTGCCAAAGGATTGGAGTGATCACTTAGTCTTTGTAAATACCTTTCACTAAAGTTGCGAATTTCTTGGGAAACTGATGGAATGTCAAGATCAAGAAGTATGTGCTTATTTGTAACAAGCCATGGTGCGTTTGTGATTAACCTTAGAGTTTTTGATTGGTATCTTTCCAGTATACTTCTGTTTGATTTGCTTGTAGTACTCCAGAGTTGTATCCCATACGTCCAAACTGGTTAAAGGATTGCGTTATATATTCTAATTTTGTTGTTTAAGTTGAGCTGGGATTTTGGTCTCTTGTTTTTAATGTTAAGTTGATTCAGTTGACTTTCATTTTTAAAAGCAAAAAGAAAGTAACAATGGAAAAACCGTAAGTAGAAAGATTTGTTATACTGTATATTAGAATTTCACAGCATTTAATACATTCGTAGATCTTTGAAAATTACAATTAAAGCACAATTTGAGAGGCTTGTTAATCTAATGGAAAAAAACACAGAGATTGCACGTGGAAAACCAAAATTTGGTATGACCAAAAACCAGTGTAAAGATATATGGGACTTTAACAAATTACTTTAATATAGGTGGTTTTTAAATGATCTTTGATTTCATCCAGCAAATAACAAAACGCTTCCTTGTTTAGTCGGAAATAACTTTTAAATCTACAAATTTAAAATTATTATTTAGTTACATTTTTTTATTTTTCGAATTTATTCTATGAGTTAAATTTAAATAATTGTAAATTTTTCTGTACGTAAATATACTTCATTGCTATCCAACGGAAAGCTAAGGTAAAATGTAACAAGAAAATACAATATAATAGTCTGGTAGTGTATAAAGTCATTCCTAAAAAAATTTAAGGAATAGAGCTATTACAAAAAGCTTTATAAAATACATAACTGAAATTTAACTCATAGAATAAATTCGAAAAATAAAAAAATGTTGAATAAATTAAAGTTGCTTATGAAAAAGAAATAATTCCCAATATCTATTATTTAGTTACGTTACTAATTATAAGTTCTTACTTGGCATTAGGTAGTTCAAGAGGGTTGGAATCATCAGGAATTTTTCTTCTTATACGTAGCACATCTGTACAAGAGTTTTCATTTTCATCATCATAAAATAAATCGACACTAATATCCATTGTAAATACTTTTTATTCAATACACAATTAAAAATACTTTTAGTTTAAAAAATTATTTAATTTTATAAAATTTTCACTTGCCAAACATTATATTTAAAGTTGGTAAATCGATATTTTAAGTTGGCAACTTTATAGCGAACTCAACTAAAAACCGTTGGGTATCACAATACCTAAAATGAGTTTGGTTGTGCATAAGTTGGGTTGACTCTCACACGACCAAACTGAGTTGAGTGGAGAACCGCAATAGGGGCATAATACTAACATCAGGGCAGTTTCCCCTACGTAATGTGAATGTAGCATGGTTTGACTTTTCGGAATTTACTTTTATATTCCATTTTAGGAACCATTTTTCGAGTAGGTTGAGTACATTTTGAACGAGAAGAGAGGCTTCCGCTTTACAAGGACTTGTTGTGATAACAGCAGTATCATCTGCGTAGGTGGCTACTATAACATCTGGAGTTGTTGGCATATCAGCTGTAAATATTGTGTATAAAATCGGGCCGACTACGCTACCTTGTATATTCGATCTCTCGTCTTTTATTTTCACATAAAAAGATCTATTTGATAAATAGCTTTGGAAAAAAAGGAAATATGGCGCCGGTAACATTTTCTTAATTTTGTAGAGTAGACCTTGATGCCACACCCTATCAAAAGCCTGCTGCACGTCAAGAAAAACAGCTGAGCAGTACTGTTTTTTCTCAAGTGAATCAGATATTACATTAACAACCCGGTGACACTGTTCTGGGGTTCCATGTTCATGTCTAAAGCCGAACTGGTGTTCCGGAATTATATTCCCTTTTTCCAGCACTGGTTGCAGTCTTTTTAGAAATATTTTTTCAAATACTTTGGAAAATGTTGCCAGTAAACTAATTGGTCTGTACGAAGACAAAATATTATTTGGTTTGTTTGGCTTTGGAATCATTATGATCTCGGCACACTTCCATTGGGACGGAAAGTGATTAAGTCTAAGTATAGAATTATAGATTAGAGCTAGGAAAATAATGCATTTCCAACTCAGATTTTTGGCTACATATCCATTGACCAAGTCATACATACCCAGGAGACTTTTTTTTGTTCAATTTTTTTATTTCATTTCGTACTTCATTAGGCGAAATGTGTCGAATTGGCAAGTCCATTTGACATGGCGAGACCAAAAAGTTTTGTATTTCAATCTGATCAGCAAGAGTATTCATGTGGAATGGCTGAAATATTTCCTCTAAAGGAGTAGCGAAAGCTTCCGATACATCTTCATCTGATCGACACCAAGATCCATTTGAATCTTTTACAAGAATACTGCGCTTAGTTGGTCTTTTAATGTACTTGGTTGCTTTCCATAAAAGATGGTCATCATAATTGGAGTTATTAATTTCATTAATGAACTCTGCGGTTGAATTATTTTTTTGGTCATCAAGAACCTTTTTTAGGTGCCTGCAAGCATTATTAAATAATCGTTTATTAGTTGGATTTCTGTTTTGTTGCCACACTCTTCTCAGCCTTCTTTTTTCCCGGATAAGTTCTCTCATTTCTGTCGATATTTTGAATTGGTTTGTCTGAACTTTACTATTTGTAGGTGTTGAATAGTAGCCCGCTTCATGAATGAGTTGGGTAAAATTCTCTACCGCATCATCAACTTCATCTCCGTTTTTTAAACTTAGATTTAAATTTAATTTTTGTTCTAGCCGGTGTTGAAATATTTTAATATTTGATTGTGAAGTTAATATATTTTGACTTTGTGTTTTATAGTTACAACCAATTTTGTAATTTATTAAGAGCGGCGAGTGGTCAGAATCTAGTTCATTACAGTCATGTATTTCTAAGAGTTGATTTGAAATGCCAGAATAAACAGCAAAATCCAAAACATCAGGAATTTTACGGGGATCGGTGGGCCAGTAGGTTGGTGTACCAGCAGAAAGAACTGAGTATTTATTGTTTGTAATACACTTGTAAAGTTGGCTACCTTTTGGATTTGTTAGTCTCGAGCCCCACCATGGATGCTTCGCATTAAAGTCACCACCAACAACAAATTTATGGCCTAGCGATTTAAAAAACTCATCATATTGTGAAGCCGTAACACTATGGCGTGGAGGGAAGTATATAGCAGATATCAAACAGTCCCCTTCATTGCTTTTAACCTTAATATTTGTGGCCTGTAGATAAGGTTTTTGAACTGGAGGACATACTTCATACTTAATTGTATTTTTGACTAAGATACATGAACCACCACGAGCTCCGTTACTTGGATGATTAGTACAAACGGAATCAAATCCTCTTATATTAAAATATGACCTACTCGTAAAGTGAGTCTCTGAAACTAAAAGTATGTCGATACAATGTTGGTTTAAGAACAACTATATTTCTCTTTTGTGATTGGAGAGGCCGTTGGCATTCCATATTGCTAATCGTAGATTTATTTGCATAGTTTGGTTATAAGAATATTCATCATATTTACAAGATTTGCTAAAATTGTTTCAATTCTTTGGAGGGTAGTTGCATTTATATCCTGCGAACTTTGTTGATTATTGGTATTTCTTAAAGCATCAGCATAAGAAAATTGATTTGAATTAGGGTTATTATTATTATTTTGATTATTGCTATGTATATTGCGAGTATTAATGTTTGGAAAGTTTGAATAACTTAAATTTGGTTGAACATTATTAGTTGTTGTTTGTCTTCTGGTAAGATTCTTTCTTTGTAATATTTGCTTGTATACACTACAGCCCTTACAACTTGCAGTATGGTTTTGCAAACAGTTGGAACATTGTGGGGGAACGTTAAGTGCCTTGGTGCAAACAGTAGTGGAATGATTTAAACCACACTTTACACATTTATAATGGTTTCTGCAATAGGCTTTCGTATGTCCAAACTGTTGACATCTAAAGCATTGCACAATTTCATCTGATTTAAATGGAGCTTCAATTTTAACAACTGCATTATATAAAAATTTGATTTTGTATATTTCCATGTTATTCTTATCTGGCTCTAAATCAACGAAAAACATTGACAGAGGGTCTTTTGAGATTTTACTTTTTACATTCGTAATATTCCTAACTTTATGACCATTTTTTTCAATTTCATCTTTTAGTACACAAGTTGGTGTAGTAAAATGTAAATTTTTAACTACGACTCTGTAAGCTTTTTCCTGCTTTAATTGATAGGTATGGAAGTTTATGCCTTTATCGTCTAAGTATTTGATTAATTTTCTGTATGTCTCAGTGGATTTTGCCATTACTCTTATGTGAACCATACTTTTAATATCAGAAACATTAGGAATGATAATAGGTGGGGGTTTTGGATCTGAACTAGATTCATTATTATCATCACTCATATTTTGATCACAGGGATCTTGATTACAGTCTTGATCATCATCATTGATTTCTTGAAGTTCAATAAAATAATTTTTGCTAGTTGAGGGAGTATTATCAGTAGCATACCGTTTATGTCTATGCATTTTCGGAGATTCAGTTTGACGTCGTTTTGTTGGAACAACTACCTGCCAAGCAGTATCACCGTCTTTATTTATTTCGCTGTCACTACTCATTCTGCTATGATAGCAGAATATCAATAGGAATGCAAGTGTTTGTAATTGTTTTTTTTTTGTTTTGTTTTTTTTTTTTTTTTTTTTTTTTTGTTTGTTGTTTTTTATTTTTTAAGATTAGTTTATTAACAAAGGGATTAACTTTGTCACTTGTTTCAAAAACAAAGGGATTAGCTTTGTTGTGTTTTAATACACAGTTTTTACATTACGCTTTGCCAAAACAAAAAGTTACTGTTGTTTTTGAATATTTTTTTTTTCTTTTTTTTTTTTTTTAAATCACTATACACAATGCACTAAACGTCTTGATAGTATCACGATTAATGTATAACTGAACGGCTAGAATATGAATTTATTTTTAGTGGTTTTTTAGTCTAACTTCAAATTCTTGATGGTATTTATTATATCTAAGATCATTCCGTTCTATTGTCTAATTTTTAAAACGTATCATGAAAATGTTTCTAAAGCGGAATACATTATTCATTTTTCCTATGTAAAACTATTTAACAAATATAACACATATTTGCGACTAACGGTCTACTTGACGTTTGTCAAGTTATTTATTTTCGTCGTTACTTTCCGTATTAAACTCATCTTCATCACTTGATGCTGGCAAATATGATTCTGTGTAATGTAATGAAGAATCTCCTACAGAACTGCTACTATTCTCATCTAAACAAGCAAATTGGCAGCTATCTAAGCTTAAGAGTCTTATTTTACACTGGTCAATAAAAAAACTTAATATATTTTTGGGAATTTTGATAATTTCGGGGCAACTACATTTGGCCATTGTTTTTTTTTAACATTACACTTACACTTTGAAACTCGAAATAAAACATTCCACTCATTATCAGAATACAAAATGGGTTTTTTAAGAATTTCATAATGTAACTCAAGAATACGCACAAACATTTTTCTTATTGATGTTTTACTCAAAATTGGAATACCTGTAGTTTTCCATAAATCACAAACCACTTTTATAACTGTTTGAATATACCGAGGCAGACTTCCATTTTTTTTCACAGTTGTGGTACCAATTGATTTTAAATATAAGAAATATTGAATAACGTCGCGATTCGTTGGAAGCTCACTTGCTTTGAAATACATTGTGTTTTATTTTTTAATGCTTGAATTCTTTATATGCAAACTAGTCAATATTAACAACCGTACCTTTAACTTAAGATTAAAATCTCAAAGTGAAGTAAGATTTGAAAATTTGGCTTTTAATGGTATACAGCTGGTCTACTTACAGACTCACTGCAGTTGGCGACTTCCTTGACGTGGTGGGATTCTGATATTGCGCAGGCAAGAAGATACTGTCGTAGGTTGTTCAATATGGCTAAGCGTCATGGTAATTGGGCGGAGTACAAGTCTTCATTGAATAGATTCAGAAACTTGGTAAGATCGGCGAAAAGGAATGCTTGGAGGAACTTCTGTAGCGGCGTGGAGGGATTCTCTGAGACAAACCGTTTACGTAGAATAATGGCTTGGAGCCCGGTTGTCCCGACCTATATACGATCTTGCATATTATTAAAAATTTGTTCAATAATTGACATATGCTCATGTTTTTTTTTACGTAATTTTCCTTGACATAGACAACTGATGTTTTTTGAAAATTAGAAAAATCTTCGGACTGGATTTCAGCGAGAAGTACAAAGAATTTAGTTTTAAAGTTAAAAAGAGTTTGCCATAAATCATTTAAGGTTTTTTCTTTCCTTGAAGTTCCAAGTTTAATTTATTTCAATGTGCCGTTATATCCGCTAAGAATGCAAGATCTAAAATAAAGTCTTCATATTTTATTAACAGATATTCTTCCATATTTTCTAATTCTAGAAAATCTAAAACTTTGTTTCGAAGGGTAGTCTGTTTAAACAGTCACCACGGCTTAGCCATCGAACTTCTGTTAACATTTTCAGATCATAATGAACAGCGCCTTTATTCTTTAAAAAATATACAAATTTTCTATGGGTGAGGGAGTGGTGCCCGCCGCGAATTTTATTAATTATTCGCTTAGCAGTTTTCATGGCAGGGTGGTCAGATATACATTTCGATGCAAGAGCTACCCGATGAATAATACAATGAAAACTAATAAATTCAAAGCTGTGCCTTTTCAATTGCCCTATGAAACCTTCATTTCTTCCACACATAAAATTTGCACCATCTGTACAAACGCCAGCTAATTTTCTAGAGTCTACAATAGAAAGAAGTTTTTTATTAGCTACATCGAACAGCAAATTGCCTGTTACGTTTGCGTTAAAAGTTTCGAGGGAATACATTGTTTCAAAAATATTGTACTCTGTACGCATCGAATACAAATAACAAGTTGACGAAGGTCATTAATGTCAGTGCTTTCATCTAGAGAAAAAGAAAAATATTCGCAATTTTTAAGCTTTTCGTTAATGGCGAATTCAACATATGCTCCTTACTGAATACAATGCCGTGCAACAGTGTTGCGGGACAAGGGAAGAGTTTCTATAAAAGCATCACTATAATTTAGAGTTTGCATAGTCTTGAGGAGTATATCTTTAATAAACATTCCATCAGAAAATGGTCGACCATGTCTTATAATATCTAAACTAATAAGGCGTGCTGCCTCCTGTCTTAATTTTTTATTATCTAGCTTGTCTTTATTGCTTTCTATTTCAAGCAACCAGCCTTTTAATTTCTGTAAAAAAAATTTTTGGTGGGTTTTAAAAAGGTCTTCTTTTTCCATTACATTAAATTCATTTACATAACTATAAAAGTTATCAAAATGCCTTTTTTAAACATTTTGCCTCTTATTTTTAATGTTTTAAAACATAAGAGGCGTTGTATATTGCCAAAAGCATTCCCAATCATGAAATATCTTTTAAATTGCATCATTCTATATCTTCTCTATTTATGTATGCAATGTTTACTGGGCAAGTTTTCTTTAGTAAAATAATCAAAATATGTAAGCATCCGCCGCATGTGCACTAGACCGGGTCGACCTCCATACAAAAAAAAAAGTTGTGCCAGTCACCCCCTAGAATGAAAGATATGCCAATGAAGTTTCTAAAACAGAAAATTTTTTTTTTGCCACGCCCCAAAATACAGCACTTTTGGTTTTTTTATATGTAGCGCTGCCATTTAAAGTCCGATCTTATTATATCACATATCGTTGTTCATGGGTTGACAGTGGCTTCATTTTTTTCTTTGGTGACTTTTCAATCCGACATCAAACTCTGGGCGCCACTTATGCCATCTCGGATACTTTCCCCAAATGTAAATTTTTTAAAAAGAGCCAAGAAAGTCCTTGTAAAACTAAGTATGTCTAGCTTTTATTATACTCACTATTATGCCACGCCTCAAAATTGAGCCCCTTTTTCCTTTTCACATACATATTACATTAAAGCAGGTAGAAGCCAATACAAACCAAAACAATTTTCATAATTCATGCTCTAGAATAAAAGGTTTAGTTTGAAAAACTTTAAAAAAATGGTTTTTGCCACGCCCTAAATTACAGCCCTTTTTGTTTTAAATATACGGCATCGTCATTAACAGTCCAATCTCATCGTATAGTATATCATTGTTAACGGCTAGAATATGAATTTATTTTTAGTGGTTTTTTAGTCTAACTTCAAATTCTTGATGGTATTTATTTTATCTAAGATCATTCCGTTCTATTGTCTAATTTTTAAAACGTATCATGAAAATGTTTCTAAAGCTGAATACATTATTCATTTTTCCTATGTAAAACTATTTAACAAATATAACACATATTTGCGACTAACGATCTACTTGACGTTTGTCAAGTTATTTATTTTCGTCGTTACTTTCCGTATTAAACTCATCTTCATCACTTGATGCTGGCAAATATGATTCTGTGTAATGTAATGAAGAATCTCCTACAGAACTGCTACTATTCTCATCTAAACAAGCAAATTGGCAGCTATCTAAGCTTAAGAGTCTTATTTTACACTGGTCAATAAAAAAACTTAATATATTTTTGGGAATTTTGATAATTTCGGGGCAACTACATTTGGCCATTGTTTTAACATTACACTTACACTTTGAAACTCGAAATAAAACATTCCACTCATTATCAGAATACAAAATGGGTTTTTTAAGAATTTCATAATGTAACTCAAGAATACGCACAAACATTTTTCTTATTGATGTTTTACTCAAAATTGGAATACCTGTAGTTTTCCATAAATCACAAACCACTTTTATAACTGTTTGAATATACCGAGGCAGACTTCCATTTTTTTCACAGTTGTGGTACCAATTGATTTTAAATATAAGAAATATTGAATAACGTCGCGATTCGTTGGTAATTTTTCTTTTGGAAGCTCACTTGCTTTGAAATACATTGTGTTTTATTTTTTAATGCTTGAATTCTTTATATGCAAACTAGTCAATATTAACAACCGTACCTTTAACTTAAGATTAAAATCTCAAAGTGAAGTAAGATTTGAAAATTTGGCTTTTAAATAACTTGACAAACGTCAAGTAGATCGTTAATCGCAAATATGTGTTATATTTGTTAAATAGTTTTACATAGGAAAAATGAATAATGTATTCAGCTTTAGAAACATTTTCATGATACGTTTAGACATTAGAACGGAATGATCTTAGATATCATAAATACCATCAAGAATTTGAAGTTAGACTAAAAAACCACTGAAAATAAATTCATATTCTAGTCGTTAACAATGATATACTATACGATGAGATTGGACTGTAAATGACGATGCCGTATATATAAAACAAAAAGGGCTGTAATTTAGGGCGTGGCAAAAACCTTTTTTTAAAAGTTTTTCAAACTAAACCTTTTATTCTAGAGCATGAATTCTGAAAATTTTTTTGGTTTGTATTGGCTTCTACCTGTTTTAATGTAATATGTATGTGAAAAGGAAAAAAGGGCTCAATTTTGAGGCGTGGCATAAAAGTGAGTATAATAAAAGCTAGACATACTTAGTTTTACAAGGACTTTCTTGGCACGTTTAAAAAAATTTACATTTGGGGGAAGTATCCGAGATGGCATAAGTGGCGCCCAGAGTTTGATGTCGGATTGAAAAGTCACAAATGAAGCCACTGTCAACCCATGAACAACGATATGTGATATAATAAGATCGGACTTTAAATGGCAGCGCTACATATAAAAAACCAAAAGTGCTGTATTTTGGGGCGTGGCAAAAAAAAAAAAATTGTTTCTGTTTTAGAAACTTCATTGACATATCTTTCATTCTAGGGGGTGACTGGCACAACTTTTTTTTTCGACCCACCCTAATGTGCACTCGTCGCTTGATGATCGACGACTGAATTGTGTAATCTCGTTGACTAAATGAAAGAGCGTAAGAATGTGTGTGAATTCATTTCCACAATTGTGGTATGGGCTGGACATCATTGGTATTAATATTATAATAAATGTTATGAGACAGTTGTTTTGAGAAATCTTATGCATAACAATCTTATAATCTGAGCTGTCAAAAATACACACACTTACATGCACTAAAACAATAATAAGACGCTATCATTAAAATGTTTATTTTTAGTGCAAATAGTGGAAATCGTGTGAAAAGTGCTTAAAAACAATATCAAACACGAAAAACAAAGAAAAAACTAAAAAAAATAATAAAAAACGACGCAAGTTTAGTGTACGAAAATCAGCAACATAGCATTTACACATGAAAGTAGTTTCTGGAAAGTCGCAATACACTTACACTTTTTCTCTAACACATTTACATTTTTCTACTTTGAGTCCAACTTTCAGCTATGTAGCTTTCAACGAAAATTTTAAGAAAGCGATTTCAAAAAGTAAATTACATTCAGCCCAATTATAAATATTCCCGGGGAAATGAGTTACTCGGTGTAGCAATATTGTGTTAGTTGTGATGGCAGGTTATTTTCTACAGTGTATTTTAAATTATTGCCTTAGTACATTTCATTAGGTTATAAGTTCCAAGTGTCACTTTCTCACCAGCTGTGTGCCCTTCCCGTCTTCTCTGAGTTTCAGCTATCATTTTTAGTAAATCATTTTCCTTTCGCAACAACTCCTTTTCTCTTTTTATCAATTCCAACTATTTCTTCAAAACACCCGCAAAGTCATAGCCCAGCAATTTTTCCGGTGGTTTCTGACGACCTGCACGATCATTTGATTGTGCGTACACCACTTTTTCCAACTTGACTCTTTTTCCTTTTGCATTCCACGATCATTTTCTTGACTACATTCAGCACTTTTGCCTTTACTTCTCTCATCATTTTCTTTGGAACACTCATTTTCTTTTTCCGGACAATCATTAACAACATCCTCTTCATAATTTATCAGAGTAATTTCATCAGCCTGACCCCCGGCTGCCATCGGGCATTCGCCCCTTTTTTCGGCTGGCACTTCATTTAGACGGACAAGTAAGGAACCTTTTGTACCAGCAGATTGTAACCCAAGACTCTGTAACCTAAGTCGCAGTTCCGCGATCGTATCTGCTCCATTTACTGAATCCACTTCCATTGCAAGTATGTACTTATATTAAGATTCTATATCTTATATTCTATATGTTTTCTTTTTCAGGCACAACTATATTTTATTATCCAGTAAAAAAAATGCTTTTCCTTGTTCACAATCTTTTACGATTTTCAGTTATTTTTAAAAAAAAACTCTTTTTTTCTTCTTGTTCAAAATCCCACTTCTGAAAATGTAAGCGATCCTTTTGTTAAATTAAAACAGCACTTGATTGTTTCACAGTCAATTTATTAATGACGCTGTTCATAAAAATCAAACTGCCAGCAACCAAATTCCTGGCATCACAATTTAATACATACAATCATTTACTTAAGTTTAACATGCATGAAAGACAAAGACAAATATAATAATCATTTACTGTATAAAAGTTTGGAAAAATGAATACCGTTACTTGGGAATCATATAAGCATATAAATAGGGAACATAAGTAATATGAATATAGCGCAACAATACATACACACGTTATATAACTTAAAATACAAAAAGTGATACTTAGAACTTATAAGCTAATGAAATGTACTAAGGCAATAATTTAAAATACACTGTAGAAAATAACCTGCCATCACAACTAACACAATATTGCTACACCGGGAATAAAACTCCCCTATTCTTAACAGACGTGGAGAATAGTATTATGAGAAAGGGAATTTCGAATATTCGCAGTCAGCTGTTTTGCTTGAGCTGTGTTGTGTTGACTTAAAACTTGTAAATATTTTTGTAAAAAAACAAGCGAATAAGTGAAAAATTAAATAATTTTGAATAAAAAACAAAATATAATGTTTAGTATAGCATTTCGGATGGTAGCTGAAGAAGCAGAAAATTTAAAAAACGAGCAAAGGGTTGCTAGGAGATAGTTGCGTGATAATGCAAACCCACTTGAGTTGCCGCAAACGTTGTAAGTATATAAAGATGTTATTATAAATATTTTTAATTTGATGGAGGTGCATTTTTGGCGCTAGAGAGCTGCATTACGCTCCAATAAAAGCAGCAAAAATTACGAATGTTTGCTGTTATATATTTTAGTTACGGTTTGTATGTTTTATAAAAAAAAGAAAAAAATTAATTTATTAAAAAGAAAACTTAAAATATTCAGGTACACCAATAACATTTCACTTAAAATTTGAAAAACAAAACTTATTAATAGCTATATTTCACAGTCCTTTTTATCACACTTTATCTGGGGGTTTTCATTTCGTTCAAAAGGATCTCAAACTGTTTTTTATTAGTTATTTTTGACCTGAAAATAAAGAATGCAGTGATATGAAATTATTTATAAAAAAAAAACTAAAGAACTTAAGCCTCTAGTACACGGAATGTAAAAAGCCACATGCGCATGTGGCTCTGACGTAATTTTGACGTCAATGCAAAGCCACAATAAGCATTGCGTATGTGGCTTTTTACATGCCGTGTACTAGAGGCTTTACATTTTTTAGCACCACTCCCTTGCAATTTATTGGCGGAATTATTTTCAAAATTTGTCATCACATTCTCCCTTTAATTGTCATTCGTAATACCTACTTTTTCCCGGGAAAAAGCTTCCCATTTTCGAAGTCTGTTTAGAATAAGGGAAAAGAGAGAACTTTCCCCGGGAGATTTTATTTATAATAGGGGAACAGGGAAAAGGGAATAAATTCCCGGGGAATTGTTATTCATAATTGGGATGAATAACTAAGCAGTGTTGCCAATTGAAACTTTTTTTTCGTATATATAAAGAATTTTAATAAATTTTTTCAACTAAATATTAAGAACACAATGATTCTAAGCAATTGATAAATATCATGAAAACTAATAAAAATAAATATTATTTTGACCGAATGCCTGAAGTTCAGCGTGAATAATTGGCTCGGCAACTCTGAAACTTGAAATAAGCAAAACCATAAAAGAAGAAGAAGAGAAATGTTTAATAGAAGTTTGCCCTTTGACGACATTTTGAAAATAAAATTTCACTTTCATGTAAATTTTCATGAAATTTTATCATTTTTTTTGTGAAATTTGTGGTGATAATACGTATACAGAAATTTCATGAAAGTACTTTCATGTGTAAATGCAGCGTTAGTTATGAAATCTTAGGTGAAGACCCCATGTAACTGAGCCTTAACCATGTAATAATGAACTTAAGGCGTTTAACAAATTTTTTTACAATCACTTCTTCTAAAGATGTTGAAAAGTTGGCATCACCTTTTAATAAATGAAAAACACCGTTTGAAAAAATCGGGTAGTTTTAATTATTTATTTAGAATCCAACAACATTTCTTAAAAAAATAACACCAATGGTAATGAAATATGTGAAAAATCATCAGTGTATTTTATTACAATCTATTTGTTAAAGTTACTCGAGGTCATCAATGATAACACCACTTGGCGTGTTTTCAAATCCTCTCGATGACAGTTCATTGCCTAATGAATTTGATGTTACTATTTTTGGTGTATCATTAGATTCGGAGCTCGATCTATTTCCAAATTCTTGCATCTTCAAAATAAGCATGGCAAATACTTGAGCTGGCAATGTAGTCTGCAAAACTTGTAATAAACGTGCTGGTTGTCCGCAGACAACGAGCGCATTAGCCAAGTGTTCAACACCACTCTCAAACTCTCCCTTTGCGATTAATGTTTCTCCCAATTGTATCTCCTGCAGAAAATATCTGAAAAAAAGAAGTTGGTTGTGTGAGCATGTCTTCATAGGTATATTTATTCTATATTAGAGCTATAATCAGAGAAGCGCGAAATTAGGGATGTAACGATACGCCTTTTGGCCAATACGATACTGATACTCAAAAAGAAATATCGGCGATACCGATAAGAATATTAAATTTTAATACAAGGTAAAATGGAAAAAACTCAAGTAGAATAATTTTTTATTATACAAAATTATAGTGAGATTATTAATATTTAAAATTGATATTGATGTGAATTTAAAAACAACGAATTTAATTTTATAGTAATACTAACAAAAAATAAATAATGTTCATATAAAAAAGAACCAGTGTAAGAGATTATAAATATTTAAAATTTAAATTAATAAGATTTTCGTTAAAAATATGTACAAGGTAATCTCAACTTTTGCGGAGATTGCAAGACAGAGACTCATTCTCCTCGGATTTTCTTATAATTTGTATACAAACGCTCTAAATGTCATTTTTAGACTTATCCGAACTTTAACTAAGTATCCACCACCTTGGATAACGATCTTGCAGCGATGTGGTGGCTGAGTCTAGGCTGTGGTTTGCAACTCGATTACAGGTAACTTCGCAAGCGGCGCCTGGGATGGAAATACTGAACTTAAAAGCCTTGACGACGAAAGGGTATCCACCCCTAAACCGAGGAGTCATGCGACCCATGCCTATAGGTCTGGTTTGCAGTCAGGGGTTACCGACGGAGCTTTGCTGATACCTGGGCACCTCATCAAATATACCCCGCCCTTACCACGTTAATGGGGGCTATGACGTGGCGGTCCCCTACGCTCGTGGGACCAAAATTAAAATGAACAGCTCAAAACACAAGAAACAACAAAAACACATAACGGAAACTGGTGACGAATAAGCAAAAACAAGAACTACGATTGACAGCGAGACGAAAAAGCCAGGAACTGTTACAGTCCCGGCGACCCAAGAAGATCGGCCTAGGCTGATCGGAAATGTTAAGACAGCTCGACCAGAAGGTGGCTGCTCAAAAAACTACGGCGAGGTGCCTCTGAACACTCCAAGTACCTCCAAAGCCGCATCAGCCCTTTTCGTCATTGGAACGGATAAAATCCCTGCTTTGGGTGCTGCCAAGTTGGGAATGACAAAGTCGTCCAACAATGCAGCTTCCCATGTGCCCATTGTGCAAGGAGGGATGGCGATGAAAACATCTAATCCCAAGGTTGCACCACCCCCCGCCAAATTCGGCGACCGTAAAAAGTCTTCTAGGCACAAATACCCGACAAACAGGGCATGGTGGGTGACTTCTTTGATCACTTGGGTGATATGGTTGATGAGGACGTGCTTCTGGAGTGGTCGCCAAAATGGATAACGGCGAAGGTTCTACAGATTAACCTCTACTATTCCAAAGCAGCATCTGCTGCATTGCTCCTGCGAGTGGTAGAAAGAGGGAGCCCGTGATGGTCCAAGAACCATGGATTTATAAGAATCGGGTTTGCGGACTTAATCTCAAAGGCTACAAGCTATTGTTTGCGAAAGGTATAGGTAACACAAGATATTGTGTCTTAGCTTAAAACTCGGGGTAGTACGAATACGAATGTAAGAGGTGAGTCACTATTATATCCTTTATATTTAATTATAATTCAGGAATAGTAAATAGGGGCCGAGAGCGTACGTTTGTTGTAGTTTGGTGCTTAGGTTGTTTGTGTTTTGTTTGTTTGGTTTTTTTTTTGTGGAAGAAATATTCTTAGTATATATATGATGACATTTATATCAAAGTATATATTTGTAGGATCGACTGCTATAATGAATAGGAAACAAAAGAATTGGGGGATTCAATTCACCTCTCTGGTTCGGACACTATCTGATCCTCCCCGGGTCGACGGTATCGGGGGTCGATGCGGCAGCTGGTCTACTTACAGACTCACTGCAGTTGGCGACTTCCTTGACGTGCAAGCCAATGGTGAATAGGGGTAGGGATCGTCCACCGTGGTGGGATTCTGATATTGCGCAGGCAAGAAGATACTGTCGTAGGTTGTTCAATATGGCTAAGCGTCATGGTAATTGGGCGGAGTACAAGTCTTCATTGAATAGATTCAGAAACTTGGTAAGATCGGCGAAAAGGAATGCTTGGAGGAACTTCTGTAGCGGCGTGGAGGGATTCTCTGAGACAAACCGTTTACGTAGAATAATGGCTTGGAGCCCGGTTGTCCCGACCTATATACGAAAATCGGATGGTTGTTGGACTACGACTAGTCAGGAAACACTCGGTGTTAATTGACACTCACTTTCCTGGAAACTCCAAAGGGAGCTTGCGGGATCAGGTTAGTGAATCGATGACCGGTCCTATGTCCATCCCAATGGACTACGATATGATTAAGTGGGCTGTCGGCAGTTTTGGCCCGTATAAATCACCGGGTATGGACCGTATAATTCCCGCGGTCCTGCAAAGGAATTCGACTCCAATTATACCCTGGCTGATGGCTATATACAGGGGATGAGTTAGATTTACGTATGTACCTTTGAGCTGGACCTTGTGTAGAGTGGTCTTTAACCCCAAGAGGAAGACTTCTCATATTGAAGCGAAGGATTACAGACCGATTAGTCTTGCATCCTTTCTTCGCAAGACTTTTGAAAGAGTTATTGACATACACTTGAGGATGATTATCCCAAGGTGTTTACTCTCTACCTCTCAGCATGCCTACACAAAGGGTAGGTCTGTTGAGTCGGTTCTCCACTCATTAGTTGGAACTATTGAGAGATCACTCGAATTTAAGGAGTGTACTCTGGTGGCCTTTCTCGATATTGAACAAAAACGTCGATCCGGACTCTATTGTGGCGTCCATGAGGAGTCTGGAGGTTGATGATGACATATGTAGATTTGTAGATAATCTACTCAGGAATAGGGTCATTTGTTTCACGATAGGTGGAACCAGCGTTCAGCGACTGGTGAACTGGGATACTCTCCAAGGAGTATTATCCCCACTATTGTGGAACCTGAATGTGAACACCATGTTGACGAAGATGGACGACATGAGGATTAAAACTGTGGCGTATGCTGACAATGTTGCAGTGACCATCACGGGGAAGCATTCGTATAATATCTCAGTGTATGGAGTCTGCATTAAATATACTTAGCACCTGGAGCGTATCATGCTGGTACTCTTCACGAGGAAGTATAGGACCGAGGACATGAGACTTCCGAAGCTAAATGAGACTGAACTTAAGATCTCTCATATCGCCTAGTATCTGGGCTAATCTTGGACAGTAAGCAGTCGTGGGGGCTGAACGTCCCAATGAGGAAGGAAAAGGCAATAGTTGCTATGTATGCATGCAGAGGTGCAATCGGCAGGAACTTGGGTATGGGCTCGAAGTGTGTTAATTGGATCTGTGAGACTGTAGTAAAGCCAACTCTGTATTACGGTGTTGTTGTATGGTGGACTGCGTTGGACAAGGGCAGGTACCGTGCGATGCTTGAGAAGGCACATAGACTGGTCGCATTGATGATCACAGGATCAATGCGCTCCACTCCCACTAGGGCGCTGTTTACAATGCTAAACTGGCCAAGGATGGCACATTCATTGATCAATTCATTGGCTTTCCAATGGCTCACTGTAAGTCACTCAACAGGCGCGAGTAATTTAGGATTGTGCAAAAGGTATGGACCTGTGAGCCAACCTGCTCCATATCCAGGGCACTCTGGCCTGAGGTACCGGTTGTGACTGGACACTGGCCTGTTGGGACTCATGGTAGGAGAATTGGTCTGGAATTCAATGACTACTGCAGAATATGGAATAGGAAGAGGTGACTGTGCTTCACTTTCTCTGTCAATGCCCTGGGTTACGGGGCATTAGGGAAAAATACCTGGGAGAGCCGGTGATTTCCTGCTTGGAGGATTTATCTACAATAGAACTTAGATTGCTTCTTCTCTTCATTAGGAAGACGAATTGGCTGAACTCTGCAGTGACGCCATTTGAGTAACTGCTCTATGGGATGGACGTTGGCGCTGGGTATCACAAAGGGACCGCTGAAGGACCCAAGTGAGCTGTCTCTCGATGGCTGCCCATGGAACCTAACCTAAGTGTAGGGGTGACCGTGTCTTCCACTATTTAAGAATGCATAGTCATAGTAGCACAGTAAGACGTTTTTTCGATACGATTGAAGCCGATTGTCTTTAAAATATTCGAAGAATTTTAGAAAAACAATAGGTTTCATTATTCTCTAAACCCTGAAATCTTTCATTCAGAACAAATGCTTAGTAAGTCGCCAATTTTTGCGCCTCTGAACCATTCTCTATCTCAGGTTTTTCATTTTTTATATTTTCTAATAATGTTAACTAGCGAAATCACGTAGACTTTTCGAAGTCATCCAAAATGTTTAGCAAAATGATTTTTATTCTCACAAACATATCACTAAAAATAAGCGAAATATCTAAAACTGTACATAATTTCTAAGTTTTTTGTACTACAAATACATAAAAGATTTAAAAGTGAAAGAAAATGTCACTACTTTGGTGCAAAGCAAAAACGGCTAAAATTGGAGGCCCACACTACGCGTTCAATTTGTTGATGCGTTAAGGCATCTATAAAAAAATTAGGATCAGTGTTAAATTTTATGGCACAAGTTACACTACAAACACGTAAATGCATATACATATAGAACGCATTAAGTGGGATTACTTTTCACATTTGCATGCGTCTTTAAAAATGGTCAAGAAAGTATCAAATGCATAGAACGCGTGGTGTGGACCTCCAGCTAAAGAAGTAAAAGAAACAATTTATTAATCTGTTTTGATTTTATGTTCTGCTTTTAAATGTGTTATTTCACTTAGTTGTTATGCAAAAAATAAACATAAAACATTTAATTGTTTTTTTTTTCAAAAACACTAAAAAAAATATAACTCCGACAGTAAAACAATGCCGATACCGATATTTCGACAAACGTGAAGTATCGCCGATATATCGGTATCGCTATTCGATACATCCCTACAAGAAATACATACATATATTTACTAGAGGAAAAATATATGTATTAAAAAATAATACTTCTAAATCATGAATTTGATTAATCGCGATGTTTGAATTATCCATGAATTTAAAATACACAAAAAAATACTAAAGGGACATTCCAGTAAAAGTATAGTACATACTAAAGGCCTGTATCAGTGTAACAATAAGTACAAATAAACTGTTAAAACATAGTATTATTTATTAATTTTGTTACTTATAAGCAAAAGTATAATTGTTATTGTATGTGTAACTTGTCCGTACGCACTCATACCATGGTTGGCTGCCCACTGGGTAACCCAGAAAAACCCACCCGAGTTTAATGTTTTTTTTTTCTTTTTGGGTTATATTCATTTTTACAAAGGTGGTATAATTTCTACGTTTTATTTTCAGAAAAATAAAAGAAAATGATTATAAAACGAATACAATGTATTCATATGCCCATTTATGCGTATGTTAAAAACCTGCACGAGTGTATCATAAAGTATTGTCAAAACAGATACACCAGTAGCTCGTTTCTGTATTTCTCGCATTGCAAAACTTCTCACATTAACAGCCTGTTTTTGTAAAACACAAGTGTTCTCACTTGAAGTTTTCGTATTAAAACGAAATCGTTTTAAAATTGGTTTTTAAAAAACATTTAAAAGCTTTCGTCTATTCATGTTTGACATAAATAGAGCTTTTTTCTATCGTTAAATAACGTTATTGCCAATGCGTTTATTTTCGTACCTTTTTATGCTTTTTACATATAAGGATTTTGTGTTCAAGGTTAACCCTGGCTTTTGTTTACAAAAATAAATTATAAATTTAAAAAACAAAAAATTCTATAAAAAAATGTTAGCAAATGTTAAAACTAAAAATGTTGAATTAAAATATTTACAAAAATTGCAATAAATAAACGCAATATATGAAGACGATTTTTTGCTACACATCAACATATAGAAATGGTGAAGGTATTTGCTTGAAAGCACAAATTTTTTTAAACATACGGAAGAACTTACATACACACATACTTATGGACATACTTGTTTCTAGAATTTTTTGAACCTGTAAATACATATTTATGTAATTAGTAGCATTTAACCCGCTACTTTATTAACGTCTCCTTTTCTTTCGTGAGCATATTTTTAAGCAAAGTTTATTTTTCTAAGTTTTAACTTGTTTAAATGCTAGCATTTAATTCGCTACTTTGTCCGGCCCTTTTTTATGATCATATTTGTGTGCCTAAGGTTATAGCTCTGCTACTAACATTTTTTATCTTATGGGATGATAATCACTCAGGACCTTGCAGCTTAATTTTGAGTCTCTTCAAAGTACCAAAAAAGAAATTACAAATTTCGCCCCTTAAACGTTTGAATTTAGAAAAAGTGCCAAATTTGGCTTTGCATTTTTTAGATAAGTTTTGAATGTGATATTACTTATATTTCTATGTTTATTGGCTTAAAAGATAAGGGGATGACAAAAAAGTACCAAAATACTTCCTGAAAGAGAAAAATTTCAAAAAAGTACCAGACACTCAACCACTTATTTTTTTAAAGACAACGATAGGTATTACACTTCATTGTATCTCTCTTAGTTTTGGAAATATAAGGTTACCGAATTTACCCTTGTTACCCCCTAAACATTCGACTTTACAAAAATCCCGTTTTAGTGGATCTATTTGGGAAGAGTCCAGCCACCGGTACAAATTTCAAGTTTTTAGCTTCAGGCGTTTAGGCTGTGCGATCATAAATCAATCAGTCAATAATGTAACAATTCTATATAAATATACATATATATATGTAGATACACAAACCTTTAATAATATTGTAAATAATTTAGGGTTCTTTCAGTAAAATATCCTTTTTATTTTCTATTTATTTTATTTATTTTTTTTAACGAATGCCTTTTACTTATCGTCTTATTTTGGCATTTGTGTTCATTTATTACGAAGATGTTCATTTTATAAGAACCAAACGTGTATGGAAAAAATGAAAGCTTTTTCAGTCACTCACCTAAAATGTGTTTTAATTTTATGAAAACCTAAATAAGTTTTCGTTCGTTTTTTTTACGAACGAACAAATATTTTCATTTTCTAAAAACAGGCGGTAAGTGTGAAACAAAAAATTCCATCGTTTCTCGATTTGTGAGAAAAAAGTGTTTCTGTATTTGAATGCGAGAACAGACAACACAGATTCTGTTTTAACTGGAATACTTCCAGTAATTAAGTGTCAAATGCAAGCGAAACGTCAACGAAAGAAATAGATATAATAAAAATAGGGCTAACAGATTTAACGATTTATCGTCATTTTGACGATTTTTTGTTCCAAAATTGGCAAAGTGCCGATTTGCTGATTTTTTCTGGTGACGATATTAATCAGGCTTAAAAATAAAATAATTTTTATTAGTTTAATATGTTTATATATTCGGCACCACAGAAAAACGATATCTTTAAAAACAAGGCAGATAAAAAAATTTATGGACAAAATCAAACTTTCGAAGAAAAACTGTTTAATTTTTATTTGCTTAGATTATTTAATACATTTGTTTATGTTATCAAAACATTAAACTATTACGCCATTTTTCAATCAATGCACTTTAGGAAATTTTTGTCTTTTTTTTTTGGCAGGATCAATATGTTATTTTGTCACGCCTTTAACCCTTTCGCTATTTTGTTGCCTTAAGGCAACATCAAGTTTTTTGACCTGTAGCTTTATTATGGTTTAATAAATTCGTAATCTGAAAGTTATTTTTAATATTTGTATACGTCAAAAACAAGAATATATCAAAATATATATATGTTGGACAACTCACAGAAAAATAATTAATATAGAACTACCTTTCCATAGACCTCACTATTTTTTCTGAAAAAATGCTTTTTTTAAATGTGTTGTTTAATAATATTTTGCAATATGAAAAAAAAAATTAATAGTAATTGACCAAAAACACATTGGATTATGCGTATAAGCCTAAAACTAGGCGTTTTAATAACGCATAAGAATTTAACAAATTTTTTAAATAAACTTGTTGCCATATGGCAACAAAACATTTTTGTGTATATACAATTTACCAAAAAAAAAAACGTTACTTTATTTTGTGTGCGGTTTCATTTATATTTTATTTGCAACATGACAAGTCGTATAAAAGATAGTGAAATCGAAAAAATCTTGATAAATTTTGAAGACTCAGATATATCAGATAAAGAAGAGTTAGAGGAAACAAATGTTTTACAAGATTTAATAGAAACCTTTGACCAAAATGATTCTTTTATAAGGCAAGAAATATTACAAGGGGAGAACTACGAAGTTAATGTTAGCAATAATAAAATCGAAGAAATACCTGTTGAAAATCGAAAATCTAAATATGTTGCTAAAAAATTTAATGACTTTCGATGGAGAAAATGTCCCTGGACCACACTCGAAGCGCCATTTAGCTGTGAGCAAGCTACCTATCGCGAAAAAGTTCCTGTGAAATATAATAACTCAACCATATATAATTTCAGCGTATAACAAAAGTATGGGCGGAGTTGATAAGCTAGATTTTTTACTTTCGTTATATAGAATCTCCTCTATAAGATCCCGAAAATCTACCCTCAAATTATTTGACCATTTTATTGACTTAGCAATATGTAACTCCTGGCTAGAATATCGAAAAGACTACGAAGTAAACAATGGGAAAACAAAAGATTACATGGATCTCTTACGTTTTCGACTATCAAATGTACATGTTTGCTTCCGCAAAAGAGGAAGACCTAAAACGTTTACAAGTGCAGGTGATTTAGACAGCCCATCGACGTCAAAAAAGACATATGAAACAGCACCACCAGCTTCTGTCCGATATGATGGAAATCAACATTGGCCAGAATATATAGAAAATAAAAGCAGATGAAAGCATAAATGCTGCCATGGATATTCCAGATATAAATGTTCAAAATGCAATGTGCATTTGTGCATACCAAACAAGGACCGAAATTGTTTTAGAGAATACCACAATTTTATCAAATAATATAATTTTGTAAAGTTATGTAATTACTTTTGAATAAATTTTACTATTTTTAAAGTTTTGTATTGATTTCTGTAAAAAATATTGATTGACTTTCATAAATATTTAGTAGTTTTACTTTTTCTGTTATGAAAAAAAAAATTTTAAGTTAATTTTTTTAAAGTTTATTTGTAAAATAACAAAATATAGCAATTGTGTTTTATTTATTTTCATCATTTAAATTCTTTCCCTTCAAATAAAAAAAAAAAAAAATAATACACATTCTTGTGTACATACAAACATAATTTGTGCTCCATTTTTTGAAATTTTATTTTTCTCGCATTAAATGTAACTTATTTTGACAGTTCTTGTGAGAAACTTTTAGCAAAATATTGATACAGAAACACTTTTTCTCACAGCCTTCCAATAAATGCTGGAAAATTATTTAAATGACAGATAATTCTCCCAAAGTAAATATACAGAAACACTTATGTGAGAAAAACCATTTTTTGTTTCATATTGCGCTGTTTTTGTTATAATTCACTTGTTTCATGCGGGATATTTTACGATGCGAGAAATACAGAAACGGGCTACAGATATGTAAATGCTACTATTGATATAAATGAGAGAATGAGTGCAACTGATATTGTATGGTTTTGCTTTTGTCCACTCACCATATCTTAAAAACAAAAACAGTTGCTTATGGTATTGGATTGAGTATATCATAACCTTTTTTTTTGCTCACAAATATCTGTTGTCACCATGGTATTTTAACAATATCTGTTGTTATCTGTTGTATTTTCAAATATTGTAGCAGAGTTGATGCAAATAACAGAGCTTATAAAAATTTATATACGATCTCAACCAGGGGTGCCAGATGGTATGTGATATGATGGCATATCATCAATTTAATTTTAAAAAATCGGCATATTAAAAATACCTTTTTTAAACACAATAAAACATATTTTAATGACAAAAAATAACAAAGCAACTGTTTAAGAATGGGTCTTAAATAAAAACACGGTTCACTTTTAGGTTTTAATAATTTAACAATTTATTTATTTAATTTTAATATTTTAATTCATTTAGTTTTAGTTACACTTTGTTTCTTTTTTTGTTTGTTTATTTATTTTACATATGTTTTTGTTTTTGTAATTTTACTTCAAAATTTATGTTTTGTTTTTGTATTTTTACTGGTTGTTGTTCACTGTTTAATGTTTACTGATCGACTGACTTTAAATTGTTTTTCATTATACAAAAAAGGGTCACATATTATAAAAGAAGTTTTGTACTAAATATAACGGGATATACTGAGTGCAAATGTAACAACAATTTAACTTAATAAGGTTTACATATGAATATGAATATGCAGATTAAAGAAAATAAAATATAACAAGTTGTTGGTAGGCAGGATCGTCGTTGTTGGTAGGGATCATCTCTAAACATTCCGCCCCCCATGATATGGTGATATATTCAACTGGGCTCAAGTTCTTCAAGGGGTCCGGAAAATAAACAGCCGCATTATAGCACCTTGTTTTTTGGTTTCATCACGTAGAATGCTGGAGTACAGATGATGTTACCAGGGGGTGAACTGTGTGCCATAGTATTAGATGTGGAGTTGTTGAAAAATAGTAAACTAAGATGAGACCATACGACCAATGCCACAAAAGTTATTTGTGTTTTTCTTGGGTGACTTTTACTGGAATTAAACAAAATAATTTTTTAGAAATGTGTATTTAATTATTAAATAACAGTACGAGTTTCGTTATGGGTCTCGTAATAATTCCATTTGTAGTTCGAATATCAACTACTCTGATATTTTTGTCGGGTCCAAGGTAGGTTTTGGTAATTCGACCTAATTTCCATTCATTAGGTGGCAGATTACTGTCTTTGATGACAACTAAATCGACAACGTTGAGATTTTGGTGTTGATATTTCCATTTATATCGACGATGCAGCTCACTTAAATATTGTAATTTCCATCTTTCGCAGATGGTAAATAATTTTTAGACGTCTCCATCGGTTGGCGAGGGTCAAGTTTTCGTGGCTCGAATCTTTTTCTTGTGGGGTCATGAATGAAGTACCAATAAGAAAGTGTGCAGGAGTAAGCGGTGATAGATCAGTTGGGTCATCACTAGCTGGACTTAAGGGTCTGGAGTTTTGACTTTTGTGGTCACATTCGAGACAGTGAGCAAATTGGCGAGTACATCGAAATCCATTGTTCGGCAGGATGTGACAGAACAGGTCACATCGGAGAGCCGATCAAATCTCGAAAAAGCCAAGAGTGGTTGGAGAGTCTCTTTAGCCTTTCTAGAAAAGATAGCTAAGAAAGACTCTTCACTGCACGATGGGCGGGATAGGCATTTGCTGAGGATGCACCGGAAGAACACTGCTGGATTCGAAAGAATCCACGGTTCTTTCGATGTCATCCTAGGGCTTCCCTATCCTGCGGGGTATACAGCAGAGGCTGCTGAGGAATCAAAAGTTGTCAGTAAAGACAAAGGATCCTCACCAGATTCTGCTGGCGTATCCTCTTACAAGGAAGGTAGAAGGAAGGAGGGTAAAAGTTCTCCACCCAGCCCTCTTAATGGTGACAGATTGGTTACGGTTGAGGGAGCTAGGCCTGGGGACGAATTACCCACAGTAGACCAAGAGTCTCTCAGGAAGTTGAAGTTGATGAGTGGGGTTGCGATATTTGGGTTGGGGTCTATCAGTTTTAGGTTTCACAAAAATGATGGACCTTAAGAGGCTGAATGTGGTGCAGATAAACCTGCATCACTGTGAAGCAGCCTCAACCGAATTAGTAACCCACCTCATCGATAACAACGTGGACGTGGCCTTAATCCAAGAGCCCTGGATCAACAACAACCGGGTTGTTGGATTAAAGGCCACGGGATATACACTGTTCGTACCCCACACGGGTGAGAAGGTTCGAACTTGTATAATGGCAAGAAATGAGCTCAAATTTATGTTGTCTCATTCTTTCAGCAATGGAGACCTCACGGTTGTTACAGGTGAAGCTATGGACAAAACGGTCCTAGCACTAGCATCGGTATACTTACCATATGAGGCTACCGATCCACCTGGTGTGAAAGTACGTGAGTTGGTGGAGCACTCGAGCAGAAGCGGCTCGAGACTGGTACTAGGTTGTGACGCTAATGCACACCATACCCAATGGGGAAGTACCGACATCAACAAAAGGGGTGAGTCTATGTTTGATTTTATTATTGCTAGCAATCTTTACATCTGTAATAGGGGGAATACGCCAACATTCAGAACTAGAGATAGGGAGGCAGTAATAGATGTAACATTGACGAACTATAGAGACTTAGTAGATGATTGGAGGGTGGCTTTGGAATTTTCCTTCTCTGACCATGGTCGTATATCCTTTAATCTAAAATTCGAAAAGTCAAAAAGGCGTCCTTATAGGAATCCAAGGAGGACGAACTGGGATTCCTTTTCGGGATTGGTGAATAGTAACCTTAAAGTTACACACGATTGGGGGTCGACTTCGGCCGGTGTGGAGCACCTGGTGGGTACCTTTACGGAGGTGTTGACCAGTAGCTATGAGCGATCTTGTCCGCTGAATTTTCCGGGTAGGCGCTCGCAACCGAGATGGTGGACAGGTGAGTTGAGGACTCAAAGGACCACTGTCAGAAGGTTATTCAATAGAGCGAAGCATACGCGTAGGGATGAGGACTGGAGTAACTTTAGGATAAGTTATAATAGGTATAAGGGAGATATTAGAAGGGCTAAAAGGGACTCGTGGATCAAATTTAGCGAGTCAGTGGAATCTGTAAATGAGATGTCCAGGTTCAGAAGGATTTTATCCAAGGACCCTGTGGTCCCGGGATTTATTCAGAGACCGGACTCATGGACGGAATCTAGCTCAGAATCTCTCTGTTTGCTTATGGAGACTCACTTCCCGGGTTGTGTGGATCCTGGGACGGGGGAACAGGTGGGGTGTGGTAACCCCTTTTCTGGATCGGGCTCGGGAGGTGAGATAAGGGAGGCGGTGGGGGATATCATCACCTTGGATAAGGTTACATGGGCGGTTAATACTTTTGGGTCTTACAAATCGGCAGGACCAGATGGTATATTTCCGGCTATGCTACAGAATATCCAGGGATCATCACTCCTATTGCTGGTGGAACTATTTAGGGTATGTCTGCTTAATGGCTACATTCCTAGAGGGTGGAGAGAGGTCAGGGTTATTTTCATACCTAAGGCAGGTAGAACCGGTCACTCTAAACCCAAGGATTTTAGACCTATCAGCCTATCGTCTTTTCTTGTGAAGACATTAGAAAGACTGATTGATCTGCATCTGAGGACGAAGATTGACGCCGGCATCATCAGCGGCGCTCAGCATGCCTATCTTAAGGGTAGGTCTGTTGAGAGTGCGCTTCATGATGTGGTGGGTTATATAGAACGGGGATTGCGAGACAAGGAATACACCTTGGCGGCATTCCTGGATATAGAGGGGGCCTTTAATAATGTGAAAATAGAGGCTATAAGGCAGGCACTGAGTGATTTAGGGGTTTCGTTATTCTTGGTCGAATGGAAAACTCTGATGCTTAGCAGTAGAGTTATTCACTCGGACTGGGGAAACGAGCGCTTAAGGAAACTCGTGACTAGGGGGACCCCACAAGGGGGAGTTCTCTCTCCCTTATTGTGGCTCTTGGTTGTCAATGTCGGTCTGGGACGTTTTGACAGTATAGGTCAGAAGGTCGTCGCCTACGCGGATGATGTAGTTATATTGGTATCGGGCAAGTTTCTGCCGACAATTAGCGATGTCATGCAAGGGGCGCTGGGCGAACTGGCAGCATGGGCGACTGATAAGGGCTTGGGAGTTAATCCGGAGAAGACAGAATTAGTTCTTTTCACTAGGAGGTACAAGGTGGAGAATTTTAGGCTGCCGGTACTAGGGGGAGTAGAGCTTAGGCTATCTGATAGTGCTAAGTATCTAGGAGTTTTTCTGGACAGTAAGCTGTCCTGGAAGAGGAATACTCAGGAGAGGCTAAAGAGGGGTCTCAATGCTTTCTATGCTTGCAGATCGTCGATAGGTAGGAGTTGGGGACTCCGGCCGTCAGTTGTGGGATGGCTGTACACTTCGGTGGTTAGACCCATTCTTACGTATGGATGCTGTGTTTGGTGGGAGGCATTGAAACTAGCTAGTCGGAGGGACCTTCTGTCTAAGGCTCAGAGGTGTGCTTCGATCGGCATGACAGGTGCCTTGAGAAGTACGCCTCAGGCGGCTCTGGATGTTATTCTTCATCTTCTGCCTATAGAGCAGTATGTGTGGGAAATGGCAGCAAGGGGCATTCTTAGGCTGAGGGAGCTAGGACTGTTAGGAAATTTCACGGAGGGTCACTCGCGGATCTTGAGTGAAATTGGTACTAGTGGCTATCACCTAGGCTCGCCCGGCTCTACGGATTATTTGGTCACTAGGGTCGATTTTGGGCGTTTGCCAGAGGTGATATTGCCTTCTAGGGAGAGCTGGTCAGGGCAGGGCAGATTGTATAGGGGATTTGCTATTTTCACTGATGGCTCGAAGATGAAGGGCACGGGTGCGGGGGTCTACATTGAGGATCTGGACATCAGAAGGTCATATAGACTTCCCGACGACTGCAGTGTATTTCAGGCGGAGGTTCTGGGGGTTCTCAGAGCCGTAGAATTGGTAGGAGCTAACATTGCCAAGGGCTCGGAGGTCACCATATATGTGGACAGCCAGGCGGCTCTTAGGGCCTTAATGGGCTGTTATGTGAACTCCAGGCTAGTGGACGATTGCAGGAGGGCTCTAGGAGTAATCTTAGGGAATTATGTTGTGAGGCTCTGCTGGGTACCAGGTCACTGCAACATCACCGGCAATGAGATAGCTGATGAGTTGGCAAGACTGGGCTCGGAAATGGAAGATCCTGACAGTTTGCAAGTGGTCAGGCCTCCAATGGGCTTCTACTTTGGGAGAATTAGGGAATGGATTCTGAACAGGACTAATCGGGCTTGGCGGGGCCGAACGGACTGCCGAGTATCGCGCACTCTGTGGCCGATGCTTAGTAGGTCAAATTCGGACGCGCTGCTGGGTAAGAGTAGGGCCTGCGTCAGGACCATGATAGGTATTATCACGGGCCACTGTATGATAGGCAGAATGGCGGTGAGAATGGGGTCTGGCTTATCGGATATATGTAGGCTGTGAGAGGACCCAGAGGAGCTGGAGACAGTTGAGCACTTTCTGTGCCACTGTCCCAGGCTACAGAACAGCAGGCTGAGGTGGCTAGGTAGCAGATTCCTGCAAGAATTAGGAGATGTCTCGGGCTGCGGGCTCGAGAATCTGATGGGATTCGTAATGGGAATGACCTGGCTGCGCGGCAGGAGGCTGGGAAACATGTAGGGCAGTTTTTCCTGTTTGGTAGGGTTATGTTTTGCTTGTTCTGTCCGATTTCTTATCTTCCACTATCTTCCTTCCCTGTGCTTTCACCATTTACTTCTACTACTCTGTCACACTAGACATCTTTCTCTTCTTTCTTCCTTTGTTTCACTAATTAAAGGCATCACAATGGACCATATTGGTCTCTGGGTGAGGGTGTGAAGTTTGCTTCACACCAGCCTTTCTAACCTAACCTAACCTAACCTTCATATGTAAACTGCATATTTGGAGTCATTTTTCGTAAATGGATCTTGAAGGATTTAACACCGGCTTCCCATAGTCCTCCCATGTGTGGAGTGCAAGGGGGTATAAATTTCCATTCCACGTTCTGATGACTGTAGTGATGAATTATTTTTTGTTGAAGATTTTTGACAAATTCGAGTCGATCCTTTCTTATAAGTTCTGCAGCTCCAACGAAATTTGTTCCATTGTCGGAATAAATTTTAGATGGACAACCCCGTCTTCCAATAAATCTGGCAATAGCAGCTAGAAAAGCCTGAGTTGAAAGGTAATTTACTGCTTCTAAGTGTATTGCTTTGGTGGAAAAGCAGACAAAAATACACACATAGGCTTTTGTAATAAGGCATGCTCGACCGGTGAAATTTCTTATGTTGAAGGGTCCAGCATAACCTACGACAGTGATTGTAAAGGGTCTGGAGAGTGTCGTGCGTTCTGGAGGTAATGACGCCATAATTTGTTCTTGAATCCGCTTTTTGTATAAAATGCAAGTTTTGCAGTTCCGAATAACGGTTTTTACTAGAGTTTTTAATTTGCAAATCCAAAATCCGGTTCTTATACTTCGAGCCATAATTTGGTTTCCACCATGTAAGGTTATTTTGTGAGTGAATTCTGCGATGAGTCTCGATAGTTGACAATTATATGGCAGTATAATTGGAAAACGTTCATTATAGTTTAAAGATGGTGATAAAGTTAGTCTACCATTTGCTCGCATAATTCCTTTGAGGTCTAAGAAAGGATTTAAGGTTAGAAGACTACTTTTAGGTGAATGTTTTTCTTTAAGTTCTAACTTTTTGTATTCCTCTGAATACTGAATCTTTTGGATCAGTATAATTAGTCGTTCTTTAACGTCTTGAACTTCATTGGATGTGACTTCTGTTGAGGGAAAATTAAAGTTACTTTTGTTTTGACCAGAGTTTTTTCTCGATATGCACGTGACAATGATGAGAAACGATTTAATGGGTCTTCATATGTCGTAGTTGTAAATAATTTTATGGATTTTGCTTCTAACGTTGTGTCATTAGAAGATTTTGGCATCGGCCATTGATGTTTTGGTAATTTTAGCCACGAGGGTCCATACCACCACAAATTATTGTTTTTCAAGTCTTCTGGTGAACATCCTCGGCTAGCGACATCAGCTGGGTTTTCTTTAGAGTCCACATGTTGCCAGTTTTGAGTTCCGACTTTTTGTAAAATCTCAGAAACGCGGTCTCCTACAAATGTGTTCCAGCAGTTTGAGTCTGTCCAGAAATAAGCTTTTAACTTGTAGCTATAAAGATTTGGTAAGATTCCAGAGGTTAAGATTGCTAATAAAACCGATCCGCATAATTCAAGTCGTGGCAAAGTCAATTTTTTAAGAGGTGCAACACGTGTCTTTGAGGTCAGGAGAAAGGTGTATACAGGTTTGTTTTCAATTTCGATTCGTGCGTAAAGTACTGCAGAATAAGCCTTTTTTGATGCGTCACTAAGTCCGTGTATTTCGTTCAAACTGGACGGAGTATATTTTATCCAACGAGGTATTTTGAGCAAGTCAATTGATGGGCAATTTTTTACGAATTTCTGCCATCTGAGGCATGTTTGTGGTTTTGAATAGTCGTCCCATTATATTTTTTCTAACCAAATAGTATGTATTATAATTTTTGCTTCGATAATAATTGGTGATAACCAGCCGCAAGGGTCAAAAAATTTGGCGATAGTAGACAAAACCTCACGTTTGGTATACACTTTTTTGGTATCAACTTCAGGAGCAGTGAAAGTGAAAGAGTCTGAAGAAATATTTCACTTTATCCCAAGGGTTTTTGCTGCTGCATTTTCTGATAAGTTTAGCCAGTCTAGTGGTAAGAGTTTCTTTCGGCATATCTTGAATTACTCGAGGGTCGTTGGATGTCCATTTCATCAACTTAAATCCTGCTGATTCAAGTGCAAGTGATAACTCCTTTCTAGATTGGATAGTGTCATCTATGGTATGACCACCTGCAAATACGTCATCCACATACATGTTTTCCTGAAGAATTTTTGATGCCATTGGAAAAAGTGGTTTGACATCACTGGCTAGTTGAAAAAGTGTCCTTATTGCCAAGAATGGTGCACAGGTAACTGCAAATGTCACTGCAAGGAGTTCAAAATCCTCAATAGGTTCGTTTGGCGATTTTCGAAACAATATTCTTTGATAACGGGTTTCAGATGGGTGTACGAGTATTTGGCGATACATCTTTGTAATATCTGCATTGAATACGAAACGGAAGAATCTCCACTTGAGTAAAAGGAGCACTAGGTCGTGTTGGAGAACGGGTCCTGGATACAAGATGTCGTTCAAGCTTTTCTTGTTTGATGTTGGACTAGAGGCGTTAAAAACCACTCTTAATTTTGTGGTGAGCCTGTCTGGTTTTATTACTGCATGGTGCGGCAGGTAATAATTTGGAGTTTTTTCGATTTCTTGGGAAGAGAGTTTTCTCATATGTCCCAACTCAAGGTATTCTAGAATGGTTTGGTCATATTGCGTCTTTATGTCAGGTCTGGTGCTGAGCATTTTCTCCATACGTGGGAATTAAGCCATCGCAATATTTCTAGAAGTACCTATCTCGTTTTCAATTTTTAAGGGTAGGGTAACTATATATCTCCCTGCTGAGTTTCTGGTTGTGGTTTTGTTGTAGTGGTTTTCGCAATAGATATCTTCGTTCGACCGCAAAATTGGTTTTGGGGTATCCTCCACCTCGCAAAAGCGTGTGAGGATTTTGTCTGCTGATACCATATTGCACAGTGATACTGTAGATGTGGATTGAATCGTTTGTTTAATTGGTCCCCCCACAATCCAGCCAAATACTGTTTTTTGTGCCAAAAGGGATCCAATAGATATCATGGGAGTGTCTAAGCAATAAATGGATGGGCCTAAATCGAGACCGATTAGTAAGTCTATTGGACGACTTGTTGTGAAGTAAGGGTCTGCTAATTGTAGGTTGGCAGTTTTGCTTAGCAGGGTTTCCCTATCAGACCTATTCTGAAGGGATGGTTGTGATTTTTGTAAAGTCAAGGAAGTAAGGTTAGGAATGCCTGTTCTGGAAGTGAACTGTATGTTTAATGCTTGCGCTGCGGCACTTGTGCTGGGTTGCTGCTCAGCGTTATTTTGTGGCAAACCTGTAGGCTGGGTTATCGTTGCCTTGTGTAACAAAGTGTTGTTTTTGCTTGCAAATTCTACAACTGAATTTACTTTGACAATCTGTCACACTGTGCTCGATTGAAAGGCAGTTATAATATGAGTTCGTTACTCTGACTAAATGAATCCTATCGCTTACATTTTTTGCAAGAAATGAGGGACACAATCGAAGTGGATGAGACTCTTTACAGTTCTGGCAGGTATAGAATGAGTCATTACGATTGGCTCTGGCAGATTTTGTGGTATTTTTTACTTGTGACCTGTTTTCAATAAATGAGGTATTGGTTTGAAGAGAGTGTACATTTTTTCCTTTGGATTGTTTGTGGTGAGGATCCTGCCTGAAATGGGTCGATTTCGCCACTGCTGTTTTGAAATTACCGACAGATTCTAATGTTTTGAATTTATGGGTCAAAAAATTATCAAATTCTTTCCAAGTAGGCACTAATGCGCAATCGTTCAATGTGTTTTCAAATTCTTCTAAAAAGTTTCTAGGAAGCTTGGTTGAACATAAATAGGTCAGAATCGGGTCCCAACCTTGGGTACTAATGTTTAACTTCCCTAGAGTTTGAATACAAACATTAATGGTTCGCTGTAGTTTTTTGATCGAAGCTCCAGAATCGTTTGTAACTTGTGGGAGATCAAATAGAACTTTAAGTTGTTCATTAACCTGCATTCTTAAATTTTCATAGCGATCCGTAAGATTTTTTCAGGCTATATCGAATCCATCATTTGTTAAAGGGACATGAGGAATAATTTCTCGGGCTTCACCTCCTGTTTTTTGAGTCAAATGAAAGAGTTTTTTGACCTTACTTAACTTGGGGCTTTTTATATAAAGGGCTATAAATAAATCCCGGAATGTGGGCCAAGTACTATAATCCCCATAAAACGTGTCTATATCGCAGGGTGGTAACCTTATACAAGGATTGGTATCAAGGGCTTGATTAGGGCTTTGGGCTTGAGAAAGTCTTTCCACTGCTGAGATGGCTTCTTGAGCGCTTCTATTTCTGCATAAATTGACCCCATGCACCTCTTATAAACCTGCAAAGATGAGGAGTATTTCCTTCTTATATCATCCTTATTTACTGGCTTCTTATCCGTATCTATTAGACTATCATCGTCCATACATGACTCGTATGACCTTCTAACTTTTTCCCATAAAGTGTCTAACTCAACTCGTAAAACTTCTAAGGCATGGACATTATCCTCTGCTTGTGTTTCTGCGTGTAAAGCATCAAAATGCAAAAGGTCTTTCACGTGATTGATAAATTGAATGAGAGACAAAATGTACACGGGTTACGTAAATTTTAAAATATAATGGGTCAAAAAAGTATGAGAGTCTAACTAAAGTCCAGCTAGTGATAAATAGATTTGCAGTAGTTTGCTTGCAATACAAAATTTGTTTTTTAGAAATAAATTGTTTCCCCAGATTGTTGAATAATTTATAGTGTGATGGCAACTTTGTTTAAAATTAATTGCGCAGCAAAAAAATAAAACGTTCAGGGTCTAATAATGTTAAAGTGTAGCTTAATTTCGTTAACTTCGATGATCAAATTTTAATTTCTCGTTTTGGTTTTATTTTCCTCTGCACTATCTTATTGGTACTTACTTGATGATTTTGCCTTACTTGCGTATTGTTGTTGTAACTAACAGCTTCTTTGCTTAACTACTTGCGTCTGCGCCGACAGAGTTGCTTCTCTGCTTAGCTGCATGCGTTTGAGTCAACAGAGTCTGGAATATTCTGGATTACTTTTTATTTTGCCGTTATAAATTCTTTTAAAAAGTTGGCAAATTTGTAATTTTTTCTTTATTGCACACTCAAAAAATGTATGATACTTTTTGTATTTTTCACTTATGTCACAGAGTCTTTTATTCCAAAATATATTTTTTGTTAAATTATTTTTATTGTGTTTATTATCCGGCTCGAAGGACCAAATATGTTTAAGAATGGGTCTTATATAAAAACACGGTTCACTTTTAGGTTTTAATAATTTAACAATTTATTTATTTAATTTTAATATTTTAATTCATTTAGTTTTAGTTACACTTTGTTTCTTTTTTTGTTTGTTTATTTATTTTACATGTTTTTGTTTTTGTAATTTTACTTCAAAATTTATGTTTTGCTTTTGTATTTTTACTGGTTGTTGTTCACTGTTTAATGTTTACTGATCGACTGACTTTAAATAGTTTTTCAATATACAAAAAAGGGTCACATATTATAAAAGAAGTTTTGTACTGAATATAACGGGATATACTGAGTGCAAATGTAACAACAATTTAACTTAATAAGGTTTACATATGAATATGAATATGCAGATTAAAGAAAAGAAAATATAACAAGTTGTTGGTAGGCAGGGTCGGCGTTGTTGGTAGGGGTCATCTCTAAACAGCAACAATTTACCATTACCTAATGCTTTTAACATAAAAATCAATACAAATAAACGTTTTATAAATAAGAAGTACCTAGTTAATTAAAAATTTATATGAATTTTCCATATTAGAGCCAACGGAGACATACTGTCATATAACAATAGATTCGTATTAAAGGGCTCTTTCAGAATCTATTGTGATCTAGAAAAAACGATCTCAACTCCACAGTTAAGACTAATTTTTCAACGAAAATATAAAAGTTCGGATTAAACAATAAAAGTAGGTTTCTATCTAAAAAAATAAAATAAAACTTGAGGAGTTTTCAGCCTAAAATAAAATTCAATTGGCTGTCAACAAATAAAACTCTTTTAAGGATTTATATTTTTACGTCTTTAATAACCAGTGATGCCATTAGGATACGAAAGATACATTTTTCGTATATTTTGATGACTTCAGGTACCATGTATAATCCTGATATTTTTCGTATCTTTTGAATCTGTGCGCAAAGTGTACAGAAATCAAATTTTAAACTTTTCTACTCTGACAAAGTTTATTAAAGTTATCATTTCGTTATGAATACAGACAACTAAATACAAAAATAACATGTATTTTGTTGTTAGGTTTTCTAAGTTCTTCTGTCGCTTGCTTATTCTTGTGTATGTGTGTTAAGATGAAATTTAGAAGAAAAATTTATATGAACTTTTTGATATAATCGCCTTAGTATAAACGCCTTAACTGGTGAAATAATTTTTACCATAATGAATTAGTTTTAATAACATCCAAAGATAGTTACATATAATAAATTTTAAAGTTTGCTTGCTGTATTTTTAAATTTACATACCTAATATTTATGACTTAAATAAATATAAAAATTAATTTATATGATATCATTTTCTTTATAATATTCATTAACTATATAATAAAAATGTTATGCTAATAAATGTTAAACGTTAAAAATGGATTTTCAAATTTTTTCCAAAATGTATACTTTTGGAAAAAAGTGTATCTCTTTGGAAACTAAAATGTATCTTTCTCGAAATTTCGCTGGCAACACTGATAATAACACTCATTTTGTTTTTCTTCTTTTTTTAATGACAATTTAATTGCATATATTTTCATATATTTTATTTGAGTTATCGTAGCCAATTTAAGTAACAATTTTTTTTTTGTTATTGATAACCATTATTTCAACCAAAAAATTTTTCGTTTAAAAATATGTATTGTAAAAAAGCATTTATTTTTCCATTATAAACAAATAATTAATTTTTTTGGTTGCAATTATCCATTACAAACAAATAAGAAAGTATAGTCTGCATGCCCGACCCTACGATACTTCAAACCACAATATTTAGAGATAACTTTTCAAGAGTGTAGCTTAGGGACCCATGGGCAATCATGAACCACGCCATTATTTTATGACGTTAACATTCATGTCAAAGTTCTCACCATTGACAATATGCTTGTTCCTTAGGACAATTAGAACCTTTGTACCAAATTTCAGCAATTTATCTTCAAAACTGCGATCTGAACTTTACGTACAACGTTTACATAGACAGAATTTTTTTCGATGATCCCTGAAATAACTGTTATTAAAGAACTTTTTTGATACCAGTTATAACTTCCACCGTTCCTGGTTAATTGTTTTTACGGATATAAAAAGTTTTTGTTTTAATTTTTTATTATTATACATATATGAGTTTGACACTTTTATTAAATAACTTTAAATATAAGCATAAAAATCGAATTATTAAATTTTAAATAATCTTTAGAAAAAATAATTCCTTGCAAAGATTAATTTTTCAGTGGATATCGAAATTTGGGTTTTTTAGGTTGAACAATTCTCGCATTTTAAATCTGATTTTCTTTTTGCAAAAAAACTTAAATATTTACTTTACTTTCTTAAATTAAATTGGCTACCGGAGGTATAAGCCTTATCCTCAATAGCATATAATCCTATAAAATTAAATATTTACATTGACAGTGAATATAAATTAAGCTTAACTTTACTCTTTTGTTAGTAATAATCCCTTTTTCCTTTATAAAAATAAATTATTTCTTCTTTTAGCTTTGGTCAAAAAACCGTTAATTTTTTCTTCTTTCATTTGGAGTTAATTCTTTTATTCTTTATACCTAGTTGAATATTTTTCAAAATGTGTGTGTGTGATGGGTTAGACAAACACTACATACATATGTACATTAGGGGTATAACCAAAAAAAATACCTATCACGACGGGGTGGCCACTGATGTATATATCAAGAAAACAGGTTTTTGAGATCAATTTGGATAAAAAACCTCCCCCCCAAACCGTTTTTTCTAAAAGCTTCAAAAAAATAATTATATTTGAATTTTTATTTTTTAAATACCATACATACAGTCATGTACTATATATTAACTTCAGATACTAAAAATTATCTTTGTTGGAGGAAATAAACTTTAAGTTCAAAGTGCGAGTTGTTCTGCAATATTGTATTTTTAATAAACAAAAAAATCCAAATACTGAACTTCAAAGTGATTTGGGGGGGAACTTTTTTAACGCCCGCGAAAAAGTGACCCCACTTTTCATCATAGATTTTCATGGTCTATATTTTTTTTTTTCTTTCATTATTTATTTATTGAATCTTCATATATTAAATATGAACTAACAATAATTAATCAAATCTTATCCTAATATTTGCTTTATGTCCTGCCAGTGCCAAACACAAAAGATTTAGTCATCACGGTTACTGTTTACATATATAGGTGTTTATCGCTCATCTGATTGGGTGAGTGCTGCAGTGTCTCTTCTTCTTAAGCGAGTGTGGCCGCCATAATTTAAAATATTTCGTGCTAATGGATTTGGGTGCAGTTCCAGCCTTTTTAAATATTTTACTGCATATTTCGTTATCATAGTTTTTACTAATGGCACATTGAGATCCTTGTGGATATTTGAGTTTTTGACGTACCAGGGAGCGGCTGTGATTATTCGAAGAAGTTTATTTTGGCGCCTTTGAATTTTTTCGATGTTAGAAGCCGAGGCAGTGCCCCATAACTGAATACCGTAGCACCAAATTGGCTTTAAGATAGAGTTGTAGAGTAGAAGTTTGCAATCGAGACTAAGAACAGAATTTCTTCCAATGAGCCAATTAATTTGAATTGCTTTTAGTTTCATTTGAGTTAACTTCGCTTCTATATGCCATTTCCACGTTAAACGCCGATCTAGATGTATACCGAGGTATTTTACATGCGAGTGTTGGGGTATTATTTGATTATTTATTTTAATAGGGGGGCATGTTTCCCGACGCAATGTGAATGTTATATGTGCGCATTTTTGCTCATTGATCTTTATCCTCCATTTTTTTAACCACCTTTCTAGTTCAAATATATGATCCTGTAGATAACGAGATGCTTCTTGACAGTTTGCGTGTACGCTTAGAAAAGCTGTGTCGTCCGCAAATGTTGAGGTATGGGTGTAGCTGTTTGTTGGCAAGTCCGAAGTATAAATTAAGTATAATAGAGGGCCCAGGATGCTGCCTTGTGGGACTCCAGCGCTAATTGGCTGTGGAGGACTTAAAAATTCGCCTTCTTTTATAATAAATTGACGACCGACTAAGTAGCTTTGTAACAGCTTGTGTATATTTGCTGGTAAGTTTTGCTGCAATTTCAGTAGTAAACCTTCATGCCAGACTTTATCAAAAGCTTGAGACACATCGATGAAGAGTGCTGAGCAATATTTTTTTTCTTCAAAGGCTTTTCTTATGACATTTACTATTCGATGAGTTTGTTCAATTGTGCTGTGTTTTCTTCTAAAACCGAATTGATGATTGGGAATACATCTGTTACCATTTAAAATCGGCGTTAATTTAGACACTAGAAGTTTCTCAAAAAGCTTTGATAAATTAGACAATAAGCTTATAGGTCTATATGACTCAACTTTTGTGGGATCCTTTCCTGGTTTAGGTATCATGGTAACTAAGGATACTTTCCACTCTTGTGGGTAGTATTCAAGGCGTAAAATAGCATTAAAAATTAGTAGAATAATTTTCTTTGCTATGCTGGGTAGCTCCAAAAGCATTTTGTTACTGATCTTATCAAAACCAGGGGCTTTCTTGGGGTTTAAATCATGAATAGCCTTCTCGATTTCTCTTACTTCAAACCTTAGTGGAACAGCTGATCTAACAGCAACAGGTGGTAACTCGACCGCAGTATCGAAAGATGTATGAGGGGTAAATACGGTTTTCAAATGATTAACGAAAATATTACCTTTTTCTATGTCATTTCGTGCCCAACGTCCATTTAAGTTTCTTAATGGTGGTTTAGTGATAACTGGTCTTTTAAGATTTCTAGCTGCACGCCATAATGAGTAATCAGATTGAGGAGTTGCATCAAGTTCCTTAAGATATTTTTCCAGAGAAGCCGTTTTTTGAGACTGCAGTAAGTTTCTTAGCCTTTTTGTGCACTCTTTTAGTAAATTTTTAAGTTGAGGGGATCTGTGCAATTGCCACTCTCTTCGAACTCTCCTTTTTTCAGTCAAGAGACGCTCGACATCAGTAGAATATATTTTACTATTTTTGATATTTTTGCGGGCTATGCTAGAATGTTGAACAGCTAGTTTGAGATAATTGTCAAAATTTACAATAGAAAGATTCACATTCTCCGGTGTTCTAAGCGGAATATTTTCAGTGCAGTGGGTATTGAGATATTTTTTATATTTTAACCAATTTATTTGTGTGGCTGACGTCACTAAGTAACCAGACGGTGATACAATTCTATAAGGGTTTGATATGGTAAGAATTGTAGGTGTGTGATCAGAAGATAATTCTAAAGAAGCTTCAACGTGAATCGTTTCTGCGGGGATGTTTTTAACCACGCCAAAATCGATGACATCTGGAATTTTTTGCTGATCAGTAGGCCAATAAGTTGGTTGTCCACTCGCGACCACATTTAAATCCATTTTAGACATTGTATTATACAAAACACGACCCTTTGGTGTAATGAGCCGTGAACCCCAGAAGGTATGTTTAGCGTTGTAATCGCCAGCGGCTAGGAAACAGGGTCCTAATGATTTAAAATATTTATAATATTGGCTTTCTGATATTGAAAATCTAGGTGGAGAGTATAAAGATGAAAGTACAACGTTTCGATTTAGCTCTTCAACACAAATATTCGTTGCTTGCAGATAATCTTCACGATGATCACACATTAAGTAGTGTTTGATTCGGGTTTTTATCAAAATAGCAGAACCTCCACAAGCTCTATCTCGAGGGTCCTTGGTATCATATAATATATAACCATTAATTTTAAACGAATTTCTTGAGGTCAAATGAGTTTCAGAAACCATCATTACATCAATTTGTTTACTTTTAAGAAAATATTCTAGTTCATTTTTATGTTGGCGAATGCCGTTTGCGTTCCAAAAACAAATTTTTAAACAATTCATGGCTTGTTAAGTACAGCTTGCAATAACATCGATTGCATTCTTAACATTTCCTGCATCATATTACCCATTGTATTCGTAAAGTTTGTTACTGTTTGTACTAGTGTTTCCATGGTTTTTTCTAGACGACTTAAATTAGAAACTGGGGTCTCATCATTATTTGGCAAATCACCTTGCATTGGCATATGGTTTGATTTTAGGACGTTAGCGTAGGATGTTCTGTTATTACTAGGCTGCGGTACATGAATGTCATTAGTATTATTTTGATGTGTTTCCTGAATTTGAGGTGGATTAGGTTTCGGTCCAACCGAGCGCTTGACGATAGAGTATACAGGGCATCCTCTATAGTTGGCAGTGTGATTACCACCACAGTTGCTGCATTTTTTTACATTGGGGTCGTTTTTAGACTTATCGCAGAGAGCTGTACCATGCAATTCTCCACATACAACGCAAACAGGTGTTAAATGGCAGTATGCCTTAGTGTGACCAAATTCTTGGCAGTTTAAACATTGCACGGGTCCGTTCCTTTTATGCGGCTCCTCTATTGTTATTTTCCTATACAGGATATATCTCAGACTGTAAATGGGATGAGTTTCATTTTTTTTAAGCTTAACGTCGCCGGGTTCTAACTCCACACGAAATAGTGGCTGGGGATTTTTTTCTCTATTTTTAATATTAACTACATTTTTAATTTTAAAGCCCTTCTCTTCTAAAAACGTTTTTATTTCACCTGGGTCTACGCATGAATCAATGCCCTTTATCACTACCTGAAGACCTTTACTGCTCTTCAGTTGGTATGTATAAAAGTTTTTTTTTAGTGCTTCCAATTTAGTTATTACTTTACGAAAATCATCTTCACGATTAACTTGTATTTTAGTTTCATTTATACTACCACGTTTTATTGCAGCTACATAAAAAGAATTTTCACCTATTACCGAGATCAAATTCTTTATTAAATCACTTGAGTTTTGCTCTCTAAGATATATCGGGGGTGGCTTAGAAGATTTTGTAACGTTTTGTGCTTCCGAGGATTCCTCTTCCAAAATTGCAAACCGATTTTGAGAACTTATTCTATCAGCTGTACCCTCTTTTAAAACTTTTGGGACAGAAGCAACTGCAGAAGAAGTTGGGCTGCGACCCCGTTTTAGCACTGTTATGTACCTATCCATTCCAACTTGTACTTGAGGCTTTTGACCGCTTTTCACCTGTGATACTGAGTTTTCCATCATGCCTGATTTGGGGGTAATCTTTTCATCACTTGTTAAAATCGTTTCTGCCACTGAGGCACCGCTTGCAGGTTTTATATTTTTTATTGTATTCGAATCAACCGTATTATTAGACACCGAAGGTGATACAGAGTTTTCTATTGTGCCTGATTGAGGGTTAATATTTTTATCACTTATTAAAATTGTTTTTGCCGTTGAGGCAATGCTTGAAGGTTTTATATTTGTTAGTGTATCAACCGTATTATTAAAAACAGATGGTGAGAGGGATCGCGTACGAGTAATAGGTTTAGCTGTTAGGTATTTGCTATCATCGACTCTTTTTTTTATTTCTGCATTTGTTTCGTTAACACTCACTGTGATATATGCATTTCTATCATTATGCTTAATTGTTTTTGCACTGTTTGCACTCATAAGAGTTTTTTTTTTTTTTTTACTGTTTACAGTTGTGCTCTTCTTATTTGTTATTGTTTATCAACACCGAGAATAAAGAGTGTGTATGTTTATGTATGTATGTACATACATGTATTTTTTTCTTTTCTTTTATTTACTTTTTTTTTTTATACTTTATTTGTTCACGTAAAAAAATAAACCGTATGCCGAGCTTATAAAACACGTCTATCTTCAACGAGCGCGACAGACAGAGTGATGGTCTATATGGCATGGATAGGTATTTTTTGATAATTTAAAAAATTGTTCAAAAGTTATACCCCTAATGTACATATATGGAATAAATCTAACCCATTTTTCCTTAAGTATAAGCGCTGAATTAATAATAAAGGGCTGCGCAAAATATTCTTAATGTTCTGTGTTCTACTTCACACAACTATCAATCATATTATTTCACTGTAAACATACATAGCAAAACAAACATAACAACACATTACTCTCACCAAAACAAAACAAGCATAACTTGAAAAGTTTTTCTCTTCTGCTTTGTTAGTGCTTGTATTATCAAAACAAACAGAATATCAACACAAAAACAGACAATGAAATAAAGAAACGATAAATTATAGTAAAAGCATCGAGTGCACGTAATTAGGAATTTAAAAAATTTAAAGTGATCTTAGCTTATAACAGAAATGGATGCATTAAATGTAAGCAAAATTGAATTTTTTGAATTATTTCCTAAATGTATATTTTATTTTAGTCGACCTTTATTATTATATTAGGTATAACTAAATTATCAAGCTTGATGCCTTTTTTATTTTTATATAAAACTTTAAACGTTTATTTAACCAATATTTCTAATTAAAAAATTTTTTAATTTGTCAGTTATTGTTAAATTTGTTAAAAATTGTTGAAAATTTATAAAATAAGGAAGAAAAAACCCTGAAGAAGGCACTTAAAGGAGTGCCGAAATATTGGTTAAATAAACGTTTAAAGTTTTATATAAAAATAAAAAAAAGACTAAGCTTAATAATTTAGTTACCTATATTATTTCCTAAATTTTTAATAATATTTTAAAGGAACCTACAACGGAACCCATTGAAAACCACTCAAACGAAATTAAATCAAAAGTTTCTCCCTTTGCAATTTTCTCTTTGGTTTATGTTTACAATCAAAACATTCAAACATGCTTGGAATGTTCTATTTCTGTTTTAATGTTCTACTTCATCTTTGTTCTAATTCAGCTTTATTTTAGTTCAGCATTGTTCTTGTGCAGTTTTGTTCTATTCTTCTATATTTTGATCGTAAAGCAAAACAATTGTTTTTGGAAGTATGAGTTTTGTAATGAGAGAGTAATATACACATACTATCTACATTTAATGAAATTGCTTGTAAGTAATTTTTCTTGTGCTTGTGCAGCTCTTTAATTAATAACAGTTGTCTCTTTGTAACGTTACAAGTTACCCAAAATTAAAAATTTATATAACACAAACCAAAAGCTACCGCGTTGAAAGTTTTTATCAAAAAATCGGTAAATAGGCACTTTGATAATTTATAGAAAAAAATCGGCAAAATACTGACAAATCGGTAAATATGGCAGGCCTGATCGCAACGCTTCTCGCTAGTGTTGTTGTTGTTGCTCGGCAATTTTCACTACCACAGCACGAAAAAAACTCATTCTTTTAAAGGCATCAATAAATTTGTTACAAAAACAAAATATGTACATGTGTTGTTTTTTGGTAATTTTTTTTTTATTATATTTTTCAATAATTTTTGTCTGCATGTCTCTTGAACAAAAAAACCCCATCCTTTTAAGGGCATCGAAGAATTTGTTACAAAAACAAATACATGTGATTGTCTTTGGTAATTTTTTTCAATAATTTTTGTCTACATGTCTCATGAACGAAAAGAACCCATCCTTTTAAGGGCATCAAAGAATTTGTTACAACAACAAAATAAAAAATATTTTCGTTGAAAGACAATTGAAAAAAACGGCAAGGTACAATAAGTAACTCATTGTATTCGATCAGTATCAACTAGTAACTGCTTTTGTGAAATAGATATAAACAGATATGTTACTCTCATTTTCTTTTTATCAACTCATATCCACTATGTTACAAAAAATATCCATATCAACTTATATCAGAAACACTCGACCACTCATCCATACACACTCACTTTAGTAAACACACAGAAACTTGTACAAACAGATATATCCGTGCACGTCTTTGGTGTATGTACATTAGAGTTTGTTCGTAAATTTTGAAGAAAAAATTTTATTAAAACTTTAGTAAATCTATGTCGTACTCGTGTCTTTGGTTGTTTTATTTAACTTAATTTCACCACAATTTTTAAATTTGCTACAGTTTAATGCTTATTAAGTTAATTTTTGAGAATGGGCTTTAATAGAATAGGCCCTATAATAAATTGTAGTTTTTTATTTTCTTTTTTACTCAGACTTTTCCTACAAAATCAAACAAAGATAAACTGTTATTATAAAGAACAATAAGAAAAAATTTAACTTCAAAAGAGTAATTTTTGGAGCCAAAAGCGTTACTACTAAATTTATTTGATATTAAACTACCAAAGCGCTCTAATTCGTTATAAAATAAAGAAACTAAGTGTATTCTAAATGTAAATATTACCATTGTGGGACACTTCTTCTCGAATGATGTAACTACATCAATAAGAATTTAATAGCAAAAGCGATAGATTTTTGCTAAATGGGGAAACTATTTAGATTATTTTCGATCGAAATTGTTTGCAGGGGAGCTGCAAGTACTAACAATGTGATGATGTTAGGAAAAAAGTGTGAGTGTATTGAGTTTTTTTGACTAGCACTTGCATGCGCCAACGGGGGATAAAAGGGGTCTTACTGTTGTTTCGCTGTGTGTGTATTGAAGTTCCAATTTATATTTCGTCACCTCATAATTGGTTTGGCGAATATTCCAAAAAGTCGGAGTGGAGAAAAACGACAAAAAAATGTTTACATGAAGATTTCGCATATGTTTTGAAGAAAAATTTATGTGAACTTGTAAATAGTATTTTTGTAAAAGAGAAATATATTGTTTTGTGCCGAATACGCCACTTTTCTAAAAATAATTTTAAAAAGTAGCTTTTTGGGCTGCTACTTATTGCTGTGTATTAAGTAACTTATTGTTGAAGTGAAAGGTTCTATATTTAAAATCTAATAAAAACTCAACATTAATGGAATTTTTTCTTCAGCCACAAATAAGGCAAAAATAAGGCAAAATCAACAAAAAACATTTAAAATTTAAAACTACATATTAAGTTAATTTTTATAATAAGTTTTATCAGCATGTGGAAGAAATATAAGCAAGTCTTTTATGCCACTTTTTTTAACTCCTTGAGATAGTTGATGGTTTCGAAATTTTCAAAATATGCGTCAACAAAATCTCACGAATTTTCAAACAAATTTTTGACACAGACTTAACCAAAATTGCATTTTTATATTTTTCCTCTCTCGTAGAAGTTTTATAATGTATAACTAAATCATTATTTTTACTTTATAGAAGTACTTTAATTTTAGTAAAAGGGACTTTTCTAAATTCCATTTTATTTGCCACCAACGAGTATGTGCAAAAATCTTCCGGAAGCATATTTATTACTTTAAATTATGTTTTATTATTCGGCATTGTTTTAAGCAAATTTAGTAGATGAAGAGGGCTATGAATTTCACAGTTCACTTCTTGAATTAAAGAATGTCCTGGTTCTGAAAACTTTTGTATTACGGTATCAATATTATTTTCTTTAATGAAAATTTTGATTGGGGTTGAGTTAATTCGATTTTTATTTGAGGTACGCAAGACTGCTCTATAATGTCAAAGTTTTAATGAGTGAAAAATCTTTTATTAATTCATTTCAAATTTTAATTAAAGCACTAGCAATATCGTTACCACTCCGACCACTATGAGCTTCCTTGCACAAGGCACAATAAGTAAAATTTGGTATATTTGGCATAATAATTGTTGCTGTAAGATTATAAATATTTAATTTTCGTTTGTAGTAAAATATTGAAGCATTTCCCCCAGGTAGACTTAAAATGCATTGCAAATCATAGCAAACCGTACACTTGGTTGAGTCCATATTAGGTCTATCGTTATCACGATCACGTTTCAATGCATTTTTTCTGTTATGTGTTGCTCATAAACTTATTTCTCTTACGTTGCTAAACTATTTTCTTTGTTATTAAACATAACACATTTATCGCATTGGTCTTTCTTAGGCTTGAAAAAAGAAATATTAAGTTCGTTAATACAAATTTCGCGTTAAATATGCATGCCAACAGGATTTTCATTATTTTGGCTGTACATGGAATACATTTTACTTAAGACTGCCATCAATATATTTCTTTTCAGTATTCGGTTGGCAGTAATGGGACTTAAAGGCTGGACAACTTGAAATATGAGCTCGCACTTTCGACAGGGTTTCGGGTAGGGTAAATTTTTTAACATTTTTGCCTTTTTTTCTTAGCAGTGGCAGTCCTGTGTTAGCATCATTTAAATGTTCAAAGCAATAGTAAATTCTTTTTGGATCTATACATAGTGTATTTAAGAAAAATGCGCGACACACACTATATGGAAACGTATCTATTTCAAAATAATAAAAAAACGAGAACTTCTTTAGTGTAGAACTTAAGCGTTTTACAGGATAAGGTGTAACAAATTTAAAATAGAAATTGGATTTTTCGCCGTCAGACATGATCCAAAATGACTGATGAATCTGCATGCGGCCTCCTCCTTTGAGAAAGCAATTACTACATGGTGGTTTCATAGTTCTTGCTGGAGATTCTTTCTTATTTATAGAAACGTTAGCTTGTCCAGATTCTCGAAGCCGTTTTCTTACGTTCCTTTCCCACAGTTCAGGATTTGTTTGCCTTTTTTTGATGACGAAGGAAGGATTCTAAATTATATAATGTAATGAAAATTTATTTTAAAACAAAAAAAATAATATTTATGTACATATTATTGGTTTTCATTTGTGGAAGATATGACGCACATTCCAACGGTAGTTTTTAAATTAAAGATTCGTCATCTAGGCAAGAAACGTTCCAATTTCCATATCCGTAAAGTTTTCATAAATCATTCTAAAAGCAGTAAAAATTTAAATAAATATCTGAATAAGGTAAAAATTTATATAATACTTACTTAATTTCATCTAGAAGTGTAGGAGCTGGTGAAGAAGATTCCATTTTTATATTTTTTTTTTTTTATAAATTTTAACCATTTATAACACTATTTTCCAGAAATTTATTTTCTTGTTGCCATTTTATTTTGCTTTTGCTCATGGTCTTTTTATAAGGTCCATGGTACAACTACACAAGGTAGACTCGTTGGCGCAGATGTTTACTCCAGTTAAACCCTAAATGTCAAGAAATGTTCATGTTTGTTTACATATAGTTAGTGCGCGCCATTTTTTTCCTTCACGTGTTTTTTTTTTCAATTTGTGTTTTATTTAGAGCCACTTTTTGGATTAGAGATTAGCGATTAAATTAACTTTATTCTCCGTATTAACTTTTTGAGTTGTATTTTTTAAACTTTTTTTTTTGCTAGTTTAAGCGGCCAATGGTGGTGGTTTAAACCTAATATTTAACTGTCAATATACACATGTTTAACATAAACAGCTGTTGCAAAAATATACACAAAAAATAATTTTAAGAAAATTAAAAAGAAATGGATTATTCAAGTGCGGACGAAGATTTTAGTGATTTCGAAATGTATCAAAACCTTAATAAAACAATTACAAGAAAACCAAGAACTATAAGAACAGGACCAAATCACTTCCATTTGTACGATGACACAGAGTTCATTCAAAGGTTCCGGTTGTCCAAATCTTCAGCATACAATGTTTTAGAACTAATTGGCCCACACATATAAAATTCCACAAATTGGTAAATAATATTAGTAATTATGTATTCGAGTAAATAATGTATTAATTAAAAAAATTTAGGAACAACGCTATATCAGAAGAACAAATGTTATTAATAACTTTGCGAGTATATGCAACTGGGGGCATGTTAATGACAATAGGAGACACGAATGGAGTTTCTATATCTACGGTGTCAAAAGTCGTTGCGCGTGTTACTCAAAACATAGCGCTGCTAAAAGACCACTTCATAAAATTTCCACAATCCGATGAGGAAATTCTTAACACAAAGAAATAATTTTTTAAAATTGCTAAATTTCCTAAAGTTATTGCTGCTATTGGCTGCACCCACGTAAAAATTATTTCTCCAGGAGGTCACAGTGCTGAAATTTATAAAAATAGGAAAGGATTTATGTCTCTAAACGTCCAAACTACTTGTGACGCAAATTTAAAAATTACAAATATTGTTGCGCGTTGGCCTGGTTCAGCTCATGATTCCAAAATTTTAAGAAATTCAAAAATTTACTCAAAATTCGAGAGTGGTGAAATTAGCAATGGATTAGTAGTCGGAGACAGTGGATATCCTAAAAAATATATTATGACTCCTTTATTAAATCCAAAAATGCCGAAGAAACTTTATACAATGAGTCTCAGATAAGAACACGCTCTTGTGTCGTACGAAGCTATGGTGTCTGGAAGAGACGATTCCCAATTCTTCGCATTTTCTTCTTCTTCTTTGAAAACATCCTTGTTGTTTTGATAAAAAATTTGACATTTGCAAAAACATGTTGCCATTTATTTGTTTTCAGTATGGTAGCACTACATGGTTTAAGCCACCACCCAAAAATATCAAATTCAATTAATGCTAGTTAAACTTAATTCTCAGATTAGCTAATTATAGAATAAGATTAAGTTTAATCTCAAACCCGAGATTGTGGTCAAAGTGAAATACATGAAGTTTGTAATAGTAGATATTGTGTAAACTTCTAAATTGAAAGCCATCCCTCGTATGATCCAGAATGTCCAACATTTTGGAAACATAAATCCGTCAACTATATAAGAATATATATAAGAATAATTATCTATTTAGATGACTTTCTGATTCACTCATCTTCCATATTAAAAATTTGGAGACTGTTCTTCAGAGGGCAAAGGAAGTAGGAATGAAATTCAATAAGGCGAAATGCAAAATATTTATAACTGAAGTAAAATTTTTGGGTCATGTTTTTAGTAAATCAGGAGTAGGTCCTAATCAGGAAAAGATAAAATCTATCATGAATATGCCCAAACCGGGTAATGTAAAGGAATTACAGAGGTTTTTAGGAATGATTAACTATTTAGGTTCTTTTATTGAAAATTTGGCGGTAAAAAACAAAAATTTAAGCGAATTATTAAAAAAAGAAGTTCAGTGGCATTGGTCATTAAAACATGATCAGGAGTTTGAATATCTTAAACGTGAGATAACCAAATACCCAGTATTGATCTCCTTTGCAGGACGATGCGTGGACTGAGATGGATGAAGAGATATCTCTTCATTGCGATTTTGTGTCGTCTCACTTACAGATACCGTTTGCGAATATTGATAATCTAAAACAACATACTAAGAATGAAAAAACTTTCCAAAAATTGTGGAATATGTTAAGAAGGGATGACCAAGATATAAAAAGGACGTTGATTTGGAGGCAATGCCTTATTATAATATTATAAATGACATTTATATCTTGAATGATGTGTTGATGAAGGAGCATCAAATAATAATTCCAGAGAGTTTGCGAGGTATTATATTGGGGAAACTTCATGAGGGTCATATGGGAATAGAAAGATGTAGGAATTTGGCCAGACAATTTGTTTATTGGCCTAATATCAATAATGATATTGAAAACTTTATTTTAAACTGTTAGATATGTAGGCGACATCAGAACTCCAACGTCAAAACTGAGATGCTTCCACATGAAATTGTAGACATTCCATGGTTCAAAATTGGTGGGGATTTATTTGAATTTAAGGGAAAAACGTATCTTCTTGTAGTAGACTATTATTCGAAGTACATCGAATTAGAAATGCTTAATTTAGGATATAAAAGTTCGCAAGTAATCCTGAAATTTAAGTCCAATTTTGATAGACACGGAATACCTTTTATTTTGATTACGGATAATGGACCTCCATTTAATTCTAGAGAATTCAGGGAATTCAGTCAGAATTGGGGAATTAATCTTGAAACATCAAGTCCATATCTACCACAGTCTAATGGTTTATCGGAGCGTTCTATACAGACCATAACAAATTTATTGTTAATGTATTAAGATAGTCAGTCTGATCTATATTTTGCATTACTACACTATAGGACAACGCCTAAGGAAAATCTTCCCAGCCCAGCTGAACTATTAATGTCACGTAAACTTCGAACAAAAATTTCTTCTATTGTCAATAATTTTGAGCCAAAATTCGTTAATGCAAACCATTACAAATGAAATTTGAATTTAAATATCCGGAAATACACTAATCGGCACAATAGAACGACAAAGAAACTAAAACCAGTACATAAAGGAGATAGTGTAATGTTTAAAAGGACACCCACTAGTTGTTGGTTTCCCGGTCGTATAATAGAGCCATGTAAGGAACCAAGATCCTTTATAATAGAAGATTCTAATGGCACTCTTTATAGAAGTCAAGAACATATTAGAAAATCACCAGAGAACAAATTTATTGAGAAAAATGAAAATTGTGAAAACCTAGAACATAGTAAACAGAGTACTGAATTGCCAATAGAAAATACTAATAAAAAGTTAGAAGGCTATGTTACAATAACAGGAAGAACTATTAAGAGACCAGACAGGTTGGATTTATAATAACAACTTAAAAAAAAAAAAATTTTTGAATTTTGTATCTATATACATACATATGTATTTATATTATATTAAAAATCGGATTTATTTCTTTTATAATATATGTAGTTAAGTTATAAAATATTATATTGACTAGATTTTTTTTTTTTTTTTTTCAGTATTTGTTTATTGAATCTTCATATATTCAATATGAACTAACAATAATTAATCAAATCTAATCCTAATATTTACTTTATGTCCTGCCAGTGCTAGACAAAAAAGATTTAGCCATCACGGTTTCTGTTCACATATGAAGGTGTTTATCGCTCATCTGAATGGGTGAGTGCTGCAGTGTCTCTTCTTCTTAAGCGAGTGTGGCCGCCATAATTTAAAATGTTTCTAGCTAATGGATTTGGGTGCAGTTCCAGCCTTTTTAAATATTTTACTGCATATTTCGTTATCATAGTTTTTACTAATGGCACATTGAGATCCTTGTGGATATTTGAGTTTTTGACGTACCAGAGGCGGCTGTGATTATTCGAAGAAGTTTGTTTTGGCGCCTTTGTATATTTTCGATGTTAGAAGCCGAGGCAGTGCCCCATAACTGAATACCGTAGCACCAAATTGGCTTTAAGATAGAGTTGTAGCGTAGAAGTTTGCAATCGAGACTAAGAACAGAATTTCTTCCAATAAGCCAATTAATTTGGATTGCTTTTAGTTTCATTTGAGTTAATTTAGCTTCTATATGCCATTTCCACGTTAAACGCCGATTTAGATGTATACCGAGGTATTTTACATGCGAGTGTTGGGGTATTATTTGATTATTGATTTGATGATGTTTCCCGACGCAATGTGAATGTTATATGTGAGCATTTTTGCTCATTGATCTTTATCCTCCATTTTTTTTAACCACCTTTCCAGTTCAAATATATGATCCTGTAAGTAACGAGATGCTTCTTGACAGTTTGCGTGTACGCTTAGAAAAGCTGTATCGTCCGCAATTGTTGAGGTATGGGTGTAGCTGTTTGTAGGCAAGTCCGAAGTATAAATTAAGTATAATAGAGGGCCCAGGATGCTGCCTTGTGGGACTCCAGCGTTAATTGGCTGAGGAGAACTTAAAAAATCGCATTCTTTAATAATAAATTGCCGACCGACCAAGTAGCTTTCTAACAGCTTGTGTATGTTTGCTGGTAAGTTTTGCTGCAATTTCAGTAGTAAACCTTCATGCCAGACTTTATCAAAAGCTTGAGACACATCGATGAAGATATAATATTTCTTTCTTATGACATTTACTATTCGATGAGTTTGTTCAATTGTGCTGTGTTTTCTTCTAAAACCGAATTGATGATTGGGAATACATCTGTTTTCATTTAAAATCGGTGTTATTTTTGACACTAGTAGTTTCTCAAATAGCTTTGATATATTAGACAATAAGCTTATAGGTCTATATGACTCAACTTTTGTGGGATCCTTTCCTGGTTTAGGTATTGTAATGTCTTTTTAGAAGGTTGAACAATGACAACCAAAATAACAAGAAACTTTATTGAGATCAACTATTGATACAAAACTACAATTTGTGACGAAAAGCTTTATGTTACTCTAAGCTTAACTCTAAGCTTAAAAGAGATAGTGTTGCCATTGAGCAGCGTAAGTACTTAATATCCAACACGCTCTCCCTTAAGTTGTTATTATATACATACATACATTTTTTTTTTATTATATTAAAAAAAGTACTGTAGTTTCTTTTCTTCTTTCCTCTTTCAATTAACAATTTTTAAAGCTTAGTTATATAGATATACATCACATTTTATACTGTTTGAACGTGTATAATTATAAAATGTTTGTATATATATATATATATGTGTGTATTAAAAAGTAAGAATATAAATCTTAAAGTTACCAAAGTTGAAGAGAATTAAAAGTAAAATCATTTTTATACCGACTCATCTTTTAATACTCTTCCATCACGACGTGGCCGTAATGATCTTTTAGAAGCTTCATTATGATTAAACGTATTGGAATTAACATTATTATTATCTGGTATAATCGACCGTGCTTCACCCTGCTCATCAGAATTCTGAACTGGTGTAGATGTCGGCAAGTGTTCTTCTTCAGTTGCTTTCTGTATTTCCGTTAAGGCAATATCGCTGTTCGCAGTATTGCGATTTCGGATTTGATCCAAATGACGTTTTATTTCTCTGTTGTTGTGAGTAATGATGCAACTATATGATAGTGAACCTATTTTTTTTTTAATTGTTGCTGGAGACCAGCCCTGTTTGTTTGGATCTGTGTAATCACGAATTAATACTTCCTGTCCCTCGCTAAACTCCTCCATACGTTTACCTTTATAATAAGAAATAGCTTTCTCCTGACTGTTCAAAATTACGTTTTCAATCAAAGGTGGTTTTAAAAAACTAAATCGCGTCTTTAGAGATCTACCAAAAAACAATTTTGCGGGCGATTCGCCAGTAACACAGTGTCTAGTGTTCCTATAATCACATAAAAATCTATTTATGATGGTGTCCATGTCAGTGCTACTATCACCTTCTAAACTAGCATATATTGATTTTTTTAAGGTTTTTACCATACTTTCTGCTTGACCATTTGTCGATGGATGTCCAGGCGCAGTTAACACATGTTTTATGTGATTATTGCTTAGAAAATTTTTAAATTCCTGCGAGGTGAATTGTCGACCGTTATCACTCACAAGGGTGTCAACAAGCCCATATCGACAAAAGAGTTCCCTCATTTTATTTATGGTAAAAGCAGATGTTATTTCCCTAGTTCTGAACACTTCAATCCATTTCGAGAAAGAATCTACAACTATAAATAAGAATTGGTTTTTTATAGGACCCGCAAAGTCAACATGAATTCGACTCCAAACTGAGCCAGCCGGTTTCCAAGGAATAAGAGTGCTTTTTTCAGGACTCGCTTGAGTTTTTTGGCACGAAAAACATTTTTTTATCATATTTTCAATATCTTCATTTATTTTAGGCCACCAGACGTAAGAACGAGCTAATGCCTTTGTTTTTACAATACCTAAATGAGATGAATGTAGTTCCTCTAGTATACTTTTACGAAATTTTTGAGGGACAACAACCCTATATCCCCATAGTATACAGTCACCTTCAACTGTAAGTTCGAGGCTTTTACTTCGAAATGCATCGAATTGATCGCCTTTCAAACTAGCGACAACCCCTTTATGTATTGCTTCACACAATTTTGCTAAAATTGGATCACGCCTTGTTTCCTTAGCAATATCCTTATAGCATAAATTTAAACAACTATTATTTTCAATATAATTTATGTAATTACAACCGTCCAAGCTTTCGAAATTTTCATATTCAATTTGTGGCATTCTTGACAAACCATCGGCATCATTAAAAGTTCCTTTCACATATTTTATTGTATAATCAAAGCCTGATAGAATAAGTGCCCATCTTTGAACCCGGGCCGCTGCCATAATAGGCAACCCCCTACCTTCGCCAAAAATTGACAACAAGGGCTTATGATCTGTTTGTAGAAAAAAATGAGTACCTAGTAAATACTGTTTTAATTTAGTAACAGAAAAAATGATTGCAAGCGCCTCTTTTTCAATTGCACTGTAGTTGCGTTCACTTTTCGAAAGTGCTCTTGAAATAAAGGCAATCGGCCTTAAAACATTGCCAAATTGGTGCGACAAAACGCCAGCAATTGCATTATTGGAAGCATCGGTGGATAAAATAATCGGTAGTTTTGGATTGAAATGCACTAGAACCTTTTCTGACGCAATGTCCTTTTTTATAATCTCATATGCTTCCTGACATTTACTAGACCAATGAAAATCATGATTTTTTTGTAATAATTCATATAGAGGATACATTTTATGAGCAAAATTATCAATAAATTTAGAATAGTAGTTGACCATTCCTACAAAAGCTTTAACTTGAGTCTCATTTTTAGGAATAGGCGCATCAATTACGCTTGCAATACGTTCCTTTGTTTTACTTAAACCGTTGCTATCTATAATAAATCCTAAATAAGAAATTTTCGATTTAAAAAAATCACATTTTTTTATGTTCAGCTTAAGACCAGCATACTCTAGTTTTTTTAAAACTATCTTTAGTGTTTTTATGTGCTCATTTAAATTTTTACCGGTGACTGTTATGTCATCCTGGTACACAACAACTTGTGGAATATCTCTTAGTAAGCTTTCGATGGTTTTTTGAAATATTGCTGCGGCCGGCTTAATACCAAATGGCATACGTTTCATTTTAAATGTACCTATGTGTGTGCTCCAAGTGCACAAATGTTGAGACTTATCATCAAGAACCAATTGATTATACGCATTTGATAAGTCGAGCTTTGTGAAAAGCTCACCACCTGACAATGAAGAAAATATCTCATCAATACGAGGAAGTGGGTATTTAAAATCTACTAAAAACTTATTGATAGTGACCTTATAGTCGCCACAGATACGTAGGTCCCCATTGGGTTTGATTATCGGCACCAATGGTGTCCCCCAATCTGAACTTTCAACTGGTTCCAAAACATCTTTTTCAATCAAATCACGCAACTGCAGCTCAATCTTGCTCTTCCACGCAAGTGGAACTGGCCGAGGCTTAAAAAATACTGGTACTGCAGTATCTTTGATTGGGAGTGAGATTTTACCTAGCCTGTAAGTCCCTAGTTGCTGATTAAAAACCTCAGAAAACTCATTCTTTATTTCATCAATAATCACTGAAAAATCTGCTTCTGTAACGGAATTCACCTGGGCCAATTCAAAGTTGAATGCCCTTAAAAAAGAACGACCTAGCAAACACGGTTTTTTTAAATCTGAGACTACTACTCTTACCTTTTTAGAAACACCCCGATAGCCAATTGTTGCATCAAACTCACCCAAAATTTTTATACGATTACCACAGTAACCAACATATGGAACCTGACATAGCTGTAGCGGTTTATTTCCATGTATTTTTTTATAAAGTTCAGCTGAAATCAAGTTACAGGGAGCACCTGTATCACATGCCATTTCCATATCTACTCCGTCAAAATTTACTGAGAGCGAGTACAGCTCGGAAGATTTACTACAGTTACACTATAAATAGAGAAATCAAAACTATCATTAACGCTATCTACATTAAAACTATAATATTCTTCCGAATCCGATACATAGTTTATAGATTTCCTGGTTTTAGAACGACAAACATTAGACAAATGGCCACTTTTACCACAGGAGTGACATTTGTAGTTTTTAAATTTGCATGCATTTGATACATGATTGCGCCAACCACAATGAATACACGTTTGCTTATTTTTCATGATGTTATCTGGATTGCCAGAACTGCTGTTTCTCGTAGCCCTTCTGTTGTCTATATTGTTTCTATCATTCTCTCCTTTTTTGTTGTTAAACCATCGCTTTCCGACTTTTGATACCGTTTTTCCACTTCCCACAAAATTTATATCAGATTCATCTCTGGTTGATTTTAATGAAAATTTTGTTTCCCAAATCATGGCTTTTTTTAACGCATCATCAATAGTAAGCGTATGACTTTCTTCACACATCCTTTCGAAGAGTTTACCAGTAAGTCCCATCACGAATTGGTTTAAAATAAACGCATCTAAATCAGACCCAAAACTGCAATTTAATGCAAGTTGTTTTACTCGAGCAAACCACTGAGCAACAGATTCTTCTTCGCCCTTACATGAAGAATGAAATTTTTTCCGCTCACTGAATATTATTACAGGTGGTGTATAGTGTGTCATCATTATTTCACATAACTCCTTATATGTTTTCATTACGGGTGAGCTGGGACTGCATAAATTATGCAGCAACTTGTATGGCATAGCTCCAATCGATTTTAATAAAATCGCTTTTTTTACATTATCTTCTGTGCAATTGATTTCACAGAAGTGTATATCCAAGCGTTCCTTCCATAAAAACCACGAGTCACGCTCTGGTACAAATTCTGGAACATTCGATGCCACAATTGTTGTTGTTCCTGTGATCATATTGTGGGGTGCATTTGCTCCAGCTGAAGTTGGCATTTAAAACAAGTTAAAATATTTCTTATTTTAATTAAAAAAAAAAAATTTTTTTTTATATAATATCTGTATTATACAGTTTAAACTCAGCAAAATTTGCAATTTTATTATACACACATGTACTTTTCTTTTAACATGTGGGCTCTAAGGTGTTTAAAAATAGAAATTTCTCGTCGCCAAATGTAATGTCTTTTTAGAAGGTTGAACAATGACAACCAAAATAACAAGAAACTTTATTGAGATCAACTATTGATACAAAACTACAATTTGTGACGAAAAGCTTTATGTTACTCTAAGCTTAACTCTAAGCTTAAAAGAGATAGTGTTGCCATTGAGCAGCGTAAGTACTTAATATCCAACAGGTATCATGGTAACTAAGAATACTTTCCACTCTTGTGGGTAGTATTCAAGGCGTAAAATAGCATTGAAAATTAGTAGAATAATTTTCTTTGCTATGCTGGGTAGCTCCAAAAGCATTTTGTTACTGATCTTATCAAAACCAGGGGCTTTCTTGGGGTTTAAATCATGAATAGCCTTCTCGATTTCTCTTATCTCAAATCTTAGTGGAACAGCTGATCCAACAGCAACAGGTGGTAACTCGACCGCAGTATCGAAAGATGTATGAGGGGTAAATACGGTTTTCAAATGATTAACAAAAATATTTCCTTTTTCTTCATCATTTCGTGCCCAACTTCCATTTAAGTTTCTTAATGGCGGTTTAGTGATAACTGGTCTTTTAAGATTTCTAGCTGCACGCCATAATGAGTAGTCAGATTGAGGAGTTGCATCGAGTTCCTTAAGATATTTTTCCAGAGAAGCCGTTTTTTGAGACTGCAGTAACTTTCTTAGCCTTTTTGTGCACTCTTTTAGTAAATTTTTAAGTTGAGGGGATCTGTGCAATTGCCACTCTCTTCGAACTCTCCTTTTTTCAGTCAAGAGACGCTCGACATCTGTAGAATATATGTTATTATTTTTGGTTTTTTTGAGGGCTATGCTGGAATGTTGAACAGCTAGTTTCATATAACTGTCAAAATTAACAATAGCGAGATCCACGTTCTCCGGTGTACTAAGCGGAATATTTTCTGTGCAATGGGCAATAAGATATTTTTTATATTTTAACCAATTTATTTGTGTGGCTGACGTCGCTAAGTAACCAGACGTACATACAATTCTATTTGGGTTCATTTAAGTTACAATTGTAGGTGTGTGATCGGAAGACAGTTCTAAGGAAGCTTCGACATGAATCGTTTCTGCGGGGATGTTTTTAACCACGCCAAAATCGATGACATCTGGAATTTTTTGCTGATCAGTAGGCCAATAAGTTGGTTGTCCGCTCGCGACCACATTTAAATCCATTTTAGAGATTGTATTGTACAAAACACGACCCTTTGGTTTTATGAGCCGTGAGCCCCAGAAGGTATGTTTAGCGTTGTAATCGCCAGCGGCTAGGAAACAGGGTACTAACGACTTAAAATATTTATAATATTGGCTTTCTGATATTGAAAATCTAGGTGGAGAGTATAAAGATGAAAGTACTAATTTTCGATTTAGCTCTTCAACACAAATGTTCTTTGCTTGCAGATAATCTTCACGATGATCACACATTAAGTAGTGTTTAATTCGGGCTTTTATCAAAATAGCAGAACCTCCACAAGCTCTATCTCGAGGGTCCTTGGTATCATATAATATATAACCATTAATTTTAAAAGTATTTCTTGAGGTCAAATGAGTTTCAGAAACCATCATTACATCAATTTGTTTACTTTTAAGAAAGTATTCTAGTTCATTTTTATGTTGGCGAATGCCGTTTGCGTTCCAAAAACAAATTTTTAAACAATTCATGGCTTGTTAAGTACAGCTTGCAATAACATCGATTGCATTCTTAACATTTCTAGATTAACTAGATGATTATCAAAAATTGATTTTGTTATAAAATACTTTTTATTTTTATATTGTAAAAAAGGAAGATGTTGCAGTAGTAAGTAATTGGCCCATAGTGCTATACAGCACAGCTGTTAATACTGGGTCTAATTATATGCAATCTGGCATCTTGCTTTTATATTGTTTCGTTAAGTAAATAAAGAGATGGCGATGGGATTGAATTCATTCGCTTTACAATACAACATAAACCAATTAAAATAAAAAAATTTCTAACCCACCTAGCTGACTGGCCAAATTTTTCTCGAACAACTGAAAGAGAAATTTCTAGGCGCCTCCTTACCTCATCCAGCAACAACGATGCGGCCACAATAACTAAGTCCATACGTACCGCAACCAACATTTACATCCCACAAGCAAAGCCCCACATAAAAACAGACCGGGCACCAATCCCCTGGTGGAGCCCAACTCTAGCCGCTTTACGGTAACAAAAAATGAAGAAATGTCATTTTTTTAAAGCAAATCCAACGGTAGACAACCTTGTACCCTACAAAAAAATAAATGCTATATTTCGTAAAGAAATAAAAACCGCCAAACGCTATAGTTTTGAAAACTTCACAAAAACAATTAACCGAAACACAAAAACAGCAGTCATATGGAACAAAATAAATAGAATAACCCGCAAGGGTCTACCCACAAATATTAAGGCAATAGCCACGCAAAACGAAACACTCATTGATACTTTCAAAATTGCCAACCACTTTGGTAGAGTTTGGGCGGACTACGCATCTGACGCTAATTTCCCATCTCTGTTCAACTCTTCTAAAAACTAGCCACCATAGTTCCCATCCCTAAATCAAAAACTTCTGCATCAGTTGATGATTATCGTCCAATATCGTTACTTCCCTGCCTCTCCAAAATTATTGAACAAATTGTAGCTACAAGACTTTCATGGTTTATGGAAAAGAAAAAGCTAATTTGCCAAAGAGTAGCTTTTAAAGCAAGCAAAGGATGCGATGATGCGCTACTCCACATGGACAACTACATCACAAGTGCTCTATCGGCTAAAAATCATGTAACAGTTCTATCAATAGATTTCGAAAAAGCATTCGATAGAATCGGCTTCCACGTTATCCTAAATACACCGAAATCTTGGCCTGTTGGCCCAAAAATGTTAAAATTTGTCAAATCATTTTTATCAAATAGACGTTTTAAAATTAGGATAAATGGTCAATTTTCAAAAACGTTCACCCCGATAAACGGAATCCCACAGGGATCTCCGCTTTCAGTAGTGCTTTTTCAAATCATTCTTTGGCAACCCTGGTTGAATAAACAAGCAAAATAACAAAGCTCTGTGTAAAATTTAAATAAAAATAAAAAAAGTGTTTAAAATAGATAGTGACTATTGAAAACATAAATAAATAACAAATATTTTTTATTTTATTTAACATAAAAAATAAAAATTTTGTGAAATAAAATTGAAAAAATGGCTGAATGCAGTAAATGCAAATCAGCAATAAGAGGTGAAAGCGGCATTAGATGCAACGGTGTTTGTGATAAAGTTTATCATTATAACAAAAAATGTGCCGGTATCGATCAATATTCTGCAAAAATTATAGATGAGGACAATTTTGTGCGTTTTATTTGCAATGATTTGTATGCTTTATATTCAGAATGTAGATCTTGTGTTAAGAGACATCCAAGAAGGAGTAAATAAAAACAAACAAATACCTATTAGTGGATTATAAAAATGAATTTGATAGCTCCCTAAAACAAAACGAATGTGAAATAAAAGCTTTGCTGGAAGCAATAGAGAATCGTTATGATGAAAGATTTAAAAAAATAAAATCTAAACAATGTGTGAAAAAAACGTAGAAATTGTGAAAAACTTGTATGGAAATATAAGCGAAATAGATAATAAAAATAAAAACATGTATGATAATACAATGATGTGTAATGAAATAAAAAAAGCGATTAATGATACAAACATCAAAACCAAAATGACATGCACAAACAGTAGCAAAAACAGTGATGCCAGATGTCTCAAAAAATATCCCGCTAATTATAAAGCCGAAAGAGAAACAAAGTGTCGTAAAAACAAAAGCTGAATTGAATAAGAAAATAAATCCAATAAATTTTAAAATAACAAATGTAGAAAACAGAAAAAATGAAACTTTAGTAATTCAGAGTGAAAATGTTGAAGAAAGAGAAAAAATGAAAGAAGTTATACAAAACGAAATAAGTGAAAAATATGAAATTACGGTTCCAAAGCAAATCGAAATGCAAATAATCGTAACGGACATGAACTTTAAAATATCCGAGAGAGAATTAATTGAAAAAATGAAAAAACAAAATGAAATATTAGGAAAAAGTCATATTGAAATTATAAAAATGTTTGAAACAAAAAGATTTAATAAAACAATATATAATGCCAAAATTAAAATAGATAATGAGTCATATGCTAGAGTTATGTCGAGTCAAAAAATTAATGTTGGATGGGAAAGATGCCGAGTTTTTGATGGAACAAATATATTACAATGTTTTAAATGTCAAGGATATAATCATAAAGCATCAGAATGTAAAAACGAAGAAATATGTTACAAATGTCATGGAAAACACAAAAGTAGTGAATGTAGTAAAGAAGTAATAGCTAAAGGCGTCAACTGCATGAAAGAAAATAGAAGGCTCAACTTAGGACTAGATGAGAATCACGTTACCAATAATAGAGAATGCCCTGTGTACCAAAATAAACTTAATCTAAAAAAGAGAGGAATTCATAATTCTGTCTGAAACTCATTTGACTGATACAGTGGATGAATCGGAGATTCTAATAAAGCAATATAACCATTTTAACACATTATCCAATTCAAGCAAAACAGGTGGTGTAATCGCATATTTCAAAAAACAATGGAACATAAACAAAATAAGTGAATATGTAAAAGAATCAAAATATTGGATTAGTGCTTATAGAGCAAAATATGAAAAAACAACTTTTATATTAGTAATAGTATACAGATCACCAAGTAGCCAAAAGCCGGAATTTTGCAACGATTTTCAAGAAATAATGGAAGAACTGTGTGAAGAAAACTGTTATATGATAATAGTCGGAGATTTTAATATAGATTGGTTAAAAGACTTTTATAAATCTAAAATAGAAAGTGTTCTAAATGATAACGGTCTAAAGCAAATAATTAGTGAATATACTAGAATAACAAAGACTTCTAAAACTTTAATAGATTATGTTATAACAAATAATGAAAAAATTTTAGCAAAAACTAATATAAACAATAAAATAGCAGATCACGAAACCATAGACATATTTATCAAAAACGAAAATATATTACATGAACAAGTAGAAGAAGTAGAAATATTTAAATATAATAAAACCCGTTTCAATAATGAATTAAGTGCCGTAATAGAGTGTAATGAAGTGAACAATCTAAACTACTATGTCCATCATTTTGATAAATGTATAGAAAATACAATAAAAAAATTTACTGTTAAAAATAAAATAAATGAAAAGCATGGAAATAAATGGTTTAGCAATGAACTTAAAAACATGAAAAGAGAAAAGATTTTTAAATACCAAAGTGCAATTAATTACAATACAAATGAGGCATGGAATGCCTATAAAATAATAAGAAATGCATATAAAGTAAAAATTGAGATCGAAAAAAACAATTATATAAATAATAGAATAAACAATACAAATAACCAAAAAGATATGTGGAGAAAAATAAAAGAACTAGTGCTAGGAAACCCCAGATCTGTGATAAAAACTGTGATATTTAAAGTAATAGAATATAAGGATAATATACAAATAGCGGAAAATTTTAATAATTATTTTATAGACAGTATTAAGGAAATAAATAACTCAATTGATTATGTGCAATATGAAAATAATATACCTGTGATAGAAAGCAAATATGAATTTCGTGCAATAAGTTTAACAGAGTTAAAAGTTATACATATGTAAGGATATAAACAACAAACTAGACTATAATAAAATAAGTAATTAATTAATATTAGATAATTGGGACATAGTTGGCAATAAAATACTTAATATAGTAAACAAATCTCTTGAAACCGGAATATTTCCAAACAATTGGAAAGAATCAGTTATTACTCCAATAGAAAAAGTAAAAAATACGGTGAAGTGCGAAGAGTATCGGCCTATAAACAGCCTAAAAACATGTGAAAAAATTTTGGAAAAAATTGTTAAAAATCAGCTGGAAGAATATATTGAACAAAATAAAATTCTTTCAAAATATCAGTCAGGATTCAGAAGAAAACACTCATGTGAGACTGCTGTGAATTATGTCATAAATAGATGAAGCAAAATAATAAAATTGTGGCAATATTTCTAGATTTCAAAAGGGCATTCGGAACTACTGACCGAGATATTATGTTAGAAAAACTAAAAAAATATGGGATACAGGATAATGAATTAAAATGGTTTCAATCCTACTTAACTAATAGAAGACAAATTATTATTATTATTATTATTATTTATTAGTAGTATTTAATACTTTTTTTCATTACATTTCACTTAAATACATTTCATCATATTTTTCTTTTTAAGCTCTAATTTTCATTAACATTTTTAATAAAATCAACAACTTTTTTTCTAAAAATAGTATTGCTTGTTTCGTTTTTTATGTTGTTTGGCATCATATTGTAAGTTCTCAGTCCTTTGTAAAATAATGATCGTTGTGTATCACTAGTATTTGATCGTGTCAATCTGAAATTCTGATTATTTCGTAGATTATACGGCTGAACATCTCCAACATATCTAAGTTGCTCTACCAAGTAATCTGGTGCTTCTCCCATCTTCATTTTTTTTATAAAAATTAATGTGTTTAATTCCAGTCTTTGGTGTATGTTCATCCATCTTAGGGTATCTAACATATATCTTATTGATGTAAAACGATTGAATTTTAATATAGACCGCATTGCTTTATTTTGCAATTTTTGTAATCTATTTATTTGATTATCCGTGCAACATGTATACAGAATTGTTGACCCGTATTCAAAATGTGGTTTTATAATAGTATTATAAATGTTTATTGCCGTAATAATAGACACTTTGTTTCTTACACGCTTAAAAAATCCGATCTTTTTTCCAATTTTTTTGCAAATATATTCTAAATGTTCTTTAAAATTTAATTCTTTATCTATAAAAAACCCCAGATATTTTATTTTATCTACTTTTTCAATTACTACATCATTAATCTTGAATTCTTTATCACTGTTCATGTTTATTTCCATTAGCTTGGATTTATTTTCATTTAATTTTAATTTGTTCATTTTTAGCCAGTTATTAATTTTATGCATATCTGTTTTTAATTTTTCATAACACATATCCTCTGTTTGGGCTTCTGTGAAAATCAGGGTATCGTCGGCATAAAGAACTATTTCACTATTTTCTAAAACTTTTTCCATGTCATTAATATATATAATAAATAACAGAGCACCTAGAATGGAGCCCTGAGGTACACCAAAATCATTTTCTTTCTCCACTGATGTTACATTGTTAACTTTTGTCATTTGTCTTCTATTAGTTAAGTAGGATTGAAACCATTTTAATTTAATTTTAATTTTAATTTTAATTTTAATGACAAAAGTTAACAATGTAAAATCAGTGGAGAAAGAAAATGATTTTGGTGTACCTCAGGGCTCCATTCTAGGTGCTCTGTTATTTATTATATATATTAATGACATGGAAAAAGTTTTAGAAAATTGTGAAATAGTTCTTTATGCCGACGATACCCTGATTTTCACTGAAGCCCAAACAGAGGATATGTGTTATGAAAAATTAAAAACAGATACTATGCATAAAATTAATAATTGGCTAAAAATGAACAAATTAAAATTAAATGAAAATAAATCCAAGCTAATGGAAATAAACATGAACAGTGATAAAGAATTCAAGATTAATGATGTAGTAATTGAAAAAGTAGATAAAATAAAATATCTGCGGTTTTTTATAGATAAAGAATTAAATTTTAAAGAACATTTAGAATATATTTGCAAAAAAATTGGAAAAAAGATCGGATTTTTTAAGCGTGTAAGAAACAAAGTGCAATAAACATTTATAATACTATTATAAAACCACATTTTGAATACGGGTCAACAATTCTGTATACATGTTGCACGGATAATTAAATAAATAGATTACAAAAATTGCAAAATAAATCAATGCGGTCTATATTAAAATTCAATCGTTTTACATCAATAAGATATATGTTAGATACCCTAAGATGGATGAACATACACCAAAGACTGGAATTTAACACATTAATTTTTATAAAAAAAATGAAGATGGGAGAAGCACCAGATTACTTGGTAGAGCAACTTAGATATGTTGGAGAGGTTCAGCCGTATAATCTACGAAATAATCAGAATTTCAGATTGCAACGATCAAATACTAGTGATACACAACGATCATTATATTACAAAGGACTGAGAACTTACAATATGATGCCAAACAACATAAAAAACGAAACAAGCAATACTATTTTTAGAAAAAAAGTTGTTGATTTTATTAAAAATGTTAATGAAAATTAGAGCTTAAAAAGAAAAATATGATGAAATGTATTTAAGTGAAATGTAATGAAAAAGTATTAAATACTACTAATAAATAATAATAATAATAATATCATCACTTTTAAAGAAATCCGCAATATTGTTAATAAACAACGTTGCGTGGACCACTGTTTGTACGCAGACGATTTATACATACTGTGCAAAAGAAACAACTACAGCGAAACAAAAGCCATTTTTGAAAACATTGTTAAAGACATGACTGAATGGACCGAGTATTCAGGAGCGAAAATTTCTTTATCCAAATCAAAAAAGCTGCACATCTGTAGAAAACGCAATTGCGACTCCAAAGATCACGTTATTCAAACTATACAAAATGTTAACAGGCTCAAAGTACTTGGGCTAATATTCTCACAAAACTACACTTGGAAACAATATCTACTTAAACTTAAAAACGCCATAATATCTAGAGTCAATATTATACGATACTTGTCAGCCAAAAGTTTTGTTCATATAAATACATTGACCTACCTCACCAAAACTCTTATTCTAAGCAAAATTGATTACGGTCTATACATATATGGCAACACCTGTAAAACTAGCATCAAAATCATAAAATCCGTCTACCATCAAGCTGCCAGAGCCTATGTATACACCTTTAGAACAACCCCCATCCCCAATATTCTTTGCGAAGCCAATCTTCCATCTGTAGAAGATAGAATATACGAAGCAAATTCCAGAATACTACCTAAACTGCTCAATAGCACAAATTCAGTGATAGACAAAGGCATTATCTCTGCCATTAACTCAAGGATACCTAGACGCATCAAATCTGCAATAGCTTATTCTCTATCGCTGTGTGAAGAATTGAATATACCCCTTATCGTTACAAAAAAACACATTTTTAAACCCCCGTGGAATTTGAAAAACATTTCATTGAACACGTCGCTTGCAGACGTTAACAAAACTGACACACCAAAAAATATATTTCTCAGCTTCCTGGCAGAACAAAAAATTATTTAAAAAACAACAATTGGCGTTTCATCTATACAGACGGTAGTAAGTCCCAAGATATGGCCCCAGCTTATGCTGTAGTAAATGAAAAAGGAGAAAATATTGTCCTCGGCACTCTCGCTGAACAATCACCCTTCTTCACTGCAGAATCATGTGCAATATATCAAGCAATGCGTGTAACACTTTCCGATAAAAAGAAAACTGTCATCTTTACCGACAGCCTTTCGGTAATAAAAGCCATAAGTAATCCCTTTAATAACAAATGGAATATTATTAATAGAATAAGAGACGCACTCATCGACAATGAAAATAAAGTTCGAATACACTGGATTCCAAGCCACATAGGCATTTTTGGAAATGAAAAGGCTGACTAAGCTGCCAAATACGCATCATATGCACCGATAATAATGGACGGCACACTGGAAAAAATAGACATCCGACGCCACATCTCAAACTGCATAGGGGTCAAACTCAATCAGAAATAAATTACTCACCACCATTACTCCCATATAAACCAAAATAATAACCATCCTACTTATCCGACAGCGCCTAACAAGAGCAACATTAAAACTTTCTCCAGATTACGCCTTGGCCACGCCATCTTCTCCCATGAATGGATTTTTAAAAGAATACCCCAACCAACTTACACCAGATGTAATCACACTCTCTCAATTAATCATATCCTTTCTAAATGCTTATCATATGTCGACCAAAGACGAAAACTATTTGGAAATCTTAGAATTATATTCGTTAAGATTAAACAAATAAATAAATTGAGATATAAAAGCAATTTTAATTATTTACGATAAAAATGCGATAACCGATATATTTTTTACAAAAAAATATTATTTTTTTGGTTACTTATTTAGTTATGTGTGTTGCTTTCAACATTTACTTCTCCTATTCAGTCACACTAGATATCTTTCTCTTCTTTCTTCCTTTGTTTCACTAAATAAAGGCATCACAATGGACCATATTGGTCTCTGGGTGAGGGTCTGGGAAGTTTGCTTCACACCAGCCTTTCTAACCTAACCTAACCTAGTTATGTGTGTTACGTTATTTTAATTTGTAATTCTCTGAAACAAAACGGCATATCATCGACGAAAGTTTGTTAGAATTAAGTAAAACAAACATTTAAAATATTAAATATTGTGTTAAATTACACGTATAATAGAATATTAAGATAAAGTACATCTTTATAAATGCAATACTGCCCTTAATAATAAATTTAAATGTATATAAATGAACCTATAAAAATTATAATCACTCAATAAATATTTAGCATCATTAGGTTTGCGTTGACATGGTGAAAGAAAGTTTGCATTTATAATGCAGCGCAGGCAGTACTGCATTTGAGAACGTCGGGATGTTAAATTATTAGAGATATTATGACATATTATGTATAATTTTTTAATGATTTAAATTTATTTTAAGCACTAAAAAGGTCCTTAATTAAATTTAACTAAAAATTGGTTTGAAAAAGCCAACTTTTTCATTCTAATTTACGTGTATTTTGATTTCCTTATAATGAAAATTTTCATAATGAACAAATTTTGCAAATAAAATTTTGACTCAAATACATACATATTTGTCTCCAAATAAGGAATTATTTCAAAGCGCATACTTACAACGCTATGTACAAGTAAATTTTAATTAGGTGATTTCTGAAAAATTAAAATAAGAAGAAGGGAAGAATAGTCTAATTAAGAGTAGTTTTGATAGCAGCCCCACTAATCAATAAACAAAAATGTTGAAGAAAGTAGCATTTCGCAAATATGGCTGAACATTTTATATTCCAGCACTTTATAAAAAATTAAAAAAGGCAGTTATTATAAAAATGTAGAATAAATGTCGTTTTGAGGATATTGGAAGGATGTGATCCTAACAAAAATACCAGATTATTTTAAATAAAATTGGGATAACTATGTCTTTTATATTATAAATATTCTATATATTAAAGAAATTTTCTGATCCCATACAGGTTCATTATAAGGAAGTTCGGTTGTATTTAAATTTATTAAAAAGCATATACAGTACTTTTCGCTTACTGTCACATCCTTTAGTTGCAAATCGTGATTAGGCCTAATTTACATAAGTATATGCCCCTATGAGGAATTTAAGGGATTTCGAATATAATCAATTTATGTGAATAAAGGAAATAAAAAATTCATATTTATTACACGACAGCAGGCTTATTGTACTGTATAAAAAAATAAAATATTTCATTCCTAAAAGTTATTTTTTTTCGAGTGGAGAGCTGATGACAAAAATTAAACAATTTAAGTTTTAGGTTCTTTATATGGTTTGTGGCTTCGAAAACGCCAATAATTTGCTTTACTTTTGCATTTACTACCCGCAGATAGATGAAATATATGTCAAATGTGCTAAACGGACTACAACGTAAATACTTTCTATTAAATTTACTTATAGTGGCAGAAAATAACGATTAAATGGACTATATCGCTAATATGACTATAAACAATAAGTACTATGTATATATTAACACATAAGGTATTTTATCATTAAAATAATGGATTTCTGATGGTAGCAATAATCTAAGGACCTGCAGATGTTGCAATTTATTCTTGGAAATTCTTAGCATACTGCCTGCACTGCATCAGAAAGGCCAATTTGTTTGACCATGTCAACGCAAACCTAATGATGCTAAATATTTATTGAGTGATTATAATTTTTATAGGTGCATTTAAACACATTTAAATTTATTATTTAAGGGCAGTATTGCATTTATAAAGATGTACTTTATCTTAATATTCTATTATTTAACAAAATATTTAATTATTTAATATTTTAAATGTTTGTTTTACTTAATACTAACGTACTTTCGTCGATGATAGCTCGTTTTGTTTTAGAGAATTACAAATTAAAATAACGTAACACACATAACTAAATAAATAATAATAAGGGCCTGGCCCACTATGTCGACAAGAACATTTCTTTCTTATATTTATATTGAAAACAAAAACCAATTTAAATTTGTTATTATTGTTTTCAATATAAAAATGCGAAAGAAATGTCTTGTCGATATTGTGGGCCTGGCAGTAAATTATACAAAATTACAGTGTAAGATATTATTAACATTTAAAATTAATTTCAATAAGATTTTAAAAACAACGAAATTAATTTTAGTTCATTGTAATATTAATTTATTTTTTAAACAAAAAAACAGTGTAAGAGATTACTAATATTAATAAGATTTTTTTTTAAAAAACAAAGTATTCTCAAGTTTTGTGAAGCAACTCCGTTTGAAGCAGACCTTGACAAATTAAGTATTTCTGCGCCATGGCCTTAAATTGTGATTATAATATTTAATAGCGCAAGTAAACAAACGGATCTATGTCTCTAGAAAAATAGACGATCTCAGTATATCTACAACCGTATTCATAACAAAAAGTTAGTCACAGTTTGTACACTACGTACAACGAGCTGCTAACTAGAATGCTGATTAAGCTTAGCAGCTTGTTAGCATAGAGTTTATTAATAACAAATTTTATCCGTCTGCTAACTTTTAATAAATCAACTCTGAATATTAATGATGCCACATTATAATACTCAAAAATGCAACACGTTTTGCATTAACCATCGTTGGTGTTGTCATTTCATTTCATTTTTTTTTTTTTTCCCTCTTTATATAAACATTTTAAATGTTTTTGAATTAAAATATACTTAAAAAAGAACTCTAAACTAAAAAAAAAACTGTATTTAAAAAAAAAACAAACAAAATTATTCAACATAAAACGGCTGTTTATCACAAATTGGCAAACGTTTGGCAGCTTGTTGACAAGAGTTTATTTATTTATTTATTTAATAAAGTAATACAAAGCCTTCCAGGCCAAAATATAAATATGTATTACATAGTTATAACAAAGCTAAATATACGGACATTTAGTTTAAGATATAAAAAGAAAAAGAATAAAGAGAAAAAAATAAAACTTAAACCTAAATGGATGTAAAAAGTCCAAAAAAACAACATTTTGGCTCCCCAACCACAAACACGTTCTGAAGTTTAATTCAAATGTAAAAAAAAAAGAAATAACTTAACCAGCACCGAGCAATTCTTACCATAAATGACCTCTCAAAAAGTAGTTTATAAATTCTTGGAATAAAAATCTGAGGATGTCTTGAAGATCTCAAAAATAAGAAAGTATTACATAAAGGAGATGGTATACCACTTTTTATAACCTTGTGAAATTAAACCAAATTACGACATTTAACAAAAGTATCAAAGGAACATCCAAGGAATCGGTAAACATACCCCGAAACATGATCTCAACGACGAACGTTAAAGACAAACCTTACAATCATATTAACAACACGTCTCAATCTAGCAAAGTTAACACCAGCACAACCTGAGACTATTTCAATACCATATAAAACTTGAGACATAAGAAGCGTATGAGCCAATCTTTGTCTAATATACAAGGGAAGATATATATTTGTAGAAAAAATCCTACGTAGAACACCCCAAACTCTATAAAATGTCTATATGACGTTCGAAAGAAAGATTACTATCAAGTATTACACCTAAACATTTATGATGACTAACTACCTCAACCTCATCATTACCCAAAAATAAGCAAAAATCTCGAATTATAGTACCCAACGATCCAAACAAGATGGCTTTTGTCTTCGATGTATTTAAAACCAACGAGTTTCTAGTCCATTTACAAATTCCAAAGTCCATTGCATCATACTTACTAGACTATTATTTATGTTACTTTCAAATATTTCTGGACAAGTCGAGTTTCCATTAAACAATAAAAAGACGTCATCCGCAAATAAAAAAGTCTTACAAAACCTGGTATTCATAGAAAAGTGGGCATCATTAATATAAAGTACAAACAGCATTGGTCCTAAAAACGAACCTTGTGGAACACCAGAATAAAGAGCAAGTAAATTAGAATTAATTCCATTTAAATCAACAAATTGAGATCTACCATCCAGAAACCATCTACCATTTATCAATCATTTTATTGTGGCAAATAGAGTTAAATGCTTTAGATAAATCAAGAGACTCTAAAGCACACAGCTTCTTCATATTTGCATTTTCTCTAATCAAATCAGTCAATCCTAGCAACAATGATGTAGCACTATAACCCTGACGAAAAGCATATTGAGATTCATAAATATTCACTGTCCTAGATTGAAGTATTTGGTCCCTAATCAGGTGCTCAACAACTTTAGACATTACCGGTAAAATAGAAATAGGGCGGAGATCATCAGCATCATGAATAGCCTTAGATTTCGGAATCGGAACAACATGGGCAGTTTTCCAGGAAGTTGGAAAAGTTGATGACATTAGTATGGAATTTACGAGATCTAAAAATGGACAAGAAATGTACGGATATACCAGTTTAAAAAATTTAATGGAAATACCATCAATACCTACAGCTGTAGATTTCACCTTATTAAGAGCTACCATTACCTCAGCTTCACTCACACGTCGAAAGCTAAAACTATCTACATGATCTAATAAAGCATTGAGATCAAACATAGATTCATTAATTCCATCATGAGACCCAACAAAAGATTCATTCAAAACATTAACATTACCATCCCAACCTACATTATAACCACAATTTACACACCCAGAATTTCTAAGCACTTTCCATACTCCACTTGAATCCAATCCCAAAAAGAGTCTAGTATAATAAGCTCTCTTTTCACGACGAATAATACTCTTCACTTTATTCCTAAGCCTACAGTAAATTCCCCAATTAGCAGAAGTACGATCAGATCTAGTATATGCAAGATCTCTTAAAGATCGAGCCAACTTAATGTCACTAGAATTCATCCAGTCACTATTACTATAGCAAATTCGCCTTTTAACAACTGGAACAAAAGATTAAAGTTTTAATACAAGAGACGAAATAAAAGTACATTTAAGATCCACATCAGTTGAATTAAAAAAAGATGAGAAATCAAAGTCACGGAGGCATGAAAAAATATTATTCCAATCGATGTTACGAAAATCTATATATTCAAAAAACTCTTGAAGAACTTCAAAATTAAATAAAAATGAAGCAAAAATTAGATCATGATCAGAGACTGATGGACACTGTATTTGGCCAGAAAAACGAATAATGGAGATATCACTTACTAGGAAAAAGTCAATAAGAGAAGTAGAGTCACTAGCCAAGTCATAATGGGTAGGTTTAGAATTATGTACAATTGATAAATTAGCCCTCATACAAAGCGATCGCATTAAGTTAGATCTAGACGTTTTAAATAAGTTACAATTAAAATCCCCAAAAACAAATTTGTTACTATATCTTGAAAGAATATCATGATGTTGACTGTCAAAAACAGACAAATTACCACTAGGTAAGCAAACAACTCCAACTAAGATTTTTACGCTCCCAAAGAAAAACTCAATAAATAGTGATTCACAGTGCTGAGGTAAGCAAGACCTAAACACAGTTTTGAATTTTATTCCCTTTGAAACAAAGATGCCTACACCACCTCCCCTAGTAAGCCGATCATTTTGGCAAAAAAATATACCCAGGAATGTCCACAGCACTATTTGAAACAGTCTCATTTAGCCATATTTCTGACACTGTAAAAATATTAAAAACTCTATTCATCATGATAGTCCTAATCTCATCCAATTTGACAGAGTTAGAAGATGGCCTCAGACTTCGACAATTTAAATGACCAATCTTTAATCTATTAGCATCATCTTTGAACACCGACTGTAAAAAAGAGCCACCACTGATAACAGGACCCAAGTTATCATTAAAAGACACTAAAGGAAAAACAGAACGCTAGAGTGGGGAACCAAAACGGATATAAAAGTACAAACATATTCAAATTTAAAAAATTTAAAAAATTACCAATATTTTGAAAATTATTCATATCAGAATTTCATTCTTAATATTAGCCGCTAAAGAGAAAAGAGATCAACAATTGCAAATACTATCAAAACCAATTAAATAATAATTATTATGGAACTACAACTTTCCCGAAGTTAATGATAGTAGGAGTTAAGCAGATACAGCATCCACAATCGCCATTTTTATCGAATCACGCTCATCATTTTGTTTGGTAAAAAATATGTCCAATTTGGAGCATAAGTCATCAAATCTTCTATTTAAATTAGAAATCTCATCCCGATTATTACCACAAGACACATTATCCTTGCAAGGCGCACAAATAAAACACATTGCATCTAATTCATCAAATTTAGGTATATCTTCTTCAGCTAACCCAGCACAGGAGGCATGTATCCAGACAGAACAAATGTCACATAATATACAGGAGCGATTACCAATATTATGTTTGCAAATCCCACATTTATCAATTTTCTTTCCAGGAGCCATTTTAAATTTATTAATTGTATTTTTCGTATCAGATATGTCTCTAAACTCCAAAAAAGATGGCGTACTTGATAAAAACAGCAAAGAATGTATATAAGTACAACAGCAACAATAAGATCAATAAGATCAGTGCATAATCAACACAATAAAACCATCACGAGAAAAAAAAGTCTTTCAAATTATTGAATATACAGATCCAAATCAGCACTGGCAAATAATTTAATTAGTTATTGATAGTTAATAAATAATATTAAACAAAAAGCTAATGAAAAATTAAGCGGCCAACAAAACACGCGTCTATTACCTAGGCATAGCGTTGCCTTATTTAGCAAATCGTTAGCCAGTTTTGTAAGTGTATTCTGAAAAAACTTTGTGCTGAACCACAGCGTAGGATGGACAGATCATCATTCTTCTCCAATCTTTGTTTTAAGGTTTTTACAAACCCTCCAAAGGTCAGTTCCTGTAGATTTATCAGAACTTTTACTAGGTGTAGGGGTGGCCGTATCTTCAACACTTTCGGAATTTAGAATCATGTTGAGTAGCTCAATAAGACTTTTTTCGATCTACTATCGTTTTGAAAATTTCTAGCTTTGTATCGAAGGTAGAGGATTTTAGATAAAGAATAGATTTAATTATTCCCTAAACTCTCACAACTTTCATTCAGAGCTTTCATTAACTAGCGAAATAGCGTCGGAAAATGTTGCAGTGGCTTTGCTTATGGATTTTGTGGTCTCTTTGAAGTTAACCAAAATTTGTAGCGAAATTATTTTTATTTTCAATAAAATTATTAAAAATGAGTAGAAAATTCTTAAAACGTACAATAACATACAATATTTATCAATTGGAGAACGTTTTACAATTATGGCGCAAAACAAAACGACTGAAGCTGAAGGTCCACACCAAGCGTTCAATGCGTTTATGCATCATTATAAAAATTCGTAGTGTTAAATTGTATTAACAAGTTACACAGCAAAAGCATAAAATCCATACACGTAGTTAAAGCATGAAGTAGGATTACTTTAGCATGTGGCTTGAAAAAAGTAAAAAAAAAAAAAAGACTTACGCATAAAACACGTGGTGTGGACCAACTTCCAGATTAAGAATAAAAAGAACCATTTTATTATTTTATTTGATTTTTTGCTTCTAGTTGTTATGCAAAAACTAAGCATTGAAAATTAAATTGTTTGTTCAAAAAAACTATAGACAGTAGAGATGAGCGATATTTCTGTACCTGTGATTTAATCACTGTTACTGAAAAATCACGAATCACAGTTGTGACTAAATTTGTCAAGTAACAGGTACTTTCTAAGTCGTTCTTTTTGTATTTTGTTACATAGGTATACAAATTTATGATATTTCACTGTTTGCGTTTTTTGAATGAAATGTCGAATGATATTGCTGTTCCTTTTATTCTCTCTTCTATCTTATTAGAATTTTTTATGCCAAAATTTATTTGTTCAAGTATGTATGTACATATATGAAAGTAAATAGATTTGAAAGCTCTTACAATTTGTTGTTGTTTCTTTGTAAAGTGCCTACAAAAGCTCATGCGAAAGCTCGCGCATTGTACATATAGCTTGGCCGCAATTGCTATAAAAGAACAGAAAACTGATAAAACGTGATCACAATCACAGTTTAAAGAAGCAGTGATTTTTAAATCACATTCACTAATCACGATTATCTTTAAAAATCACGGGATCGCTCATCTCTAATAGACAGTAAAATATCGCCGATAGCGTTATATCAGCAAACGTGAAGTATCGACGATATACCGGTATCGGTATGGGTATTCGTTACTTCCCTAGTTTAAACACATTTTAAACTAAAAACAGAGTTTAACTTGCTCTGATTTATTAGGCCTTAGTGGTAAAGGTAATTTGTTCACGATTGCAAATATGTACATATGTTGTTTTTGTATTCGTTCATTATTTTTCATCTAGGTTAATTTAAGTATCTTTTAGATGCAGAGAAACTGTAGTTAGCGAAGCCGGTATTTGTTATACCATAGGGGAAGCTTCACCTACAAAAATCGCGCATAAAACATTAAAAATACAAAATATTTACAATCGTGAGCAAATTTCATTTAATTTGAGTACCCACACATAGATATAATTGGGGAGCCCACCTTTTTGTCCAAGAGGGCTCCAGGAGTCCCGACCACCCTTAATTTTATTGGCTCCTATTTTCTTGTACAATTACCTTTGATTTGAGTACCCACATATACCACAAGTGGGCGGGCGGTTTTTGCATACAGCGGTCCCACGGACCTCAGCTCCTTAAATTTTAATTTTGTGTTTTTTTTATTCCAGATGGGGTCCCATTTTTTTTCGTATGTAAACTGAACTGTTGTCCAAAATTATTAACTCTTAACTCCCAATACAGTTTTTACAAAATGTTATAGGTATCAAAATGTTACGGAAGTAACCGGCTGCGCTAACAAAAGCTTCTCTAAATAGCCAACCATCGGTCAGGCGCATATTTTCTCCCCTATGTTTTAACAAACATTTGCTTCGCAAACTAGAGCTTATCTGCATATGACCGGTACATATAGTCACATACTATACACTCTACCTTTTCGGCCCCTCGACGCATCAAACTTCGTCGAACCAACAAGAAATATCCATACAGTAAATTGACACTAATCTAGATTTGTTTCCAAAATTTTTACGTAATAACAAATTCAACATTACCTTTCAATAGATTCATGGTCATTCAAGTTAGGCATTCCACTTCTTGATGAATTACAGTTTTTGCGATTTTTTCTTCTACCTGAAGACATTCTGGTGTAATAAACTTTTACATAAGAATTAAAAATGTTTTACTCACGTTCTCTAACTTTTTTTTTGTAATCAGGATCACCTCGCCGTTTTGTATCAAAATAAATGCAATATCCTAAAAAAAGAGTTCCTGCAACCCCAGCTGCAATTCCTATAGTTGTTTTGTTAATTTCTAACATTTTAGAATTTATAGCTTTGCAACAAAATATTTAAATACACTTTGAGACGTTCTAAACGCGTGTTATTTTGTCATAGACAATGTAATTTTGTGACTGAAATCAGGGCTGTTAAATTTTTTTAATTTTCCTCGCCAAATTATAACGAAAATCGTCAACATTTTATTTTGGTAATTTGAGGGTTACACGATCAAGTTTTGTCTATCAAGTTTTAATACACTCACACTTTTTTACCAATGCACTCATACTTTTAAAAATTGAAGCGGACTTGCCTTTAAAATTCTCTTTCAAGTGAGTGTATCAATTTACGTTCAACAAAACAGCTGATTACAAGTTTGGTGAGAAAATTTTTTGTTCGTCTTTATAAATTGTTCTCTTGACGACATCTTGAAAGTAAATTGCTACAAAATTGCGTGCAGCCTACGTCACAGCATTCAATTTTTGGAAATTTAGACAAACTGTATATGTAACTTGGAGGCCACACGATCAATTTTTGTCTCCAATTCCTTTCAATTTGCTCTCACTCTCATTTTTTTCACTAACACACTCAACTTTTTAAATTGATCACGAGATTGCTCTCAATTTTGTATATCCATTTGTTTGGCAATTTTATGGTCAATTAAACAGCTGATTAGAAGTTTAGTGAGCAAATTATTCGTTTGTCAGTATAAATTGTTTTCTTGATGACATCTTGAAAGTCACAGCTTTCAATTTATGTAAATTTTGACAAACAGTATATGTAAAAGACTATCAACAAAAAGTTGATCGTGTGGCCGCAAGGTAAAAGACTATCAAGAACAACTTGCTCGTGTGGCTGCAGTGTAAGTACTGTTTCACACTCTTCAAGTTTTAGGCCATGGCCCAATTAGTAGCACCCAATTTTCACGATGATTTTTTCCCCTATTTTAAAATCATGTCTTTTTTTGTTTGATAGTGAGCGGGGTAGAGAAGTAAGCAGGGTAGAAAAAAAGACATGAATCGTATTTCTGTGTTTCTTTTTTGACATTCCTCTTTGCACTTATTTGTGTTTTTTAATTTCTATTTTGTTCTTATTTCAAAATGACATGTCCTTATTAAAATATAGAAATATAAAAAATTTTAATTAAAAAAAATTCAAAATATATCAAAATTATGTGGAATAACGAAATTTTAAATATTGTTACGAATAAGAAACTAAGAAAAAATCAGCTCTGACTGCAAAGAAAAGAAACATGGTGAAAATTTAACAAGTTTTTGGAAGTTTCTTTAAAAAAGATATACAAAAAAGACATGTCTTTTAAATCATCGTGAAAATTGGGTGTAGGTCTTCGCAAAACTACAACAATGCAAGAATTATGTTAAAGATTTCAAGACCCAATGCATTTGTTTGTGTTAAAACTGGCCAAGATGTCAAACACAATTGCACGATAAAAACACGACTATTCAAAAAATCAGCAGGCGTTTCGAGCAGACCTACTAATTGAACCTTGGTTTTAGTCGTCAAATTATTAGTTTTTAGAAGAGAGAATGGAAAAGAATTCTCTTTCTCCTTCTTTCCTAAGTCGCAATTTACACTATGATAATTTCTTGGTGGACAGGCGAAGTTTGTTGGCGAGAGAGGAAAAGAGTAAGCCAACATCGTCGCCCCTAACCAACAAACTTCGTCTGTCCAACAAGAAATGTCCATAGTGTAAATTAGTCTACATTCACACGTTTCATCTTTTGATGCTCAACTCTTATGTTTTAAGGAGAAGGAAGCAAGAAGAAAAGGGGTTGGTACGGAGATGGCCGTACTCGAGAAGTACGCTTTGTGTTCTCATTCGTAGGTATATGCACAACAATGTCTGCATGTAAATTTTTTTCTTTTCTTTTTCTCTTTGGTTCGCTTTGAATAAAAGTGTTGTTGTTTTGAAGCAAAAAAAGTTGAAACCGGTTGCTGCGTGTGAACATAATGGCATCTTCAAAAGGGAATTGAAAAGAAGTTGAGCATCAAAAGATGAAACGTTGAATGTAGACTCACTTTTACAAAATAAAATGCAACCCTGGTGCGGCAATCGTGTGACTACTTGATATGCAACAGCGCGTCTATAAAAATGACAAAAATGTACCAATATTTATTGAGTTCTTGTGCGGTAATTAACACGGTGTTTACATTTGCCAGTACTGGCAAGACAGTGGCAATACATGCAAACTTTTACACTAATTCATGTACACTTTTCCAACTGTCTTGTCTACTGTCTTGCAAATTTTGCAGACAGTAAAATGGATAGTGATTTGACATTTGCTGACAGTAATTTGAAGTTTTGTTCGCAAAAGTAAAAAAAAAATCAACAATTAAAAGAAAATTAATAAATTATGCTTTGGTTTTGTATGTTTTACTTCACAAAAAATAGTTGTTAAATGCTATTTTTCATTTATTAAGTTCATATAAAACACGTTTAGCTAGAACTTGCACTGCGACATGTTGAGAGTCACCTTCGTATATTATAAGTTTTATTTTATTTAGAATTAAACAATCAAAAATTATGCTGACTCAATTATGCGAGTCAGCACTTTAGATCAACTCACTGACTTTAGTTTTATTTAGAATTAAACAATCACAAATTATGCTGACTCAATTATGCGAGTCAGCACTTTAGGAACATACTGACTTTAGTGCAGTCAGCATTTTAGTTTTAAGAACTAGGTATAAATAGTGATAAGAATAGTTTTTAGAAAAAAGTTGTAGTTAGTAAGGCAATATCAAAATACCTGCGATCTCCACGGAGCACTCCAGGTTGAAGAAAATAAAATTAATAATAATAACAACAGCAATTGTCTTCTATTTTTTTACAACCCCAACAATTGGCGCAGCCGGTAATTAAATAAAGATCCTGCGATTCCCAAGGGACCCTCCAGGAATAAAATTTATTTATTACACGAAATTTTTGCCGGACTTAGATCCCTGCCTGGTATGGTGACTGGTTTCGAGAGCAACGAAAGTAATAGAAACCAGTAAACACGGAAGCGAAGTGCTAAAGGTCTTAAGCAGCCACATTCTGGTACGCCTTTAGTGTCTTTGAACAAGTGCGAATCGGTGGAATTGCAAGTAACTTGCCACGGACTTTTCACCGCATTAGGAGGCGATTTATTTCGGTTGGTTTTTTCCTCAAAACAAAACAAAATCGGTGAAGACGGTGGCGAGGAAAAACGTTGAGGAAACCACTGAGTATATAAGCAAAGTGCTGAAGGTCTTAAGCAGCCACATTCTGGTACGCCTTTAGTATCTTTGCGAAAATATAAAGTGGTGGAGGTACAAGTAGTTGCCACTGCCACCAGCCGCATTTAGGAAGTTTTGAGGAAGGATCACTACAACGCGGCAGTATTGGTTTTTAGTTAAGAATTGAGTTTTTTTCCCAAAGTTTAATGATGGCACAAGTCGTTTTAATACTGGTAAGTATTATTTTGAATTTTCGTGGTTATAAATGGACAACCCGCAGTCAAGGACTGACGAACTCTTAGCCAAGCTTAACAAATATAACTATTCGGTGGACAGTCTGCAGGTGCTCGCGTGGACAGAATTGAACGAGCTAAGACTAGGCAAAGAATTTACGGAACAACATAGGGAGATTATAAGGCAGATATTGACCAAGTTAGAAGAGGTTGGTTATGTTTTACAATTGTTAGGTGACCTGAACAAGGACTTAATTAAGAGGATAGAAGACTTAGAGGGAACAAAAAAACTGTTGGAAAAGCAAAGTCGTAAGCTTAGGGAACAAATTAAATATACGGTGCAGGAAAACGTGGCGTTGGGCGAAAAATTGAGACAAAAGGGGTTGAGTGAGAAGAAATTCAGGAAACAACTAAAACAACAACAACAAATAGACGTACAAGACGACACCGTGCAAAGACTTCAAACTGCCTTGGAAACGCGCATCGTGAACTATACACAAAGCCAGGTCACCCACTCCATCCCAAAGTGAAGAACTAGAGAAAGAGGGTTTCAGAGTTCCGAGGATAGTAGTAGAACATGCAGACGGCAACCATACAGCTTCCGGTGGACGAACAGAGTGCAACGAAGAAGTCCAGATAGACGAGGAAGCAGCGGCTCTTGACTTGATAGCCAAAACACAGAATATTAGAGTAAACGCAAGAAAGGCGGGTAACAGAGGATATACAGCAGAAACATTAAATGGGAAGTTAGCCGATTTATCGCAGTACTATATAGTACTATATAACTATATAGAGGAATCCCGAAGGACGCTCCAGAGACTGATATCATCCCCCACTTCAAGCAACTTAGCTATTAACACGCAAAACATGGCGTCAATATCAAACATTACGAAACTTGTTAACAATATAGTCCCTACCTTTTTTGGCACTGAAGGACCGGATTTGACTTCAGAAGTTTTCCGTTTTATTCAAGGATGTAAGTTGGCAGAGCGAGAACTGATTACTGACGATAGCAGAGCCATAACTCCAGAAGTCATAGAGTGCCTTAAGTTACGGTTAATGGGTTTTGCTTACGTGCGAATAGCACCCCATTCCTTTGGAACAGTAGATGCTCTCTGTAACGCGATAAAAAAACTGTACCTAAAGACGAAAACGCTAGACCAGATAAGGGAACTTGTTACCTCGTGCAGGCAAGGAGCAAAAGAACCAGCAAGCCGTTTTGGAGGCCGAATAGAAGCATTACTTAATGAAGCAGAAGGCATCGCAGCGAATGAATGGAGCGATGTGAACAGTAGACAAATCATATTGAAAGATTTTAAGAGATTGGCAGTAAAAAGTTTCATTAAAGGCCTCCGGAATCAGGCATTTAGAACAAGGTTTGTAGGCGAGGAAAGTGAGGATTTGGAAAAATTAGTGCAGATAGTGGAAAATGCAGAAGACCTGTTTGGCGATAGTCAGATTTTGATAAACACGGTGACCATAACAACAATGTGTAGTTTCTGTAACCAGAAAGGCCACAATAGGACGAATTGCGAACAGAGATTAAACACACAATATTGCGTAAAATGTGGCACATATGGACATGAGATAGGTCCATCGTGTAGGAGTAACGCAGAAGAAAAAGTAGAACAATGCGATTTCTGTCACCGTATGGGCCACAACCAAATGGAGTGCCTAAAAAGGTTACGCACGTTGACCTGCAGGATATGTAGAACAAATGGCCACACGGAAAACAAATTTTGCAAGCAACCACAACAGAGATATCCCAACAATCAAGTACGTGGCCAGAATACGCAGCCGAGTACCGATTGGCAAGGGGCTAATAATTTCGGCTCCAGAGGGAGTAATAATATGCCAAGAGAACGGCAGGACCATTCACAAAGGGGACAACAGCCCGTGACTTCACCACATGATGAGCCAACTATGGATCATTTTCGTCATGGCAGAATGAGGAATGAACCCATAAGATGCTTCGGTTGTAATGGAGCAGGACACATAAGGACCAATTGCCCATTGGGAAACCCGGGAAACTCCAGGCGGCCCAGCCAAAACTAAATGGCTGGGATGCCGAAAAAATTCAGTCATCCTCAGAAAGACTTTGTAATAAAACCCCTGGTAGTAGTGTCAAGAACAAAAACAGAAGAGTACGCTGGAGGGAAAATATCTACACATACATTCCGAAGCCTAATGGGAATTTTGTTTACAAATCGGAGTCACAGAAGGAGCAGAAACTACGCATGGAAAGCAAAGAAATTATAGGAAGAGATGAAGCGCTCAATAAAAATTTATACTTGCTCGTAGTAAAAGTGGAGGCTGTAGCACCACACATTCAGATAAATGCGAATGAACAAAAAAGTCTGTCAGGAGCTTTTGGGGGAAGTATTACATCCATAGGAACAATAACCGCACGGCATGCAAGTATAAGCAATTTATCACTACAAATGCATGTAGTACCCGAGGGTAGCCGACTCCCGGCAGATGGCTTGCTAGGCAGATTTATGATGTGGAACAGATCTGTTACCGATACCATCAGTAAGAACATAAAATTTTTTATAACCAGCAACAAATAGCTTCCCTGCCTCTCACATCGGAGGAAAAACATCCACAGCTATACATACCGGGTAACTTGTCTATAAAAGGACGCTCTCACGCGATTGTGTCAGCAACAGTTGCCTCGGCCAAAGGGGATATCATTGTGAATAAATCGGAAATATACCCACGAGTTTTCGTGGGGGAAACCCTAACATCAGTCAAAGCTGGCAAGGCATTTGTCCCCATCCTTAACACTAACGATTTTGCTCTAAGACTAAGTAAGAGGGTAATCCTGAATTACGAAAACTACAGAAATACTACTTTTAGAAACAGTGCATCTAAGCCAGGATTTGAATCCGGAGGAAAAGCTCGCGATAGGGGGCATCTTGAAATCATACGATGTCCTTAAACATCAGATACCCACACATCCCGGTCAACCTTCAAGAAATACAAAGCAGTTCAGATTGCCCGAATGTCCATCGAAACGAAATCAACAGACAAGTAAGCCAAATGCTTAATGATGGAATCATATCACCGAGTAACTCCCCTTGGAACTCCCCGATCCTGTTAGTTCCCAAAAAAGCGGGACAAAATGGCGTCTAGTGGTAGATTTCAGAAAGCTAAGTGATCCCACAATAAAACAGGTTTTTCCGATACCAAGGATTGATGAAATCCTAGACCAGCTAGGATGCAGTCGATACTTCTCTACCCTCGATCTAGCGAGTGGATACCACCAAGTTTTAATGGACCCAAAGGATAAACAAAAAACAGCATTCAGTACCAATCTAGGTCATTTTGAATTCAATCGTATGCCTTTCGGGTTGACAGGTGCACCAGTCACTTTTCAGAGAATAACGAACTCAATATTAACCGGGCTGCAGGGAATCGACTGTTTTGTCTATTTGGACGATATAGTTATATATGGCAGAAATCTAACAGACCATAATTCACGTTTGATGAAAGTTCTGGACGTTTTGCGAAAAAACAACCTCAAATTGCACCCCGATAAATGTAATTTCCTGCAAAGAGAGATAATTTATCTAGGCCACCAGTGCTCAGAAAGAGGAGTGTTGCCAGACCCGAATAAGACTAGGGCAGTGAGGGATATACCACACCCTAGAAATATCAAGGAGCTACAAGCGTTTTTGGGGCTGATGAATTATTACAGAAAGTTCATACCAAACTCGGCCAAAATCTCTTTACCACTTAACCGAATGCTGAGAAGGGACGCAAAATTAGAATGGACACAAGAGTGTCAGGAAGCAATGGACAAGTTAAAAGAAGCTGTAACAAATCCTCCTCTGCTCCAATACCCCGACTTTAACAAGCCTTTCATTCTAACAACAGACGCTAGTAATGGCGCTCTGGGAGCATTTCTCTCCCAAGGAGAACCTGGAAGTGACCTACCAATCTATTTCGCTAGCAGAGTGTTAAGCGACACGGAGAAACGATACTCCACAATCGAGAGGGAGCTGCTAGCCATTGTATGGGCAACCAAAACGTTTAGATCATATCTATTTGGCAGACATTTCACAGTATTTACTGACCATAAACCGTTGAAGGGTATAGCCAATCTAAGGGATCAGGAAGATAGATTGGGGCGCTTAAGACTAAAACTATTGGAATATGATTTTGAGATACGTTACAAACCTGGCAAGACAAACCAAAATGCGGATGCTCTCAGCTGCCTGCCAGCTGAAGAAGTAAACATAGGTACAATAACCAGGTCGAGAGCAAAGAGTATGGAAAACCAAAATGGGCAAATCAGAAGGGTGCAGGAAGAAACGGGGAAAGAAGAGGATAATACGACGTACCTAACGGACGCGGGGGATATACAAAATGTAATTAAAACATTTCACGACACCCCGTTGGGAGGACACCAAGGCGCACTTAAAACATATTTCCGCGTAAGATCACAATATAAATGGGCCGGTATGCAAGGTCAAATTAAAAAGTATGTTTCCTCCTGCAAACTTTGTCAACAGAATAAAAGTTCGAGAATAGATAGGATGCCAATGACCCTGACCACAACCCCTAATATGCCCTTCGAGAGAGTTTTCATGGATATTGTGGGACCCTTACCCGAATCTTCAAGTGGCAACAAATAAATAGTAACCTTCTTGGACGATTTTTCTAAATACCTAGCCTGCGCAGCTATTCCCGACATGGAGGCGAGTTCTTCAGGGAAATAATTGCACGATTCTTCATCCCCAAGATCCTGGTGACAGATAACGGAAGCAACTTTACTTCAAATTTATTCAAAGAAGTTTGCAAAATGCTTGGAGTGAAAAACATATATACCACACCGTATCATCCTCAATCCAATGGTTCATTGGAGAGGACGCATAGACCCCTGGCGGAATATTTAAGGAGTTTTGTGAAACTTGACGAAACTAACTGGGATGAATGGCTGCATCATGCCATGCATGTGCAAAATAATACCAGACATTCGTTCACTAAACAAACACCGAACAGGGTCCTGTACGGATTCGAATTTGAAATACCTGTAAGGCTCAAGAAACGGCCTGCGCCTCTCTATAACATAGATGACTACAGCAAGATCCTAAGGTATCAGATTCAACGAAGTTATGAAGTCGTGAGACAAAACCAGGTTAGAGTAAAGGAAAAATCAAAACAATATTATGACAAGGACACGAGAACTAGACATTTTAGGACAGGACAAATGGTTTGGCTAAAGAATCAGATGCGAAAAAATAAATTCTCACCTATATGGTTGGGTCCCTACGAAATTACGGGAATACCAACACCGGTCAATGTGAGAATAAGACATAAGAACTCGGAAAAGGTTTATCACAAGAATTTGATAAAGCCAGCGAAATAAGTGCTGATAAAAAATGGTAAAGTGCAAGGGGATAGATTTCGATACGTTCAAGGCTAGTTTTCATTTTTTTATCTTCTGGATATTATATTTGATTTTAAAGAGTATGAGTTACTCCATTTTTTGTTTCAAGTTACTTTGGCTCGAAACCAAAGGTACAGGATGAAGAGGAAGTACAAAGAGGTTACTAAGCTGCACCGCTATGGGTAGTGGCCTACAACAGGAGAGATTAGTGCGAAAATTCGATACGATTTCAGCTGAAGGCAAACGCAATGGGGGGTGGAAAGGAAAAGTTTGGGGTAGACATAAAAAGGATGGACAACATTTTTTGCAAATACCAACATAAAAACCGGGCCCTGGAACTGAAACATGTTGAATACAATACTATAAAAAACAACGGCTGGCTTAGCGACCAACACATCGACATCTTTTTGAAATGTGTGCTTAACACGACCCTCACACTCTCGCAGGCAGAACAGGAACACGTTTTTAATGCACAGTTTTACGCAGCACTAAAACTGTGGAGTCTTGACCCCTCCAACGAGAGGAATATCGGCAGAATTCAAAGAGCAACAAATAAAGCCGATTTAGCGAAAAAGGCTCTTGTGTTTTTCCCGGTAATTGAGCAAAACCACTGGAGCTTGGGTGTAGTGTCAGAAAAAAGGACTATATTTTTCGACTCCCTTAGGCCTCACAATTTAGAGACACCGGCGGGATATATCTCCAATTTGTACCGGTTTATAGGGAACCCTCTAAAGGAAGTTCCGTTAGTCTATGCGAAATGCCCTCAACAGAACAATACGGTAGACTGCGGTATTTACACCATACGACACGCAGACTACTGTATGAAAAGGTTTGGCAGGGGCCTCGGTATACAGTTTCCACCCAACGAGGTAGACATGTCCCAATGTCGTATCATACGGCAACTTTTGACAAAGATCTTAGAACGTTGGTCAAAAAGAAAGAATAACCAGAGTCCTACGAAAAGAGAGGTGGACATAGCCCAGGTAACCTTGAGGGACATGAGAGCAAATTGGAAGAGGGGAAGGGGAATGAAAAAAGGCCTAGAAATAGGTCAAAAAACCTATAGGTTAACGGTAGGCCGATCGGGAAAAGCCTGTATAAAATTGCTGTAAAACAGGAATTCTAGTGCTCATGTTTCAGATTTCGAAAAATGATCCATTGCAACGTAAAATTACTTACCTTTCCACTTTTAAAATTATCCATTGGTTACTTGAAGAAAAAACTCTTAGAACTATTAGATTTTCGAAAATCTCAAATTAAAATTATATAAAATTTACTTTTCAAATTATATAAATCACCTTTTTAAATTATTTTAATTACAAATTGTATACTTTATGTTTGCTTAATTTTTTCTATGTTTACAATATAATAACTTTTTATTCAAGTAATTTCGGTGTTTTCGTATTTGTCTTAAAAACATGAATATTTTAATTAATATTAAAACACTATTAATAACTTGTTTTACTTATGGGTTGATTACGGATGCCAACTGAACTTTAGTCAAGTTAAATTCAAAGTTAACTCAACAGAACAGTGCAATGTATGTATATTTTAGAATGTGCATACCTAAGCACTATAGCACAGACGTTGGAGTATTGTATTTCTTTTAAATTTTTTATGTTTGCGTAGATCTCAGCAAGCATTCCATACACAACCATAAACGTAAACATAAATACTTGTTGTTACTCAGTGATAAAATTATACACTGGGAGGAACAAATGTGTCAATGACAAGAATTTATGCCATTCTGGGCATAAAATATTTGCAAAGAGTCAAGCTCTTTGTACATATTTACAATGCCCAAATTGAAAAAAAATCTTTTAGTTTCGTAAAAATTACTACAAAAAACCCTTTTTAAATTTCTATAACTTTACAAATATAAGGTTTTCCTTAGGCAAGTATTGATTTTATAACAGAAAATTTAAAAGAAAAAGGTTACCTATTCCTTTTTTCTATAGATTGAAACAATCTTATTTCTAAGATTGTATGTGTTGGGATGAGGAATATGCCTCGCTAATGATTTCCACTGGATTTTGAATAAAGAAGACACGGGATAAAATGCAGATATACATTTATTCACCCAATGTCTCTTATATTAAAATTCCTAAAATTACATACATTATTATTTAAGAAAATGTATAAAATTATAATTTACATATATATAGCTAACTCACTTTTTGGTATGGAAACCACTAGAGTTGAGATTTTAAAGAGTTAGTAATTCTTACGGAATAAATACTTATCACCACGCCAGCCCAGCAAGCACAAAGGTTATAAAGCAAATAATAAAATGGAGTTTGTTACTGGCGCGGTAATAGATTATTTTTAATAAGTAATGCAAACTTAATACTGTAATGCAAACTAACATTTCAGCTGTTTTTGCCAGTGGCGGCAACATGCCCCCCCGCAGTATGGCAAGAAGTTTCTTCATTGGTATACTCTTTACGGGAAGCCACGTCCAAAACAGCAAGCTTTGCTACAGGCCTTTCCAGGATACCACTTGAGGTGAGCACCTTCGCACTTCTAACTTGTCCATCTTTTGCCAATCTTGTTTGTAGAATCTTTCCTCGCAACCAAACATTTCGCGGAAGAGAAGGATCAACAATTATTACCAAATCCCCCTGACATAGAGTCTTCTGTTTTTCAAACCACTTTGACCTGCACGTTAACGAGGGCAAATATTCTGCCAGCCATTTTTTCCAAACAATTTTCGCATATTGTTGCGAAATTAACCAATTTTGTTTTAAGATAATGCCGCTGTCGTTGCAAGCTGACAAAGGTTTTAGACCACTAGAGCTACCCAATAAAAAGTGATTAGGAGTCACTGCCTCTTCTGTTTCGTCGTCTACGGGCACATAGGCAAGGGGCCTTAAATTTATTATATTTTCGACTTCCATCATCATGTCATAATATTATATAAAACAGTTTTACAGAGCGTACTAGTCGCTCCCACGCGCCTCCCATATGCGGTGAAGCTGAAGGATTGAAATTCCATTTCGTAGTTGTGGTAGTGAAGGCTTTAACAAATTGGTCTTGATCCACGCCCAAAAGGGCTTCTCTTAGTTCCCGTTCCGCTCCGATAAAATTTGTGCCATTATCGCTAAATAATTCGCGCGGAATACCTCTTCGGGCCATAAAATTTCGAATGGCCAAAATGCAGGAATTTGTAGTAAGCGAGTGTGCGATTTCTATGTGTATCGCTCTCACTGTTAAGCATGTAAATAGACAACCGTATCGTTTTTCCTTATGTCTATTAACAGTGACCAGTATAGGTCCGAAGAAGTCTAGCCCTGTAAAGGTGAACGGGGCTTCATACACGGCAAGTCGTGCGCGAGGTAATTTCGCCATTTGGGGAACATGAGGTACCGCCTTTTTAATTTTACACCATTGACAATTACGAGTGACAGATTTAAAGACGGCTCGTAGTTTCGAAATGCAATATTTTTGTCGAATTTCATTAATTACCGTTTCATGGTTAATATGGTAATATTTACAATGATAGTAAAGTAGAATTAAGTAAGTTCTGTAAGTCCCAATTTACAATAGGGACATTTCTTGCAGGACAGACGAAGTTTGACGGCGAGGGGTCGAAAAGGTAGAGTGTGTAGTACATGACTATCTGTACTGGACATTTTTTCATTTCTCTTTCTTACTTTTCGTAGTTTACATCTTGTTGCTTTATATTATTTTTCTCAATTTGTCGTCAGTTTGGCTTGTATTGTGTTATGTTTGTGGTGTTGTTAACTTGCCTTGTGCTTTCTAAATAAATAAACTAATAAATTAAAGTAAAAACAAAAAATTAATTAATAAAAATAAATTTTTGTGGTAAATGAATATAATACTCGGGTTTTAATTTTACAAAAATGTTTGGCAATTTAAATTTGCAAAATAACGCCACAGACTATTATAATAAACACTACAAGAAAAAGCCGCCAAACTTTACGAATGAAGAAAAGAAAGAAACAAGTATAAAATTTCTGTCTGACTTCTAATGTTTCATATGTAAACGCTACAGGTAAGATTAAAAGAGAATTCAAAAAATGTCCGGCAAGAAATGTCCCTAGTGTAAATTGGGACTAACTAGACCTGGGCAATATAATAGGGCGCTTTTGTTCTTCGGGAACCAACGCATTATCGATTCGTCCATCCACCCTTAAAACCCCTTGTTCATCCATGAAGGGTGATTTTGTATAAAGTTCACTTGATTTCGAAATTTTAGTTTTGGATTTAATACAACCGATTTCTATAGCATACTTTTCAGATTGGGCCTGACGAACTAAAAATGTTTCTGCTTTTGACAGCTCTTCAAGAGTTAGCTCACCTTTTATTGCTCTCTTCGTTTTGCAATTTTCTATAAATCTAAAAACATAAGCCATTCCACGAAGCAATCTGCTCCACTTTGAAAATCGTTGTACGTTAACTATATTTTCTTTAAGTGCTATTTGAAAAGTTTTATGTAACATCTCCTCAGTTGTATTTTCATTAAATAGTTGATCATCTGGCCAGACATCCTGGAGTTTATATAAAAAATCAGGTCCTCGGATCCACCTACTTGTAGTGGACATTTTCGGAATACGAGCCCACTTTGCAGCCTCATCAGCAACGTTTTGACTTGTTGGAGTCCATCGCCACTCGTTAATTGAACTTTTTTCCAAAATTTCAGTGACACGAAATGCCACAAATTGATTATATTTTCGATGGTCAGAATTGATCCAGCTTAATACTGTTTTTGAATCAGACCAAAAAAATTTCTTCTTGATTTTAAATTTATGATTATCGCAAATAAATTTAGCAAAACGAGCACCAATTAATGCAGCCATTAGTTCCAGACGTGGAACTGAAGTAATTTTTATTGGGGCTACTCTGGTTTTAGATTTAACTAAAGAGCAAACAACTGTTTTATTTTTTATTAAGCGAAAATAGCTCACAGCAGCATATCCATCCCTGCTAGCGTCCACGAAAGTATGCAGCTGTATTTCAACCCCTTCATAATTAGGCAAGCTATGTAAGTAACAACGTTGTATTTTAATCTGTTGAATACAAGGTAACACATCAACCCACTGTGACCATTTATTCATCAGCTCCTCGGAGATTTCTTCGTCCCAATCTATTTTAGAGCGCCAAACTTCTTGTAACAATATTTTAACATACATGATGATGTTACCGATAAGACCAAGAGGGTCATAAATCGACATTACTAGTCGCAGCATTTCTCGTTTAGTAGGTATTTTTCTACAAGAAAAAATTTCACTCTCTATGAGCCATGGCGCAATTTTAAATGTTATAACATCCTCTTGATGTTCCCAAAATACGCCTAGAACCTTTTCTATTGGATGGTCTTCGCTCATATTCAAACACTTATTATTGCTGGAGCAGCAACCAGAAATTGTATTCATAACTTCTACGCTATTGGAAACGAAATTTCGTATATTAAAACCACCTTTTTTATGAATAAGTTTTATATCTTTTAATAAATTTATGGCTTGTTGTGGTGTATCAACGGATTCTAAAAGGTCGTCTACATAATGATTTTCTGTTATTGATTTTACAGCTGCTGGGCATTTTCCTTCAAATTTAGCAGCATTTATATTTTTGATATATTGTGAAATACTAGGAGCACATGAAGCTCCGAAAATCATTACGTCCATTACGTAAACTTCAGGCTTATTATTTTGGTTACAATCCCGCCATAGAAAACGCTGAACATCTCTGTCTTCTGGCCGTATAAAAATTTGGTGAAACATTTCTTCGATGTCCCCACAAAAGGCAACTTTTTTGAGGCGAAATGAAAATAAAATAGCTGGTAAGGATGACAGCATGTTAGGGCCCTTTAATAAAAATGAGTTCAGGGAGACTCCGTTTGATTTGGCTGCAGCATCCCAAACGACTCGCGACTTGCCGGGCTTATTTTTGTTAAAAACTGCAAAAATTGGAAGGTACCAAATTTTACCACCACTTTGTTTCATTTCTTCACTTTTTAATTTTCTTATATAACCTTTAGAGGTATATTTCTCAATAGTACTTTTAAAAACATTTAAGAGTTCTGAACTCTGTTTTAATTTTCTCTCAAGACAAACCAGACGTTTAAAAGCAATTTCATAACTGTCGGGTAAATTCAGAATGTCACATTTCCATAGTAGAGGCACCTCATAGTGTCCATATTTCCTTTGTTTCGTAAATTGTTTTAAAAGGCTAATTGAACGTTCATCTTCTTTACCTAGTAGTGGATCTTTTAAATAAATTCCTAAACTATTAAGGGAGTAAAAACTCTTCACTAATTCATCCAGACTTTCGTCCGTTTTATTACACTCGCACGCATAAAAACAAAATTTCTTACTTGGCTCTAAAGTTTCAACAACAGTTCCATAAATCATCCATCCAATATTTGTGCGCACGGCAACAGGCTCATGGGAACCACCTTGTCGTATTCTTTTGGAAATTCCCAAGTTAAAATGATTTAGACCAATAAGTATCCTTGGCACAGCTTCAAAATAACTTTTGATTGGTAAATTTCTTAAATGATTGAACTTCTTTGAAAGATATTCGTAATCCATTGATTGAGTCGGTAAATTAATCTTACTCACTGTACATACATTAATTGCAATCTTCTTCTTATTTTCGCCTGAAATATGAATAGTTAATTTTTTAGAACTATTTTCACACCTTTCAATACCTCCAGTCCACTTCAGACACAATGGGTGGGGTTTACCACTAATTTCTAATTCACCCAGTAAAGTGTTATCCATTAAGCTTATGGAAGAGCCCTCATCAATAAAGGCGTACGTTTTTATTTCTTTATTTTTCCCGTACACTGTTATTGGAACTATTTTAAATAAAATTTCCGTAAATTCTGTGTTATGTGTATACATTATTTCACTGTTGTTTAAAATAGTTGTATTGTTTACATTCTCAACAGTGTTGTTGTTGGTTTCATTGTTATTTGTGTCTGATTGAGAAAAACGATGCAAAGAAGAATGATGATAATGTTGACAGCCGTCCACACCGCATTGTGCTTTTTTCTTGCATTCACCGTAATGTTTACATAAACAAATTCTACACAGTTTGTGCTTTCTTACAACATTCCATTTCTCTCCACGATTAAGAGCATTGTATTTTTGGCAATTTGAAATTGATTTGCAGTTGTTGTTGTTACAGACAAAACACTTGCGATCCTCATTGTGTGTATGTACGTAAGCTTTTTTGTTGGTGTTATTAAAAGTTCGATCTCTTTTGTTTTGTGAAGAGCTTTCAACTGTTATACAAGTAGCAGAAATTCCAATGTTAAAAATCCAGTTGGAGAATTCGTACATACTTGGATTTTTGTTTTGGTTTAACAGCTGTAACTTTTGGTTACCCCATTGCAGTTGATAAGATGGTGGTAATTTTTGTATCAATTCTTGAAGAAGTGAGGAATTGTTTAATTCGTTATTTAAATTTGCCGCTTCTATTGTTGCAATTAAACTTTTAACATTGATTGCAAAATTAGTAAATGAAGGTAAGTCGTGTTCATCAACAGGAGGAGTGGTTTTAATACGATTTTTAATTGAGTTTACTATTTTTTCAGGTTGGCCGTATAGAAGTTTTAATATGGACATTACCCAATTTACATTTGAGGGTTGTACCAACATATGTTGAACCTTTTGTAAGGCGTCTCCTCTTAGAGATTTTTGTAACCTGATAAGGTTTTCAGGGTCTGTAAATCCGCATATTTTAGTGGACCATTCAAATGTGGAGGAAAATAATGGCCATTCTTCTGGTTGGCCGGAGAAGGCAGGCAGTTCTTTTGGTAAAGAATGTCGTGCTTGTAGCTGACCTTGATATAAACGTGGGTTGCAAGAATTTATATTAGAAAATAAATTATGCGGCAAGTCAGAAGAAGAATTGTGATTAGTGTTTGTGAGAGGTGGTATATTAAAAGTTTGCTCTGTAGAATGACCGTTGGGGTTCGGCAGACTTTGGTGCAAATATGTAGAATTTTTATTTAAAACTATAGGAGGATTTGTATAAGTCGGTATTGTGTTTCTTGTCACAGGTGGTGCGAAAGTGACAGATTGGCGTAAGGCTGCTGACGTTGTTGAAAGCTATTGGTGGTGGCAGAACTTGAACACATTAAAGGTGCAGAAAATGTCGTTGCAGCCGTATAGGTAGTAATCGGTGGTGCACAAGAGCGATTGCACTGAGGCAGAATATTATAAAATCTACTTGAAGTTGTATTATTAATATTTTCCACGTATGGGGGCATACTTAAATAAACAGATTCATTTGGCAGCGGTGGCGCTGGCTCGATTGTTTTATTTCTTCTAGAATTTTCGTGTGGTGACTTTTCGGGTCCTGTCTTGGGGTCAGACTGGACTTGTTCAACTGAAACTTCTGGGTTAGGAACTTCTTTTAACCAATTATTGACCGATGTGGAAGTTTGAGATGAACAGTCGCTTTGACTGTCCTGCTCGTGCTGGTTGATAATTTTATATTTTTTGGAAATAAATTCCATTGAAACCGCACGCTCTTCTTCTAGCTGTTGAAGTTTTAATTGAACGCGTCTGTCTTCAGAATTTTTTGATGAACGACTAGAAGAAGTCCTAATGGACTCAGGCGGCGGTGTAATGCAGGTTTGGCATTTAAAGGTATGGGCAGATATTTGGTCTGTAGTGGTATTTGTACACAAAATATGATACCCCATTTTACATTTTGTGCAGGTTATCATATTTTGGTCGGGGGGATTTGAACATTGTGGGCAATTTAAACCTAATTGTTGATCTTCTAATTCCATTAGTACTTACTCTGATTGGCAGTATAGGCGCTATAGGTGTATGTATCTTCAAAAACTTCACGTTGACGATGTAGCAAACGTTTTGGTTAGCCAACAATTATAAGTTGGCGAGAAGATTTTTATTTGCACAAAAAGAATTTTAAAATGTTGGGATGAGGAATATGCCTCGCTAATGATTTCCACTAGATTTTGAATAAAGAAGACACGGGATAAAATTCAGATATACATTTATTCACCCAATCTTTCTTATATTAAAATTCCTAAAATTACATACATTATTATTTAAGAAAATGTATAAAATTATAATTTACATATATATAGCTAACTCACTTTTTGGTATGGAAACCACTAGAGTTGAGATTTTAAAGAGTTAGTAATTCTTACGGAATAAATACTTATCACCACGCCAGCCCAGCAAGCACGCAAATAATAAAATGGAGTTTGTTACTGGCGCGGGTAGCGTTTACTCCGAAAATTTGACATTTCAAAGTAATAGATTATTTTTAATAAGTAATGCAAACTTAATACTGTAATGCAAACTAACATTTCAGCTGTTTTTGCCAGTGGCGGCAACAGTATGTGTTCATTTAAATTAAAAAAAAAAAAAATAAACTCTGTATTTTCACTCTTAAATTATTTAAATAAAACTTTATTAGTTCGTTCGTATTTTAATAGTAAATTTCACGTCCGGTACTTGCAATAAGCCTAGACAATGATCTTTACTTCTTGATGTCAGAATGCTAATTAAATTCTACACACAAGTGCTGCTCCTTTTATAGCAGTTCTAAACGTTTACATTATCTTAGTTGCTAAAATACGTAGTGTAGATGTGATAGCTGCATAGTTGCAAAAATAAGTACCACCACAGTGTTGTATTTAAAATATACGTTAAATTTCGTTAAGTTTAAAAAAATGTACAGGGTTGTATATAAATTATTCAAATTAACGTTTAAATGATTAAAATAATAATAATAATAAATAAAAATAAATGTGAGCTGCTACAGACTCCCCCTCTGATGCCGATGACGTCCCGGTGAGGCATCAGCTAGGGCTTTCGAGGTCGTCCTCTTCGTCTTAGCATTTGCACAGGCTGAATGCATTCATCTGAACTGCCCACTACAGGCGTCAAAGCCGATGCATGGTAAGTTCCCAGTGGTAAAGTGAGATCGTCTTGATGAGCAATTACATAAGCTGTTGTCCCCCTTCTGGCAATTATGACATAGGGACCATCACGCTTCGGTACAAATTTTGATGTGACTCCTTTATGGGTGTTGCTTAGCACATGTGTTGTTACCAATACCCTGGACCCAATTTCAAGTGAATCTGGATTGCGTCGATGGGGATCACTATTATATTTGTTACGATCTTGCTGTTTTTGCACGTTTTCCTTGACAACTTTAAACACATCTATAAGTGTGTGGAGGTATGGAGTGATTTCCGCCACAAAATTTTCGGATTGAATAATGGCTTTGATATCGTGCCGGACATCATCAAGTGTTCGGAGCTCTCGTCCAAATGTTAAAAATGCAGCCGTATATTTTGTACTTTGGCAGAAGGTGATGTTCATCGCAAAACGTATACTAGGCAATTTTTCATCCCATAATTGATGAGTATTTCCTACCAGTATTGCTAGTTGGGCCTTCAAGTCACGGTTTTTTCGCTCTACTGGATTGGCTTCAGGGTGATAAACTGGCGTTAATATATGCTGTATGTTTAGGCAAAATACTAATTTCTGCATGACAGCGGAAACAAATTGAACTCCGTTGTCGCTTATTATTTCGTCTATTAATGCTTTGGCACATGCTCCTGCGGTTGCCACTTCTAGGGGAAAAAGTTCAACCCATCTGCTGGCAATATCTTCTACGATGAAAATCCATTGAAACCCCCTTGGATATACGGGCAATGGGCCGAATAAATCTATTGCAACCACTTCAAATCGTTGGTTACTGGAAACAGTTTGGTATAAACCGGCTGGCCTCAAATTTGTTGCTTTATACCTTTGGCATTCGATACATCCCTTTACATGCCTTTCGATATCTTTACGTATTCCTGGCCAGTAGTATCTAGAAGTAATTTTGTTTATAGTTCTGTCGATACCATAATGACCTGCAGTCTCTTCATTGTGGTAATACTTTAAAATTTCCATTCTCTCATCATCAGGTACCACTAGTTGAGCATCGTCTGAATCATCATTGTTATAGCAATACAATACACCATCGTTTATAACAAAACCTCTTTTGGACCAGTGTGATATTTTTTCATGGTTAGTTTCAAAAGCTTCCACAATTTTCCTGAGATATGGGTCCTTATGTTGGCTTTCTCTTATTTGGCTTGCACTCTTTCTGGGCATTTCAATTGAAAAGGCACAAATTTCGCATGGGGCTGAGTCATCATGTTCATCTTCGCAGGGTGGTCTGGATAAAGTGTCGGCAATGACGTTAGTTTTCCCAGGTTTGTATTCAATTTGTATATTGAATGGTTGTAGTAAGAGCGCCCATCGAGCTAGGCGCCCAGTTGGTGATTTTATATTCATTAGCCATTTTAATGGTTGGTGATCCGTAATAAGTTTAACAGGGGCTCCCTCTATGTAACCCCGGAATTTTTGGACGGCCCATATAATGGCGAGGTCTTCACGTTCTATGGTGGAGTAGTTCTGCTCTGCTTTAGACAGAAGTCTACTGGCATATTCTATGGGGTGCTCATCTGCACCCTCCCCCTGGAGTAAAACTGCCCCAAGAGCATAACCCCTAGCATCTGTTTTCAAAACGAAGGATCGATTGTCCATAGCCTGCTTTAAAATAGGCGCAGATGTTAAGAGCATCTTTAATTGCTCAAAGGCATTTTGTTGATCCGTGGTCCAGCACCACACGACATTTTTCTTGGATAAGGCGCTTAATGGTTTGGATACGTCCGCAAAAGATGGAATAAATCTCCGGTACCAAGAACAGGCTTGCAAAAATGAGAGAAGTTCCCTCACATTTATAGGCTCTTTACGTTGTCGTAATGCAGATACTTTTTCTGGATCAGTCATAATACCCTTAGGAGTTAGCACGTGGCCCAAATACTTCACTTCATTACAGGCGAATCGGCATTTCTCAAGATTAACTTTAAGTCCAAATTCTTGAAGTCGTTGGAAAATTCGTTGCAAATCTTTCAAGTGTTGTTCAAAGGTGGATGAGCAGGATATGATGTCATCTAAATACGCTAGAAGGACTATATCACCCAGAGATGTCTTCATACGATCAATAAGCCGCTGGAAGGTGGCTGGAGCATTTCGTAATCCAAATGGCATCCTGGTGAATTTGTACATTCCAAATGGGGTAACAAACGCTGTTTTGTCCTGATCATCAGGATGGACTCCGATCTGCCAATAACCACATTGGAGCTCGAGTGTGGACATAAAGCTGGTAGCTTTAGCTTCATGTAAAATATCATCCATTCTTGGCAAGGGGTAACGATCCGGTTTTGTGATAGCATTCAATTCACGATAATCTATACATAACCGTATTCCACCAGTTGTCTTTGGTATTATAACCACAGGAGCAGCCCATGCTGACTGCCACTCAGTAATAACTTCCAATTTGAGTATTCTAGAGATTTCGTCTTTGAGAGCGATTTTTCTGGTCGGCGACAAGCGGTATGGAGGAATCGCTATTGGATCATGCGCCTCCGTATGAATCCGATGAACAGCAAATGACGTAGCCCCAGTGGGTTCTTAAAAAATATCTCGGTGGGAGGCTAGTAGTTTGTCCAACTTTCGAACCTCTTCATTATTAAAAAGTGGATATCCAATGAGTATAGCGGCATAAATATGTCTTCCAAGTAGGCATCACGATCTGATTTACGAATTTTTATTGGAGGTGCGAATAACGTAGAAATTTCGCCAGGTGTCCTCTCGCCAATAGGTATTGAATCTCTGAAGATGCTTTGGATTGCATGTGGTGAATAGTCATTGTTACCTTTCGGGGTTGTTGCTAAAGGAGAAATCAACTTTTTGTCCTTAAAGAAGCTAATAAATTTAGACACTTCTTGTAATGCTTTACTGCCTGTGGAGATTTCCGCACCGAGGTCCATAATAAAAGCATCCAGTTCGAGTGGTTTTGAAAACTCAAATTTGTTTTTATGTTCCCCCTCAAAGTACCAACATCTTTGTGCCATATTTAAAACAATTCCCGCTTGTTCCAGAAAATCGGCAACTAGTAGAGTACGATTTTTTTCTGCGTTTGGGAGATAAACCAATCTTATTTGTCGAATTCTGCCTCCAGTTTTGACTTCACAAATTGTGTGCATTACTTTGCCAACAGAGGAAGACCCGTTGGCCAAAGTAACCTCTGCACGGACATCTTGAAACACGCAGCGATTTTCCGTAAGAATTTTCTTCAAGCTTAAGCTGGCGACACTTGTTTTGGCACCGGTGTCAAACACTGCTTCTCCTTTTAACCCGAAAACTTCAATATGTGTAGCCGGCAAAGAGTGGCCAATTACGTTTGTAGAAATTGTGTTAAATGCCAGATATTGTGGACTTTCCTTAGAATGCGTACTACATGTTGGGCAGTTTGCACGATATACCCCCGGTGCACCGCAGCCATAACACGAAAATGTAGGTTTCTTAGATGTGGTTGGGATAGGGGGCTGGTTTCCCTGTTTTTTTACCTGCTGCTCTTCAGCTTGTTGCTCATCTCTTTTCTTTTTCTTAAAACAGCTATCGATGGTATGACCCTTCATACGACAGAAACAACAGCGATTGCCAGTTGTTGTTTCTTTTTTTTCGTCTATGTTGGTTGTTGTTGTTGGTCGAACTTCTATCAAAAACATTTCTGCCTCTCGGCTTGCAGAAATAAGCTCGCCAAATGTCTTAACGCCTACTCGGCGTACACGTTCCCGAATGTTTATGTTTAACAGGCCATAAGCCATATTCAGTTGAACCTCTTCCGTCACAGGGACCTTTAGATGAGACAACAAAAGTCTTTTTTTTTGCATATGAAGCTGTCAGTTGGCTCCTTTTTTTGTTGTTTTGCCTCACAAATACTGGCGAAAATTCTCCAATCGGGTATTGGTGGTGAAAATGTTGCCCTAATGAGTGATTGAACATCTTCAAAATTGTGTACCGTGTCCTTGATACCAATCCACCATGTAGCTGCATAGTCTTCTAGCAATAGGGGCATTCCGCGTACAGCATCTGCGTCAGAAATCTTCTCGATGTCCTTAAACACACTTATGGAAGCCAAAAACTCTTCTACAACCGCAGGATCTCGCTGTCCTTTGTAGCGCGCTGTACATTGAGTAAAAGAGCCTCCTTTATTAGTTGCACCCATAGCCGCTAAAATTTGCTGGAACTGCTCTGGTGAAAATGTTGCCATGTTGTCTACGTTTGCTAAAGCTGTTATGGCTTCGTTCTCTACGAAAACCGTTTTGTTGTTTTTACCGTTGTTAATTCCACTTGTTAAAGTTGTTACAGCTTCGTTCTCAACGAAAGCTGTTTTGTTGTTATTTTTACCGTTGTTAATTTCACTTTTTAAAGTTGTTACAGCTTCGTTCTCTACGAAAGCTGTTTTGTTGTTATTTTTACCGTTGTTAATTTCACTTGTTAAAGTTGTTACAGCTTCGTTCTCAACGAAAGCTGTTTTGTTGTTATTTTTACCGTTGTTGATTTCCTTTTTATCGGCTTCGCAATTCGTAGCCACTGAGTTGGTTGTAGTTGTGGTATTCCTAGCCACTGAGTTGGGCGCCAATGAAACAATCTTATTTCTAAGATTGTATGTGTTCATTTAAATTTAAAAAAAAAAATAAAAAAAACTCTGTATTTTCACTCTTAAATTATTTAAATAAAACTTTATTAGTTCGTTCGTATTTCAATAGTAAATTTCACGTCCGGTACTTGCAATAAGCCTAGACAATGATCTTTACTTCTTGATGTCAGAATGCTAATTAATAAAAATAAATGTGAGCTGCTATAAGATTAAATACTTGCGCGATAAAACTTTCTGCATGTTAATAAATAATTTTTAAGTTGTTATTTTTTTGTTATAAAAAAAAAAATAAAATTATTTATTTACGTTTCATACATAATTATGCTTAATCATTAAAATAAATAACTTTAATATTTTGTTGAATTTAATTATAAAAAAAAACTGCATTTTTAATACAAAAAATGCAAATTCATACATAATTATACTTAATTATTAAAATATTTTGTTGAAATATAGAATCTACAAATTTTAAGAATGCCTAACACAAATAGGAATCCAACTAGAAGATATGAGTTTATGTTGATATTGTTTTATATGTTATGTTCTTTACACCTACTGTTTACTTTATTTTGCATTTTAAAGTGCGTTTTCATCTGGTGTTCGTCAACATAAAGATGCGTTTAGTCCACTAACGGCAACAATTCCGATGGGTATCAATTAATACCCTGCTCTCATCCTGCTCAACAGCAGACGGGGTAACCGCGCAGGAAGGTATAACGATGCGGCATTATGTCTCCACACATACCAAATAAAAATGGTGATTCTCGTCGGATGTCTTGGATTATGGTAATTCTGACGTATATGATATGAAGGATAGTTCAGCTCTGCAAAACGATGACTCTGGGGGATTTTAATACAAGTCCTAAGAACTTCCAGATAATAAGACGGAAACTATGATGATAAAAAAGTTAAAAAGTCTGAATTACATATATGTTCTTGCTCCAGTTCGAATTCCAGTTTCGATTCGGATGACAATGATCCACAGAATCCGATACGCAACATCATACACATCTATCAGAATCATCACTGCTGGAACAAAAACCTTTTCCTTAGAAAAAGCTTAACGGGATCCCAGCAACAACAACATATTAAGAGATTGGTTCACAACAATGGAGACGCAAAAAGAAGAGGATGTTTACACGCCAACACGATTAAAACGCAGATCCATCAAGAACAACATCAGCAGCATCTACCATGAATGCATCAACACCAGACGAAACCGCACTTTTTCATAAAGGGGGGAGGGATGTTGAGAGTCACCCTCGTATATTATAAGCTTTATTTTATTTAGAATTAAGCAATCAAAAATTATGCGAGTCAGCACTTTAGATCAACTCTCTGACTTTAGTTTTATTTAGAATTAAGCAACCAAAAATTATGCTGACTCAATTATGCGAGTCAGCACTTTAGATCAACTCACTGACTTTAGTTTTATTTAGAATTAAACAATCAAAAATTATGCTGACTCAATTATGCGAGTCAGCACTTTAGGAACATACTGACCTTAGTGCAGTCAGCATTTTAATTTTAAGAACTAGGCATAAATAGTGGATAAGAATAGTTTTTAGAAAAAAGTTGTAGTTAGTAAGGCAATATCAAAATACCTGCGATCTCCACGGAGCACTCTAGGCTGAAGAAAATAAAATTAATAATAATAACAACAGCAATTGTCTTCTATTTTTTTACAACCCCAACAGACATTCACGTTAGACATTTTTTTTAAAGTGAACTGTCTTAACTACTGTCTGGAGGCCTACGTCACGAAGACAGCAAGTAGTGTTTTTGGCAACTATGTATATTAAATTTGCTTACTGTATTGCCAGTACTGTCAAATGTAAACGTACTGTAAACAACACAATACGCGCCAATATTTGCCGTTTTTTTAATAAATTTACTTTGTGTGTTTCTTTTAGTAGGAATAAAATAAAAATTAAATATGTGTTTCTTTTAGTAGGAATAAAATAAAAATTAAATATATCAAAAATAAAAATTGGGAATTTAGCAACTCATTAATAAATAAATTAATATAAAATTTTGTATTCACGACTTTTTATATATAATTTTTTTTTTAAATTAGTGCAATAGCTGTTCAGGACAATATAAAAGAATATATACAGGAAAACGGGTCAAAATGTATTGAAATTGTTTAAAGCGAATTTATTTTTGAATATAAATATTCTCCATTTCTTTATTTTAAGTTTTGGAATTTCATATATTTTACTTAAAAAATTTAAAATAAAACTATTCAACAAAAATTTGTTTGAACATAGGTACCTATGATACAATTTTCTTTTTTTTAATGAACAAGCCAACTAGATCTTTCAACAAATAAAAAAGCTACCACAACAGCTGTTTTCGCAGTTGACACAAGTAAGAACAATCGTGTGATTGTGATGCGGCAATTATTGTACACATTTTGCTTTGTACCAACTAGCGGCAATTAAATTTGTATAAAACAGGGCAATCGTGTGATTTTAGAATATTTTATTGGGGCAATTTCATTATTGTGCTTCAATAAAACACAATCAAAATTGTGTCATATTGGTGCATTTGCGGCAATCGTGTGATCCCAGCTGTACACTACACTTGCACGTTCAAATTGTTCTTGATAGTCTTTTAAATATATTGTTTGTCAATATATTTTTAAGCAATTTACTTTTAAGATATCATCAAGAAAAGAATTTATGAAGACGAACAAAAAATTTGCTAAATAAACTTGTTATCAGCTGTGAACTTGAAAGTATATTGAAACATTCAACATGAAAGAGAGTTTTACACTGCAGTTACACGGTCCAGTTTTTCATGATAATCTTTTACATATACCGTTCGTCATAATTTCAAAAAAATTAAAAGCTGTGACGTAGGCTGCACGCAATTTTTGAGCAATTAGCTTTCAAGGTGCCATCAAGAAAACAATTTATAAAGACAAACGAAAAATTTGCTCACTAGCCTTGTAATCAGCTGTTGTCATGAACGTAAATTTAAATACTCAACATGAAAGAGACTGTTAAACGCAAGTTCGTTACAATTTTTACATGTATGGGTGTATTGTTAAAAAAAAAATGTGAGTGTATTATATCTTGAAAGGCACAACTTGATTGTGTAACTCTCAAGTTAATGGTTACGTACCAACCACACGTTCAATATCACCTTTACCAATTGTTCACCATCAAGTTAAACATAGTTAAAGTTACCTTTACCCATCGTACATCTCCAGCACATATCAGTAGCAGATATATCACCTACAGCCAGTGGCCATATCCTCATCTGCACTCGCCATCAGCAGCCAACCACCACCGAACACGCGACAGCTCTTCAACAACAGCAAGGTCCACCACACACAACCGAATATAACTGCAATAACTTCAATAAATCACCACCCAGTCTCAGCGTCATATTAACAGGAACCACCACTATCCACGAATCACTTTGGCCGGTTATGATACCAAATACTTATGAGGCACCAAACGTATATATGAAGTTACCGAGTCAAAAACCCAGTCGACTATAATAACATCCGCAGAACACAGGTAAACCTCTTATATTCCGATCCTCTTATGTCCCGGTGGCAAAAGGCCATCCAATATTATCCATAGACTTTTTAGTAGCCGAATTTGAAATGCAATTTTAAACATTTAAAATCAATATTTTAATAAAAGAAAATCTAAACTTTGGTTTCAAGCTAAATTCAAATTCGAAAATCTAGAATACAATTTAAATATTTGAAAGCAAGAAAAAAAACTAAAGTTTTAAACTGAGATAAATTGACTAACTAAAATCCAAATTTGAAAACATAGAAATACTGTTTAAATATTTAAAAAAAGAAAAAACAAAAGAAACTAAATTATCAGCCCTAACCGAGTTCAATTTGAAAACGTCAAATATTATTTAACCATTTTATTTAAATGGTTAAACCAAATTTACTTCCGTAAACTAAATTCAACTACATAACCCAAACACAAAGTTAACTACGTAAAACAAATACAAATTTGGAAACCTAAAAATACAATTTGAATATTTAAAAACAAAACGTTGAGTATTTAAACTACGGTTGGTAAGCTAAAAACAAAAAAAAAAAAAAATAGACGTGAAATTCAAATTTGAAAATGTCCAATACTAATTAGCCAGTTCATTCAAATGGTTAAACTAAACTTTAGTACGTTAGCCAAATACAAATTCGGAAACTTAAGAATACAATTTAAATATTTATAGACAACAATTTGAGTACTTAAACTTAACTTAGTAAACTAAGCAGAAAACAAATTTAAAAACGTAAAATACGAATTCAAAGAGATAAGGCCAATTATGAATAATTAAACTAAATTTGAGTTATGAATAATTAATCTTGACTTGAAACTAGATTTGACTACATAAACTAAATTTGAATTCGAATACAAAAAGAAAAAAATTTAAATTTTGAACATTTAAAATAATTCGAATGATTAAACTAGATTAAACTATTTTAACTAAATACCAATATGGGCACGTAAAATGTGAAAATAAGATTTTAAAACAAATTGAATATTTAAACTGGTCAAGGCTACGTGGACTAGATTCTAATACGAAAATCTAAAACGCAAGTTGAATATTCAAAACAAGTTTCAGTAATTTAACTACGTAAGCTAAGAAAACATGAAATACCATTTAAATATTTTAAAACCTATTTGAAGAAATAACCGAAATTTTAACTGATTAAGCCAATTTCAAATTTAGATACGAAAAATTTAAATTTAAGGAACGAAGTCAAATTTGAGTACATAAGCTTGACTTAACAACGTTAACTAATTTATAATTTGAATACCTTAAATTAAGTTTAAAGATTTAAGACAACTTTAAACATGTAATCTGAATTTGGCTACGTTAGCTGAAATCGAATTTAGAATATGTGAAATTTGAATGTAAATATCTAGAACAAATTTGATTATTTTTTTTAAGCTAAATTTAACGACGTGAACTCAATTCCAATTGACGAAGTTAAATGCTGTTTAAATATTTTTAAACCAAAATCTGATAATTCAAACTAAATGTACCTACATAAGGGGGGTTTTACCCCTCTGTCCCTTACCACTAAGTCTAGATTCGAACCCCCTCTCGCGAGTTCCTCCGCCACCTCGTTGCCATCCACCTTGCAGTGTCCTAATACCCAACACAGCCTTATTGTGAATGCCAGCATGAGCTCCCTCAGAGCATTCCTACACCGTGCAACCAGGCACGATCGCACCGTATAGTTTGACAATGCTCTTAGTGCAGCCTGATGTATGTAAACTAAATTCGAGGTTAGGTTAGGTTAGGTTAAGAAGGGTTATGCGCCAAGGGCGAGAGAGAAAAGAGGAAAAAGAGAAGTAAAAAAAAGAAGTAGAAAATAGCAATACCGCGAAGGACAAATCCCCCCTATTGTCCCTCCAACAGAAATAGCCGTCCTATTTCTCTGACAAGCCCCAGTAGATCGGTTGGATTACATACAGCGATACACCCCAGTTCGTCGTGAAATCTAGCCCCTAGCCATTTCTGCCTAGGGCCCTGCATTCTAGGACAGTGGCACAGTACATGCTGAACAGTCTCTAGCTCCTCGGCATCCCCGCACAGCCTGCAGAAGTCCGGAATCGCAGTGTCCCATTTACTCAAAAAAGCCCTAACAGAGCAATGCCCCGTCAGGAACCATATAAGGGTCCTGAGACTACTCCTATCCAGTCCTAATATAACACTGGTGCCCCTGTGTCCGATCCGGGCCATAAGGCCGTCGACACCCTGCAATCCGTTCTATCCCTTCAGGAACGGTTAACGGCATCACGGAATCTTTCCCGTATCACCCCATAGTAGTGACAAAAGGGGGGTTTTATCCCTCTGTCCCTTACCTCTAAGTCTATATTCGAATAAGGCTGTGGTACCCAACACAGCCTTATTGTGAATGCCAGCATGAGCTCCCTCAGAGCATTCCTACACCGTGAAACCAGACACGATCGCACCGTCTTAGCGCAGCCTGACTATCGACGTAGATTGTCACCACAGATCCCCCTACAATGTGACCCAGTACCACTTCCGTCGCCCTCCAGATCGCTAGGATCTCATCTTGGAAGACACTGCACTCATCCGGGAGTCTGAATGCCCCTTTCACGTCAGTGTCAGCAATAAAAACACCAGCCCCAGTGCAAGTGTCAATCTTGGACCCGTCAAACAGTCCGTTAGATCCACGCCAATCTTCCCTTTCCGTGAACTCCACCGGTGGTGTTACACCGAAGTCCAAGATCATACTCCTATGATTCGAGATTCCCGCCGGAATACATTCCTGATCAAGCAGACCCACTTCGTATAGAATCCTTGTGTGGTCATCCCGCCTAGGTCTAATCAACGAAGACTCGTAGAGTCTAAATAAGTTCCTGGCAGCCACACTACTCACATAATGTTCAATGGGGGACAGATGTAGTAGGATGTCCAACGCCGCCTGTGGCGTGCTTCTCCTTGCACCACTGATGCCAAGAGATGCACTCCTTTGGGCTTTGTTGAGCATCTTCCTATAGCTGTCCACTCTCAACGCATCCCACCAAACAGTGCATCCATAGGTAAGAATAGGCCTAACCACCGATGTGTAAATCCAGTTTACCATATCTGGTCTTAGTCCCCAATTCTTACCGATGGAGTTTCTGCATGTGTAGTAGGCATTGAGTGCTCTTTTCATCCTCTCCTGGGTGTTTCTTCTCCGCGACAGTTTACAGTCGAGGAAGTTACCCAAGTACTTAGCACAGCCAGATAGAGTTAACTTGACGCCATCCAGCACTGGCCCCTTTAAACCCTCTATCCTGTATCTTTTGGTAAAAATAACTAGCTCAGTCTTCGCAGGGCTTACCCCCAGCCCTCTATCCTTCGCCCAAGCCGAGAGTTTGCCCAACATCACCTGCATAATTTCACCGATCGTGGACACAAACTTTCCCCTGACCAGTAGAACTATGTCATCCGCATAGGCGACGGCTTTCATACCCTTGGAATCAAATGATCTGAGAATCTCGTTAACCGAGAGCAACCACAGTAGAGGATAAAGAACCCCCCTGTGGTGTCCCCTTGGTAACCTTCCTCCTTATACTATGATCCCCCAGGCCCGAGTTGATAATCCTGCTGCCAAGCATGCAGACTATCCACTCCATCAGAAAGCGCTTAACTCCCAGCTCCACCAAGGAGTCCTTGATCGCCTCAATCCTAATGTTATTGAAGGATCCTTCTATGTCCAGAAACGCGGCGAGAGTATATTCCTTATGCCTCAGGCCGTGATCAATACAACCCACCACCTCATGTAGCGCACTCTCAACAGATTTACCCTTAAGGTAGGCATATTGAGCGCTGCTAATGAGTTGGGTATCAATATTACTCCTAAGATAGAGGTCTATCAGTCTCTCGAGTGTCTTCAATAAAAATGAAGACAGACTAATAGGCCTGAAATCTCCCGGCTTCGAGTGGCCTGCCCTACCAGCCTTGGGTATAAAGATTACCCTGACCTCTCTCCACCCCCTAGGCAGATACCTCCTACTGAGGCATTTTCTAAATATATTTACCAGCAGAAATAATGCGTCGTCCGGGATATTGCAAAGCATGGTCGGAAAAATACCGTCCGGACCTGGTGATTTATATGGGTCGAAGGTATTGACAGCTCACTCAAGCCCACTCATCTGTGACTATATCCTCGACGCAGGCGGACGCATGACTCGATATCACAGACATTCCGTCCCATTGACCATCGTTCATACCTCCGTCTTCAGTACACCCAGGAAAGTGCGCCTCCATGAGTAAGGTTAGGGTCTCAGAGCTAGACTCAGTCCATGAGCCGTCATTCCTTTAGACATACCCCAGAGTCCTAAACCCCTTGGATAAATTCCGTCGGAATCTAGACAACTCTTTGACGTTATCAAAGGATTCGCAGAACTGCCTCCATGAGAGCCGCTTTGCCCTTTTAAGATCCGCCTTATACTTATTGAAATGCACCTTATGGGTGCTCCAATCACCCGGTGCTTCCGTGAGCTTGGCCCTGTTAAACAGCCTCCTTACCGTCGACCTTTGAACCTGAAGTTCCCTGGTCCAACATTTGGGCTGTTCACGCCTACCCGGAAAAGTTACCGGGCAAGACAGCTCATAGCTCTCTCTTAGCAGATGAGTGAATCTGTTCACATCAGTTGGCAGCAAGTCGCAAAGGGCCCATTGCGCCAACCCAGAGCGGGCCATTTCTGTAAAGAAGTCCCAATTCATCCTCCTCGGGTTCCTAAACGGATTAACCCTAGACAGGTCAAAATTCAGTGTAAAGGTTATACGGCTATGGTCTGAGAAAGTACAGTGTCTGAAGCCAGTGTATGAGTACGCTTACCTTTGGCTTCTCTTTTAACGACGGTCAAGTCACCGCACCTGAAAGAAAAGCTAGTATACGCGTTCTTACCTTGTCCTCTGTGGACGGGACAAACAGAGTGTATCCCTTAACCTTTTACACGCAAACCTTATTTTTAGTTATCCAAGGCTCTTGGATAAGGGCTCTTTTAATGGTCTCCTTGTTGTTGGGACCCTTAGGAGCTTCAGCCGATGATGCACCAGACATCTTCATAGATTTCCCTACTACCTTGTCGTTCCTTTGCCCTCCGCAGCTCGTTCCGAAGACATCATCATTTAAATTCTTTCTTTTCAAATAAAATAAAAATAATACACATTCTTGTGTACATACATACATAATTTGGGCTCCAATTTTAAAATTTTTTTTTCTCGCATCAATTTCAAATATGACTTATTTTGACAGTTCTTGTGAGAAACTTTTTGCAAAATTTTGTTACAGAAACACTTTTTCTCACATCCTTCCAATAATTGCTGGAAAATTATTTAAATGACAGATAATTCTCGCAAAGTAAAAATACAGAAACACTTATGTGAGAAAAGCCATTTTTTGTTTCATATTGCACTGTTTTTGTCATTATTCACTTGTTTCATACGGGAAATTTTACGATGCGAGAAATACAGAAACGGGCTACAGATTTCGTAAAAGGGAAAATCTATTATTAATCAAGGTGAAATGCAAAAGTTCTTCAAAACTGAAATGAGAGATAAAGCCTTTTTCTAATATTGCGAATGTGAGTTAAGGCCATGATGGCTTTATCTTCCATTCAAATTAAAAAAGGGTTTATCTCCGTATTGAATGAGAGATAAAGCCATCATGGCCTTATCTCACATGGTTTTAAAGCACCCCCCCCAATGTTTACACCTAATGTAAACATTTCGTCATTCATTACTTCTTAATTATAAAAATAAGAAAACTATTAATCAATGTAAAATGCAAACGTTCTTCAAAACTGAAATGAGAGATAAAGCCATTTTCTAATATTGCTTATGTGAGCTAAGGCCATGATGGCTTTATCTCCCATTCAAATGAAAAAAGGCTTTATCTCCATATTGAATGAGAGATATCGCCATAATGACCTTATCTCACATGGTATTAAAGCACCCCCTCTAATTAAAATAGCCAATTTCAAATAACGAATAATTCGAACAATTTATGTCAATTAATCGATATAAAAAATTTTTTTTTTTTAAATTTCTAACTAATAAAATACATAACAACTAAATAACAAGTTGTTCTATTCTGTACCTATTCTGAACATATTTTAGTACCTACATCTAGGTGTGAGCAAGACAAATCTGGAATTAATGAATTTTCGTACTAAAATAGCGCTTTTTCATATTGAGTCTGACGTTCATTGTAAAAAATTCATCAGCATTTATAAATGTGTAAGCCATGCACTATCAGATAATTACCTGTTTTTACCTGACTTTCAATTTCTTTATTACCACGTACCATCCAAATGGCTGGAAGCATTTTGAAATTTTAGGTATTGTTAGATTCGTCTTAAAAACATGAAAACATGATACTTCGCATTAGTAAGGGCGGTTGAAAATAGAGATGAGCGATCCCGTGATTTTTAAAGATCATCGTGATTAGTGAATGTGATTTAAAAATCACTGCTCCTTTAAACTGTGATTGTGATCACGGTTTATCAGTTTTCTGTTCTTTTAAAGCAATTGCGGCCAAGCTATATGTACAATGCGCGAGCTTTTGCAAGAGCTTTTTTAAGCACTTTACAAAGAAACAACAACAAATTGTAAGAGCTTTCAAATCTGTTTACTTTCATATACATACATACTTGAACAAATAAATTTTGGCATAAAAAAATTCTAATAAGATAGAAGAGAGAATGAAAGGAACAGCAATATCATTCGACATTTCATTCAAAAAACGCTATTACCCACACAAACAGTGAAATATCATAAATTTGTATATGATTTGTATACATATAGACTAGAGCTTTAAAATAAAGAAAAATACGGTTATCAGCCATGTTCGGTAAATCGAATACGTATGAGTGAAATTGATATCGAACAAACTTTGAAAACAATCCAGTTTAAAAAGTTTCTTCACACTTTGAGTTCTTGTCTTAACCATAACTTTTCTTAAAATCAGGAAATATACGGTGATTTAAAAAAAAATAACTGAAAACCTCCATTGATTTCAATTTTACTATTCAGGAATAATATATTAGTTAAATTGAATTAAGAATAATACATTTGTTTAAGTAGGATGCACCTCTCTTAAAAATGCCTCGAAAAAAACTTCTAAAATAAAATAAATAAGTAAAAGATAATTTATAAAAATGTGAGATGATATCCTATGTTGAATGCCCGTATAAAGTTTAGCAGGCGAGACATAACTGCAAATTATACACTGTAATAAAATTAATGGACCCTGTACCTCGTTTCTGTATTTCTCGCATTTTAAAATTTCCCGCACAAAACAAGTGAATTGGGACAAAAACAGTGCAATATGAAACAAAAAATGGTTTTTCTCACATAAGTGTTTCTGTACATTTACTTTGCGAGAATTATCTGTCATTTTATTAATTTGACAGCAGTTATTGGAAGGATGTAAGAAAAAGTGTTTCTGTAACAATATTTTGTAAAAAGTTTCTCACAAGAACTGTCAAAACAAGTCACGTTTTAAATCGGTGCGAGAAAAGCTGAATTTAAAAAAATAAAGTGTTTAAAATATTTAAATATATAAAATATATAAAATAATAATGGAGAACAAATCTGCCGAAAAAGTAAGTAGCAAAAAAGTTAATAATGTATATATATACATACATGTGTATGTATATATACACAAGAATGTGTTTTTTAATTATTTTTTTTTTAATTCAAATAGAAAATTGAAAGAATTTCGAAGCAGCAGAAGCAGAAGCTAGTGGACCACATGTCCTCAAATTTTGAGTTTGCTAGAGGTCAGTTTGACAAAATAAATGCATTTGACACTTTAATACTGGAAATATTCCAGTTAGAACAGAATCAGTGTTGTCTGTTTTCGCATTCAAATACAGAAACACTTTTTTCTCACAAATCGAGAAACGATGGAAATTTTTGTTTCACACTGCATTTGAGAAATTTAACGATGCGAGAAATACAGAAACGAGCTACTGATTGCTGCTGAGCCTAATGCATGAATTAAACTTTGTCCTTCAGATCATATTATAGTCTGTACAACCAAAGTAGTGTTTAATTTGTTTATTGTTTGTATTTTATTTTATTAAGGGCACAAATAGCTTGACAAATATTTTTTTTTCTTTTCATTATTTATTTATTGAATCTTCATATATTAAATATGAACTTACAATAATTAATCAGATCTAATACTAATACTCTAATATTTCGAGCTAGTGGATTTGGGTGCGACTCAAGCCTTTTTAAATATTTTACTGCATACTTCGTAATAATAGTTTTTACTAATGGCACATTGAGATCCTTGTGAATATTTGAGTTTTTAACATACCAGGGAGCGACTGTGATTATTCGAAGAAGTTTATTTTGGCGCCTTTGAATTTTTTCGATATTTGAGGCCGAGGCAGTTCCCCATAGCTGAATACCGTAGCACTAGATTGGCTTTAATATAGAGTTGTATAGTAGAAGTTTGAAATCGAGGCTAAGAACAGAATTTCTTCCAATAAGCCAATTAATTTGAATTGCTTTTAGTTTCATTTGTGTTAGTTTTGCTTCTATATGGCATTTCCATGTTAAACGCCGATCTAGATGAATACCAAGATATTTTACATGCGAATGTTGGGGCACTAATGGATTATTGATTTTAATAGGGGGACATGACTCCCGACGCAAGGTGAATGTTATATGTACGCATTTTTGCTCATTGACCTTTATCCTCCATTGTTTTAACCACTTTTCCAATTCAAATATATGATTCTGCAAGTAACGAGATGCTTCATGACAGTTTTCGTGTACGCTTAAAAAAGCTGTATCATCAGCAAATGTTGAAGCTAGGTTGTGGCTATTTGTTGGCATGTCTGAGGTATATATAAGGTATAACAGTAGGCCCATGATGCTTCCCTGAGGGACCCCAGCATCAATTGGCTGAGGAGAACTTAAAAAAGCCCCTTCTTTAATAATAAACTTTCGACCGACTAAGTAGCTTTCTAACAGCTTGTGTGTTTACTGGTAAGTTTTACTTCAATTTATCTAATAAGCCTTCATGCCAGACTTTATCAAAAGCTTGAGAAACATCGATGAAGAGGGCGGAACAATATTTTTTTTTCAAAGGCTTTTCTTATGGCGTTTACTATACGATGGGTTTGTTCAATTGTGCTATGTTGTCTTGTAAAGCCGAATTGATGGTTAGGAATACATCTATATATATTTAAAATTGGGGCTAATTTTGACACTAACATCTTCTTAAACAGCTTTGATACATTAGACAATAAGCTTATAGGTCTATATGACTCAACTTTTGTAGGATCCTTTCCTGGCTTAGGTATCATGGTAACTTAGGATACTTTCCATTCTTGAGGGTAGTATTCAAGGCGTAAAATAGCATTAAAAATTAGGAGAATAAGTTTCTTTGCTATGCTGGGAAGCTCCAAAAGCATTTTGTTACCGATCTTATCAAAACCAGGGGCTTTCTTGGGGCTTAAATCATGAATAGCCTTTTCGATTTCTCTTATCTCAAATCTTAGTGGAACAGCTGCTCTAACATAAACAGGTGGTAACTCCTCCGCAATATCGAGAGATGTATGAGGGGTAAATACGGTTTTTAAATGATTAACAAAAAGATTTCCTTTTCTATAACATTGCGTGTCCAACTTTCATTTGAGTTTCTTAATGGTGGTTTAGTGGTAACTGGTCTTTTAAGATTTCTAGTTGCACGCCATAATGAGTAGTCTGATTGAGAAGTTGCATCGAGTTCCTTAAGATATTTTTCAAAGGAAGATGTTTTTTGGGACTGCAGTAACTTTCTTATCCTTTTCGTGCACTCTTTTAGTAAATTCTTAAGTTGAGGGGATCTATGCAATTGCCATTCTCTTCGAGCTCTCCTTTTTTCAGTCAAGAGACGCTCAACTTCTGCAGAATATATTTTACTATTTTTGGATTTTTTAGGGTTATACTAGAATGTTGAGCAGCTAGTTTCAGATAACTGTCAAAATTTACAATAGAAATATCTGCATTCTCCGGTGTACTAAGCTGAATATTTTCAGTGCAGTGGGTACTGAGATATTTTTTATATTTAAAGCAATTTATTTGAGTGGCTGACGTCACTAAGTTATCAGACGGAGATACAATTCTATTAGGATTTGTTATATTAAGAATTGTAGGTGTGTGATCAGAAGATAATTCTAAGGAAGCTTCAATATAAATCGTTTCTGCGGGGATGTTTTTAACCACTCCAAAATCGATGACAGCTGGAACTTTTTGATTGTCCGCTCGCGAGCACATTTAGATCCATTTTACAAATTGTGTTAAACAAGACACGACCCTTAGGTGTAATGTGTGGTTAATTGGGATGTTTGCTGTTTGGACAAACATTTGAAGCAATGTTTGCCGAAATATTAAAAACTTTTAATATTCGACAGACATGTTGGATATTTGACAAACTTTGTGTGGTGTCTAGGTATAATTTCAACGAAAACTTTGCAGAGTAAAGACGTAGAAGAAGAAGCAATAATATAATTTTCAGCAGTTAATACTAATTTTTTTAGCAGAATTGTTTGCCCCAAAACAGATCGTTGTTTAGAACACATCTTACTCAAATAATTTTTCTTTTTGTTGCACTTTTTCTCCGTTTTAAACAAAAAGCTAGCAAAACGGCCGCAGCATAACCGTCATCTGCATTCATTGAAAATAAAACAAAATTAAAAATTAATGTTTGTACAAAATATGATTGTGTTGTTTATTGGCAAACAGAAGCATTGTATGTTTTGCAGAAGGGTTTTTAATTTTTTAATTATTTATTTTATTTTAAAGTTTTAAGACTGTATAAGTGGTATAAATGAATTGTTATTTTATTGGTTATTGTTTTTATTTTATTGTTTTTTTTTTATGTTTATTAATATAATAAAAGTATAAAATCAAATAGACATATATCAACGCGAATTCATGTATACGTTGGTGTCGATACTACAACATGTAACAACACCAAAAACACAGCAATGTATTTTTTTGTTGCTTTCGTTGATCGATATGTCAAAAACACAAGCAAATTTTTACATTTCTCTCTCTAAAGGCCGGTATCACTATCCTACATAATCTTACGATTCATTCCCACGAAAATCTGACGGAATTCTATCCGACATAAAAAAATGTCTGGAAAATCTGCTGTCAATGCCACACTATCCCACAAAACGATGCAAACTCAAATGACTCATCTACTCTAGAAGAAAATGCAACTCTGATCGCATATAATCTATCATTTTATGAAAATTTTCCTAAACATTTGCAAGTCGGACAGACTTGTCAAAAAAATCTGTCACTCAACTCATTTTTAAGCCACACTGTCATACATTATGAGCACACATGATTTTGATTGACATATCGTGCGACTAAATAGGATAGTGAATACCGGCCTTAAGTAAGAAAAAAATGTTGCACAGCTGTGCTTTCAACGCCACCTGAAAAATGAATTCGTCTTGACATGTATGTTTTTTCCATTGGATAACATTAGGTGCGTTTGAGTAATTTTACAGTAAAATGCAGTAAATGAGTAAACTGAAAAATTTGCTCTCACAAAAAGCTGTTGTCCAGAAAAGTTCGCGAACGAAAAATTTGTAAAAATTCGTAAAATAAGGGCAACAGCTGATGGAAAATAATTTAAGTGTTGAAAAATTTTTACACTTTTGACTTCTTAACTCGTTTTCTTATCGGTACTCGATTAAAAACTTTTTATAACACGAACATGTTAAGAAAATCCAAACAATTTATTTCATTTTTCTTTCACATTTTTATTTTATTTTTATTTTATTTGATTTTACTACTGCAAAATATCTGCAGTAAAAATTTGTAAGTACTCAATTAAGAACTGTCTATTTACGCTCTCAATTTGTATTCTCATTTACTGCAATTTGTGTACTCGAACGCAATTTCGTAAAATGCAGTAAAATTTAGTAAAAAATAGTAAAAACTTTTGTGATCTCGAACGCAGCTATTGCTTGAATTATTCGAGTTGTTCGAGTTATTCGAACATATTAAAACTTTTTTTTAAACGGTTTTTTTAGTATGTTTATAAGTTGTGCAACCTCCTCCATTTTCGGAATAACGGTATATCACGAAAACAAGAGCTAACTTAGAAAACGGTCAGCACCACTGGATACTGCGTACACGAGTTAGGTTAAAACGCCATGTCCCCGGCTTGTCTCAAAAAAGTGTCTAGCACAGGGTTATGGAGTGCAACAATGAGGGAATAAAACGAAAATCATAATTTAAAGCTTACCACAACTAACATAAGGTGGTGTTTGATACGTACATATGTATACTTTTTTTTTATATACATATACAACCATGCTCTTACTTTCAAGTGGATTTGATATGTCTGAATTTGACAAAGCTTTTTTATTAATAAATTTTTAAAACAACAATGTGTTGATAAATCCACATATTTTTAATTCACCCGTAAGTTAGATATTTATAAATATATGTCAACAGCTTTTTCACCCGACTTGAAACTTTTTTAATACGTCCAATTTTAGTTCAAAACTAATGCCTTTTCTTCTCTTTTACCCATTTTTCCACAGCACTTCTTATTTAGAACTAAATTCTTACTTCCTAACACGCAACTATGCTTAGAATAACTTACCTAACAGAAAAAAATGGGAATTCGGCTTTTTACACGCAAATAATGTGTAAATGTGATTATGACTTCAGTGAAAAAAATCCAATCGTATGCGACGCAAATCGGAATCAAAACGACGCAAAGAGAATTTAACCAATTTTTAAAAAGCGATGCAAATCGAAACGACGCAAATAGGACAGACGCAAATCGGGACTCTAGCGTGTATGAAACTATGTGTTCTTTACATCTAAGTTAGAAGGCATTTTCAGCAGCTTTGTAGACAACGTTACGGCAAATATTTGGATAATATTAACCCTCTAACTCCCCATTTGTTACTCTTTTTTAACAAATCGTATAATATACTACCACATCACGCCTTGTTATCAACATTTCAACCAATTTCTTTATGACATAAACTAACTTTTTAAATTAAACTTACCATTACTTATTCCACTTAGTTTTACTTATACTTATTAACTATAACATCCATTCGTAGCCGTAGTGCTGCTAAAGGCTAGATTACACTATCTCACAAGCCTTACGTATTCCATAATACTTTGTGAGATGGAAATCTAATGAGTTTTGTTGTGACTGTCAAAAAATCTAATGTAACATTACAGTTTGTAGTCACACTATCACACATGAACATGCTTTTGTTAAAATGCAACCCTGATCCAATGAAAAGTATTAGCGTTTAGAAATTTTTCAAAAAACGATTAAGTCGTATGGGATGTCAAACTTTTTTCGTAATACTTGTGACACATTGCATTCACACTATCACACTTTGTCATATTACTTGAGTTTTTGACATATATTAATACAAAGTATAATAGTGTAATCTAGCCTTAAGCAACTATTTATTTTTTTATACCATAATCCTTAATTTGTCATGAATATTGCTCTTTATAATTACTTTAAATTTTATTTTGGGAAATTCAGTTCATCTACCTAAATTGTTGCCAAATTCTGCGGAATTTTTTTATACTTGATTTTGCAATTCTAGTCTCGACTAACGCAGTTAGCCGGTTACTATCTATCCGACTCCCTCCCGGTTTTGGACAACAGACCCATACCTCTCCGGAGAGTGATATTACCATTCCGACTCCAATATACAGCAGCATAACTGCTGGGGAAATTAGTGCACAAGCATCGAGCACGGGAAGACATAATTTGAGTAATATGAACCAACAAACTAGAAATTTGACACCAGTTGATGAGGAAAGGAACCCGATTGTCAACGAAGAAGAGGCAAGGCTAAGGGAGTACGTGAGTGCATCGGTGGGAGCACAGGTCTCCATTATGAGAGAAGTGCGAAATATGCAGCTAATGCTACCACAGCTGATCAGAGAGTCGTTGCGTTCGGAACATGGGGATTCATTCGAGAACAATAATAATCGTAATAATCCGCAATTTAATCAAAATTGCGTCTATCAAACACCGTTTAATAATAACTTTGATAGACCACCTTAGGCACAGCGTCCTCAGCACGATAACCCTCCGAGACAACAACGAAGGCATTATACCACTTATATGCCACATCCCTTATTTGGAAATACTCCCAAGAATTCCTCTGAACAATTTCCAGGCTTTGAAAATTCACCTCAGTTCCTGGGGTATAGACCCATTGCTCCGAATAAAATTCAGAATTGGGGAAATTAGGTACGACGGCACCAATAAATCGCTTACAGTGGAAGACTTCGTTTTTAGGGTAGAGGCACTGAGGCAGGACTACAATTGTTCCTGGGATGTCGTAATGAAAGGCTTTCACCATTTGGTGACTGGACCTGCCAGCACATGGTTCCGGTCATTTCGTATGGAACACCCAGTGTGCGATTGTCCAACCTTCAAACATCACTTCGTAAAGAAATTTAGAAACTTTGAGAGCGATTTCGAGATACAGCGTCGGATCATGGAGCGTAGGCAGGCAACGAATAAGTCGGCAGATGTGTTTATTACAGACATAGTCAAGCTTAGGATTCATGTGTTAGAGAGTGAGTTAGTAAAGATAGTGAAAGACAATTTTAATGACAGAGTAGCTCAATTATTATTTCCAATCAAAGTAGACAGTTTAGACCATTGGAACATTGCGAAGCGATCGCCCCATCGAGTACCCCTGAACAATCCTCGGAAACTGTATAAAGTCGATATGTGTAATAATGTAGAATACTAGCAGGTACGTCTTGTGGAAGCTCTGCAGAGGGAAAAACGTCAAGTCGAATATGTGGAAGACTGGGCCGACGTGTTCAGGCCAAACCCCTCCCCAGTAAACAAAAACTTTTCAAAGTATATTTGTCCTCAGCAGCAACCAATTGATATCATGGATAGTCAGGAACCAAATGTTGACATGGATAGTCAGGAACAGAATGAAACCACCGGCAGAATTAGAAGAGCGAAATGCGACACGGAGGAACCACAGACCCTCAACGCAAGGTAGGCACTTGAAGCCGAATCTTTCGTCCGATCAACGTCTAGAGATGTATAACCAGAAAAGAGCAGTCCTATTCGCCGACTACACACCTATAATATGTGAAAGGATCAGAAAGACCAGATACAGATATACCATGAGGAAGAAGGAAAGAAAGGATCTAGCCTCGACAATTATAGCCGGTGATGATGATATAAGGCCATATATGCCTGTCGAAATACAGGATCTAAAATTTCAAGGATTGTTGGATAGTGGAGGGTCGGTGAGTTGTCTGGGTAAGAACTGTTAAGAAAACATTGGGAGAATGAACGCAAAAATAATAGACTATAAATCCTCGGTAAAGACCGCAGACGGTAGGCAACATTTGATCGTGGGAAAAGTACAGCTAGAAGTTAAGTATAGGAGTAGGTCGGTTGATTTGACATTGTGCTTAGTACCGAATTTGAATCAGGAGTTGATACTAGGTTTCGATTTTTGGTGGAAAATAGGTCTTAAGATTGTTTCGACAATAGGCTGATTGATGGGGTTGATGTATCGGAATAAGGGAGCCTGAGGCACATCACATGCCAATAGCGTAAGGTTCTAGATATGGTTTAATTATCATTTCAATGTCACACCCAATATGGCGTAGGTAGGACCAAACTCGAAAAACACAGTATAGATACAGGGAATGCACCTGCGAAGAAAATTCGACATTACCCCGTTAGCCCTGCAGTCCAAAAATTAATAGTTAATATACACCGAACCGGATCGAATGATTGAAGTCACCATGGGATCCGAATGGAACAACCAAACCACCTTGGTGATGAAACCCGGCAAGAACAGGCTACGACTCAATGAATAAAGTTACTCGAAAGGACGCTTATCCTCTCCCTAACATCGATGGCTTATTAGCTAGGCTAGGCGACACGCACTTTAGATCAGTTATGGACCTTAAGGAGGTTTTATTTGGCAAATTCCATTCGATGAGGGGAGTAGGCCAAAAACAGCATTCACAGTACCGGGTAGAACACAGTACCAATTTAAAGTAATGCCTTTTGGACTGTGCAATGCTGCACAGCGGTTATGTTGATTGATGGATAAAGTGGTGCCGTCTGAGCTGAAAGATCGCGTGTTTGTATACAAAGACGACCTTTTGGTGGTGTCCTCAAATTTTGTAGAGCATATGGATATGCTTCGGATTGTAGGCCAGAGATTAACCAGAGCGGGTTTGACCATCAACATGCATATCGTAGGATGTGCGTAGGATAGGCAAGGTGAGAGCTATTATGGATATCTAACCGCCGAAAATACCAAAGGACTTTAGAAGATTAATGGGAACGGTAGGATGGTATAGACGATTTATACATAATTTTTCAACTTTCACCGCACCGCTAACTGACACCCTTAAAAAGACTCCCAAATATCAACTTTCTTCTGAGGCTTTAAAATCTTTCGAGAAACTTAAACATCGGTTAGTCACCAGTCCTATTTTGGCAAGTTCAGGTTTCAACAAACATTTGTTCGTACAGTGCGATGCATCTAACCTAGGTATACGGGCGGTTTTATTTCAGAAAGACGACGCGGACGCGGAACATCCGATTGAACACTTTTCCAGGAAGCTTAACCAGGCCCAGAGGAATTATTCAACTACCGAAAAGGAATGTCTCGCCGTGGTATTGGCCAAAGTTCCGACAATACATTGAGTTAATGGAGTTCACTGTCATAACCGACCATTTCAGCCCGAAATGGCTCATGAGGCAACAGGACTTAAACGGTAGATTAGCTGGGTGGAGTTTCAAACTCCAATGGTTTAAGTTCGATATAGAACATCGAAAGGGAACGAAAAACGTTGTACCAGATATGCTCTCGCGGTTGGATATGGCAGAGTTAATAGCAACTAATAACGGTTTATTTGATTTTAATTCGGAAGCTTTCAAAAATGAAGAATACTTGGCTCTTATTGACAATGTAGAACAAAATAAGGAACGGTTGCCCGATGTAAAAGTAGAGGAAGGAATTTTGTATTAGAGAATTAAATTTTATAGAATTGAGATGGATCGTGAGGATGAATGTTGGAATGAAATGGGTACCAACAGAGTTAACACAGAATTTGATAAGAAATCCGCACGTGGACAATACTTTACATGAAGGTATAGCGAAGACATTATTAAATGTTCGCGAATATTTTTATTGGCCTTCTATGGTTAAACAAATTTAGAATTTTGTTGCAAGCTGCGAAATTTGCAAGGAACCCAAATACCCAAGACAGGTATTACGTCCTCCTATAGGAAATGAGGTTAAAACACAAAGACCTTTTAGAAAATCTACATCGACTTTCTTGGCTCGCACCCTAGAACGAGAGCGGGGAATACATTTATCTTCATTGTGTTCGATCACAAAACGAAGGTTGTATTGTTGAAAGCCCTAACGAAAGCAACCACAAAAGCAGTCATAAAATTTCTGAGAGACGAAGTATTTCATAGGTTTGGTGTGCCGGAAGTAGTGCATTCAGATAATGGCAGACAATTTACCTCGGAAGCTTTCTGAAATTTCTTAGAAATTTTTGGTGTCAGGCATCTTCGCAGTCCAATCTACTCGCCACAGGCTTATGCGAGTAAGAGGGTGAACCAAACAATAATTGGTGCGATCCGAAGTTTTCTTGATAATGACCAAGCGAAATGGGATGAAAATTTATCAAAAATTGAATGTTCTCTTCGGTCATCAGTACAATCGTCTACTGGGATTTTGCCATATTTTTCACTTACGGGCTATAACATGATTACTCATGCCGATGCGTACACCATACTGCGAAAATTAAAATCTTCTGAAGATGGGGACATACTAATACTGCCTTAATATTCGCGGATGCAATTGATCCACAAAAAAGTGAACGAGAAACTCCACGATGCGCGACTACGGAATGTGAAGTGAACCTGAAAAGCCGAGACATAAAATACAGACCCGGTCAGGAAGTCCATAGAAAAAATTTCGTACAAAGTAAATTTTCTAAGGGTAAAAATGCGAAGCTTTGTAGACCCTGGCTGAAGTGTAGGATTAGAAGTAATACATGCGCAGCACTTAAAACAATAGGAGATTTGTTATTCGGAAGGTAATACTGGTCGGTGTGGATTGGATTTTAAAAGAAAACAATATGCCAGAAATTACGAATTATTTTGGTTCACACCTGTGGAATCGGGCGAAACTTTTGGGTCCTTGATACACTATCGGCGGTCATGGCCGAAAGAAAAGGATGAGAGTTGCCAGATACACTGGTCTCCCCAACTCTTTTTACTCCACAGGATAGGTGAAAAGAGTTAGCTTTGTGAAACCCAGTCTACAACGCATATGAAATGCTTACCATTAACACTAACATGATGGAGGTGCTTAGTATAGACTCATCATGTTGGGTGTTTGTCTCATGTCTTAACAGCGTTTCTTGGCAAACCGCGTTGAAAACGCTTTCGTAACTTTATCATGGCTTGACATTATTCCAAGGCTTGTGAAGACATAGGGTTATGAAAACGGTTTATTTTTGTGTGGTAATCGGTAGTTGGTGTAGTGATTCAAAACACTTCCTAAAAAATTGTTCGGAAAGGAAAGTCAGGACGCGCTGAATAGAAAAAGCGGATTAGAGCATTCAACAAGTGGCAGTGGATGAGTTAAGTTAAAAAAAATTAAAAAAGTGGTGAAGTTGTTTTAATAAGTTTTTAATAAAATTTTCTTTGAACTATAAAAAAATTAAAAAAAAAGTTTTTTTCCTTAAGTTATATTTTTATATTAAAAAAAAGGGTTTTTACTTAGACGTGTCTCCTCTTGGATAAGTGTTCAAAAAAAGGTATCACCAACGTTAATAATACTGGCACAAAAGATGACGATTTGCGGTCTTAAAAATGGAGGTTACTCGTAACACGTGCACAGCTTACACTGCTACCTAATTGTTAAATTTTGTTTGTATATGACCACCCTCGATTCACACGACAACACAATAGGGTGCATTTGGAAAACCTTTATGTCAAGTGGATCACGATGATGAAAAACAAGCAGTGAGTAGTATCTACTGATTACTAAATCTATAGCTAGAGGTGGGTATGGTGTGAACGAAACGGACAAGTATATATAACTTATCAAGTAAAGGATTAAAAAAAGGAAAAAAGACGAAAATAAGAAAGTATTAGCATAAAGAAAATATTACGTGCCGTAACAGTTTTGGCGGTAAGACGCGAGGGCACCCGAACCGCCATTTTTCAGACGAGAAACCCCCCCCCACGTGTGCTTGATATTTTTTTGGCGGCAAGCAACGACAATTTCAACATAACCTTTAAAGTTTAAAAACGTTCAATATCATCTTTACCAGTCGTTAACCACCAAGTTAAATACAGTTTAACGTTACCTTAAACCATCGTATATCTCCAGCACATATCCGTGGCAGATATATCAGCTACAGCCAGTGGCCATATCCTCATCAGCACTCGCCATCAGCAGCCAACCACCACCGAACACGCGACAGCTCTTCAACAACAGCAAGATACACCCCACACCACCAAGGCAAGGCCAACCCATTAGGTCTGCGCAAGGAGCCAGATGTTTATTTGGGGTTTTCCTCAACGATTTTAAAAGTTGTTTGCATTTTGCACATACATGTATATTTTTTTTTACGTTTTTTGTTTTTTGCCACACATACATGCATACAAAACACGTTTTTTCCTTTTGTTTTCACCATGTAGTAGTAAGATTATGACAACCTCGAGGAATTTTACACAAACAAAATGCCTGTTGTTTTTTGTATTGTTGTATTGTTGTTGCGGTAAGCAGACTTTCATGAGTACTTTGCTACCGTTTCACACACGCTCTAAGTGTTGAAAAATTTAAACTTGCATAATATGCTCAGGCTGATGTGTGTATATAATTTTTTGCATAAACAATAAAACACGCACTCTTAAGTAATCACCAAAAGTAATTCCGTAAAGCAATGTAACGTAGGGGGAAATATGGTCATATCTCCTTAAACCAAATACATACCGAACAATGTTAATAAATGCCACATGAAGTTTCCTTTTGCTTTCACTATCGCAGCTGGCAAATAGTTCACAGCCATATAATAATATCGGTATTAAATATGATTTAGCAATGAGTATTCTGATTTTAATTGGAGTTCAATACTGAGTTTGCCACAGATTCCTTAACAATGAAAACGTTCGACCGTGGTTAGACCAATTATGGGTGTTGTTAAAGAATATACCAAGATTTTTGGCAGAGTTTACTATTTAAATGGACTGGTTATTTAGAGTTAAAATAGGATTGCCCTTAAGTTTTAATAAACACTTCTTAATAAGCAAACACTTGGACTTGGTAGGATTAATTACCAGACCATTAGCGGTGGCCCAGTCGTAAACACGACCTAACTCCTGGTTTGAGGTCCTCAAGTATTCATCAATCGCGGTGTTACTACAACTTATATAAAGCTAAACGTCATCCGCATACAATCTAACCCTACACTGCTCAAGCCTATCCTAAAGATCATTCAAGTATTACGAAAAAAGTAACGCCCCTAAGATTGAGCCTTGCGGAACACCTCGACTTAATAGCAAAGAGCTTGAAACTGAGTTAGTTGCTTCAACATATTGATATCTATCTGTTAGATAGGAAAATATCAGACTTGTGGCAGTTGATGCAAATCTAAACATATGGTTAAGCTTATGACACATAATGTTGTGGTCAACCATATCAAACACTCTGGAATGACCCAAGAGAACTAAAACTGTAGCATTACTGCAGTCTACATGTTGCCTTATATCCTCGGAAACATCTACCAAAAACATTATAGAATCAGTCCAAAAACAATTTCTTCTCTTTTGCTTGGGTAATTCAAGATGGAATCCGAACGTCATTATTCCTTCTTATACCACAAGGCTTGCACTAATAAAATTACCAACGTTGGAGAGTAGAAGAACTATGCTTAGCGTTTCATTTTTATTCAACTTAATAAATGGTGCGGTCTGCTCCGACTTCCTACTCAGCAACACAAACTTTAATGTTCCTCAGCGATCAACTCGTTTCTACATTCCAATATATTTACAAGTCCTTCAAACAAATTATGCTAATTCTGATCCTCTAAGAAAATTGTGTAAACTTTATAATGATTTTTATTTTCTTATTGATTTTTCTGTTAATGTTAATGTCATCAAACGTAATATTATTCTGTACCTTAATCAATGAAATTAAATGGCTGTCTAAATGTTTTGTTTTTTTGTATACATATTATGTAAATATTATTTTTTTTTTATATATACCGGGTCTGTAAGGATTTATTCCGTAGACCTAAAATAAATAAATAAAAAATAAAAGGGCCGTTATACAACTATGATTTTTACGAAAACCAGATTGCCGATCAAAGAACATATTGTTGGATTCAAGATACTGTAATAATTGGTAAGATTGCTATGGGCCTATAATCAGAATAAGTTTTCGGTAAAGGAATAATCTTAGCAAGTGTCCACATTTCGGGATAGCAGCTGATTGTAAGACTCTTGTTGAAAACGAATTTTATAAAAGGAAGAAGTCTTGGAATTAGAATTTTAATAAACCAAGAATCTATCCCATCAACACCAATTGCATTGGATTTTATCGACAAAAGGCTGGATAAAACATCACATTGGCTTACGTTTGCAAAATTGAAACTACAGAATTTGGTAGAAACAGAATTTGGTTGAACATGTGGAATATTTAAAAATTGAGCATTTAAGGCTTTTGCATCGGCTGTACAGTGTTTTTGAACATCATGCTTGCCAATACCAATTTCACTTATCGCTTGCCACTTTTTCTTTGAGTCAATGGCAGTTGAGAACTTCAAGACGTGTTAGTCAGATTTGCCTTTTTTAATCAGTCTGTTTGTTATCTTACCTGATACTCGGTACTCTTCATACAATTCTGCGGTTTTAAAACGTCCACCGAGCATATAGAAAATCTCTGCGACTAATCGCCTGTTCTATGTCTTGAGAAAACCAGGGCTTATTGTGGCGATTTACAATTTTTATCTCAAGGGACCGTAAGATTGTATAAATAATCTAGATTAGAAATTATGTCATAAAGCACACTCCAATCAATACTCTAGAAACCTGCCTCTAAACTACTATAATCAACGTTCCTAAAGTCCCGATATCTAATAAATCGTTCAGGTACATTAAGCTGAAGATTATACGTAATGAAAATTAGGTCATGACGCGAGAAACAGGAGGCAAACCATTGGTCATTAAGTAACACCTTCCCAATAACACTGACGAAGAAAAAATAGAAGTGTATTGTTGGTACTTATAAAATGTGTATCATTATTTGTGTTCGGGGAATTAAGACCAAATGTGAACATATTGTCGGTTAGATAAGGGTTTCCTAAAATATTCGAATTAAAATCGCCAATAATAATGACATCGTCATAAGAGACTGTGTATGTTTCCAGGGTGTTCATAAAACCTTCCATACAAATATGATTATGAGGTCTGTAAATACAACCTATAAGTAGCTTCCTTCCCTCACGACTTACTTTTAGGAATAAGCATTCCATAAGATTTTCAGGTCTATTGCTACCAGTGACCATAACATTATCTGAAGATTTGCTGATCATTTTAATTGCAACTTCTTTTTTCACATAAATTGCCACACCTCTATACCCATTTCGGTCAACCCTCGTGATATTGTATCCTTGCAAAGAAACTGATAAATCAGTGAACTCAGGTTTAAGCCATGTCTCAGAAACGCATATGAAATCAATGCCGGAGTTCTCAAAAATAAATCTAAACTCTTCAATCTTAGGTCTCAATCTTTAGGCATTGCTGTGACAGACTGTAATACCTCTCCTTTGATTACCCAAATTTTTATCATCGTCCGAATCGCCTCTCTAAAACGAACCCTATTATTATTATTATCTATATTGTTCATTGGTGTTTACTGTTAGGTAGGTAAAAGTAACGCACGAAGAGTATATTATGTTCACATTTCAAGATAATATATTTACGTTATCAATAAAATAAATAAAACATAAAGAATTACATAAAACTGACATAATTGAAGTTAACACAATCTATTTCACACGAGTACAATAAATTCTCAAGAAATAATGCTGACGTTGCGCCGTGCCGTCTGAATGAAATAAAACATAGGATCACATTTCGTCTAGATAAGTGCAACGTGGGAATGGAATGCGAATGGCTTAATAATCAAATTAGTTATAAAGAATTGTATTTTTAATTATTAAGTTAGTCTTATTTGGGTAGCGAACCAAAACTCTTAATAAAAACTTATAACGTAATTTTTGAGTGTTTTCATTTAATCAAGTGGACAGTGGCGGTCCACTATAAAATAATTTTTTTTATATTAAGTGAAAGAAAGAACTTAACTGGCGCCCGAGCAGGGACCGGGCTGTGAAAAAAGGAAATTTTAAACAAAAAATTGTGAATTATTTTAAACAAATTTTTAAAATAAATAAGAAAAAATTCTGTGAATTTTTAAATGAAAAAAAACCTCTGTAAAATTTTAAATAACGGAAAACCTCAGTGAATTCTTAAATGAAAAAACCCCTGTGAATTTTTAAATGAAAAAACCCTGTGAATTTTTAAATAAATAGCTCCTGCCAATTTTTGAATAAAAATACTGTGACGATATATCCTGTGAGCTATCCCAAGAAGTGTTAAGGATAAAATAGAAAAAAGAAAAATAAAATATCATAAGCAAAATAACGTGGAAACGAAAAACCTCTGTGAATTTTAAATGAAAAAACCCCTGTGAATTTTTAAATAAAAAAGCTCCTGCCAATTTTTTGAATAAAATACTGTGACAAAATATCCTGCGAGCTATCCCATGAAGGGTTAAAGATAAAATAGAAAACGATTAAATAAAATATTATATTTTGTGCCTTTCCTAAACAAAATACTGTGAAAATTAACAAAAAAAATTAAAATCAAACCAAATTCCTAAGGGTACGTTAAAAGTGTGACAACATTTAAAAAATTTTATATATTTTTTATATAACCGCGTAAAACCGGTCGCGCAAAAAATTAAAAGGAACTTCCTTCCGCTCCCTACGAAGTTGAACCTTCTATGCACCTCTTCATATCCTCTACAATACCACTGTAAGTATGGAAACCTTGCAAAATAAAGTATCTGAATTAACAGGCGCTCTAAATGCGATCCTTACACAATTAAGGACCCTTGATCAAAGAACCCAAAAATTAGAAAGTAGGCCTGAAATTTCCCCAACTGTCAGGTAAGAGGGACCCTCATCCTGTCCCCCTCAACTGCGTGCCCCGGCAATAGAGGCGGAATTAAATGAAATCGGGAAGCTGCCCGATTGTGTAAAAGATCTTCAGACTTTCGAAGGCGATCCTACGCAATATGTATTATGGATACATAGCGTAGAAAGTATCCTAAAAGATTACGAAATTGTTCGGCATAAGCCCATATATAGGGCCATAATTCAGGCGATACGCCGAAAATGTAGAGGAAGTGCCGACGCGGCTCTTACCTCCTACAACATTTTTGACGACAACTGGTCGCCAATCAAAAATTGCCTCTCCGGAAACCCTCCCAGAAGCGTATTCGCAATGCATAGAATTAAGGAATTCCAATTATAGAAGCCAAGTCGACTAATTTTCAAAATAAAATTCAAGTCCCAATTGGTTTCGCTCCCTCTGACCCAAATAAGACTCAAAAAACACGAATTCTTCCCGAAAATTTGTACCAAAAAACCGCTACCAACCCCACCTTAATCCATTTGTCAATCGACAATATGGTACACAGCGACCTACACAGCAGTCCGGTCCCGATAGACCTGAACCCATGGACATAGATCGCAGCATACAATTCAGGAGTAATGCTAACCATGCATGGAATAACAAAAGACGTATCTTTGCAGAACAGGTACGCTCTGGATCAACCCAACGTCCCATTAAGCAACAAAGGATGTTCCACATAACACAAGACCCGGAAGCAGACGATAGTAGAAATATTCAAGCTATCGATGAAGATATAAATTTTATGGCTCACGCCTCTCCGGCATACCATACATAAACTACAAGCTACAGGATGGCTCTACCTTAAAATTTCTCATAGATACCGGGGCCACAAAAAACTTCGTCGAGCCAGCCCTATGCCCCATTTAAACTAAGTTAGAGAAACCATTTTCTGTCCGCACTGCGGCAGAAAGTATACAAATTAATGAAAAAATAAATGAAAAATTGTTTGCACTTTTTGGCAATAATACCACAGTTACTTTCTATGTATTACCGGGTTTCACGGCTTTTAACGGTATAACAGGTGATGATTCTCTGCGTGAGCTCAAAGCCATAATCGACCACAGAAACAACCTTTTAACAATCAGTCCGGGAGTTAGCATTCCCTTCAAAATTCAGGAAGTAAATGGATTGCATAAAGTATCCTTAGCAAAAAATTCTTTAAGTAAACTAATCACCGAATTTAGGGACATATTTGGCCCAATAGACCACGAACAGGCAATAAAAACCTCAATTAGGGCTGAGATTCGGTGCACCACCGATGAGCCGATATACGCAAAATAATATCCTTACCCGGCTTGCATGCGTTTAGAGGTAGATAGGCAGATAGAGGAACTTTTAAAAAATCATGTAATTCAACCATCCAGGAGTCCTTACAATTCCCCCATCTGGGTGGTTCCAAAAAAACCAAAACCCAATGGGGAAAAACAATATAAGATGGTGGTAGATTTCAAAAGGCTAAATGCTGTCACCATACCTGATACTTATCCTATCCCCGACATCAATTTAACACTAGCGAGCCTCGGAAAGGCAAAATATTTCACAAATATTTCAGGATTCCACCAAATTCCCATGAACCCCAAAGACGTTCCAAAAACAGCCTTCTCGACAATGAACGGCAAGTACGAATTTCTAAGGTTGCCATTCGGCCTACGTAATGCACCTGCCATATTTCAATGTATGGTCGATGACGTTCTGCGAGGCTGTATAGGAAGAATCTGCTACGTATACATAGATGACATAATCGTCTATGGAAGCACTCCCGAACAGCACTTGGATAATCTAAAAAGGGTATTCCAGTGCCTACAAGAATCTCACCTCAGAGTGAATTTAGAAAAAAATAGCGTTTATGAGGACCGAGGTCGAATTTCTTGGATATGTAGTAACAGAAGAAGGGATCTTGCCCGATAGGATAAAGGTAAAAGCAATCCTTGATATTAAACTCCCCACAACTCTTAAAGAGCTTAAAAGTTTCCTCGGCTTAACCTCATATTACAGAAGGTTTATTAGGGATTTTGCGATAGTAGCCAAACCATTAACCAACCTTACTCGCGGCGAAATGGCACAAGTGAAAGCCAATCAGTCAAAAAAAGATTATTCTCGGAGAAGATGAATTACAAGCATTCAATGACCTCAAGGAATTACTAACATCATCGGAGGTGTTAGCTTTTCCAGACTTCGACAGGCCGTTTAATTTAACGACAGATGCATCTAATAGTGCAATAGGTGCCGTACTTTCCCAAGGGGAGATGGGAAAAGACAAACCCATAACCTTTATTTCCCGCTCTCTCAACAAAACAGAAGAGTCGTATGCCACAAACCAGAAGGAAATGTTGGCGATAGTCTGGGCACTGGACAACTTACGTTCCTACCTATACGGCGCTAAGAAAATACGCATTTTCACTGATCACCAACCCCTGACCTTCGCCCTCAGTAACAGGAATTATAATACAAAACTGAAAAGATGGAAGGCCAGAATATCTAACGTAGTAGCGGACGCTACAAGAGACGCTCAACTTCTGCAGAATATATTTTACTATTTTTGGTTTTTTTAGGGTTATACTAGAATGTTGAGCAGCTAGTTTCAGATAACTGTCAAAATTTACAATAGAAATATCTGCATTCTCCGGTGTACTAAGCTGAATATTTTCAGTGCAGTGGGTACTGAGATATTTTTTTATATTTAAAGCAATTTATTTGAGTGGCTGACGTCATTAAGTTATCAGACGGAGATACAATTCTATTAGGATTTGTTATAGTAAGAATTGTAGGTGTGTGATCAGAAGATAATTCTAAGGAAGCTTCAATATAAATCGTTTCTGCGGGGATGTTTTTAACCACTCCAAAATCGATGACAGCTGGAACTTTTTGATTGTCCGCTCGCGAGCACATTTAGATCCATTTTACAAATTGTGTTAAACAAGACACGACCCTTAGGTGTAATGTGTGGTTAATTGGGATGTTTGCTGTTTGGACAAACATTTGAAGCAATGTTTGCCGAAATATTAAAAACTTTTAATATTCGACAGACATGTTGGATATTTGACAAACTTTGTGTGGTGCCTAGGTATAATTTCAACGAAAACTTTGCAGAGTAAAGACGTAGAAGAAGAAGCAATAATATAATTTTCAGCAGTTAATACTAATTTTTTTAGCAGAATTGTTTGCCCCAAAACAGATCGTTGTTTAGAACACATCTTACTCAAATAATTTTTCTTTTTGTTGCACTTTTTCTCCGTTTTAAACAAAAAGCTAGCAAAACGGCCGCAGCATAACCGTCATCTGCATTCATTGAAAATAAAACAAAATTAAAAATTAATGTTTGTACAAAATATGATTGTGTTGTTTATTGGCAAACAGAAGCATTGTATGTTTTGCAGAAGGGTTTTTAATTTTTTAATTATTTATTTTATTTTAAAGTTTTAAGACTGTATAAGTGGTATAAATGAATTGTTATTTTATTGGTTATTGTTTTTATTTTATTGTTTTTTTTTTATGTTTATTAATATAATAAAAGTATAAAATCAAATAGACATATATCAACGCGAATTCATGTATACGTTGGTGTCGATACTACAACATGTAACAACACCAAAAACACAGCAATGTATTTTTTTGTTGCTTTCGTTGATCGATATGTCAAAAACACTAGCAAATTTTTACATTTCTCTCTCTAAAGGCCGGTATCACTATCCTACATAATCTTACGATTCATTCCCACGAAAATCTGACGGAATTCTATCCGACATAAAAAAATGTCTGGAAAATCTGCTGTCAATGCCACACTATCCCACAAAACGATGCAAACTCAAATGACTCATCTACTTTAGAAGAAAATGCAACTCTGATCGCATATAATCTATCATTTTATGAAAATTTTCCTAAACATTTGCAAGTCGGACAGACTTGTCAAAAAAATCTGTCACTCAACTCATTTTTAAGCCACACTGTCATACATTATGAGCACACATGATTTTGATTGACATATCGTGCGACTAAATAGGATAGTGAATACCGGCCTTAAGTAAGAAAAAAATGTTGCACAGCTGTGCTTTCAACGCCACCTGAAAAATGAATTCGTCTTGACATGTATGTTTTTTCCATTGGATAACATTAGGTGCGTTTGAGTAATTTTACAGTAAAATGCAGTAAATGAGTAAACTGAAAAATTTGCTCTCACAAAAAGCTGTTGTCCAGAAAAGTTCGCGAACGAAAAATTTGTAAAAATTCGTAAAATAAGGGCAACAGCTGATGGAAAATAATTTAAGTGTTGAAAAATTTTTACACTTTTGACTTCTTAACTCGTTTTCTTATCGGTACTCGATTAAAAACTTTTTATAACACGAACATGTTAAGAAAATCCAAACAATTTATTTCATTTTTCTTTCACATTTTTATTTTATTTTTATTTTATTTGATTTTACTACTGCAAAATATCTGCAGTAAAAATTTGTAAGTACTCAATTAAGAACTGTCTATTTACGCTCTCAATTTGTATTCTCATTTACTGCAATTTGTGTACTCGAACGCAATTTCGTAAAATGCAGTAAAATTTAGTAAAAAATAGTAAAAACTTTTGTGATCTCGAACGCAGCTATTGCTTGAATTATTCGAGTTGTTCGAGTTATTCGAACATATTAAAACTTTTTTTAAACGGTTTTTTTAGTATGTTTATAAGTTGTGCAACCTCCTCCATTTTCGGAATAACGGTATATCACGAAAACAAGAGCTAACTTAGAAAACGGTCAGCACCACTGGATATTGCGTAGACGAGTTAGGTTAAAACGCCATGTCCCCGGCTTGTCTCAAAAAAGTGTCTAGCACAGGGTTATGGAGTGCAACAATGAGGGAATAAAACGAAAATCATAATTTAAAGCTTACCACAACTAACATAAGGTGGTGTTTGATACGTACATATGTATACTTTTTTTTTATATACATATACAACCATGCTCTTACTTTCAAGTGGATTTGATATGTCTGAATTTGACAAAGCTTTTTTATTAATAAATTTTTAAAACAACAATGTGTTGATAAATCCACATATTTTTAATTCACCCGTAAGTCAGATATTTATAAATATATGTCAACAGCTTTTTCACCCGACTTGAAACTTTTTTAATACGTCCAATTTTAGTTCAAAACTAATGCATTTTCTTCTCTTTTACCCATTTTTCCACAGCACTTCTTATTTAGAACTAAATTCTTACTTCCTAACACGCAACTATGCTTAGAATAACTTACCTAACAGAAAAAAATGGGAATTCGGCTTTTTACACGCAAATAATGTGTAAATGTGATTATGACTTCAGTGAAAAAAATCCAATCGTATGCGACGCAAATCGGAATCAAAACGACGCAAAGAGAATTTAACCAATTTTTAAAAAGCGATGCAAATCGAAACGACGCAAATAGGACAGACGCAAATCGGGACTCTAGCGTGTATGAAACTATGTGTTCTTTACATCTAAGTTAGAAGGCATTTTCAGCAGCTTTGTAGACAACGTTACGGCAAATATTTGGATAATATTAACCCTCTAACTCCCCATTTGTTACTCTATTTTAACAAATCGTATAAAATACTACCACATCACGCCTTGTTATCAACATTTCAACCAATTTCTTTATGACATAAACTAACTTTTTAAATTAAACTTACCATTACTTATTCCACTTAGTTTTACTTATACTAATTAACTATAACATCCATTCGTAGCCGTAGTGCTGCTAAAGGCTAGATTACACTATCTCACAAGCCTTACGTATTCCATAATACTTTGTGAGATGGAAATCTAATGAGTTTTGTTGTGACTGTCAAAAAATCTAATGTAACATTACAGTTTGTAGTCACACTATCACACATGAACATGCTTTTGTTAAAATGCAACCCTGATCCAATGAAAAGTATAAGCGTTTAGAAATTTTTCAAAAAACGATTAAGTCGTATGGGATGTCAAACTTTTTTCGTAATACTTGTGACACATTGCATTCACACTATCACACTTTGTCATATTACTTGAGTTTTTGACATGTATTAATACAAAGTATAATAGTGTAATCTAGCCTTAAGCAACTATTTATTTTTTTATACCATAATCCTTAATTTGTCATGAATATTGCTCTTTATAATTACTTTAAATTTTATTTTGGGAAATTCAGTTCATCTACCTAAATTGTTGCCAAATTCTGCGGAATTTTTTTATACTTGATTTTGCAATTCTAGTCTCGACTAACGCAGTTACCCGGTTACTATCTATCCGACTCCCTCCCGGTTTTGGACAACAGACCCATACCTCTCCGGAGAGTGATATTACCATTCCGACTCCAATATACAGCAGCATAACTGCTGGGGAAATTAGTGCACAAGCATCGAGCACGGGAAGACATAATTTGAGTAATATGAACCAACAAACTAGAAATTTGACACCAGTTGATGAGGAAAGGAACCCGATTGTCAACGAAGAAGAGGTAAGGCTAAGGGAGTACGAGAGTGCATCGGTGGGAGCACAGGTCTCCATTATGAGAGAAGTGCGAAATATGCAGCTAATGCTACCACAGCTGATCAGAGAGTCGTTGCGTTCGGAACATGGGGATTCATTCGAGAACAATAATAATCGTAATAATCCGCAATTTAATCAAAATTGCGTCTATCAAACACCGTTTAATAATAACTTTGATAGACCACCTTAGGAACAGCGTCCTCAGCACGATAACCCTCCGAGACAACAACGAAGGCATTATACCACTTATATGCCACATCCCTTATTTGGAAATACTCCCAAGAATTCCTCTGAACAATTTCCAGGCTTTGAAAATTCACCTCAGTTCCTGGGGTATAGACCCATTGCTCCGAATAAAATTCAGAATTGGGGAAATTAAGTACGACGGCACCAATAAATCGCTTACAGTGGAAGACTTCGTTTTTAGGGTAGAGGCACTGAGGCAGGACTACAATTGTTCCTGGGATGTCGTAATGAAAGGCTTTCACCATTTGGTGACTGGACCTGCCAGCACATGGTTCCGGTCATTTCGTATGGAACACCCAGTGTGCGATTGTCCAACCTTCAAACATCACTTCGTAAAGAAATTTAGAAACTTTGAGAGCGATTTCGAGATACAGCGTCGGATCATGGAGCGTAGGCAGGCAACGAATAAGTCGGCAGATGTGTTTATTACAGACATAGCTTAGGATTCATGTGTTAGAGAGTGAGTTAGTAAAGATAGTGAAAGACAATTTTAATGACAGAGTAGCTCAATTATTATTTCCAATCAAAGTAGACAGTTTAGACCATTGGAACATTGCGAAGCGATCGCCCCATCGAGTACCCCTGAACAATCCTCGGAAACTGTATAAAGTCGATATGTGTAATAATGTAGAATACTAGCAGGTACGTCTTGTGGAAGCTCTGCAGAGGGAAAAACGTCAAGTCGAACATATGGAAGACTGGGCCGACGTGTTCAGGCCAAACCCCTCCCCAGTAAACAAAAACTTTTCAAAGTATATTTGCCCTCAGCAGCAACCAATTGATATCATGGATAGTCAGGAACCAAATGTTGACATGGATAGTCAGGAACAGAATGAAACCACCGGCAGAATTAGAAGAGCGAAATGCGACACGGAGGAACCACAGACCCTCAACGCAAGGTAGGCACTTGAAGCCGAATCTTTCGTCCGATCAACGTCTAGAGATGTATAACCAGAAAAGAGCAGTCCTATTCGCCGACTACACACCTATAATATGTGAAAGGACCAGAAAGACCAGATACAGATATACCATGAGGAAGAAGGAAAGAAAGGATCTAGCCTCGACAATTATAGCCGGTGATGATGATATAAGGCCATATATGCCTGTCGAAATACAGGATCTAAAATTTCAAGGATTGTTGGATAGTGGAGGGTCGGTGAGTTGTCTGGGTAAGAACTGTTAAGAAAACATTGGGAGAATGAACGCAAAAATAATAGACTATAAATCCTCGGTAAAGACCGCAGACGGTAGGCAACATTTGATCGTGGGAAAAGTACAGCTAGAAGTTAAGTATAGGAGTAGGTCGGTTGATTTGACATTGTGCTTAGTACCGAATTTGAATCAGGAGTTGATACTAGGTTTCGATTTTTGGTGGAAAATAGGTCTTAAGATTGTTTCGACAATAGGCTGATTGATGGGGTTGATGTATCGGAATAAGGGAGCCTGAGGCACATCACATGCCAATAGCGTAAGGTTCTAGATATGGTTTAATTATCATTTCAATGTCACACCCAATATGGCGTAGGTAGGACCAAACTCGAAAAACACAGTATAGATACAGGGAATGCACCTGCGAAGAAAATTCGACATTACCCCGTTAGCCCTGCAGTCCAAAAATTAATAGTTAATATACACCGAACCAGATCGAATGATTGAAGTCACCATGGGATCCGAATGGAACAACCAAACCACCTTGGTGATGAAACCCGGCAAGAACAGGCTACGACTCAATGAATAAAGTTACTCGAAAGGACGCTTATCCTCTCCCTAACATCGATGGCTTATTAGCTAGGCTAGGCGACACGCACTTTAGATCAGTTATGGACCTTAAGGAGGTTTTATTTGGCAAATTCCATTCGATGAGGGGAGTAGGCCAAAAACAGCATTCACAGTACCGGGTAGAACACAGTACCAATTTAAAGTAATGCCTTTTGGACTGTGCAATGCTGCACAGCGGTTATGTTGATTGATGGATAAAGTGGTGCCGTCTGAGCTGAAAGATCGCGTGTTTGTATACAAAGACGACCTTTTGGTGGTGTCCTCAAATTTTGTAGAGCATATGGATATGCTTCGGATTGTAGGCCAGAGATTAACCAGAGCGGGTTTGACCATCAACATGCATATCGTAGGCTGTGCGTAGGATAGGCAAGGTGAGAGCTATTATGGATATCTAACCGCCGAAAATACCAAAGGACTTTAGAAGATTAATGGGAACGGTAGGATGGTATAGACGATTTATACATAATTTTTCAACTTTCACCGCACCGCTAACTGACACCCTTAAAAAGACTCCCAAATATCAACTTTCTTCTGAGGCTTTAAAATCTTTCGAGAAACTTAAACATCGGTTAGTCACCAGTCCTATTTTGGCAAGTTCAGGTTTCAACAAACCTTTGTTCTTACAGTGCGATGCATCTAACCTAGGTATACGGGCGGTTTTATTTCAGAAAGACGACGCGGACGGGGAACATCCGATTGAATACTTTTCCAGGAAGCTTAACCAGGCCCAGAGGAATTATTCAACTACCGAAAAGGAATGTCTCGCCGTGGTATTGGCCAAAGTTCCGACAATACATTGAGTTAATGGAGTTCACTGTCATAACCGACCATTCCAGCCCGAAATGGCTCATGAGGCAACAGGACTTAAACGGTAGATTAGCTGGGTGGAGTTTCAAACTCCAAGGGCTTAAGTTCGATATAGAACATCGAAAGGGAACGAAAAACGTTGTACCAGATATGCTCTCGCGGTTGGATATGGCAGAGTTAATAGCAACTAATAACGGTTTATTTGATTTTAATTCGGAAGCTTTCAAAAATGAAGAATACTTGGCTCTTATTGACAATGTAGAACAAAATAAGGAACGGTTGCCCGATGTAAAAGTAGAGGAAGGAATTTTGTATTAGAGAATTAAATTTTAAAGAATTGAGATGGATCGTGAGGATGAATGTTGGAGAAAATGGGTACCAACAGAGTTAACACAGAATTTGATAAGAAATCCGCACGTGGACAATACTTTACATGAAGGTATAGCGAAGACATTATTAAATGTTCGCGAATATTTTTATTGGCCTTCTATGGTTAAACAAATTTAGAATTTTGTTGCAAGCTGCGAAATTTGCAAGGAACCCAAATACCTAAGACAGGTATTACGTCCTCCTATAGGAAATGAGGTTAAAACACAAAGACCTTTTAGAAAATCTACATCGACTTTCTTGGCTCGTACCCTAGAACGAGAGCGGGGAATACATTTATCTTCATTGTGTTCGATCACAAAACGAAGGTTGTATTGTTGAAAGCCCTAACGAAAGCAACCACAAAAGCAGTCATAAAATTTCTGAGAGACGAAGTATTTCATAGGTTTGGTGTGCCGGAAGTAGTGCATTCAGATAATGGCAGACAATTTACCTCGGAAGCTTTCTGAAATTTCTTAGAAATTTTTGGTGTCAGGCATCTTCGCAGTCCAATCTACTCGCCACAGGCTTATACGAGTAAGAGGGTGAACCAAACAATAATTGGTGCGATCCGAAGTTTTCTTGATAATGACCAAGCGAAATGGGATGAAAATTTATCAAAAATTGAATGTTCTCTTCGGTCATCAGTACAATCGTCTACTGGGATTTTGCCATATTTTTCACTTACGGGCTATAACATGATTACTCATGCCGATGCGTACACCATACTGCGAAAATTAAAATCTTCTGAAGATGGGGACATACTAATACTGCCTTAATATTCGCGGATGCAATTGATCCACAAAAAAGTGAACGAGAAACTCCACGATGCGCGACTACGGAATGTGAAGTGAACCTGAAAAGCCGAGACATAAAATACAGACCCGGTCAGGAAGTCCATAGAAAAAATTTCGTACAAAGTAAATTTTCTAAGGGTAAAAATGCGAAGCTTTGTAGACCCTGGCTGAAGTGTAGGATTAGAAGTAATACATGCGCAGCACTTAAAACAATAGGAGATTTGTTATTCGGAAGGTAATACTGGTCGGTGTGGATTGGATTTTAAAAGAAAACAATATGCCAGAAATTACGAATTATTTTGGTTCACACCTGTGGAATCGGGCGAAACTTTTGGGTCCTTGATACACTATCGGCGGTCATGGCCGAAAGAAAAGGATGAGAGTTGCCAGATACACTGGTCTCCCCAACTCTTTTTACTCCACAGGATAGGTGAAAAGAGTTAGCTTTGTGAAACCCAGTCTACAACGCATATGAAATGCTTACCATTAGCACTAACATGATGGAGGTGCTTAGTATAGACTCATCATGTTGGGTGTTTGTCTCATGTCTTAACAGCGTTTCTTGGCAAACCGCGTTGAAAACGCTTTCGTAACTTTATCATGGCTTGACATTATTTCAAGGCTTGTGAAGACATAGGGTTATGAAAACGGTTTATTTTTGTGTGGTAATCGGTAGTTGGTGTAGTGATTCAAAACACTTCCTAAAAAATTGTTCGGAAAGGAAAGTCAGGACGCGCTGAATAGAAAAAGCGGATTAGAGCATTCAACAAGTGGCAGTGGATGAGTTAAGTTAAAAAAAATTAAAAAAGTGGTGAAGTTGTTTTAATAAGTTTTTAATAAAATTTTCTTTGAACTATAAAAAAATTAAAAAAAAAGTTTTTTTCCTTAAGTTATATTTTTATATTAAAAAAAAGGGTTTTTACTTAGACGTGTCTCCTCTTGGATAAGTGTTCAAAAAAAGGTATCACCAACGTTAATAATACTGGCACAAAAGATGACGATTTGCGGTCTTAAAAATGGAGGGTACTCGTAACACGTGCACAGCTTACCCTGCTACCTAATTGTTAAATTTTGTTTGTATATGACCACCCTCGAGTCACACGACAACACAATAGGGTGTATTTGGAAAACCTTTATGTCAAGTGGATCACGATGATGAAAAACAAGCAGTGAGTAGTATCTACTGATTACTAAATCTATAGCTAGAGGTGGGTATGGTGTGAACGAAACGGACAAGTATATATAACTTATCAAGTAAAGGATTAAAAAAAGGAAAAAAGACGAAAATAAGAAAGTATTAGCATAAAGAAAATATTACGTGCCGTAACAGTTTTGGCGGTAAGACGCGAGGGCACCCGAACCGCCATTTTTCAGACGAGAAACCCCCCCCCACGTGTGCTTGATATTTTTTTGGCGGCAAGCAACGACAATTTCAACATAACCTTTAAAGTTTAAAAACGTTCAATATCATCTTTACCAGTCGTTAACCACCAAGTTAAATACAGTTTAACGTTACCTTAAACCATCGTATATCTCCAGCACATATCCGTGGCAGATATATCAGCTACAGCCAGTGGCCATATCCTCATCAGCACTCGCCATCAGCAGCCAACCACCACCGAACACGCGACAGCTCTTCAACAACAGCAAGATACACCCCACACCACCAAGGCAAGGCCAACCCATTAGGTCTGCGCAAGGAGCCAGATGTTTATTTGGGGTTTTCCTCAACGATTTTAAAAGTTGTTTGCATTTTGCACATACATGTATATTTTTTTTTACGTTTTTTGATTTTTGCCACACATACATGCATACAAAACACGTTTTTTCCTTTTGTTTTCACCATGTAGTAGTAAGATTATGACAACCTCGAGGAATTTTACACAAACAAAATGCCTGTTGTTTTTTGTATTGTTGTATTTTTGTTGCGGTAAGCAGACTTTCATGAGTACTTTGCTACCGTTTCACACACGCTCTAAGTGTTGAAAAATTTAAACTTGCATAGATATGCTCAGGCTGTTTTTTTTTTTTTTTTTTTTTTTTTTTTTTTTTTCGTTATTTATTTATTGAATCTTCATATATTTAATATGAACTAACAATAATTTATCAAATCTTAACCTAATACTTTATTTATGTCCTGCCAGTGCCAGACATAAATTTTCTTCATCACGGGTTCTGTTCACTTATATAGGTGTTTATCTCTCATCTAGTTGGGTAAGTGCTGCAGTGTCTCTTCTCCTTAAGCGAGTGTGGCCGCCATGATTTAAAATATTTCGAGCTAAAGGATTTGGGTGTTGTTCAAGTCTTTTTAAATATTTTACTGCATATTTTGTAATCATAGTTTTTACTAATGGCACGTTGAGATCCTTATGAATGTTTGAGTTTTTAACATACCAGGGGGCGGCTGTGATTATACGAAGAAGTTTATTTTGGCGCCTTTGAATTTTTTTCGATATTAGAGGCCGAGGCAGTGCCCCATAGTTGAATACCGTAGCACCAGATAGGCTTTAAGATAGAGTTGTAAAGTAGAAGCTTGCAATCGAGTCTAAGAACAGAATTTCTTCCAATAAGCCAATGAATTTGGATGGCTTTTAGTTTCATTTGAGTTAATTTTGCCTCTATATGGCATTTCCACGTTAATCGCCGATCCAGATGTATACCGAGATATTTTACATGCGAATGTTGAGGAATAATTTGATTATTGATTGTAATAGGGGGGCAAGATTCCCGGCGCAGGGTGAATGTTATATGTACGCATTTTTGCTCATTGACCATTATCCTCCATTGTCTTAGCCATATTTCTAGTTGAAATATATGATGCTGTAGGTAACGAGATGCTTCATAACGGTTTTCGTGGACGCTTAGAAAAGCTGTGTCGTCTGCAAATGTTGAAGTTTGGGTGTAGTTGTTTGTTGGCATGTCCGAAGTATAAATTAAGTATAATAGAGGGCCCAGGATGCTGCCCTGTGGGACTCCAGCGCCAAACGGCTGAGGTGAACTTAAGAAATTTCCTTCTTTAATAATAAATTGACGACCGACTAAGTAGCTTTCTAACAGTTTGTGTGTGTTTGCTGGTAAATTTTGCTTCAATTTGTGTAATAAGCCTTCATGCCAGACTTTGTCAAAAGCTTGCGAAACATCGATGAAGAGTGCTGAGCAATATTTTTTTTCTTCAAATGTTTTTCTTATGACATTTACTATTCGATGAGTTTGTTCAATTGTGCTGTGTTTTCTTCTAAATCCGAATTGATGGTTTGGAATACATCTATTTTCACTTAAAAACGGTGTTAATTTTGAAACTAATAATTTCTCAAATAGCTTTGACATATTTGATAATAAGCTAATAGGCCTATAAGACTCAACTTTCGTATGATCTTTACCTGGCTTTGGTATCATGGTAACTAAGGAAACCTTCCATTTTTGAGGAAAGTATTCAAGGCGTAAAATAGCATTAAAAATAAAAAGAATAATTTTCTTTGCTACGCGAGGTAGCTCTAATAGCATTTTATTGCTGATCTTATCAATGCCAGGTGCCTTCTTAGTGTTTAAGTCACATATAACCTTTTCGATTTCTCTCATCTCAAATCTTAGGGGAATAGCTGCTCTAGCAGCAACAGGTGGTAAATCGACCGCAATATTGTGAGATATATTAGGTGTAAATACGTTTTTCAAGTGACTTACAAACAGATTTCTTTTTTCAACATCATTTCTTGCCCAACTTCCATTCAAGTTTCTTAATGGTGGTTTAGAGACAATTGCCCTTTTGAGGTTTCTAGCTGCACGCCATAATGAGTAGTCCGATTGTGGAGTTGCATCAAGTTCCTTAAGATATTTTTCCAGAGAAGCCGTTTTCTGAGTCTGCAATAACTTTCTTAATCTTTTTGTACACTCTTTTAGCAAGTTCTTAAGTTGAGGAGATCTGTGCAATTGCCACTCTCTTCGTGCCCTCCTTTTTTCAGACAAGAGACGCTCGACATCTGTGGAATATATTTTAATAGTTTTTGTTTTTTTGGGGGCAATATTGGAATGTTGAACAGCTAGTTTCAGAAAACTGTCAAAATTATCAATAGAGCGATCTACATACTCCGGTGTACTAAGCGGAATATTTTCTGTGCAATGGGCACTGAGATATTTTTTATATTTTAACCAATTTATTTGTGTGGCTGACGTCGCTAGGTAACCAGTCGGAGATACAATTCTATTGGGGTTCATTATAGTAACAATTGTAGGTGTGTGGTCGGAAGATAATTCTAGGGAAGCTTCAACGTGAATCGTTTCTGTGGGGATGTTTTTAACCACGCCAAAATCGATGACATCTGGAATTTTTTGCGGGTCAGCAGGCCAATATGTTGGTTGGCCGCTCGCGACAACATTTAAATTCATTTTAGAGATTGTATTAAACAAAACACGACCCTTTGGTGTTATTAGTCGTGACCCCCAGAAGGTATGTTTAGCGTTATAATCGCCAGCGGCCAGGAAACAGGGTCCTAGTGATTTATAATATTCACAATATTGGCTTTCTGATATTGAAAATCTAGGTGGAGAGTATAAAGATGAGATTACAATGCTACGATTCAGCTCTTCAACACAAATGTTCGTTGCTTGGAGATAATCCTCACGATGATCACACATTAGGTAGTGTTTGACTCGATTTTTTATCAAAATGGCAGAACCACCACAAGCTCTATCTCGAGGGTCCTTGGTATCATATAGTATATAACCATTGATGTTAAACGTATTTCTTGAGGTCAAATGAGTTTCAGAAACCATCATGACATCAATTTGTTTATTTTTAAGAAAGTATTCTAATTCATTTTTATGTTGGCGGATGCCGTTCGCGTTCCAAAAACAGATTTTTAAACAGTTCATGGCTTGTTAAGTACAGATTGCAATAACATCGATTGCATTCTAAGAATTTCCTGCATCATATTACCCATTGTGTTCGTAAAATTAGTTACTGTTTGCACTAATGTTTCCATGGTTTTTTCTAGACGACTTAAATTTGAAACTGGAGTTTTATCATTACTTGGCGCAGCACCTTGCGTTGGCGCATGGTTTGATTTTACGACGTTAGCATAAGAGGTTCTGTTATTACTAGGCTGCGGGGCCTGAATGTCACCAGTGCTTACTTGATTTGTTACCTGCATTTGAGGGGGATTAGTTTTCGGTCCAACTGACTGCTTGACGATGGTATATACAGGGCATCCTCTATAATTGGCAGTGTGATTACCGCCACAGTTGCTACATTTTTTTACGTTGGGGTCGGTTTTAGACTTATCGCAAAGATCTGTACCATGTAATTCACCACATACTACGCAAACATGGGGTAAATAGCAATATGCCTTAGTATGACCATATTCTTGACAGTTTAAACACTGAACGGGACCATTTCTTTTGTGTGGCTCTTCTATAGTTACTCTTCTATAGAGAATATATTTCAAATTGTAAATAGGGTGCGTTTCATTTTTTTTTAAGCTTTACGTCGCCGGGTTCAAACTCCACTCGAAAAAGTGGTTGGGGGTTTTTTTCTCTATTTTTTATATTTAATACATGTTTTATTTTGAAGCCTTTTTCTTCGAGGAATGTTTTTACCTCTTCTGGGTCCACACATGAGTCAATTCCCTTAATCACTACCTGGAGACCTTTACTGCTTTTCAGTTGGTATGTATAAAAGTTTTTTTTAAGTACTTCAAATTTGTTTATAATTTTGCGAAAATCATTCTCATTATTGACTTGTATTTTTGTCTCGTTTATACTACCACGCTTGATAGCAGCTACGTAAAACGAATTTTCACCTATCACCGATATCAAACTCTTTATGAGCTCATTTGAGTTTTGCTCCCTAAGATATATCGGGGGAGGCTTGGACGATTTTATGACGTTTGGTGCTTCAGAGGATTCATCCTCCAGAATTGCAAATCGATTTTGAGAATTTATTTTATCAAAAGATGGTACTTTTGAGGCCGAAGCAACTGCTGCAGAGGTAGGGCTGCGACCCCGTTTAAGCACTGTTATGTACCTGTCCATACCAACTTGTACTTGAGGCTTTTTACCACTTTTTACTTGTGGAGCTGAGTTTTCCATCATGCCTGATTTGAGGGTAATATTTTCATCACTTATTAAAATCGTTTTTGCCGCTGAGGCACCGCTTGCAGGTTTTATATTTTTTATTGTATTAATATCAACCGTATTATTAGACACCGAAGGTGATACTGAGTTTTCTATTATGCCTGATTGGGGGTTAATATTTACATCACTTATTAAAATTGTTTTTGCTGTTGAGGCAACGCTAGCAGGTTTTGTATTTGTTATCGTATCAACCGTGTTATTAAATACAGACGGCGAGAGGGATCGCGTACGAGTAATAGGTTTAGCCGTTAGGTATTGGCTATCATCGATTCTTTTTTTTATTTCTGTATTTGTTTCGCTAACACTCACTGTGATATATGCATTTCTACTGTTTGCACTCATAAGAGTTTTTTTTTTCTTTTACTGTTTACAGTTGTGCTCTTCTTATTTGTTATTGTTTATCAACACCGAGAATGAAAAAATGTGTGTTTATGTATGTATGTACATACATGTAATTTTTTTTTCTTTTTCTTGTATTTACTTTTTTTATACTTTATTTGTTCAAAAAAAAAATAAACCGTATGCCGAGTTTAGAAAACACGTCTATCTTCAACGACCGCGACAGACAGAATGCTCAGGCTGATGTGTGTATATAATTTTTTGCATAAACAGTAAAACACGCACTCTTAAGTAATCACCAAAAGTAATTCCGTAAAGCAATGTAACGTAGGGGGAAATATGGTCATATCTCCTTAAACCAAATACATACCGAACAATGTTAATAAATGCCACATGAAGTTTCCTTTTGCTTTCACTATCGCAGCTGGCAAATAGTTCACAGCCATATAATAATATCGGTATTAAATATGATTTAGCAATGAGTATTCTGATTTTAATTGGAGTTCAATACTGAGTTTGCCACAGATTCCTTAACAATGAAAACGTTCGACCGTGGTTAGACCAATTATGGGTGTTGTTAAAGAATATACCAAGATTTTTGGCAGAGTTTACTATTTAAATGGACTGGTTATTTAGAGTTAAAATAGGATTGCCCTTAAGTTTTAATAAACACTTCTTAATAAGCAAACACTTGGACTTGGTAGGATTAATTACCAGACCATTAGCGGTGGCCCAGTCGTAAACACGACCTAACTCCTGGTTTGAGGTCCTCAAGTATTCATCAATCGCGGTGTTACTACAACTTATATAAAGCTAAACGTCATCCGCATACAATCTAACCCTACACTGCTCAAGCCTATCCTAAAGATCATTCAAGTATTACGAAAAAAGTAACGCCCCTAAGATTGAGCCTTGCGGAACACCTCGACGTAATAGCAAAGAGCTTGAAACTGAGTTAGTTGCTTCAACATATTGATACCTATCTGTTAGATAGGAAAATATCAGACTTGTGGCAGTTGATGCAAATCTAAACATATGGTTAAGCTTATGACACAGAATGTTGTGGTCAACCATATCAAACACTCTGGAATGACCCAAGAGAACTAAAACTGTAGCGTTACTGCAGTCTACATGTTGCCTTATATCCTCGGAAACATCTACCAAAAACATTATAGAATCAGTCCAAAAACAATTTCTTCTCTTTTGCTTGGGTAATTCAAGATGGAATCCGAACGTCATTATTCCTTCTTATACCACAAGGCTTGCACTAATAAAATTACCAACGTTGGAGAGTAGAAGAACTATGCTTAGCGTTTCATTTTTATTCAACTTAATAAATGGTGCGGTCTGCTCCGACTTCCTACTCAGCAACATAAACTTTAATGTTCCTCAGCGATCAACTCGTTTCTACATTCCAATGTATTTACAAGTCCTTCAAACAAATTATGCTAATTCTGATCCTCTAAAAAAATTGTGTAAACTTTATAATGATTTTTATTTTCTTATTGATTTTTCTGTTAATGTTAATGTCATCAAACGTAATATTATTCTGTACCTTAATCAATGGAATTAAATGGCTGTCTAAATGTTTTGTTTTTTTGTATACATATTATGTAAATATTATTTTTTTTTATATATACCGGGTCTGTAAGGATTTATTCCGTAGACCTAAAATAAATAAATAAAAAATAAAAGGGCCGTTATACAACTATGATTTTTACGAAAACCAGATTGCCGATCAAAGAACATATTGTTGGATTCAAGATACTGTAATAATTGGTAAGATTGCTATGGGCCTATAATCAGAATAAGTTTTCGGTAAAGGAATAATCTTAGCAAGTGTCCACATTTCGGGATAGCAGCTGATTGTAAGACTCTTGTTGAAAACGAATTTTATAAAAGGAAGAAGTCTTGGAATTAGAATTTTAATAAACCAAGAATCTATCCCATCAACACCAATTGCATTGGATTTTATCGACAAAAGGCTGGATAAAACATCACATTGGCTTACGTTTGCAAAATTGAAACTACAGAATTTGGTAGAAACAGAATTTGGTTGAACATGTGGAATATTTAAAAATTGAGCATTTAAAGCTTTTGCATCGGCTGTACAGTGTTTTTGAACATCATGCTTGCCAATACCGATTTCACTTATCGCTTGCCACTTTTTCTTTGAGTCAATGGCAGTTGAGAACTTCAAGACGTGTTAGTCAGATTTGCCTTTTTTAATCAGTCTGTTTGTTATCTTACCTGATACTCGGTACTCTTCATACAATTCTGCGGTTTTAAAACGTCCACCGAGCATATAGAAAATCTCTGCGACTAATCGCCTGTTCTATGTCTTGAGAAAACCAGGGCTTATTGTGGCGATTTACAATTTTTATCTCAAGGGACCGTAAGATTGTATAAATAGTCTAGATTAGAAATTATGTCATAAAGCACACTCCAATCAATACTCTAGAAACCTGCCTCTAAACTACTTTAATCAACGTTCCTAAAGTCCCGATATCTAATAAATCGTTCAGGTACATTAAGCTGACCTTCCCAATAACACTGACGAAGAAAAAATAGAAGTTTATTGTTGGTACTTATAAAATGTGTATCATTATTTGTGTTCGGGGAATTAAGACCAAATGTGAACATATTGTCGGTTAGATAAGGGTTTCCTAAAATATTCGAATTAAAATCGCCAATAATAATGACATCGTCATAAGAGACTGTGTATGTTTCCAGGGTGTTCATAAAACCTTCCATACAAATATGATTATGAGGTCTGTAAATACAACCTATAAGTAGCTTCCTTCCCTCACGACTTACTTTTAGGAATAAGCATTCCATAAGATATTCAGGTCTATTGCTACCAGTGACCATAACATTATCTGAAGATTTGTTGATCATTTTAATTGCAACTTCTTTTTTCACATAAATTGCCACACCTCTATACCCATTTCGGTCAACCCTCGTGATATTGTATCCTTGCAAAGAAACTGATAAATCAGTGAACTCAGGTTTAAGCCATGTCTCAGAAACGCATATGAAATCAATGCCGGAGTTCTCAAAAATAAATCTAAACTCTTCAATCTTAGGTCTCAATCTTTAGGCATTGCTGTGACAGACTGTAATACCTCTCCTTTGATTACCCAAAATTTTTATCATCGTCCGAATCGCCTCTCTAAAACGAACCCTATTATTATTATTATCTATATTGTTCATTGGTGTTTACTGTTAGGTAGGTAAAAGTAACGCACGAAGAGTATATTATGTTCACATTTCAAGATAATATATTTACGTTATCAATAAAATAAATAAAACATAAAGAATTACATAAAACTGACATAATTGAAGTTAACACAATCTATTTCACACGAGTACAATAAATTCTCAAGAAATAATGCTGACGTTGCGCCGTGCCGTCTGAATGAAATAAAACATAGGATCACATTTCGTCTAGATAAGTGCAACGTGGGAATGGAATGCGAATGGCTTAATAATCAAATTAGTTATAAAGAATTGTATTTTTAATTATTAAGTTAGTCTTATTTGGGTAGCGAACCAAAACTCTTAATAAAAACTTATAACGTAATTTTTGAGTGTTTTCATTTAATCAAGTGGACAGTGGCGGTCCACTAAAAAATAATTTTTTTTATATTAAGTGAAAGAAAGAACTTAACTGGCGCCCGAGCAGGGACCGGGCTGTGAAAAAAGGAAATTTTAAACAAAAAATTGTGAATTATTTTAAACAAATTTTTAAAATAAATAAGAAAAAATTCTGTGAATTTTTAAATGAAAAAAAACCTCTGTAAAATTTTAAATAACGGAAAGCCTCAGTGAATTCTTAAATGAAAAAACCCTTGTGAATTTTTAAATGAAAAAACCCTGTGAATTTTTAAATAAATAGCTCCTGCCAATTTTTGAATAAAAATACTGTGACGATATATCCTGTGAGCTATCCCAAGAAGGGTTAAGGATAAAATAGAAAAAAAGAAAAATAAAATATCATAAGCAAAATAACGTGGAAACGAAAAACCTCTGTGAATTTTAAATGAAAAAACCCCTGTGAATTTTTAAATAAAAAAGCTCCTGCCAATTTTTTGAATAAAATACTGTGACAAAATATCCTGCGAGCTATCCCAAGAAGGGTTAAAGATAAAATAGAAAACGATTAAATAAAATATTATATCTTGTGCCTTTCCTAAACAAAATACTGTGAAAATTAACAAAAAAAATTAAAATCAAACCAAATTCCTAAGGGTACGTTAAAAGTGTGACAACATTTAAAAAATTTTATATATTTTTTATATAACCGCGTAAAACCGGTCGCGCAAAAAATTAAAAGGAACTTCCTTCCGCTCCCTACGAAATTGAACCTTCTATGCACCTCTTCAAATCCTCTACAATACCACTGTAAGTATGGAAACCTTGCAAAATAAAGTATCTGAATTAACAGGCGCTCTAAATGCGATCCTTACACAATTAAGGACCCTTGATCAAAGAACCCAAAAATTAGAAAATAGGCCTGAAATTTCCCCAACTGTCAGGTAAGAGGGACCCTCATCCTGTCCCCCTCCACTGCGTGCCCCGGCAATAGAGGCGGAATTAAATGAAATCGGGAAGCTGCCCGATTTTGTAAAAGATCTTCAGACTTTCGAAGGCGATCCTACGCAATATGTATCATGGATACATAGCGTAGAAAGTATCCTAAAAGATTACGAAATTGTTCGGCATAAGCCCATATATAGGGCCATAATTCAGGCGATACGCCGAAAATGTAGAGGAAGTGCCGACGCGGCTCTTACCTCCTACAACATTTTTGACGACAACTGGTCGCCAATCAAAAATTGCCTCTCTCTGCATTATGCGGACAAGCGCGATGTTCAAACTCTCGAGCATCATCTGACTCAATTAGCCTAAAGATCAATGAGTATAGATGAGTTTTATGCCCAAGTACACCACCAACTCTCTCTAATTATTAATAAGCTAAAAACTGAAAGCTATTCCGAGGAGACCACTGATGTCCTGATCGAAACATACAGGAATAGGGCCTTAGAGGTTTTCGTTAGGGGGTTAAACGGCGAGCTTTCAAAAATGATTATGCTCATGAAGCCGGAAACCCTCCCAGAAGCGTATTCGCAATGCATAGAATTAAGGAATACCGATTATAGAAGCCAAGTTAACCTACACCCGACTAATTTTCAAAATAAAATTCAAGTCCCAATTGGTTTCGCTCCCTCTGACCCAAATAAGACTCAAAAAACACGAATTCTTTCCGAAAATTTGTACCAAAAAACCGCTACCAACCCCACCTTAATCCATTTGTCAATCGACAATATGGTACACAGCGACCTACACAGCAGTCCGGTCCCGATAGACCTGAACCCATGGACATAGATCGCAGCACACAATTCAGGAGTAATGCTAACCATGCATGGAATAACAAAAGACGTATCTTTTCAGAACAGGTACGCTCTGGATCAACCCAACGTCCCATTAAGCAACAAAGGATGTTCCACATAACACAAGACCCGGAAGCAGACGATAGTAGAAATATTCAAGCTATCGATGAAGATATAAATTTTATGGCTCACGCCTCTCCGGCATACCATACATAAACTACAAGCTACAGGATGGCTCTACCTTAAAATTTCTCATAGATACCGGGGCCACAAAAAACTTCGTCGAGCCAGCCCTATGCCCCATTTAAACTAAGTTAGAGAAACCATTTTCTGTCCGCACTACGGCAGAAAGTATACAAATTAATGAAAAAATAAATGAAAAATTGTTTGCACTTTTTGGCAATAATACCACAGTTACTTTCTATGTATTACCGGGTTTCACGGCTTTTAACGGTATAACAGGTGATGATACTCTGCGTGAGCTCAAAGCCATAATCGACCACAGAAACAACCTTTTAACAATCAGTCCGGGAGTTAGCATTCCCTTCAAAATTCAGGAAGTAAATGGATTGCATAAAGTATCCTTAGCAAAAAATTCTTTAAGTAAACTAATCACCGAATTTAGGGACATATTTGGCCCAATAGACCACGAACAGGCAATAAAAACCTCAATTAGGGCTGAGATTCGGTGCACCACCGATGAGCCGATATACGCAAAACAATATCCTTACCCGGCTTGCATGCGTTTAGAGGTAGATAGGCAGATAGAGGAACTTTTAAAAAATCATGTAATTCAACCATCCAGGAGTCCTTACAATTCCCCCATCTGGGTGGTTCCAAAAAAACCAAAACCCAATGGGGAAAAACAATATAAGATGGTGGTAGATTTCAAAAGGCTAAATGCTGTCACCATACCTGATACTTATCCTATCCCCGACATCAATTTAACACTAGCGAGCCTCGGAAAGGCAAAATATTTCACAAATATTTCAGGATTCCACCAAATTCCCATGAACCCCAAAGACGTTTCAAAAACAGCCTTCTCGATAATGAACGGCAAGTACGAATTTCTAAGGTTGCCATTCGGCCTACGTAATGCACCTGCCATATTTCAATGTATGGTCGATAACGTTCTGCGAGGCTGTATAGGAAGAATCTGCTACGTATACATAGATGACATAATCGTCTATGGAAGCACTCCCGAACAGCACTTGGATAATCTAAAAAGGGTATTCCAGTGCCTACAAGAATCTCACCTCAGAGTGAATTTAGAAAAAAATAGCGTTTATGAGGACCGAGGTCGAATTTCTTGGATATGTAGTAACAGAAGAAGGGATCTTGCCCGATAGGAAAAAGGTAAAAGCAATCCTTGATATTAAACTCCCCACAACTCTTAAAGAGCTTAAAAGTTTCCTCGCCTTAACCTCATATTACAGAAGGTTTATTAGGGATTTTGCGATAGTAGCCAAACCATTAACCAACCTTACTCGCGGCGAAATGGCACAAGTGAAAGCCAATCAGTCAAAAAAAGATTATTCTCGGAGAAGATGAATTACAAGCATTCAATGACCTCAAGGAATTACTAACATCATCGGAGGTGTTAGCTTTTCCAGACTTCGACAGGCCGTTTAATTTAACGACAGATGCATCTAATAGTGCAATAGGTGCCGTACTTTCCCAAGGGGAGATGGGAAAAGACAAACCCATAACCTTTATTTCCCGCTCTCTCGACAAAACAGAAGAGTCGTATGCCACAAACCAGAAGGAAATGTTGGCGATAGTCTGGGCACTGGACAACTTACGTTCCTACCTATACGGCGCTAAGAAAATACGCATTTTCACTGATCACCAACCCCTGACCTTCGCCCTCAGTAACAGGAATTATAATACAAAACTGAAAAGATGGAAGGCCAGAATATCTAACGTAGTAGCGGACGCCTTATCACGTCCAAAAGTAGACTCAACTGACTCAGTGAAAGCTGAGCAGGGTTCAAGAGCTACATCTATTGATTTTTGTGCCCACATTGCAGATGAATCTTCTACGGACACAGCAAGTGAGGGTAGGATAGAAAATGAAGATTCGGATACAATAATAGCTAGTGAAGGTAGAATAGAAACCGAGGACTCAAATACGGTAACGGCTAGCGAAGGCACCGTGCACAGTGCCGAACAGAATAGCACAGATTTAATTCCACATGTCGAAGCCCCCATTAATGTTTTCCGTAACCAGATTATAATTCGACCATTTAAGTCGGATATGGTGACACATCTCAATCCCCATCCTGGCTATGAAGGTCACGTGGTATCATTGGAAGAGTTCAACAAAGAAAATCTCACTCGAACTCTTAAAGAAAAACTCAGGCCTGATGTTCTTAATGGAATTAAAATCCCTGAGAAATATTTATGGTTACTACAGCAGGTTTATCTAGAACATTTTTCGCGTTATAATTTACGAGTCACTCAAAGAATCGTGGAGGATGTGACCTGCCCAAATAGAGTATGTTACTTGATAGAGGAGGAGCATAAAAGGGCACATAGAAATAAAAATGAAAATAAGTTACAACTCTTGGAAAAATACTATTTTCCTAAAATGAATAACCTTGTTGGAAGGTATACAAGGAATTGTGAAATTTGCAAAGCTAACAAGTACGATCGACACCCCCCAATGCCTAAGCTCCAGGCAACACCAATCCCTTCTTATCCTTGTGAAATACTGCATATGGACATTCTTGTACTCCAAAATGAGTATTTTATAAGCGTTTTAGACAAATTTTCAAAATTCGGGAAACTTTTCCCTCTTAGGAACCGCTCAGCCTTGCAAGTAAGGGAAATAATAGTCGAAGTTCTTAGTTATTTTTCAACACCACGAATTCTTGTGACTGACAATGAACGTGGTTTCATAAGTCCAATCGTAAGGAATGTAATTCAGCAATTCGGTGTCAGGGTATATTTAACTCCAGTAGGCCGTAGCGAGGTAAATGGGCAAGTGGAACGATTCCACTCAACCTTGTTAGAAATTTATCGGTTTTAAAGGCTGAGTATAAGGACTTAGGGCTTCGGGAATTGATAGTAATGGCTACCGATCGATATAATAATACCATACACTCTGTCACTAACAGAATACCGGTCGACATTTTCTTTAACAGGTCCCAGAGAATTAATTACCAAAATATACAGAATTTTCGTAGGAAGTTAAACAAGGGAAAAACAAAAGGCCACCTTGGAGCGGCACAATGCCAGACGCCGGGTGACGCCAAAAGAATATAAGTCAGGTGACATCGTTCATGTTAGGAACAAGCAGATTAAAGCAAAACATCGACCACTCTATGAAAAAGCGGTCGTTAATAAGAACAATCGGGTCACAGTGCAAATGAGCACTGGGAAAAAGGTTCACAAGACCCACATTAAAAATTAATAACTTCCCTGGTGCGATTTCTCCTCTTTGGGACAACGGTCTGTTCCAGTGATGTCCTCTCTGTTACGGGTCGGGTCGTAGTAGATCTTCGTACCATGAGTAGGTTTCTTTCAATTAAACCATCAACGATTGAGACTAAAAGGGATCAATACGGAAACTACAGTCCATACAAAGATTGTAACAAATGGGCCCAGAATTTCAGTGGAAACCGCATATTTGCGGAGGGGTTCAATTCCCCATGGGTACCATGAGAGCAAAGAAATCGTATTGGTGGAAAAGCCTCAAAATGTAAAAAAAGACACAAATGAAAAACTATTAAATATAAAGTATAAATATGCCTTGAAATAAAAATATTAACTGCAAATTTCAAAAGGCCAATGGAAAAATAATTTAATGTTCGTACGTACTTATAAAAAAGGCATAAAATGATAAAATTGAAAACTTTAAAAATTAAGAGATATTTAAAAAAAACAAAAGTATAAATTTGAAAAAAGCTTAAGCATAAATACATGTATAAAAATAATTGAATTACTCCTAGAAAAAAGCATTGCAATGAATCAAATCTATTTCAGAACAAGGGTGATCCATGCCGGTTGTAAATTGCAAACGAGGTACATGGCTTAAGAGACTATCGTTTGTCATTTAGCAGATGGCAGACAATCACACCTTACTCAAATGAAATAAAAAAAATAAACAATTTATTAAATTTCTTTTTTTTAAGAAAAAAGGAAAAATATGGCCTTCAGCCACAAAATTGCACATAAAGAAAAATCATAAAAAAAAGGAAAATTAGGTACCTAACATAAGAATAATAAAGTAAAGTAGCATAAAACCTGGCCAGGACTAACTTAGAATAAGATTCCTTACTAAAATAATAAAAATAAAAAAGAAAAAGTTAAATTGGTTAGAACAAATCTGTAGAAATACAAAGAACCATGTAGAAAAAAAGCACTAACTTAGAATAAGATTCCTTACTAAAATAATAAAAATAAAAAAGAAAAGTTAAAATGGTTAGAATAAATCTGTATAAATACAAAAAACCATGTAAAAAAAAAAAAAAAAAAAGCACTAACTTAGAATAAAGAATCTCTCTAACTAAAATTATTCACGCTAACCTACAAGGTAGAATTAAGTAGATACTAATCTTACTAACAGTAGAATTAGAACAAACGACATTTATCATTCCAGTCTCACGTGGTTCACTGCTGTGACCAGCCTACAAATTTTCGAATACCACTCGACGTTGGTTACATTCAAATATGGCAAGGGTTGGATGGTTGATGGGAGATTCAACCTCGTTCATATCATCAACCTGGGGGAGTACGAGCGCTTGTTACACCAGACGATATCAATGTTAAGCAAAATCACTGTGGACGAGAAGGAAAGAACGGTAATTGATTTTCATGTTAATGCAATTTCTTCCCAACTAGATACGCTTATGGGTAAATACAAGAAGGGAAGGTTATAGACCTGCAATATGGTACGTTATTGGTCAATGAAAAAGAGACCTATAGCATCATCGAACCATGTATGTGGATCAACAACAATACAGTATGCGAAGGGAAGAATTTGAAAAAACTCCCCGAAGATGATTGTGTTCAAACCTTAATCAAGGGAGGCGAAGCGAAATGCACTTACCGATCCTGTGAAAAGGAGGTTGTCGAACTTGTCATGGAAGATACCATCTTCGTCACTAACTTTAAAGGCAACCTGCAGAGCGGTAATGCCACTAAATTCCTGTCAGAAACGTACGCAGTTCGTCTTAATAACGAGGAGGTTCGAATAAACAACATAACTTACACGAGCAGAAGCGAAACGTCTATACAGATCCAACCCCAAATCGCTGCAACCATCCTAGAAGGAAAAAGGCATCTTGACATGGGTTATCTTCATAACATCAGCCTGCAAAACATAAAAGAATTAGAAAGTCTGGGCCAGAAATACCGTTACTCCGTAGCAACAGATGGCACAATTTTCCTCCTTATAGTTATTTTAGTATATCTATGTTGGAAAGCTCTTTACTCTCATGTGCGCCTACCCCCAATACAAAACATGGCCAACGCCGAATCAAAAACGCAATCTTTTTCACACGAGCACAATAAACTCTCAAGATATAATGCTGACGTTGCACACGCGCCGTCTGAATGAAAAAAAACATAGGATCACATTTCGTCTGGATAAGTGCAACGTGGGAATGGAATGCGAATGGCTTAATAATCAAATTAGTTATAAAGAATTGTTTTTTTAATTATTAAGTTAGTCTTATTTGGGTAGCGAACCAAAACTCTTAATAAAAACTTATAACGTAGTTTTTGAGTGTTTTCATTTAATCAAGTGGACAGTGGCGGTCCACTATAAAATAATTTTTTTTTATATTAAGTGAAAGAAAGAACTTAACTTTGACCATGTAAAAATTGTATACAAATAAAAATCAATGCCAAAAAGTTCAACCAAGAATAAAAAACAAAAAAAGCAATGTAATTTTAATAACGAAATAAAATAAAATATTAATAGAGTTTAATAAAAATATAAAATTTTAATAAAAAAGTTTGATAAAAAGGTTTAATCAGGTTTAAGTCGAATGAAATTTTAAAGATTGATAGATTCGTACTGATACGTACACATTAGCTACATATATGACCGTTGGGTATATGTATATAAAACACAAATATTGTTTCTATCTAAGTCCCTTATAGGCTTTTAAACTATCCAACGGATGTGCCCCAAATTGGCTTCATTAGAAAGGCAATAACACAAATATTGTTTTAGACCACTAAAACAATGGATTAGGCAAATTCGGTTTATTATTGAGGTCGATTTTTGACTTTACCAATACAACAAATTTTATTGAATTTTGTAAATTGAATTTTTGAATATTTTTTTAATTTTTAATACATATGTATCTTCTATGTATATGAAATACAAAATTTTTTAATATGTGTGACCTTTACAGACTCTGAAACTGTCCAATCGATGTGCTCCAAACCGGTTCCATTAGAAAGGCATTTATGTGAAGATGGTTTAAGGATATAAAATTTTTTAAAAACTAAGACCACAAGGGCATGTAGGGGGAAATTTCTGCCTCTCCGAAACTACCTAACAGATTTAAATGAAATTTAAAACATAGATAGATAACTACTTCTATGGACACATTAGCTATAATTTTTTTTAAAATATAGGACTCCGAGGGGAGGTAGGGGGCTGTTCGAGCCACGTGCGAGGAAGGAAAATGGAACATTTTACATGGAACGTGTGCCCATCTCTGGCTGCAATGGTGTGGCAACGTTCGAGTGGAGAGATTTTGACAGTTTATTTTTATATGTGTTTATTTTTATTCACTACCATTTTGTATTTTTGAGACACAAGCACCTAATTGTAAATTAAATAAGAAATAAATGAAACTATAGTGAGCCAAATAACGAAAGAGAGTGGTACAGAAACGTCCATTGTGTATACTACAAGCCTACCACTTGTTAAATAAAACGCAGGCAAAAACGTAGAGCCACAAAGAAAACCAAAGTGTGTTTCATTTGGTGAAGTGAACGACAGGGTTTTGCAGGTTCCAACCAAACTGCCAGTGCGAAAAGCCGCGCCTGAACTGCCAAGGGACGGGTCTCGCCCAGAACCGGGACTCCTACTCAGCTCCATCCACGCCACTGGCGCATTCGGAGGAAATGTCTCGCCATATCCCAGCGAGCGACGTCGTAACAGGTTGCCTCGCAACACCACAGTGCGCCGCCAGAAGCCTCTATCGTCATCAGCGGCCCCGGCTGCACCCCAAGGAACCCGGTAGAGGTAAACATTGGTCCTTCGCCCGTGAAAATTGGAAAAGAGGTACGTACAGTGAGATTCAAATTGTATATAGTGTGGTTCAGAAAAATATACTCGTGGTTCGGTGAAAGTGAGGTTAGGTGAGCGCCATTTAATTGAAAATTGATGCTAAGTGCCATCTTTTATGCGGCCCGTTACTCGCCCATTTGTTGTTTTTTTCACAAGAAATTTTTGAGCATTTGTTGGGCTTGCGGAAATACAGTAGTAAAGTGTTTGGTATTTTTTTTGCAGTGTCTCATATTGATCAAAATTTTATATTTAAAAGTGGTTCTGTTCAGTATTATTTCTCCTTAAATAAAAATTTAAATGACGAGTCTTGACAAATTTATTCGAGCAGGGGATTAAGTGACCTGGTTTAAGGTTATGCTTAAAAAGGAAGACTTTTCTCTTTATATGGCTGATGCCTTTGAATTTGAGAAAAGTGAATTATATAAAAGTTGGGAAAAATATAAGAAACTGTACGATGAGTGTTACGCGGAAAATATAGACACTAAAAAAGAGGCGGCGGCTATTCAGGCAAAATATTCACAGGTTAGGACGACGTATGTGAGATGTATTAATATACTGGCAATGGCAAGACAGGTTGCAGAAGAGGAAATTAAAAATAATGAAGAGACAATGGTTCCCAACCTTCATGGTTCATTCCTGTACCGCCATGTGATACCGGCGTATTTTATAGAGATTACGTATCGTGGCCCACATTTAGGGACATGTTTACGGCAATTTACACAAGCAATACGCGGCTAAGCCCTGTGGAAAAATTAATTTGTTTGTTCAGAAAAACAGACGGAGAGGCTAAGGACATCAATAGGAATATTGCTTTAACAGCCGAAAATTTTGAAATTGCATGGGGCAATCTAAGATCTCAATATGAAAACAAACGCGTGTTGATTGATAGTCAGCTTAAAGTATTGTTTAATTTGGCTCCATGCCAACAAGAGGTAGCCTCTGAGATCAAAAGACTACAAAGGGCAATTAAGAATTGCCTATCGGTTTTAAAGTTATACAATGTTGACATTTATTCATGTTACTCAATTTTTGTATTCCAATGCTCATCGCGACTTTTAGAATGCACGCTAAATCTTTGGGAGCAATCAGTAAAAAACAAGACAGAGGTTCCCAGTTGGGACGAATTGAACAATTTTTTAACGGACAGATTTCACGCCCTTGAGAGTGTTTCTGATATTATATTGGCAAATAGTGTATCGGCCAGTGGCTTCCAAGCAGCTTCTGCCAGCAGTAATCAAACATCTACAAAAGTTAAGCAATTTAAGGCCCATCATACAAAAGTTGACTCAATTTCATGCAAACTATGCATGGAGAATCATAAAATTAGCTCTTGCAATAAGTTTCTTAATATGGACTAACGAAATCGTGTTTCAACTTTGAAAAAATTTCGATTTTGTTTTAATTGCCTAGCAATCGGCCATATGTATGAGAATTGTAATAGTCCTAATAATTGTTCAAAGTGCAAGAAAACGCATCATACATTGATGCATAAAGAATTCGTAAGAATAAATAGTAGCAATCCGTCCCAGTCGAATAAAAGTTCACAAGGTGAAAGTCAAAATACTAATGGTCAGCCACAGTCATCTGAAGTTGCCGATCCTTCGCGAAGGGTTCAGTCGCGAAAAAAGTCATGTTAGCCACAGCTTGGGTTAATGTTAAAGGTTTGGTTCTAGTTATAAAGTACGAGCATTAATAGATCCCTGTTCTGATGAAAGTTTTGTTTTGGAAAGAATACAAAAGTTGTTGAAGTTGCCTACTAATCCAGTTTCCGCGGAAGTCACAGGGTTAGGGGGAGAGATAATCAGTAGATCTTCTAAAATGGCAGTCTTTACAATTGTATCTCTTTTTGATCAAAACGTGTCTTTGAACGTACAGGCGTTAGCTGTTTCTTTCTTTGTGCCCATGAAAGATATTGAACCACCCAAATTAAGGTATGCCGATCCAACATTTTATGAGAGCAGTGAAGTAGATTTATTATTAGGAGGTGATCTTTATCCTTCTATTCTTCGTAGTGGAGTGAAACATGGTATTTTTGAAGCATTGGTGGCCCAAAAAACCATTTTCGGGTGGATTGTTAAGGGTCCAACGCCTATGGAAGTTTCCACACGAATAGTTAGAATGTCTCATATGACAAACGTTTCCATTAACGACCAGTTGTCAACTAAAAGAAGTGTCCCAAAGCCAAATTTTATCAGAGGAGGATAAAAAATGTAAGGAGATCTATAGCCCCACTACTGTACGAAATTCTGAAGGAAGATACGTTGTAAGTCTTCCCTTTTAAAGCGACATAGAAGCACTAAGAAATGAGAAATCATTATTACGCAATTCTGAGCCCAAGGCTCAGTATGATGAGGTCCTTAAAGAATACATAACTTTAGGGCACATGGAAAGGTGGAAAACACTGCAGGGAGTCCAGGCTATTATTTACCTCATCATGTCGTTTTTAAGTCAGAAAGTATAACAACAAAGTTAAGGGTGGTTTTTAACGCATCAAGTGCTTCTCCAAATGGAAAAAGTCTCAATGATTTGTTGTATACTGGCCCAGTTTTACAAACTGATTTAGTGAGTTTAATCCTTAAATGGAGATTGTTTCAGTTTGTTTTTAATGCGGATATATCAAAAATGTACCTGCAGATTTTGGTGAAACAGGAGCATAGGCACTGGCAGAAAATTGTTTTTCGTGTTTCGGAAGATACTGAGATTGAAGATTATCAACTGAAAACGGTTACGTTTGGCTCCGTTTTTGGCTCTAAGAACCCTTATTCAGTTAGCTAATGACGAAGAGCAGCGTTTTCCCCTTGGGTCTCGAATTCTTCGTGAGTCCATATAATTGGCATATTAGAGACAGCAGGGTTTGAATTGAGAAAGTGGACTTCAAACTCAGAAGAAATTTTAAAAAACTTGCCACAAGGCCATCTGATTAATGATTCATTCTTGGCACTCGATGACAAAAGCACCACAAAAACTTTAGTCATTCGGTGGAATGCGGCAGACGATACATTCTACTTGACCACTGAAAATATCAAAATAAAGCAGTGTTACACAAAAAGGGAAGTACTGTCGATTATTGCTAGGATTTTTGACCCAGCGTGTTGGCTTGCTCCAGTGGTAGTTACAGCGAAGATTTTGATCCAGAAAATGTGGCTCGATAAGGTAGAATGGGATGAGGCAATTAAGCCGTTGGCCTTGAAAAAATGGCAGGATTTTGTGTCGAAATACAATGAAATAGAGACCATTAAGCTTTCGTGTGGATTCAATATTCACCAAGCTGCAATGTTGAGTTCCATGGGTTTTGCGATTTATCTGAATTGGCGTACGCAGCCATATTGTACGTAAGAGTAAGCAGGGGAAACGAGGTTTTTACGAGTTTGCTCATTAGTTAGACAAAGGTAGCTCCGGTGAAAAAACCGTCTTTACCACGGTTAGAATTGTGTGGTGCGGTCCTGCTAGCAAGCCTAGTAAAAAATGTAGTTCCCACGTTTAACCTTAGTACGCATTCACTTTATTTGTGGTCCGATTCAACGATAGTGCTAGTGGTTAAGAAAACCACCATGTAGTTGGAAGACCTTTGTCGCCAATAGAGTGGCGTCCATCTTAGAAAAGTAGGAAACAAAAATTGGTTTCACGTGGCTTCTAATCAAAATCCTGCCGATCTAGCAACCCGGGGGCTGATACCTTCGGAATTAAAAGAAAGCAAACTTTGGTGGCATGGTCCTGAATGGCTCATATGGGACAAATCATTGTGGCCCGTAGGCAACAAAGAGTTGGACACGACCCAGGAATCAAAAAAGGTCCAGGTTCTTGTTGCTAGATCGACCGAAAACGAAGATGTTCTAGAACGTTTCTCATGCTTACCCAGGGCATATCCTGTGATAGCTTACATGTTCCGATTCTGCCATCTGGCTAAGAAAAGAAGAAGTCAAAGTTTTGGCTCAAGAAGAATCTCTGCTCAAGAATTAGTTTTCGTTAGAAACCGCTTATTTTTCCTTTCCCAACAACGTCATTTCATAAATGAGTACCGAGCCTTGAAATCGCTCACGACATTTCTGGACAAAGACGACATTATGCGAGCCTTGGGTCCACGGCTTGCTTGTCCTATAGCGAGCGGCATCCCATTATTATTGCGTATGGCAGTAGATTGGCTCGTCTTTATGTCGAATTTGTTCATAAGTTAGCGGGCCATGGTGGCCCGCGTTTGGTATTGAATGTGATACGTCAGGAGTGTTGGATATTGAAGGCGAAAAATCTATTAAGAACAGTAATCCATAACTGCAGGGTTTGCGCTTTACATCGAAAGAAGATTCAGGAACAGATAATGGCCCCTTTACCGGACGAACGGACTTCCCTTGCCCGCTCTTTTTCCAATACAGGTGTTGACTTCGCCGTGCCGTTTGAAATTAAGAGTTTTACGGGACGGTGTTGCAGAATAACCAAGGGTTATGTGTGCGTTTTTATTTGTTTCTCGACTAAAGCAATTCACCTCGAAGTAGTAAGCGATTTAAGCACTTCAGCCTTTTTAGCTGCCCTAGCGCTATTCATCGCTCGTCGAGGTTGTCCAAGCAAAATATTTTCCAATTATGGTCTCAACTTCGTAGGTGCGGCTAAACAAATAGATTTAAATTTCGAGGCTAGGATGAAGCAATTTAAAGATGAAGCTATAACGAAATATGATCATCAGGAACTGTCGTTGCACTTTATACCAGCCTCGGCTCCCCATAGGGGCGGTCTCTGGGAGGCTGGCGTGGAAAGTTGTAAAACACATCTTAAGAAAATGGTTGGTCAGATAGGCACACGTTTGAAGAATTCTCCACTATTCTCGCAACTGTATAAGCCTGTCTCAATTCGCGGCCTTTAGGTCCCTTGCCTGACACAGCGGACGAACCACTGGCCCTCACTCCAGGTCACTTCCTGATTGGCTCGGCGATAATGACCCCTGCCGAACCAGAAGAGCCGCTATCTGTGAAAAACCACATAAATCGCTTGCGTAAGGTCAAAGCGATGCAGCAGGAGTTATGCCATCGTTGGAAGCACGAATACCTGAAGGAGCTAAATAAACGTAACTAATGGAAGACCCCTCAGCTAGACCTTAAAGAAACCGATATTGTGTTGCTGAAAAATGAACTGGTGTGGTTAACGGAGTGGCGCCTAGGTCGGGTGCTAAAAGTCTACCGCGGTGCCGAGGATAGGGTTTGAGTAATCGATCTGAAGACGCAGAGGGGAACTATCATAAGCCCAATTCATAAACTTTTCCTACTGCCCCACCTAACCGAATAACGTATCTCACCTAGCTGACTCCAATCTCACTTACGAACTAAAAATAATTTGCCCGTTTTTTTTTCTCCAATTATTTCAAACTATTCTATTCCGTTTCAGCACCTCATCATGTGTGACGGTTTCTTTAACCCCAACTTCCCGTACCCGTTATGCAACAGCTTTCATGCCATTCGGCAGTGCACTAGATTCATGTGCATGGATGTTGAGCAGAAGTTAAGAGTCGTGGCTCACCACGCCCTGTGGTGCTCCAACTGCCTGGCCCAAGCCCACAGCAGAAGGGAGTGCAAGAGTCTAGACCGATGCCGGTGTTGTAGCCAAGACCACCACACGTGGCTGCACCCTTTGGAGGCCAAAAAAATTGGGTGCCGATGACAGCCGACGCACCCGTAGAGCAAACGATGTTGTAAAAATTAAAATTTTCATGAGCGCCGACGAAGTTTTGAATAAACCCATGTTATAGGAAACTTTTCAACGATTTCAAATATGCCACTCTTAATAATATCACATTTTTAGCTTAGAAGATATAACCGTTCAAAGTTGACCGACTTTCGGTTGTCAAAAAAAACGCACAATTTTTAGTCAATTTGTTGCGATTTCAGGTGTAATATCACGAAAAATAGGTAACGAATCGCCTTATTTTTTGTTTGTATTGATTGATGTATTTATTAAATGTATAATATTAAAAAAAATTAACTGTTTGCTTTGTGTTTCTCCTGGTAAATCACTATTTAAAAACTATCCGTTTTTCACTATTTTTCAACTTTGACGGAAAATAAAAAAAAATCTATATTTTTTTCTATATTTGCCATATTTGCAAAACCTGTTCTTTGATTATTTCTTTACACAATTCAAAAGGTTTTATCTGCCCGTACGAGCCCGTTTGGCTTCTAGAGGTAAAAAAGGTTAAAAAGACATGGTTGCAGAAATTGTATGGCGTCCATCCCTTATATGTTTTGACTGACAGTAGTTTGATCTAATAGTTTGAAAAAAACTACTCATTGAAATTAGCAGGTACGTACCTCACTTAAGCAATACTTTGGCGTACAAATGGTCAAGAACAATATTGACTTATGGTCCCTACAGGTAGGCACAAATCTTATTTGGACATGTGCATAATATCAAAATTGCATTATTCAGCTTAAATCCATATGTATGCAGGGAACAGGTAAATTTTTCGGCATGGTAGCATAAGCCTATATATTGCAAATGGTCATGAACAATATTGACTTATGGTCCCTACAGGTAGGCACAAATCTTATTTGGACACGTGCATAATATCAAAATTGCATTATTCAGCCTAAATCCATATGTATGCAGGGAACAGGTAAATTTTTCGGCATGGTAGCATAAGCCTATATATTGCAAAATAAGCATAATGCCTGGATTAGTCTACGACTGAAAGTTGGCGCAACAATTACTGAAACCATTAAACAATTTAAGTACTGAAAACATGGCGTTGAACAATTTAAAATTATTTGAACTGTTTAGAAAGTCAACCACACCAAAGTTTTTCACGGAAGCTGCTTTAGAAGAACTTGATAGCTTATACGGAAATATTGAGAGAAGCGAAATTATAAAAAATAATTTTTATCTGATATATGCAAATATTAAGGCAAAATGGGTGAAATCTAATCGAACCATTCAGAACTTAAACTCCAAATACGAGGACCGGCTTAATGAAGACACCATCCCGCTTATATTGGCAGTAGATAAACCCACCACATCAACCAGAAGAGCAAAAGGAAGGCCAAAAAAAGTATTGAGGAGTGTTCAATTTTCACAAGAAAGAGGAAACTTGCCGATGCCACCAATGACTTGACCACGAAGCATTTATCGGACGCGCTGTCTATTAAATATACAAAGGATAGTGAAAGAGTTAGGTCGCAGATAACCAAATCTGTTGCTGATGCAAGCCCACTGCGACTAAAAAGGATTAAGGAAAGCATTCCCACGCCCACAAACGCACACATTAAAAAGTATGGTTCCGAAGAAGCCTTGGCCTTGTTTATGGACTTAAAACTTTCCAAAGAGAAATATGAGAAACTGCGGGCATCTTTAACGCGACACGGCGCTGCCGTTTTACCCGGATACAAGCCTATTACGCAAGCCAAAATAAATTCACGACCACTGCATACGGAGTTTACGGAAGTCTCTGCGAAAGCCAATCTGCAGGATCTCATGGGCCATACAGCAAAACGGTTGTTGGAGAGTCTTCCTGATAATGAGGTGAAAATTCTTCCTGAGAAGTTGACATTGATCAGCAAATGGGGCTGCGATGGATCATCCGGACAAAGCGTTTATAAGCAAAGGATATCTTCCGATGGCGCTACAATATCGGACGGAAATATGTTTATAGCATCTGTTGTTCCTTTGCGGCTAAAATCTGATGTTTCCCTACACTGGAAAAATCCACGTCCGTCATCAGTGCATTATTGCCGACCAATAAAGTTTCAGCTTGCAAGGGAATCCACCTGACCATGGTTGACGGAAAAGTCGTAAACGAACTGACAGGAACAACCTCAACATTGTCATGCCCGATTTGCAAAAAGAATCAGAAGAACTTTGGTAATTTAAACAATTCAATTTGATTTCAATTGTTTATCACAAAAGGAGCAAAAAGAAGCATATTGGTTAATAAAATATTTTCATCGTCTTACCGGAGTAGTATCATTTAAGAGTGTTTGCAATTTTTTAAGAGATAATTTAAACAAGTTAGAGTGCTATATTCGGCTGTGCCGAATCTTTGATACCCTCCACCGACAGGAGTGGGCTCTATTTGATAAAATTATATATTATTAACTAAGCTTCACAAAAACGAACGTCAGCATTAAAATTGGTTGCGGTTTAGACCTGAATTAAATTATTGACCGGCAATAAGAAAATTTTATGCGTTTATTGTTAGAACTTTGAACTGGCGTGACAGTGTACAGTGTGATTTCTGGTCCTATAAAAGTGCGACGTACCAAATTTAAGTGTGCTAGCGTTTTTTGTTGCGGTTCTAGGGGTTCTAAGCTGTTTTCCTGGAGTACGGTTTATATGTGGCCTAATGTAAATTATGGACCGATCTTCAAAGAATTTTACAGTGTGATTTCTGGGCTTATAAAACTGTGACGTACCAAATTTTAGTATGATAGCGTTATTTATTACGGTTTTAGGCGCAATAAAATGTTTTCCGGCGGTAGGGTTTATATGGGGCCTAGTGTAAATTATGGACCGATCTTCAAAAAATGTTACAGTGTGATTTCTGCTCCTATAAAACTGTGACGTACCAAATTTTAGTATGCTAGCGTTATTTATTGCGGTTTTAGGCGTACTAAACTGTTTTCCGGGAGTAGGGTTTATATGTGGCCTATTGTAAATTGTGGACCGATGTTCAAAAAATTTTACAGTGTGATTTCTGGTCCTATAAAACTGTGACGTACCAAATTTTAATATTATAGCGTTATTTATTACGGTTTTAGGCGTACTAACCTGTTTCCCGGGAGTAGGGTTTATATGGGGCATAGTGTAAATTATGGACCGATCTTAAAAAAATTTTACAGTGTGATTTCTGGTCCTATAAAACTGTGACGTACCAAATTTTAATATGCTTGCGTTATTTATTGCGGTTTTAGGCGTACTAAACTGTTTTCCGCGAGAAGGGTTTATATGGGGCCTATGGTCAATAATTGACCGATCTTCTTTTGATTCATAGTTCTGATCTTACTAAACCGCTGTTGTTTGATTTCAATCCCAAACTGCTTAGGATAGCTACAAGCAATTTGAGACCAAGTTTGTTCTTTTCTTTTGCGTTTTTCGATGTTTTTAGATGTATTATAAAAAAGTTCCACACGGAATGACAAACTTAGTATACCCTCATTCACCACAGTGGTGGTGGATGGTATAAAAATTCTAAAATATATGTAAATGGAACAGAAAAAATCAAAAGGTTGGAGCAAATGTTGCAGCAAAAATTTTTAACATAGATGTATAAATTGAAAGAAATTTAATAAAAAGTATCCAGAAAACTCATATTGCAGTTATCACAACTATGGAGTTTGCGCTTTAAAAAATGATATTTTACTTGAAAGAGAAAATTTGAAATAAGAACAACAATTTTTTATTTTTTAATTTTTATATCTTACATTTTTTACTTTATTAATATTTTTTTTTCTTTAAATTTAATTATTATTATTGATCTAACAACAGGTATATAAACATTATTTTTAGAATCTAATTAATAAATGAATACATTTTAACTGTTATTGTAGGTGCGTTTGAGTACTTTTACAGTAAAATGCAGTAAATGAGTAAACTTAAAAATTTGCTCTCACAAAAAGCTGTTGTCCAAAAAAGTACGCGAACGCAAAATTTGTAAAAATTCGTAAAATAAATGCAGCAGCTGATGGCAAATAATTGAAGTGTTGAAAAATGTTTACACTTTTGACTACTTAACTCGTTTTCTTATCGGTACTCGATTAAATACTTTTTATAACACGAATATTTTTGGAAAATACAAACAAATTATTTTATGTAATTTTCATATTTGCTTGTTTTTTATTTTATTTGCATTTGTTAATTTGTGTCCGGTTAAATGTATTCAAAAGTACATGAATACTTTTTTTGCAATTGATTACTTAAATAACAAGTGCAGTTCTAAATACCCAAATACTTCATACTTCTACAACTCTAAAAAACTAACATAACAAAAAAAGTTTCAAAAGTTGGTAGGTATTTAACCAAAAAATTCCTCACAAACACGTTTAATTAATTAATATTTATTTACGTTATGTTTTGGTCTAATTTTTTTATTCACAATTTATCCATAAAAAAACCTATTTTAATGTATATTTTATTTTTTTTTTTTTTTTTTTTTTATCAATTCGGTAAATTGTGAACACAATCAAAAGTTGTGCACCGATTGCAATGAAATAAAGCTCATTTCATTCGAAATATGTTGAACTAAATGCTTTTAGACCCAAACTGTGAATTTTGTTGCACATTTTATTTTTTTATGAATTTTTAAAGAACAAAAAAATTTTTTTTTCTTAAATTTTTATTTGTTTTTTTAAAAATTTCAACGATATCTCTGAAATTACTGGCCATATTTAAAACAATGTTTAAAACGAATTTCGGTTTTTTTTCTTAAGGGAATATGATGCACCATTTTCATGTTATTTCAATATATGTGCTGAAAGTGCCTTAATTTTCGACATACCGGTATATCTCTAAAACTGGAGCTGATAGAGAAAAATTAAGGTTAGATTTGGAATCAGCGACCTCAAATTAGTAAAAAAATTACACAAAGTTCCAGGCCGCAAAATGGTGTGAGGACCGACAATTATTCTAATTTCCTGATGTGTAAACACTTTAATATTTAAGATTTTTTTTCTTTGTATAATTCAGAAGGTTTTGAAATATGTATACTTTTGGTTTATATTTCAAATATGCTGAAAAATTTTTGATTTAAAAAAAATGATTTTTAAACCATAGAAGATAACAAATATAATTTTGTGCTAATGAATTTTAAATATTGAAATAAACGAAGAATTTTTAAATATTGAAATAAACGAGAGATTTTATAAATAACCGAATTTCATTGAAGTGCAAATAATATTTAAGAGGCGGAAAATAATATTAATTATTGTGAATGCTATAAACGGTTTAATTTTAATTGGATTTAAACCACAGCAAAATTCTAAGTTTTATTTGGCGAAAACGCAGCAAAATTCCAATTGCTGTTATTATTTGGAAGCAAACATACTGAACAATTATTATATATTTTTTTTTGGAATTCGAGAAAACCAAAATTTAAGTGCTTGATTGAGGAAGGAAAAATCTTTTTCCAGAAAAATTCCCTCTCCGTTAAATTTCCGCTATTTAATTTAAAAACCCGAAGTAATTATTATTATTTAATTTAAAATTTAAATTTATAACTAATTGTTTTTTTTAACTAACTTTTGGTGTTAAATGGAGTAGTGAAATAAAAATCATTTAATTTGTTTAAATAATTTAACATTATAGGAAACATGGTTTTGACAAGAAGTCAAGAAAATTTAGCGAATTTAGATCGTACAGGTAGCGTTAGTTTTGCTGTAAATTTAGATCAAAATAATACAACTGACAGAGCACAAACAAATCGGACAGGCCGTGCTGGAAGGAGATCTAGATCTCAGGACATGAACCCATCAGAAAATACACGAGATGATAGTGATCGTGTAAGGGTAATAATTTCAGAAACCTTAAGTGGCTTTCGCAGTGAAATGACAAATATAATGACAAACGAAATTAGAACGATGTTTCAGAATTTGAATATTCAATCGAATTCTCACATTCCTAGTTCTTCGATTAGAAATAATCCGAACTTGGGTTCACCACTTCATAGTACCAGACCTTTTCCGAATTCACATATTGAAACTAATTGAGATTCCGCACGAGAACCGTTCTTTGCTGAAAAGGTTCTAAATATCATCCGAAATTGGCGTTTGAAATTTAGTGGACATGACAATGACATGACAGTAGACGAATTTATTTATCGTGTTAATATATTGACAACAAATAACTTGACAGGAGATTTCCAGCTATTGTGCAAACATGCCCATAGTTTTTTTGAGGGCAAGGCATTGGCATGGTTTTGGCGATTTCACCGTCATCACGATGATGACATAGACTGGAAGAGTTTATCAGATGCTTTGAAGAGCCAATACAAAGTAGATTACAACGACTTAGACATTGTAGAGGATATACGACGAAGAAAACAGAAACCAAACGAAAACTTTGACGATTATTTGGACGTTATATCGGCAATGACTGATAAATTACGGACATTTATTTCTGACCAAAACTTATGTGAAATTTTGATTCGTAATTTGAAGAGTGAAATAAGACATGAGCTTCTTCATTTAGAAATTACTAGTGTTTCTCAACTACGCCGAGAGGCGTAGGACGACAAAAGCACACGTTTCGGAATTGACGGAACAGGGCGAGAAGGGCTGTACACTAATAGGCAACGATAGTGAAATTTGTGGCATTCAGAATTTGAGGTGTTGGTTCGTATTTTGATTGTTTGGACGATAACCGACGGGTTTTTTTGTTGCGGTTGTGGGGCAAAGGATATTTACAGACCCTCATGTCCCAATTGTAGTAAAAAATCGGGAAACTCTCAAAAGGATGTTCGTCGAAAATAGTGCGGACATCCAAATTAGTACAAGATAATAAAGATATGAAAACGGATGAAGATAAAGTGGAGACAAACGGAAAAGTTCATCCGCTGATGAGACCATATCATGTACGTTTAAGAGAATATGAGAAAATTCGTAGTCAAATTTTTGGTCAGTCAAAAACATTAGGAAGAAAATCTAAAAGAATTCGTGATTTTTATCGGAAACTAAAATTTTATAAAGTTTGTGTTATTTCTTCGATAGTTAATAAGGACATGGATAGTAGGCCCTACATAAATTTGAAAATTGATGATAATGAGTATTTTGCTCTTTTGGATAGTGGAGCAAACAAATGTGTTATTGGTGGTAATTTGGCAATTCGGGTTCAGGATAGGGACAATTTTCGGCGGTGTAAAGGCAGCGTACGAACAGCAGACGGACAAAAACAAATAGTACTAGGAACTGTTTCACTGAAAATAACATATCTAGGACAGACAAAATTAGTGGAATTTCTTGTGGTACCGACAATAAAACAGGATTTGATCTGTGGATTTGACTTTTGGACCATATTTGGACTTAAAATTTTTGTGCCGAACATTGAGGAAATTTACTTTACAGATGGGGATCCGAATAAATTAGAAATTACTTACGAACAACAACTAAAATTAGACAGAGTTGTAGCAGCGTTTCCTAATTCGGAGGTAGAAGGCTTAGGATGCACTTCACTTTTAGAACATTATATAGATACCGGTAATACGAAACCCATAAAACAGCGTTACTATCCTATTTCCCCAGCTGTTGAAAGGCAATTAAGCGGTGAAATAGATAGAATGTTATCTATGGGAGTAATTGAAGAAGCTCCTAGTTCACCTTGGTCTTCTCCTACAGTGGTAGTGATAAAACCGGGAAAATAAGAATGTGTGTGGACAGCCGAAAATTAAGCTCTGTGACAGTGAAAGACGCGTACCCGACACATAATATTGACGGACTGATTGCAAGACTTCCTCCGGTTTATTTTATATCAAAAATTGATTTGAAAGATGCCTTTTGGCAAACTAAACTTGAGGAAAGTTCTAGACCCAATACAGCCTTTACGGTCCCTAATCGGCTCTTGTATCAATTTACAAGAATGCCGTTTGGACTTTGCAATGCACCGCAAACGTTGTGCCGACTCATGGACATGGTCATTCCGTTTAATTTGAAATCACGAGTTTTTGTATATTTAGATGACTTATTGATAGTTTCTCAGACATTTGACGAACACGACACATTTATTGGAAGTAGCGTCTCGACTTCGGAAATCAGGTCTTACTATAAATGTGGAAAAAAGTAGTTTTGCCTTAAGTAGAGTAAAATATCTTGGATATATAGTAGGAAACGGAACGCTGCAGGTTGATGACGAAAAGGTTAAAGCTATACGGGATTTCCCCGAACCAAAATCAATTAAACAGTTAAGAAGGTTCTTGGGTATGACAGGTTGGTACCGACGCTTTATACATAATTATTCGGACTCGACTTTTCCACTAACTGAACTTCTATGTAAGAAAAAGACATTTAATTGGACTAAGGAGGCGCAGAATGCATTTGACAAACTTAAGGACAAATTGACAACTGCACCAGTTCTGGTGCATCCGAATTATGCGAAAGATTTCATTTTACAATGTGATGCTAGTACATATGGTGAAGGTGCGGTATTGGCACAAGAGGATGAAGATGGAGCAGAGCGACCGATTGCCTTTATGTCGCAAAAATTAAACAAGGCTCAAAGGAACTACACAATAACCGAACTTGAATGTCTTGCCGTTGTGTTAGCTATCAGGAAATTTCGACCATATATAGAGGGCCATTAATTTAAGGTTGTTACTGACCATGCAAGCTTGAAATGGCTGATGGGTCAGAGAGATCTTTCGGGACGTTTGGCCAGATGGTCATTAAAACTTCAAGGCAAAATGTTGTCCCAGACACATTATCAAGAGTAGATGAAGGTGAAGATTTTATAGAAGGCATTGAATTGGAAACACTTCCAGCTATAGATCTTAATTCTGAATCATTTGATTCTATTGAATACCGTAAACTTCGTGAAGATTTACAGAACTCTGGAATGCCTGATTTTAAGATTATTGGGAAATATATTTATAAGCGGACAGATTTTTCTCTAGGCAATACGGACGAATCTAATTCATGGAAGTTATTTGTACCAACTGGACTACGGAATGATGTTATTTATTCGGGTCATGATACACCAAAGTCATCCCACAGTGGAATAAGTAAGACACTTGAGAAAATTAGACGTTACTTTTATTTGCCAAAACTTTTTACCGAAGTTAAAGACTATATTTTAAATTGTGACTTATGCAGAACTTCTTAGACGCCTACCACTACTTTGAAACCACCACTTGGCCAAATGGTAAAGACAGAACGACCTTTCCAACGACTGTACATTGATTTAATAGGACCTTTACCTAGAACAAAGACCGGTTATACTAACATTTTGATTATACTTGACCATTTTTCAAAATTCACATTTTTAGAACCTTAAGGAAACCAATTTCTAGGGTTATTATACAATATATTAGAACAAAAATTTTTGATTGTTATGGAGTACCCGAGGTTATTGTTTCAGATAATGGTACACAGTTCAAGAGCAAAGATTTTCAAAAATTTCTAAATAAATATGGTGTCCAGCATATATGTACAGCAGTGTACAGTCCATAAGCCAATGCAAGTGAACGTGTAAACAGATCAATAAATGAGGCTTTAAGATCATATGTGAAAAATGATCAAAGAAACTGGGATGCGTATATAAGCAGTATAAACTGTGCTCTTCGTAATAACATTCATCAGACTGTAGGGAAATCGCCGTATCAAATCGTTTTTGGACAGAGCATGATAACGCACGGTCAGGATTATAAACTTTTGGAAAAGCTAAACCTTTTGACAGAAACAGACCTACAAATTAATACGACAATCGATAGGAAATGCAATGAACAAGGCTTACGAGCAGAATGCTCGTTTATATAACTTACGGACGCGTACAAAAGAATATTCGGTTGGACAGGAAGTTATAAGACGAAATTTTAAACACAGTTCGAAAATAAATTTTTATAACTCGAAACTGGCACCAGTTGGTGTAAAAGCCATAGTCATTTGGAAAATTGGACAGGTAAATTATGAATTACAAGACTTAGATAGTGACTGTATTGGCGTATATCACGCAAAGGATATTTGGACTTGATATATTAGACTATAGTTTAGAGGATGTTATTAAAATGTATTTTGATTGAGATAAATGAATATCATTGTCCTTTACAGAGCCAGTTGTCGATTTAATAAATCTCAAGCTGTTTCTGTTTTGTGAGAACCGACAATTATTCTTATTTCCTGATGTGTAAACACTTTAATATTTAAGATTTTTTTTTTTTATAATTCAGAAGGTTTTGAAATATATTTCAAATATATTTTATATTTCAAATATGCTGAAAAATTTTTGATTTTAAAAAAATGATTTTTGAACCATAGAAGATAACAAATATAATTTTGTGCTAAAGAATTTTAAATATTGAAATAAACGAAGAATTTTTAAATATTGAAATAAACGAGAGATTTTATAAATAACCGGATTTCATTGAAGTGCAAATAATATTTAAGAGGCGGAAAATAATATTAATTATTGTGAATGCTATAAACGGTTTAATTTTAATTGGATTAAAACCACAGCAAAATTCTAAGTTTTATTTGGCGAAAACGCAGCAAAATTCCAATTGCTGTTATTATTTGGAAGCTGTATAACATACTGAACAATTATTATACATCTTTTTTTGGAATTCGAGAAAACCAAAATTTAAGTGCTTGATTGAGGAAGGAAAAATCTTTTTCGAGAAAAATTCCCTCTCCGTTAAATTTCCGCTATTTAATTTAAAAACCCGCAGTAATTATTATTATTTAATTTAAAATTTAAATTTATAACTAATACAAAACCTTTTTAACTTATAATGTAAAACATGTATATTATTACAATGTAACATTATCTACACATATACAGACAAAAACTTTCACACATTAAAACAAAATACTAAAACATACATACACAAATACATATTTTATTTTTTTTTTTTTTTTAAGTTTTAACTATAATTATTATAAAAAAAGAAAATGGAATCAATTTAAAACCGTTGAAGAAAAATCACTCAAGCTCCTTTGACAACAGATCTGTGGTCGCCGGAACGAGTATAGTGGTGAGTCAAAAGATAGTTAATATATATTTGTTTTTGTTGGCTTAAAAAAGTACAAGTGCATTGATTTGAAGTTTTAATTAAATTATTCTTTTACTTTGTTTATAATCTCAATATGTATTAATAAAATGCACTTTATTAAGGGATGAATTGATTGTGATTTCAAATATAATGTACCATATATGTGTTAAAATTTAAAAAAAAAAAAAAAAAAAAAGGAAAAATAACAACAACATTAATAAACAGTCATTTGACTCACATTAGCTTTGTTTTGTTTTGTTTAACAATTTTGTTTTTTTTTTTTAATAATTGTCAATTATTTCATATTAATAACAAAAATGAAAAGCTTATTCTTTGTACATATATAAAATAAATACTTTGTGAATAGAAAATGCATTTGTAAATATATTTGTTTTAACATTTCACGAAACATTTAGCTACCAGAAGTTAGGATGTAAGTGGGCTATTCACGACATTATAATAAATAGCATAGGACTTGGGCGGGTACAGAGAAAGGAAATAAGCAACACCTCAAATTCATTTACATTTCAACTAATTAAAAATTTGTATCTATAGTATTGAAAGCTACCTAATTTTTTATTTAATTGTGACGAGGTGTTCATATTCGAAAGAATTAAAAGAATCTCTCCAATTTCCGAAGAGCTTAGCCGGTATTATAGGTAGCGTATGTTCTGCTGAATATGAATTTTTTAATAAGAATCGTTACAATGGCTGTTCCGCAGTGTTATTAATCATTATTCATTAAACATTAATTAAACATTATTCGTAATAAATTTCCATATAAGTTCTAACATTCTATCTCTAAATTGACCCCAAGCTCTAGTATTTACTTTATATTCCATAATATTTCCTTTATCATCTGTATGATTAAGTACTACTTTCTGCAACTTTTGTGTATACAACTGATGAGCTTTAGTTCTAAATACAACCATTTCATCAGATACTATTCTCTGCTCAAATAAACACTCCTTATAGTCATTTAAAGTTAGTTTTTTAATTACACATTTTTTGACGCCTTTAGACTTTTTAATGTCTTCTGTGACGGTTGACAAGGAATACATCTTTGATCTTAAACCTACAAGTTCAATAATTATTTCCCTCTAATTTTCATCTTTCATCAATCCCAATACTTTTTTGTTTAGGAGGGGTCAATTAAAAACATTGTTTTTGGTATATTCAGACATATCGAAATTTAAACTGACATCGTTACGAACGTCATCATAAGTCATTTGCTTTAATTTAATAAATAAATGAATCGGTATCCATATAATTTAAGGAAAAATTTTCTCCAAACTTCGGAATCATATATGTACATACAAATCATCATTAAACTTTGTCAAACTAAGAAAATTTGGTTTAGAGATTAATGATCGTAAACCTAAATGTTTTTTATTACTATTTACCCACCCTGTAGCAATACGTATATCTTTTCTTTTATCAACACTTTCCATCGTTTTTCCATAAACTGCATTATAAAGCAGTTTAAAAAAATATTTTTCAAAATTATTTTTTGCATTAGTTCTGTGCAGCGTATTTAAATGAATATATTTTTTTAAACATGGAGACCAAGGAAGGTGGTTTCATGGAGGACACATTCATTGATCAGTTCATTGGCCTTCAAATGGCTCACTGTAAGTCACTCATTCGGCGCGAGTATTATAGGATTGCGCAAGAGGGATGGACCTGTGAGTCCACCTGCTGGGCATTGGCGTGAGCTGTCTCTCGATGGCTGCCCATGGAACCTAACCTAACCATGGAGACTGTTTGAATTTTAAAATTCATTGAATGTGCTTTTAAATATTTGTTGTCTTACTACTTATACCATCATTTATTTTTTCCAAAACTGATTCAAAATCGGCATAATTCACGAACGGAACATCAACTTGCTTCTGGTAGTTTACAAAAGATATGAATGCATCTTCGGGATTTGGCATCTTTGATATCTTTTTTCCACACACATTTTTATGATTTTGGAAATTGATTTATCATGTGTATGGTATAGACACGTATTACAAACATAAGTTTTGCTCTTATGTGAGGTTATACTAGATCGAATAAGTATAAAATAAATAAAAATAGTTTTAATTATATTTAAAAACAAATAAGTATATACATATACATAAATGTATATTTATAAATGCAAAGAAAAACTTACTTGGAAATATCATTTATGAGAACATAGTGAAACTTTTCGCCGGAATGCAAAAGCATTGAATTTATATCGATCGTTATATAATATGGTCCAATGATTGACTCACCATTATATCCAAATACATTTACGCTAACATCATTTTGTTTTTCATACCTTTTTATCGATTTTAAAGGCATAAAAAACTCTAATCCCCCAAAATTAAATACTTATATTATACGAATTGACCTTTCTTCTTTGTTTGTTGCTTAAGTCGCTACAGAGTGCTGCAATTAAACACCATTTAAAGCAGAAAACATCTTTATTTTCCACATTTATGCATGCTCCTTTAATACGAGTATTTCATATATTCACATAACAACTCCATGTTAAATTTAAATGTTGTATGTTTGATGCCACATCTTTTTAATTCTTCAATTACAACTGCCTTCGCATCTCTAACAAACTCCTCCGGAAACAGAATTTCTTCCTTTTCATTCACTAATCTATAGGTTTCAATTCTTCCTTTAAAATTACTTTGTCTCACAGTTAATGTTAATGTTTTATTAATATTAATTGTTTGACAATTTTCTATATGGCGATTTGTTCTCATATGCGCATTAAATGATGTTGTGTGTATTAATTCATTGCATTCAGTACAATGTTTATCATTAGTATTTGAAAAAGAGGAATTGTAGTATTGTGAGCTTCTTTATGTTCAACGAGTTTTCTTGAACTCATGAAACGTTTCTTGCAGATGGGACAGTGGAGGTTAATGTGCACCTTAAGCATTTTGTTTGATGTAGACATTTTGCATATCGGACATACTTCAAAGTGATTACCATCAAAACTATTTCAAGTATTTTAATGCATTTCCATATGCTTTTTCAGCGTTTGTTGGGTCATAAATAATTTTTTGCATACACCGCAATGAAGATTTAGATGAACCTTAAGCATTTTTCTGGAAAAAGACGTATTTTATATGGGCCATACTTCAAAGTCGTTAGCATCAAAATAATTAAAAGTATTTCTATGCAATTCCATATGCACATTAAGCCTTTTTGGACAGCTGAGCTTTGAAGAATAAATTGAGCAATATACAGGAGTCATTTTATTTCTCTAACATCAAGCTTATCTAATGGAACTTATTTTTTCTTTTCGTTTGAACTTTCAAAAAAGGTTTATAATTGATTTTCAAAATTCTTTTTATTTTATTAGCTTGATAGAACTTTTTTTTCTTTTGTGTTATGTTTTAAAATCTATATACACAAAAATACAATGTGTCAATGTCGGAAAATATGTCTTCACTTTGAGGAATGTTGCGATATACTGACTAATGATAAAAAGAAACTTTTCTAGCTTAACTAGGAAATCTGCTTAAAGTCTTAAAATCTATATACACAAGAATATAATGCGTCCCAAAATTTTACTTATAACCCAAATCAATTATTTGCTAGTTTGCTACAATAATCAGATTAATGTTAAAATAAACAATATACAAATTCTTATTAAATATTATTGGGACACATTGTTTTGCGAACGAAAACAAACTGCAATTAATGTTTTAATTTATAAACAAATTATATATTCTAAACATTTTAACATGCTCACTCAGATTATTCTTAAAAAAAAAACAAGCACACATATCGTCAGCATTTTATTACAAAATACAAATTCTAATTTTAATCTTATTAAAATAAAAATAACATAATGCAAACATAAAGGGAAATACAATATTTCTTAACACAAAAATGGGCCCCCGCCTGGGTAACAATCTTGCCGAGATGCGAGGGCTTAAGTGCACTCTACGGTTCTGATCTACTGAGGTGATGTATCTGGATATACGTCTTCGCAGGAGGTTATGAATACTGAAGGAGTGTGCGACTAAAGGTTACTCATCTTGTCAGGATAATGAGGCGGTGGTGGTAGTGTACACTGTCCGGTCCATTATCAGTACATATAGCACGTCATGCCAGCTCGCGGGTTCGCCGCTTGTAAGGTGGGGGCTTTACCAGAGGTTGGTACGAGACATATGCACTTTGAAGGCCAACGTGAAGGTAGCAGTGCCGAGGGCCTGGGTGGCTAGTTAGTGCAAAAAGAAACTAGTCGTTAACAGCTCCCCTCAGCGTCATGGCAAAGCGCTGTTGTATGTCAGTAGCCTAGTCCGCGCACGCCGTCATTCTGTGGATGCGGCCTACTCGTGGGAACAAAATTGAAAAATATAAAAATTATAATTTACAAGGACGGAAGGAGGACGCGACGGACTATGTGATCGACCAGGATAGAGACGAGGGTCGATCGGACGTCATGGTCGGGGAGTCGGGCAGTGAGTGTGAGGGGGGGGGGGCTGACCCTATCGGCTGTTCATAACAGCATTATTGGGCACGAAAGACAAGTGCTGACCGACCTACAGGCGGACAGTCTTCTGGAACTGTCGAGTGACTCCTGTGGTGAAACCTGGGCTACTCAGAGGTTAAAGCGGCTGACTCTGCTCTCTGACGAGGAGCATGATACTGAAAGTATAATTGCTCACAGTCAGACTACAGAGCCTGTCCCTTCCACCGATGAGGCCAGGGAACATCAAAGGGGACACTCGGGAGAAGAGTGTCCACTACTTGTTCGGCAGGGCGCCGTGGAGGAGATGCCAAGTGCCCCTCCACGTCGTATTAACAACACCAGCCGAACGAAGGAGGAGAAGGCGCGGAGTGAGACAAGGAATTCTCTGGTGTATCTGGACAAGATGGCGAAGAGAGATCCTTCAACGTTCTCCGCGAGGGAAAGGTACCTTCTGAGACGACACCGACAAAGCGTCGCAAAATTCGAAGGAATTTACGGCCCTGTCAGTACCGTTCTGGGTTGGTCCTCTCCCTGGAAGAAGCAGGTGGATGCAGCTTCCAACCCTGACACTGCTCAGAAGAGTAAAGGGCTGGTGGCTTCATCAGCCTGCCGCAAGGTAGGCAACGTAGAGGGTGCTGCCTCAATGACCAAGGCGCTCATGTCTTCGGAACGAGCTGCGGAGGGCAAAGGCGCGACACCCAAGGTAGTAGGGAAATCTATGAAGATGTCTGGAGCATCCTAAGGGTCCCAACAACAAGGAGACCATTAAGAGAGTCAGATCTGGAGATGATCAGCCTTCTTCAACGAACAAGAAAACGAAGAAGTCGACCAGCCTGAAAAACCATCTTCAGGTAGCCGACGTCGATCGGAATGATCCAGATGGGAGGATCAGCACCGATCTATGGCAGTTGGTTGAAGGTAGGCTCATTGACGAATTGACCGTATTTAGAGGCAAAGAGGAGGATGTATCCTTCAATGGGGGCAGACTGGGTTAAGGGAGTGAATACTATCAACTGTGGTAACAAGAATTCCTTGGAATTCTTAAGAACCACGATTGGCAAGTGTAGTGACTTTAGCCCAGAGGCAAAGCTTGAAGTTATTCAAGCCTCCGAGCTGCCACTCAGGTCCATAGTGACAGTACGGATTCCACCACCCGTACGCGCAGTGGAAGCCATACTGGCAGTAATGGACAAATAGAACGGTATGCTCCTTACCAACCAATGAAGGCTTGTGACCTCACTGGCTTGTAAGGAGAACACCGGGAAGGACTTCCGGTTCGCCGTGGATCGGGAGTCCATGAAATTCTTAGAGGAGGTTGGGGGGTTGTTAAGTTCGGTTTAGGTAGTGTCAGGTTCTGGTTTCCGAAACATGACAGGACCAAAGAAGCTGTTAGTGGTGCAAATAAACCTGCACCATTGTGAAGCAGCTTCAGCCGAACAAGCAACTTTCCTCAACAACACTCGGACGGAAGTAGCCCTAATCCAAGAGCCTTGAATAAACAAAAATAAGGTTTGCGGGCTAAAGGTTATGGGATACACTCTGTTTGTCCCGTCCACAGAGGACAAGGTAAGAACGTGTATACTAGCTAGGAATGAATTTAATTTTCTCATATCTCATTCTTTCAGGTGCGGTGACTTGACCGTCGTTAATAGAGAAGCCAAAGGTAAGCGTACTCATACACTGGCTTCGGTGTATATGCCGTACGAGGCAGTAGATCCACCTGGCGCAAAGGTGGAAGAGCTGGTGGCGTATGCAAGAAGGAGTGGTGCCATCCTGGTTTTGGGATGTGATGCAAATGCACATAAGCCAATGGGGGAGCGCTGATATTAACAAAAGGGGTGAGTTAATGTTTGATTTTATAACTACTAACAATCTTATTATCTGTAATATGGGTAACACTCCGACGTTCAGAAATAAGGATAGGCAGGCAGTTATAGATCTGACATTACACAGTACAACACATGATTTGCCAACTCAATTCTGTGAACTGTATGTGAAATTAGACCCAAAAAGAAGAATTTCTGCATCATTCGTTTTGTCTTCTTACCTGCGATTTGATGTTAGTATCGATTTGAAGTTAGTACTATCGTATAGGGGAATTTATCACGTTTTAGGCCCTGTTGTTTGACATAGCTCGACAACCCCTAAAAAACTTTATTTATAAAAACTTAATGAAAATAAAATAATATGCAATTAATACGCAATTATAATATGCATAAAAACAAAATTTAGAACATTTTTTCAATTATTGGCAATATCCATCCTTGTAGAAGTTGACGCTTGTGGTGCTGATGATCTTGTTTTCTTCGTAGGTTGTTCATATTCATTGTCTGAGTCTGTATCGTCATCCGAGATACACATACTATTCAAGGGCGTGTTTCTTTCACTGTGTCCACCAATTTCAATGTCTTCATCTTCGGTGCTTTCTTCAAACTGCATAATTGTGGAACTCCACCAACAAACCTCCGCAAGCAATGCATCCAATTTTTTGCTTTTGAACCGCTTTTCAAATGGCATGGTCACCTGGTGGAACCTCTCTCCTTGTTCGTCTGATTCCTGAGGTGATTGTGCCAAAAAAGTATCGAGGTGGTGTGCAAGAAATGCAATTTCAGCGTCATGGATGCACCGATTTTTTCGAAATAAAACAGCAACCTGTCCACTCGTTGCTGTATCTCTTCTCGCTGGACACGGTTCTTTCCTAGAACGCCTTCTATTACTTCTTTCAATGCGTTCCATGCATGTTGGTGGTCGTGATGCTCTGAAAGCAAATGTGTGAAAGAATCACTTTTGATCAATTTCCGAATATCAGGTCCATTGAGAATACCTGTTTTAAATACATAAGAAAAACGAAAAAATGATTGGTAATGCGAATGTATAGAAATTAACAAATTTAGATATGACAATATTGAAATACAGAGTACGATACGTACCGTTTTTAATTTTCTCATCACTGAGTTTCGGAAAGATGGATTTCAAACAGTCAAAGGCGCCGTTAACTTTTTTGACCACCACTTCAACGAATTTCCCAGCTATTCCCAGTTTCATGTGGAGCGGTGGCAACAAAATATCATCCAGGTCCTTTATCATAGGTTCATTGCGTAATTTTAATTGTTTGTTGAGCTCGGGAGTTCTTCCTTTCCAATCTTTACATTGATATTGATTTCCTTTGTATCGTGAATCCCAATTACAAAGGAAGCAGAAGTATTTTGGATATCCGCCCTTTTCTATAATCCCTTGTAGTATGTTGACCACCTTCAGATCGCAACAAATGTTCCATTTGTGTTCATCGTATTTGATTTTCTCCAAAATTTCGCCCAATGCTTCATACGTTTCCTTCATAGTTGTGCTGAATCCCAATGGAATGCATGGTTTTTTATTTTTTTTGTGCAGCAGCACAGCCTTCAAACTAGTAACTGAACCATCGATGAATAAACGCCAGTCGCCAGCGATATAATCCATTCCCAATTTTTTCACTAAGCCTGGGATATGATGGCAGTACGTGAACGTATTTGCTTCGTCAACGGAATAAAATTTCTGAAAATCAGCTTGGCGTTGTCGGTATGATGTTGCGCTGACATTTTGCTGTGTGAGTTTTCTTCTCTTCAAAAATGATGTCAGCCATTCGGAGTCGTGTTGTGATAGTCCCAGCTTGGCCACAATGTAATCCATTTCGATTTGTGGTAGCGGTTGTGGTGCACTATTTTCAATATCGGGTATCCAATCAGCATCATCCAAATCGGTCGGATTGGTGAAAACGGTTTCGGCTAGCAGGGACACAGTATCCGCACTCGGAGGTTTAGGTGCATCGGTATCAGCAGGGCGTTGCACTGGAAGTGTGGCAGTAAATGCAGCAGTGTATACTTTTGTTTTCAATTGTTGTCTGTTTAATCCAGGACGAAAATTTATGCATGCATAGCACCTGGATTCATCATGTCCAGTTGTGTCTTCCACCCAAATTACTGGCTTCATAAAAGATAACTTTCTACTTTTTCCGTGAATCCATTTTAGAAGGGTAGTATAACAACTGTTGCACACTGTGTTCGGCGTAAAATTTGCACCACTTAAATCTGCTTCATCGAAATAATTACAATACGCGGTTTTGAATTGCTCAGTAAACAAATTTTTTCGATCTTTTTTCTGTATTTTTCGGACGATATGACCACAAACGTAACAATATTCATCCAAATATGGGCACTTGTTGTTTTCCATATTGATATATTTTATGTTTTGTTGTTATTCACTTTTAAAAAACTGGAGAAAAATCACTTTTACTGTTCGCGTTCGTCGGCACTGGCTGAATGCCAAAAATCGATCAATGCACACCTATAAATACTACGTATTTTTGAATATTTTACTGCCAGGTACTTATAAATGGGCGCATATTTTAAGGGCGGCTGGCTATATACCTGATTCAGCACTTGTACGTTTCAAACTGTGCAAAACTTTCCAAATAATGACCACCCTTAAATGTGGGTGCAATTTCTGTAAAAAAATCATATAGGTAGCCACCGGAAAAACCCAAATAATAAAAAGGTCCACTTTCCGTTTAATTGTCCACGTACATTTATTACCGCAATCATAAAAATCAAATAACCTTTTATTTATTCCTTTTTTTAAATTTTCAGAATCATGAAAAAGGTGTCAATGTTTTCTCCAAATAATGTTGTGCATATCTCGAGCAAATTTTTGAAATTCATACATTTACTCAATTACGAATAAAAGCGAAACGCGTGCATCGATTTTTATGATCTTTGTCTCATTTTGCTCATAGGTTATGTGACTTTGCGAAAAAAAAACTAGACTTGAAACTTTTTTCCATTTTGCATTTTTTATGTATTTTTAAAAAAAAAAATTTAAATTTTTAGGCAAAAAATAATTTTTTCCCTTCATACATTCATTTTTAACTTCGAAAGTGTTACTTGTATAGGAAAACAATATATGAACAGATTAAGGGAATTCTTAATTTTAATTCTTAATTTTTTAAAATTTATTTCAACTAAATTGGGCTAGTGGTTGTCGAGCTATGTCAAACAACAGGGCCTAAAACGTGATAAATTCCCCTATACGATAGTACTAACTTCAAATCGATACTAACTTCAAATCGCAGGTAAGAAGACAAAACGAATGATGCAGAAATTCTTCTTTTTGGGTCTAATTTCACATACAGTTCACAGAATTGAGTTGGCAATCAATTAACTGAAAAATGTTGTACTAATTAGTGAACCGCGACGAACAACTTGTTGCTGATTGGAGGGGGGCAACGGACTGTACTTTCTCAGACCATAGCCGTATAACCTTTACACTGAATTTTGACCTGTCTAGGGTTAATCCGTTTAGGAACCCGAGGAGGACGAATCGGGTCTTCTTTTAAGAAAGGGTCCGCTCTGATGTAGAAGGTGATGTGAACACACTCATGTGCTAAGAGAGAGCTATGAGCTGTCTTGCCCGGTAACTTTTCCGGGTAGGCGTGAACAGCCCAAATGGTGGACCAGGGAACTACAGGTTGACGGTAAGAAGGCTGTTTAACAGGGCCAAGATCATGGGTGCATCGAGTGATTCGAACACCCATAAGGTGCATTTCAATAAGTATAAGGCGGAACTTAAAAGGGCAAAGCACCTCTCATGGAGGCAGTTCTGTTAATCCTAGATTCCGACAGATTTTGTCCAAGGATCCTAGGACCCTGGGGTATGTCCAAAGTAATGACGGCTCATGGACTGAGTCTAGCTCTGAGACCCTAACCTTACTCATGGAGGCGCACTTTCCTGGGTGCACGGAAGACGGAGGTATGACCGATGGTCATTAGGACGGAATGTCTATGATATCGAGTCATGCATCCGCCTGCGTCGAGGAAATAGTCACAAGGGAGAAACTTGAGTGGTATGTCAATACCTTCGACCCATATAAATCACCGGGTCCGGACGGTATTTTTCCGGCCATGCTCTGCAATATCCGCAAGACGCATTATTTCTGCTGGTAAATATATTTAGGAAATGCCTCAGTGGGAGGTATCTGCCTAGGGGGTGGAGAGAGGTCAGAGTAATTTTTATACCCAAGGCTGGTAGGACAGGCCACTCGAAGCCGGGAGATTACAGGCCTATTAGTCTGTCTTCATTTTTATTGAAGACACTCGAGAGACTGATAGACCTCTATCTTAGGAGTAATATTGATACCCACCTCATTAGCAGCACTCAACATGCCTACCTTAAGGGTAAATCTGTTGAGAGTGCGCTACACGAGGTAGTGGGTTGCATTGAGTACGGACTGAGGCATAAGGAATATACTCTCGCCGCGTTTCTGGACATAGAAGGAGCCTTCAATAACATTAGGATTGTGGCGACTAAGGATTCCTTGGTGGAGCTGGCAGTTCAGGGCTTTCTGGTGGAGTGGATAGTCTGCATGCTTGGCAGCAGGATTATAAAATCGAGCCTCGGGGATCATAGTGTAAGGAGGAAGGTACCCAGGGGGACACCACAGGGGGGGTTCTCTCTACTGTGGTTTCTTTCGGTCAACGGTATTCTCAGATCATTTGATTCCAAGGGTATGAAAGCCATCGCCTATGCAGATGACATACTTCTACTGGTCAGGGGAAAGATTCTGCCCACGATCAGTGAAATTATGCAGGTGATGTTAGGCGAACTCTCGGATTGGGCGAAAGATAGAGGGCTGGGGGTAAACCCGGCGAAAACTGAGCTGGTTCTTTTTACCAGAAGGTACAGGATAGAAGGTTTGAAGGGGCTGTGCTTAGTACTTGACTGTGCTAAGTACTTCCTCGACTGTAAACTGTCTTGGAGAAGAAACACCCAGGAGAGTATTAAAAGAGGACTCAATGCCTACTACGCATGCAGAAACTCGATCGGTAAGAATTTGGGACTGAGACCGGATATGGTAAACTGGACTTACACATCGGTGGTTAGACCTATTCTTACCTATGGATGCACTGTTTGGTGGGATGCGTTGAGAGTGGACAGCTATAGGAAGATGCTCAACAAGGCCCAGAGGAGTGCATCTCTTGGCATCACTGGTGCAAGGAGAAGCACGCCGCAGGCGGCGTTGGACATCCTACTACATCTGTCCCCCATTGAACATTATGTGAAGAGTGTGGCTGCCAGAAACTTACTTAGACTCTACGAGTCTTCGTTGATTATACCTAGACGGGATGACCACACAAGAATTCTATAGGAAGTTGGTCTGCTTGATTAGGAAAGGGTCCCGGGGGGAATCTCGGATCATAGGACTATGACCTTGGACTCCAGTGTAACACCACCGGTAGAGTTCCCGGATAGGGAAGTTTGGCGTGGATCCAACGGACTGTATGAGAGGTGGGCAGTATATACGGACGGGTCCAATAAGGACACTGGCACTGGTGCTGGTGTTTTTATTACTGACACTGACGTGAAAAGGTCATTCAGACTCCCGGATGAGTGCAGTGTCTTCCAGGCAAAGATCCTAGCGATCTGGATTGCATCGGAAGTGATACTGGATCACATCGTGGGGGGATATGTTGTGACAATCTACGTCGATAGTCAGGCTGCGCTAAGAGCATTGACAAATTATACGGTGCGATCGTGCCTGGTTGCACGGTGTAGGAATGCTCTGAGAGAGCTCATGTTGGCATTTACAATAAGGCTGTGCTGGGTACCAGGACACTGCAAGGTGGATGGCAACGAAGAGAACACAAAAGTTTTTACTATTTTTACTGAACTTTACTGGTTTGTACGAAATATCGTTCGAGTACACAAAATGCATTAAATGAGAGCACAAATTAAGAGCGTAAAGTGACAGTTCTTGACTGAGTACTTACAAATTTTTACTGCAGAAATGTTTGCAGTAAAATTTAGTAAATCAAAAAAACATATGTTACAAAAGATAAACAACAAAAGAAACAAACAAAAAGGATACAAATTGTGAAGAAATTGTTTTAAAAAGGAAAGTTTAAATAAAAGTTAAACAATAATAACAGTATAAAATATTAATTAATTAAACTTCTTTGTGGTGCATTTATACTTCTTTTGTTGTTGTTTTATTTTTTAGAGTTATTAAAAGTATTTGTATTTGGGTACTTAGTACTTCACTTATTTTTTAAGTAATCAATAGCAAAAAATGTATTCATGTATTTTTGAACAAATTTAGCCGGACACAAATTAGTAAAATCAAATAAAATAAAAAAAATGTGAAAGAAAAATTAAATAAATTGTTTGGATTTTCTTAAAATGTTCGTGTTTTAAAAAGTATTTAATCAAGTACCGATAAGAAAACGAGTTAAGGAGTCAAAAGTGTAAACATTTTTCAACACTTCAATTATTTGCCATCAGCTGTTGCCTTTATTTTACGAATTTTTACAAATTTTGCGTTCGCGTACTTTTCTGGACAACAGCTTTTTGTGAGAGAAAATTTTTCAGTTTACTCATTTACTGCATTTTACTGTAAAAGTGCTCAAACGCACCTATTAAATATATCATTCCTATCACTGGCTTTGGAAACTAGAAAAATTGTTCGAAAATTGAATATGCCATTACCATCTACATTACCGGAACCGGAAATTGCCAAGATCTCCATTACCTATCTACAACTGAACCGTATTACCATCCACATTACCGGAACCGAAAATTGCCAAGATCCCCATTCCCTATGTGCTTCCACTAGTAGATGCCAATTTCAATAGAAACGTAAGGAATCATAGGGAGAGACGTTTTACAAGAATATTTATGCAAAATAGTCTACGAAACATATACAATTTCTCTATTTACTAACAATGAAACTGTAGGTACCTCACATGGTCTACTGCATACGCACTAACTCTGAATCTTACACATGCCAACCTAATCAGAGTAGGTTGATCTACTAGATCAAATAACGGCATTTATCAACTGATTCACATTTACTCAAATGTACGTCCGCCAAGATAGCAACGAAAGTTGGCAATGCCGGAAATAAAAAGTCAAGGGATTTAGTGGCAACACCGGAATTCGAAATGAAGGTATATTTTCGGATATAATTATTTTATAAATTTAGTGGAAAAGGCCAAACTAGGAAGTGTCAGGGCATAAACTCAACGGAATATGGTAGAATACCACCTTAAGATTAAATTACATCAATCTTAGAAAAATCGCCGGAGCCTTTTCAGAGAAAAGTGGGTTCATCCAAAATGGTCAGTATAAATCGTTGCTGATTTATGCCAGCTAAACTACGAAGTATCAGGGCATAAACTCAACGGAATATGGTGGAATGCCACCTAAAGATTAAATAATATCAATTTTGGAAAAATCATCGGAGCCATTCCAGACAAAAGTGATTCCATCCGAAATTGTCAGTAAATATCGTTGCTGATTTATGCCAGCCAAACTAGGAAGGTCAGGGCATAAACTGAACGGAATTTGGTAAAATACCACCTAAAGATTTAATAACATCAATTTTGGATATTCATATTCATATTCTGTCTGTCGCGCTCGTTGAAGATAGACGTGCTTTCTAAGCTCGGCATACGGTTTTGGTACGTTCATAAATACAATTGTTGCGCATCACTTGCGCATCAGTAAAGTTTAATGTTCGTAAAAGCATCACTTGTAAGAAACTTGGCATCACTCTCATAGGTCAAAAGTTTTTTTATGCAGTGATGCCGCAGCTCTGCAGGAAATTTTTGCAATTATTGCATCAGTTAATTTTTGATGCAATTACTTTTGATATAAAAGAAATCGTTTTATTTTTGTTTTTGATGCTTTTTCTTGTTATTTATAAGAAAACTGTCCCATTTCAATATATTCAATGAAATTTGTCATCACTTGGTTGGCAACCCTAACTGTAAAGTACAAAACTTGTGAGTTCCTTAAAGAGAAAAATTATTTAATACATTTAACTAGTAAAAAAATTTAAGCAATAAAGAAAATATAAAGATTTAAGTTAAAAAAGGTATAAAGAAGTTACGTTTTGTAATATATAATGAATAAAGGACGCCGAAGCTTTAAAAACAATCAAACATTTTGCGGACAGTGACAATTAGTTGTAAAAGAAGATGAAGAAGAATTAATTGAGTGCGACAAGTGCTCAAAAGTTTATCATGTACTTTGTACAACACTTGATAAAGCAAAATATGAACATCTTGTAAAAAAATGAAACAGGAGAATATATATGCCATCTCTGTAATAACAATAGTGGTACAATTAAAGTTCAGTTATCAAAATGGAGCTAAAAAAATTGGATCAGCTGACTGCTATGCATGAAGCAATAACGTTCATGTCAAAACAATATGATGACATTTTAAAAGGTGTTGCTGATAACAAAAGGAAAATAGAAATGATGCAACAAGAAAATAAACAATTAAAGAATGATGTGAAAACTTTAAAGAACACAATAAAATTTTTATGATGAGAGATGAGATGAGAGAGTTAAACATGATTGTTTGGTAACTGGTTTGGAGGTGCCTTCAGGAGCAACAGCAGTCGATGCAATTTTAAAACTAACTAGTGACGCTGGTATAGAACTGCAATCAGATAGTATTGATGATGCCTATGTTATTCGAAATAGAAGTAAAAATGAAGACAGTAAAACTAAAAGACAAGGTTAGTTAGGTTAGGTTCCATTGGCAGCCGTGATCAAGCACAACTCACGTGGGTTCATTAGTTAGTTCCCGTTGTGTTACCATATCACACCGTCTCCCATGAGTCCTATGAAATCTGGCTGCTAGTATTCCCATGCAGCCAACCGGTCGATTCAATAAAGGAGTGGCTCCTGTTTACATCAACATCAGAGAGACAAGTTTTGTCCCCAAGGGCTCTTCGACCAAACATTTCGAGTCTTAAGTCTCCGAATGCCGGGCAATTACAGAGAAGATGTTCCGTTGACTCTTCCTCCTCCTCATCGCCGCGACTTCTACACAAGTCATTATAAGGGAGCCCCAGCCTCTGGGCGTGCCTTCCAAAGGGCCAGTGGCCAGTTATAACCGCAATTAGGTTTCTTAGATGATGTCTGGACAGCTGTAATGCCCGCCGTGTTCTTTTTCCATCTATGATGGGCCAGATTTTCCTGGTTTCCCCAGGCCGCCTTGCTATCGGTAATAATGTGAATATCCCTTCCAGATATTTCACCGTACCGGATGCGTCTCGCGGCTATGTGGATGGCCATTATCTCGGCCTGGATGACACTGCTGTGGTCCGGCAGCCTTATAGGAATGCTCCAGTTTAGCTGCTCGGAGTATATGCCAGAACCGACACCATACAGTGTTTTAGAACCGTCCGTGAAGATTCGAATCGCATTCGCGGGAATTTGCAGGTCATCATAGTGGACCACGTTATTGTAGTGTACCTCATAAGTTGCCACCGCCTACCCTTAAACTACTCTTAAATCTATACATACCAACCTAAATAGAGTAGGGTAATTATGCAAGATCAAATAACGGCATTTACCAATCGACACACATTGATTGGAATGCAAGTTAATTGGGGTATGAGTATGATAAAAACAAACGAACAATTCTACTCAATAAGAATTGTTAATTGAGTGACAAATAGGAATGAGTGTAACCACAAATATTCCTATTGGTCAAAGCAATTGTAATCAGGGTAATTATGCATATGTCCATAATATCGACAAAAACAACTAGAACTTTATCGATAAGTAGAATAAGTAAGACAGGCTAAGTTAAAAATTCATGAATAGTATTTAACTGCATGTAAATTAAAAATAAAGTAGAATTGAATGCAAGTTAATTGGGGTATGAGTATGATAAAAACAAACGAACAATTCTACTCAATAAGAATTGTTAATTGAGTGACAAATAGGAATGAGTGTAACCACAAATATTCCTATTGGTCAAAGCAATTGTAATCAGGGTAATTATGCATATGTCCATAATATCGACAAAGACAACTAGAACTTTATCGATAAGTAGAATAAGTAAGACAGGCTAAGTTAAAAATTCATGAATAGTATTTAAGTGCATGTAAATTAAAAATAAAGTAGACTTGAAATTACAATACAATATCGGCAACAACCTGCCTGGTGTTTAATTGAAAGACTCAACAATAATTCGGCAGTTCTTTTGAACGCCTTATTTAACAGCTGAAACCCTGACAGCTATTTAAAATAACCAAAGGCTATAGGGACCAAAACACTTTAAACACAATACATTACATAGAGATCCTACCGATCCTCACACATTACATGGTGATGCTGCCACCCCTCACTCATTACATGGCGATCCTGCGGACCACGAACTGATCCTGATAACCTTGAACCAGCGAAATTTTTATGATCCTACAATAATAGATGTCCGTGGAAGTGGACGAAATTTTTGCGCGCTGGACGCTTTATTTAGACACCAAAAAAGAAGAAAAGTACGAGCCAGAGCCGGCAAATCAAGATGCACCTCCGTATGAACCACTCCCAGTCAATGCGGGACCAAGGCCAATTACGATAGATGAGTATAGAAAACGTCAACAAAATAAACCAGCAGTAAAGACAACAGTAATTAAGAAGAAAAAGAAACGAGCTGGGAAGCAGTACCAGAGGAGGAAGGAACTGGCGATACTGTACAGGGACCTTAATTTAGCAACAGAGAAGGCAACGCAAAGAATTATAAGATCAGAGATAAGGAGTTTCAAGGATAAACATTTTTAAAAAAATCAAGTTTTTAAAAAAAAAAAAAAATATTTATTTATATATAAATAGAATTTGTAATGTTTAATATTAAAATGGTCAAGCCAAAAATCCGATAGTTAAAAAAAAAAAAATATATACTGTTATGTTTGGAACATATAATAAATAACAAAGTCTGTTGGTTTTTTAATTATCAATTCTTTATTTGCTGCTGTCCACTTCAAACGCAAGAAAACGAGTGAGTCCTAAATGTGAATGCATACTACACATTGTATTTTTGGAGTTTATCTTATTATCATACGATTATGAGTACTTTTTAATAACGGTGCTATTATAAACTACAATACAGTGAATGACAAAATTACGTATACTAATTTTTATTATACAACCTTACATTTCATCCTTTTTTCAAAAATGGTGTAACTTTTTTATTCACAAAATGTTTAAGTAATAGAAATTCAGTTCTAATCGTATTTATAAAAAATAAAATTTATACATATTTAAATTTAAAAAAAAAATATTAACAAAAATACAAGATTGAATTATAGTTTGTAGTTTACATTTGGTTTTTTTCTTAACCGATCTTTCATAGGTATTTCTTCTTCCTTTATTAAAAAATCTTCAGCCTCAATAAATGTTTCAACATCATTCTGAACCTGATGGTTTTGGCTATCTCTAGCAAATGTTACAACTACATCCTTTTCAACTTTTTTTAATTGATTTCTATGAGCTACCCTACGTCTTTTATTAACTTCTATTAAATAAAGAGTATTGGAAATAATTTTGCAAATTGACCCTTTGATCCATTTTGCATCACTATTTCCATTTGGATTCAAATATAATATTTGTTCACCCACTTTTAAATAAAAATTTTTTGCCTTTGAGCTTTTTTCAAAATCTACTTTTTCTTTACTTTTTTGAATTTTATAGTTTGTAGGTGTTGAATTTATATTTGAAACCTGTTTGCAACTACCATATGACAATGGAGTTATTGGTTTATAAGCTAACACTAGTTCACTTGGGCAAATACCAGTGACGGTTGTTGGAGTATTTCGATATTTAAATAAAAAATTAAAAATAACGTTCTGCATGGATAATTTTTTCACTTGATCAGACAAAAAGTATGATTTTAAGCTACGCTTAACAGTCTGTACACCTCGCTCTGCCAATCCATTACTCGGAGGATGATATGCTGGAGTAAACATTTGGTTTATGCCATTACATTTTAAGAATAATTGAAATTCCTCACTACGAAATTGAGGTCCATTATCGCTTACCAAAATGTTACAAAATCCAAAATTTGAAAATATTAATTTCAATTTTTCTATGACGATAAATGTAGTTGTCTTTGACAAAATGTGCACATCAATCCATTTTGAAAAATCATCAACTATTATTAAAAAATCTGTGTCCTGAAATTGAAAAAGATCCACGTGGACACGTTCAAAAGGATATGAATGAGGTAGCCGGCCAAGTAAAATTTGGACAATCTTTAGTTTTGTTTTGAGACTTTTGACATACTGAACAATTTGAAACAAATTTTTCAATATTTGCGTCAATTGACGGCCACCATACACAACTTCGAGCCAAAAGCTTCATACGTACAATACCAACATGGGTGTCATGTAACAATGACAACAATTTTCCCCTCAATATTGATGGTATTACCAACCGATCTGCGTAAAATAGACATTTATCCCTTACCTCAAGAGAAAGTTTTACATTCCTGTATGCACCTAAAATATCGTCCAACTTTTTCGACTCTGGCCAACAGTCATTTTCTATGAAATGAATTATCTGCCTAATATGCTCATCTTTTTCAGAAAACTTCGCAATTTCAGCAATTGAAATTGGAATATAATTTTTATCAAAATTAAAAAAATTTATATTACAGTTATTAATGTTTGTTGTACCCTCTAAAGGTAAACGGGAAAGTGCATCGACGTTTTTTTGTTTCGCACCAGGGCGGTATTTAATTGTACAATTATAATTTGAAAGAAATAAAATCCACCTATGGAAGCGGACAGACACAATATTTGCTAAAGCTTTTTGGTCTCCCAAAAGTTTTTCCAATGGTTGGTGATCAGTGTACACTGTAAAATTATACCCATAAACAAACTTATGAAACTTTTTTACAGCATATACCACCGCCAAAGCTTCTCTATGAATTTGAGAATAATTTTTCTCGGATTTAGTCAACGTAGTTGATGCCATAAAACATGGTCTCTCCTGGCCGTTCACAACAATACTGAGAATCGCACCTACCCCGTATGGCGAAGCATCACAAGCGATTACGATTTGCCTGGTTGGGTCAAAATGAAATAGAAGATCGTTTTCACAAAGTAATTTCTTGCAATTTACGAAAGCTCTGGAGCACTCTTCGTCCCAGTGCCACTTAGTTTCCTTACGAAGAAGGTTATGCAAAGGTGCCAAAACAGTAGAACTGTTGGGCAAAAACTTCGAATAATAATTTACCAACCCCAAAAAACTTTGAAGTTGATCCACATTGACTGGGGCGGGAGCTAACATTATTGCCTCAATTTTTTTCTTTGAAGGTCTTATTCCTTCCGGAGTCAAAACATGCCCCAAATATTCAAGATTACTCTCCAAAAGCTTACACTTTTCCCAGTTAATGCGAACATTGAATTCTTGTAGTCTACTCAAAACTTTAAACAATTTTTCACGACAATTTTCTCTACCAATACCGGCCACCAAAATGTCATCCAAATAAACTGCCACACCCTCTAGGCCCTGCGTTATTTGGTCCATGACCCGCTGAAAAATCATTGGTGCCGTTGAAACGCCGAAAGGCAATCTACAAAATTCAAACAACCCCATATGGGTATTGATTGTTAAAAATGACCTTGACGAGTCATTCAATAACAACTGCAAATACGCTTTGCTTAAATCCAAAATACAAAAATGCGTTTTCCCTCTCATACTTGTAAGGATATCGTCTATTAGAGGCAGGGGATATACATCCATTTCAATTACTGGATTTATGGTCACTTTAAAATTTCCACATATTCTAACACTTGAATCTTTTTTCAAAACACAGACTATGGGTGCCGCCCATCTACTATTACGAACTGGTTGTATAAACCCTTCATCACACATATTCTTCAGTTCCGCCTCTACTTTGGTCTTTAAACTCATAGGTACCGAATATGGCTTGTAAAATTTAGGTTGTGAATTTGGCTGAACACAAACGTCAGCAGAAAACTGTTTAATGGGATTTTTATTTTTCAAAAACAACGAGGGAAATTTACATTTCAACTCCTCCATAATATTGGACCGGCAGATGTTTTGTACTAAAAAATTGTCACTTGACTTACCATTCTGACCAGTGAAAAAATTACGCCATGTAGGGTATATTACATCCAACCAATTTCTTCCCATTAACGGAGTAAATCGGTGACTCGAATTCACCACTAATAACTTCAACGTTACACCGTTTACCAACACTGATATTTCACCCATCAACTCAACCGTAGAACCTGTCAAAACCTGTAATGGTGGGTAATTAATAACATTCAATTTTTCATTTTTAAAATAAAATTCATAATCTATACTAGAAATCACAGACACTATCGCTCCTGTATCCAGCTCCATCACCACCTCCTTGTCGTTGATCAGCACATTTCTTAATACAGGCTCATTTTCTCGGTTTACCCAGTTAATTGTTGCCAATTTGTAGTCCAATTCATTAATATTTTGACTTTTGTCCTGATTGGCAGATGCAAATTTTTGATTTTTCTGATTAGACTTCGAAAAACAGGCTTTGGATGAGTGCCCTTTTTTCCCACATGTGAAGCAGTTCCAATTCTTTGCCGGACAACTCCCAACAACATGTTTTGTGGTGCACTTTGAACATTTTTCTAACGGTTGTTTTTGGTTATGTTTTTGATGAAAATTGTTATTGTATTTCTGCTGATGCTGTAATTTATTCATATCGTAAGACGACGACGGCTGCATGCCTTTTTGTTCCTTGTTCACCATCTCAAATGACTGCGCTAACTTGCATGCCTCTTCCCAAGTTAAATTTACGGTTGACAGCAGCTTAGTCTGTAACTGACTACACCTTACACCACATACCATTCGATCCCTCAATGCTTCTTTCAGAAAATTCCCAAAATTACACTGGGCTGCGATTAATTTCAAATTCACGATGAATTCGCCAACAGATTCATTTTGCTTTTGCGAACAATTATAAAATTTAAAACGTTCGGCTATGATGTTTTTTTCAGGTCGAAAATGAGGTGTGATAACTTCGATCAATTCTTTATAAGTTTTGGTTGTAGCTTTTTCCGGTAACAGAATGCTTTTGATTCTTTTGTATGTTCCGGGACCAACTAATGTCAAGAACATCGCCACTTTCGTTGCATCCTGTACCACATTTATCTTGAACAACTGATCCATCCTTTCCAAATATTCTTCAAAATCATCACCAAACGCAAATTGCTCGATGCTACCAATTAAAGCCATTTTTTCTTAACAAAACTTTTATGTTGTTTATTAATTTATAAACCAATTTCAAAATGTTTTTTTTCTTTGTTTTTTTTTTTTTTACAAGCACTATAAATTTTTTTATTACGGGTTCTTTTTATTTTTTTCCTTAATTTCGTCGCCAAAAATATGTTATGTTTGGAACATATAATAAATAACAAAGTCTGTTGGTTTTTTAATTATCAATTCTTTATTTGCTGCTGTCCACTTCAAACGCAAGAAAACGAGTGAGTCCTAAATGTGAATGCATACTACACATTGTATTTTTGGAGTTTATCTTATTATCATACGATTATGAGTACTTTTTAATAACGGTGCTATTATAAACTACAATACAGTGAATGACAAAATTACGTATACTAATTTTTATTATACAACCTTACATATACATATATACATTTATTTACTTCATAATTAAATAAATACAATCGTTAAGAGAATATTATCAAGATGGCATGGCGGAAGAACATTCTAAAAGCAATTCCACTAGTTTTTGCAGGATACGAGGTAGGAAAGAATGAAAATCATAAAAGCGAACAGAACAATCAGCAAATTATAGAATACATGAATGATATCAGAATACAAAGTGAACATAAAGAAGAGAATGTGAACATTTTTGAAATAATAATGATAACCACATTAGCTTTATTAGTAATTGCCTACATCATAAGGTTAATGTATGCAATACTTAGTAGCAGGCGGTAAAGGAAAAATAATTTTGATACAATTTAAAAACAATTGTACCCAATACTATTAATAATTTAAATATATATAAAATAAAACAAAGTAAAGAAAAACAAATATTTTCGCTGTACAATTATAAGTATTATTAATGTTGTCTAAAATAACAAAAGTCTTAGTAATTACTGCTTTAATCATGTTCTTATTACATAGCATGTATAAGTTTATTAATAGTTGTAAAAACAGAAACAATAGTAGAAATAAGATAACAGAGGCATAGAAAGTGAAGATAGATGGAAGGAAGTTTAATAAAACTTAAAGACATATTAAAGAATTTAAAGAAAAGTCCAGGAAGGACATATTCGGAAAAAACAATAAATCTTAGACTAGAGGATATACAAATTATAACAGAAGAATTTGAGTTAGCACAACTAGAAGAAAAAGACGAAAAGAAAATAGCAGTGCTCAGATTAGAATTTAGCAATGTAATAAGGAAAATCAAAGAGTACTTAATCAAAGACATTAAAACCCCATTAGAGGCAGAACCATCAGAAATAGGAAATACAATGGCAGCATTTAGTTTAGAAACAGTGTCTAAAGCACTCCCACTTTTTGCTGGAAACTTTGAAGAATTGGAAAGTTTCTTAATAACAGCAGAACTCATTGAGAAAACTCTTGCTGAAACAGCAAAACAAGATTTCCTACAATATGTCTACCACGCCAAATTAACCTCAAGGGTAAGAACAGCGATAGGTAGTTATGCGAAACCCGAAAACTTCGGTACTTTAAAAACACAATTACAACAAAGGTACAAAAGTACAAAGACCATTCCAGATCTACAGTCCAAACTAAGCATTTTCTACCAAGGGAAAACGTCTGTCAACGCATTCAGAGAAAGAATATTAACAGTAATAGACAACCTGAACAGGTAAGGAATAGAAGAACTTAGTAGTGACGCTACAGAGGTGGAGAAAAATGTCATTATCAGATTAAACTCAAAGCTTGCTCTAGATTCATTTAAGAGAGGAATTAATGATAATTTAAAGACAGCCATTTTTGCAGCTCGTCCAAAAACTTTACAAGACGCGGTAGAACTTGCGCTAGATGTAGAAAATGAAAATAAAATAACTACTAACTCAGTGTAGTATATACATAAACAACATCGTAATAATAATGATACCAGGCACAATAATAGCAAATTTTCATAACGCTAGGAATAACATTAATAACAGGAACAACTATAATTTCCCAAGCCGTAGTACTAACGACTACAACTTAAACAATAATAGAAACAACAGACATTTTGACAACTACACTAGGAATAACAATAATTTCCAAAACAGTACAGGAATGACAACAATAACAATAGAAATAACGATTCCAATAGAACCAACAACAACAGACGTAATGTACATATAGTACAAGACGAGGGAAACGAGGAAGGCTCGGACTACAGGGATATTCCGGACAGCCAAAATTAAGAGTATTTAAAGTTTCTAATAATAACACAAATTACATAATCGCTACAATTTTACATTTACAATTTCTTTGTTCACCAACAATGAAACCATAATTCTGCCAATGCAAACAAAAGCATTTGACACATTAAAAATTACTATACCCCCACGAACAGAAATTATACAACCATTAAAATTAAACCTCACTGAAGATAGCGTTATACTTAGTAATGAATTAAAAAGCGGTATTTTTTTAAGTAATTCAATAGCACCAAAAAACGGAATGACACATATTAAAATTTTAAACACAACAAATGAGACACAAATTTTACAGGGCATTAAACTGCACACTGACCCACTTAAGAATTATGACATATTAAGTTACACAAATGTAAACAATGACGAACGTTTTCAACAAATTCTAAATGTCTTGCAATTAAATGAAACTGATGAATATGCAAAATCAGAATTAATAAACATATTCAAAAAATATCAAAATGTATTTCATTTAGAGAATGAAAAATTGACTGTAAACAATTTTTATAAACAAAACATTACAACTTCAGATAAAACTCCGGTGTATATAAAAAACTACAGACTACCACACACACACTCGGACATAATAAATGAACATGTACAAAGTATGCTAAATGACGATATAATAGAACCATCGGTTAGCCCCTACAATGCTCCACTTCTTTTAGTACCCAAAAAGAATACGGAAGACAAACGAAAATGGAGACTTGTAGTGGACTTTAGAAAGTTAAATGACAAAATAGTAAATGACAAATTTCCACTAACTAGATTAGTGGATATTTTGGACAAACTAGGAAGAGCTAAATGGTTTTCGACTCTTGATATGACTAGTTCATTTCACCAAATTCAATTGGAAAAAGACTCAAGACCACTTACAGCTTTTTCTACACAACAGGGACACTACCAATTTAAAAGACTACCATTTGGACTTAAAATTTCATCAAACAGTTTTCAGAGAATGCTTACAATAGCACTTTCAGGACTTGATTCAGAAGCTTTTCTCTATGTCGATGACATAATTGTATACGGATGTAGTTTGAACCATCACAATCAAAATCTTGTCAAAGTTTTAGATAGACTTCAGCGATACAATTTAAAACTGAATCCAAAGAAATGTTTTTTTTAAGACCAGAAGTAGTATACTTAGGACATTTAATAACAAAGGACGGTGTTAAAACAGGTCCAGCTAAATATGAAGTTATAAAGAATTACCCAATACCTAAAAACGCAGATGAAGTTAGACGTTGCATTCTGCAACTATTATAGGAAATTCATACCGAATTTTGCGGACATTGCGAAACACTTAAATATGCTATTGAGAAAATCAGTAAAATTCTTATGGACAAATGAATGCCAAACTGCTTTTGATACTCTAAAAGAAAGATTAATGAACCCACCAATCTTGCAGTACCCAATTTTGACAAACCTTTTATTTTGACGACTGACGCCTCAAACTACGCACTAGGAGCAGTCCTATCACAAGGTGAAATTGGCAAAGACTTACCAATTTCCTACGCAAGTAAATCTCTTCAAAAGCATGATATGAATAAACCAATCATTGTAAACGAATTGCTCGCAATTCACTGGGGAATACATTTCTTTAAACCATATTTATACGGTCGAAAGTTCATAGTAGTGACAGACCATAGACCGTTGATATCACTGTTTTCACATAAGAATCCATCATCAAAAATGACAAGAATTAGACTAGATTTAAGCGATTATGACTTCACGATAATTTATAAGAAAGGGAAAATCAACACTAATGCGGATGCATTATCAAGAATAGAAATAAACTCAGACGTACTAAAACAAATGATACCGTTGGAAAATGATGAAAATGAAAAGAAAATACTAATAACCACATGGGCGATGACAAAGAAAAATGAATATACAAATAAAGAGGCAAATAAGATTAATGAAGATAAAGAAATAAGTATGAATACAGAGCGCGAGTTACATATTCACTCCTTTGTCTAATAGTATTGGCTGGTAGAAGTGTAGGGAACCAACATCATATTACATTTATATTTTATGTTCCCACATTTTTTCCAGACAGTAATATTAAACGCTTAAAATAAATATAATATTACAATTTTCTATTCCCAAAGTTTAGCTTTTTTACAAATACAAAATTATTTTTAATTAAAAATTTAGTCTTAAGATTCATTTAAAATAAATAAGACGTTCTAAAGAACGTCAGAAAACCAATACTTATATATTTTGTTTTATTTAAAAACTGTTTCTCCCCAAACAGTTAACTGGCGCAGTCGGTTTCGCGAACCATATTTAATAATTTTGAGAAAAAGTGAAGTGTTAAATCCTTATTTATACAAACAAAAAAAAAAAAAAATTAGAAAGAGAACTAAAAATATTTGTGAAAAAAAAGAACAATTTTTTAAGGAAAAATAAATAAACATATTTTTTTTTATACAACGTTTGAATTGTTCAAACTAAAAACAAAAAAGTGATATTTGAGCAATTCCATATGAAAACGATCAAAATTGGCAAATTTTTGGACGACCCCTCTCCGATTTTAAAATAAATAGTCTCAATCGATTGCCCAGCAAAAAATAATGTACCTACATATTTTTTTATAGTGACTGGTTTAGTGGTGGTGTACACCACTGTCATGTGAAAAATTGAAGAATTCTTCATAAGGGACCTCATTGAAAGTTGTTTTAAAAAAAAACTACTAAAGCGAAAGGTATTGAATCAGGCTTTAATTGAAAAATAAAATTTTCCTAATTTTTCTTAGAAATTTACCTTTAAATTTTCCCAAGAAAATTTAATTTTCCGATTTTCCACAGAAGCTCCTAAATTTTCCGGCTAATTTTTTTTTTTTGGATTCCTCATAATTTTTGCTTTAAGAATCAGCAATAAAAAAATGGGTCCGACTCCTTGTTTGGACAGGAGAAGAACATTTAAGAGACCACCTTGTTAAAAATACATTTTAAAAATTATTTTACAGTTAAAAATACATTTATGAAGAAAAAATCTTTCTTATTTTGCTGCTTATACTTAATTACAATATTTATTAAAAATTTCTATTGTCTTGGCATCATTATAAAATTAAAGTAACTTTAAATTTAGCACGTCGGCAGACGAAGAGTACCGCTTTACATTAATTGACATATCAGAAATATTTGGTATGAAGCAATGAAACTTTTGCGTTCCAGTTATAGTTTTGACATTATTATATCTGTTTTGAATTCGTCGCTCCATGGCATCGTGTTCTTTTTGAGTGCATAAAACTGTGTTAATGGCAATTTCCTTGCTTTGAATCCACGAAAACAAATGTTGTACATTTAAGATCTGGTCAGTATATGGCCTTTGCAAACTTGCCTTAGTCGCCATGCGTTTTAGGGTTCCCCCTAACGCATCGCATGGGCCCTTACCGTGGGACGTCGCGAAAAAGTGCCACTCGACCTTGCAGTTTTGTTCTTCTTCAATTATGCAAAGATTGTAAGAATTTTTTTTATTCTTGTACTGAGAAGCCGCGCCGTCTGAGAAAAACGTTACTTTGTCGATTGCATCGAATTTTGATCTTAAGCATTCAAACAGTTTCATTTGAAATAAATAAACGGACACATAATTATGAGCTAAACTCTCCGCGACAACAACAAGGCTTACGGACTGTAGTTCGTTATCTTCGTTTTTGAAATAAATGCAAAAAGGATGCACCGTGCACTGGTCGTTTGCCCAGTGATAAGCCTGAATTTCATCCTGAACGAGAAAAGTGTAATTCTCGGCAAAGTCGCTTATCACAATGAATTCATTTTGGGCTAATTTCTCCTTACTTTCCTTTAGAAATTTCGATTGCATCTCGGATATGAAATGGTGCGCCTTCAGTTCATTCAACTTGAATCCGAATTCCTCTATGAATTCCGGAATCTGCTTTACCACGGTATCAAGGGAACATCTGCCGCTGCTAATTATCCACTGTTTGAAATGCACCTCCTGAATTAACAGCTGTTCAAACTTTTCCGCCAAATATTGCTCTAGCTCGTCAATCTTCGGACAATTGTCGCATTTGGACAGATGACAATTTTCCGTGGGGTATGCGCACAACGACTTCGACAGGAGGTCCCTATATGTTTCAATTTCACCGTGAAATACTTTCAATTTCTTGCATGGAAAGAAAATTAATTTGATGTTTTGATGAAACATGCAAACGCAGACTGAATGCGTTCCGTGCCTGTCTAATGCCAGCACGCATTCTTTTGGTCGTAGGATGGCAAACTTAGAAAATCCCACTTTTTCTGCTGGGTATTTCTCATTGAACTGATGGTATGCTTCGGATAGATTACATAATAATAATCTGCACTGCTTGTGTACTTTTTCTCCATCTTCACGTGTGATAACATAGTCACGTGTACCTGGGCAGACGCGGCTGTTGTCATCATTGCAGTAAAAATCTTGAATCAATTTCACCGTTGCTTCGCTGAGGGTCCTTGAGCCAAATTTCTTGGTGGGAGTCGCCAATATGCCCTTCTGTCGAACTAATTCTTTGCTTCTTCTCGCGATGTAAAAAGATGTTTGAAACTGTTCAGAAATCTTGCGTATAGACCATGATTGAGGCAGCACAGATAAAATGAGATATTTCTCCGGAAAAGTGGTCGCTAAATTGAATTTTCTTTTCAACTGCTCAATCATTTGTTTGCCGTCATCAACGTCATCTGCTTGACTGCATTCGTTATCAGAGCCTTCATCAAATATTGTCGCGATTGCACTCATAACCTTGCCTTTTTTCACTTTCCTGTATGTTTCACTTCGCAACTTTCTTTTTCTAATAGGCGTTTCACCTAAAGTGGTAATAGCCTCATTCAAAGGACTCAAAGACATATTGACCATCGGAATGTCTGCCTCACTATCAGATGAAACATTTTGTTCACTTGTCATTTCACTCTCGGATTGTGGCTGCATTTGTTTCAATGCATTTGCTTGTTGAGACAAATCGATTTTACACTTGGGGCAAATTAATTCTGCTTCTTCACCGTATTGTATATTTAATTCATTCATGTATCGCTTCGAAACACCAGTTAATTTTAATACTTTTATCTTTTTCGAACGATGTCCACTCTTGTTAAACGGATTGCAGCAAAATTTATTCATTTTACTTTAAATTGTCTTTACAGCTTCACTCTTTACTTTACAAAAAAAAAACACTTTAACACTTTCACGTTTAGTATTCAACTGAAATTTGACTCAGAGTGTGTGAAGTATTTATATTTATTTTTTGGTAAAAAATAGGTAAAAAAATAAGCGATATTTGCTTTTCTTTAATATGTAGGAAAATTTGCGTGAACTACTGGTCATAAAATGTTTTTTAAAAGGGACGTAATTGGTAACTGCCAATAAGCCGACCACAGGTCATAAAATGTTTTGCAAATTTTTTAAATTACCAGGTAATAAATATTTCGCCATATTTATGGAAAATCCGTGTTTTATGACTTGTTTCTGCACGTGTCATTTTAGGCGAAATATTTATTACCTGGTAATTTAAAAAATTTACAAAACATTTTATGACCTGTAGCCTCAGTCGGGTTTGGTGTGCCATTACATGCCACTGCTGCTATTATCCATGGATTTATGGCCGATCTTGTGAAGGCAGGCAGACCATATTCACTACACACTCAACTTGGGGCTCTTAAAAAAAAAATTGATTTTTTCTTCATAAATGTATTTTTAACTGTAAAATAATTTTTAAAATGTATTTTTAACAAGGTGGTCTCTTAAATGTTCTTCTCCTGTCCAAACAAGGAGTCGGGGCCCATTTTTTTATTGCTGATTCTTAAAGCAAAAATTATGAGGAATCCAAAAAAAAAAAAAAAAAATGGGGCTTTAGTAGTTTTTAAAACAACTTTCAATGAGGTCGCTTATGAAGAATTCTTCAATTTTTCACATGACAGTGGTGTACACCACCACTAAACCAGTCACTATAAAAAAAAAAAAAATATGTAGGTACATTATTTTTTGCTGGGCAATCGATTGAGACTATTTATTTTAAAATCGGAGAGGGGTCGTCCAAAAGGTGATCGCTTTCATATGGAATTGCTCATTTGTTAAAAGATACTGTGAAAAGATGAGTAGATTCGATGTAAACAGGGATCTACAGCAAGCCGACCGGGCAATGCAGGAAAAGATCGCTGAATTAGAGGCGGTCCTGCGGTTGCAAGAACAAAAAATCCTCCTGCAGCAACAGCAGTTGCAAGAACAACAGCTGCAAATGCAACAGCAGTTGCAAGAACAACAACAGGAACAAATACAACAGCAACAACTAGAACAAGCTCAACAAGAACAGCAACAGCGTCAACAATTACAAGAACTTAATCTACAACAAACACAACAACAACAGCTACGCCCACAACAATATCCTCTGAACGATGAGTTCGGATTTAATATGACGGCCAAGGACGTCATTGAACAGTTCCGGCGTCTAAAGCCTCTTGACGAAAGGCATAGCCCAAGAGCATTTATACATGCCGTTGAGGCAAATCTTGCTCTCTGCAGGAACAATGAAACTCTGGCTCAATTCTGCATTAGGATTGTGGCAAACGAAAAAGTTCTCGGAAATGCTGGTAAAAGGGTGAGAGAACTACCAAACAATGCCTTCTGGGAGGAAATTAAAGCAAGGATTCTACAAGAGTACAGACCGAGAAGGACCTATGCGGAAATCTTCAATTACTGCCGTACAATAAAAGTAAGGAATCTAAATGAATTATTTAATATATTTGAAAAAGCTAAATTCGAAATAAACGACATATATTTAGGGGATCAATTCAAACCAACTATATATAGGCCAGAAAATGTCGACAGGGATCTGGTAGATATTTTGCTAGAAAAAATAGACGGACCTATTAGGGCACACATAGGAGAACACGAGACTTTGACCGACATTATTCTTAAATACACAAGACTTAAATTATTGGACGATACAAGAGCCATTGCTTTCAACCATAGGACTAAGGGATACAACCAAGGAGTTTCAATCATTAACAAAAACCAAAACCACCAAATACGACAAAATTATCGCACAAAAAATTACAATAATTTAAGCTCACAAAATTCTAACCGAATACGACAAACCTATCATGCAAATAACCAAAATATTTTTAGCTCAGAACACACAAATAGAAATTATCAAACCCGACATAATTACCAACCAACTAACTACAATAATTTAATAGATATTGGGAATTATTTCTTTTTCATAAGCAATTTTATTATATTCAACATTTTTAATTTTTGGAATTTATTCTATGAGTTAAATTTCAGTTATGTATTTTATAAAGCTTTTTGTAATAGCTCTATTCCTTAAATTTATTTAGAAATGACTTTATACACTACCAGACTATTATATTGTATTTTCTTGTTACATTTTACCTTAGCTTTCCGTTGGATAGCAATGAAGTATATTTATGTACAGAATAATTTACAATTATTAGACACCAGCAGAATGTAATGCATTTTCTGGCCCGCTACGGCCTTCGTCAGCATTCTTTGTGTCACACTGGATTGTGATACTTTATAAATTGAATGTATTTAACTCAACTATTTTAACAAATAGATATTGGGAATTATTTCTTTTTCATAAGCAATTTTATTATATTCAACATTTTTCATTTTTGGAATTTATTCTATGAGTTAAATTTCAGTTATGTATTTTATAAAGCTTTTTGTAATAGCTCTATTCCTTAAATTTATTTAGAAATGACTTTATACACTACCAGACTATTATATTGTATTTTCTTGTTACATTTTACCTTAGCTTTCCGTTGGATAGCAATGAAGTATATTTATGTACAGAATAATTTACAATTATTAGACACCAGCAGAATGTAATGCATTTTCTGGCCCGCTACGGCCTTCGTCAGCATTCTTTGTGTCACACTGGATAGTGATACTTTATAAATTGAATGTATTTAACTCAACTATTTTAACAAATAGATATTGGGAATTATTTCTTTTTCATAAGCAATTTTATTATATTCAACATTTTTCATTTTTGGAATTTATTCTATGAGTTAAATTTCAGTTATGTATTTTATAAAGCTTTTTGTAATAGCTCTATTCCTTAAATTTATTTAGAAATGACTTTATACACTACCAGACTATTATATTGTATTTTCTTGTTACATTTTACCTTAGCTTTCCGTTGGATAGCAATGAAGTATATTTATGTACAGAATAATTTACAATTATTAGACACCAGCAGAATGTAATGCATTTTCTGGCCCGCTACGGCCTTCGTCAGCATTCTTTGTGTCACACTGGATAGTGATACTTTATAAATTGAATGTATTTAACTCAACTATTTTAACAAATAGATATTGGGAATTATTTCTTTTTCATAAGCAATTTTATTATATTCAACATTTTTAATTTTTGGAATTTATTCTATGAGTTAAATTTCAGTTATGTATTTTATAAAGCTTTTTGTAATAGCTCTATTCCTTAAATTTATTTAGAAATGACTTTATACAATAAGAAAATACAATATAATAGTCTGGTAGTGTATAAAGTCATTTCTAAATAAATTTAAGGAATAGAGCTATTACAAAAAGCTTTATAAAATACATAACTGAAATTTAACTCATAGAATAAATTCCAAAAATGAAAAATGTTGAATATAATAAAATTGCTTATGAAAAAGAAATAATTCCCAATATCTATTTGTTAAAATAGTTGAGTTAAATACATTCAATTTATAAAGTATCACTATCCAGTGTGACACAAAGAATGCTGACGAAGGCCGTAGCGGGCCAGAAAATGCATTACATTCTGCTGGTGTCTAATAATTGTAAATTATTCTGTACATAAAAATACTTCATTGCTATCCAACGGAAAGCTAAGGTAAAATGTAACAAGAAAATACAATATAATAGTCTGGTAGTGTATAAAGTCATTTCTAAATAAATTTAAGGAATAGAGCTATTACAAAAAGCTTTATAAAATACATAACTGAAATTTAACTCATAGAATAAATTCCAAAAATGAAAAATGTTGAATATAATAAAATTGCTTATGAAAAAGAAATAATTCCCAATATATATTTGTTAAAATAGTTGAGTTAAATACATTCAATTTATAAAGTATCACTATCCAGTGTGACACAAAGAATGCTGACGAAGGCCGTAGCGGGCCAGAAAATGCATTACATTCTGCTGGTGTCTAATAATTGTAAATTATTCTGTACATAAATATACTTCATTGCTATCCAACGGAAAGCTAAGGTAAAATGTAACAAGAAAATACAATATAATAGTCTGGTAGTGTATAAAGTCATTTCTAAATAAATTTAAGGAATAGAGCTATTACAAAAAGCTTTATAAAATACATAACTGAAATTTAACTCATAGAATAAATTCCAAAAATGAAAAATGTTGAATATAATAAAATTGCTTATGAAAAAGAAATAATTCCCAATATCTATTTGTTAAAATAGTTGAGTTAAATACATTCAATTTATAAAGTATCACTATCCAGTGTGACACAAAGAATGCTGACGAAGGCCGTAGCGGGCCAGAAAATGCATTACATTCTGCTGGTGTCTAATAATTGTAAATTATTCTGTACATAAATATACTTCATTGCTATCCAACGGAAAGCTAAGGTAAAATGTAACAAGAAAATACAATATAATAGTCTGGTAGTGTATAAAGTCATTTCTAAATAAATTTAAGGAATAGAGCTATTACAAAAAGCTTTATAAAATACATAACTGAAATTTAACTCATAGAATAAATTCCAAAAATGAAAAATGTTGAATATAATAAAATTGCTTATGAAAAAGAAATAATTCCCAATATCTATTTGTTAAAATAGTTGAGTTAAATACATTCAATTTATAAAGTATCACTATCCAGTGTGACACAAAGAATGCTGACGAAGGCCGTAGCGGGCCAGAAAATGCATTACATTCTGCTGGTGTCTAATAATTGTAAATTATTCTGTACATAAATATACTTCATTGCTATCCAACGGAAAGCTAAGGTAAAATGTAACAAGAAAATACAATATAATAGTCTGGTAGTGTATAAAGTCATTTCTAAATAAATTTAAGGAATAGAGCTATTACAAAAAGCTTTATAAAATACATAACTGAAATTTAACTCATAGAATAAATTCCAAAAATGAAAAATGTTGAATATAATAAAATTGCTTATGAAAAAGAAATAATTCCCAATATCTATTTGTTAAAATAGTTGAGTTAAATACATTCAATTTATAAAGTATCACTATCCAGTGTGACACAAAGAATGCTGACGAAGGCCGTAGCGGGCCAGATAATGCATTACATTCTGCTGGTGTCTAATAATTGTAAATTATTCTGTACATAAATATACTTCATTGCTATCCAACGGAAAGCTAAGGTAAAATGTAACAAGAAAATACAATATAATAGTCTGGTAGTGTATAAAGTCATTTCTAAATAAATTTAAGGAATAGAGCTATTACAAAAAGCTTTATAAAATACATAACTGAAATTTAACTCATAGAATAAATTCCAAAAATGAAAAATGTTGAATATGATAAAATTGCTTATGAAAAAGAAATAATTCCCAATATCTATTTGTTAAAATAATTGAGTTAAATACATTCAATTTATAAAGTATCACTATCCAGTGTGACACAAAGAATGCTGACGAAGGCCGTAGCGGGCCAGAAAATGCATTACATTCTGCTGGTGTCTAATAATTGTAAATTATTCTGTACATAAATATACTTCATTGCTATCCAACGGAAAGCTAAGGTAAAATGTAACAAGAAAATACAATATAATAGTCTGGTAGTGTATAAAGTCATTTCTAAATAAATTTAAGGAATAGAGCTATTACAAAAAGCTTTATAAAATACATAACTGAAATTTAACTCATAGAATAAATTCCAAAAATGAAAAATGTTGAATATAATAAAATTGCTTATGAAAAAGAAATAATTCCCAATATCTATTTGTTAAAATAGTTGAGTTAAATACATTCAATTTATAAAGTATCACTATCCAGTGTGACACAAAGAATGCTGACGAAGGCCGTAGCGGGCCAGAAAATGCATTACATTCTGCTGGTGTCTAATAATTGTAAATTATTCTGTACATAAATATACTTCATTGCTATCCAACGGAAAGCTAAGGTAAAATGTAACAAGAAAATACAATATAATAGTCTGGTAGTGTATAAAGTCATTTCTAAATAAATTTAAGGAATAGAGCTATTACAAAAAGCTTTATAAAATACATAACTGAAATTTAACTCATAGAATAAATTCCAAAAATGAAAAATGTTGAATATGATAAAATTGCTTATGAAAAAGAAATAATTCCCAATATCTATTTGTTAAAATAATTGAGTTAAATACATTCAATTTATAAAGTATCACTATCCAGTGTGACACAAAGAATGCTGACGAAGGCCGTAGCGGGCCAGAAAATGCATTACATTCTGCTGGTGTCTAATAATTGTAAATTATTCTGTACATAAATATACTTCATTGCTATCCAACGGAAAGCTAAGGTAAAATGTAACAAGAAAATACAATATAATAGTCTGGTAGTGTATAAAGTCATTTCTAAATAAATTTAAGGAATAGAGCTATTACAAAAAGCTTTATAAAATACATAACTGAAATTTAACTCATAGAATAAATTCCAAAAATGAAAAATGTTGAATATAATAAAATTGCTTATGAAAAAGAAATAATTCCCAATATCTATTTGTTAAAATAGTTGAGTTAAATACATTCAATTTATAAAGTATCATTATCCAGTGTGACACAAAGAATGCTGACGAAGGCCGTAGCGGGCCAGAAAATGCATTACATTCTATATTATATATATTATGTCCTGTGGTTCCTATAAGGAACAAAGGGCCACAACGAACTCTTTCCATTCGGTTCTGTTTGATGCTAGGTGTTTGATTTCCCTCCAGCTTAGCCCACTTTGGATTACTTCAGCATCTAGTTGACGTCTCCAGGAGTGCGACGGGCGTCCAACTCTTCGTGTATTTCCATGGGCATTCCAGTCAATAGCAGTTTTAGTAGGGTCGCCTTGTGGTCTACGGAGCGTGTGACCAATCCAGCGCCATTTTCGCTTAAGGATCTCGATGTTGATTGGACTTTGATTTGTTTGTGACCATAGTTGAATGTTTGATATGGTGCTTGGCCAGAATATCTTAAGGATCCTTCGTAGACAGCGGTTAACAAACACCTGTATGACATTTATTTCACGTGATGTTGTGTTCCATGACTCACAACCGTAAAGGAGCACTGATTTGACGCACGAATTGAATATGCTGATCTTAGTGTGCTTTGAAAGAACAGTAGATTTCCATACAGGGCGGAGCATACCGAATGCCTGGTTGGCCTTTGACATTCTATAGGCGACGTCATTGCTGCAGCCGCCAGTATGAGTTAAAGTGCTACCAAGATAGCAAAACGACATTACTTCCTCTAGTTCAACATCCTGTATTTTAAATCTGCTGTTATTAAAGGTGTTGCAGCGCATTACCTTACTCTTTTTAATATTTATTTTTAGACCAGCTTTTGCAGCTTCGGTTTCGATGGACTTAAGTTTAGCTGACATATGCCGATAGCTGTGAGACAGAAGACAAATATCATCTGCGTACTCCAGACTCTCGAGTTGTTGAGTGAGTCCCCAACGTATACCTCTGCTGTCCTGAGTAGCATTGCGCACTATGACGTCTAGGACGATGTTAAAGAGAAGAGGGGATAGTATACATCCCTGGCGCACTCCGGTTACAACGTTAAAACTGTTGCTTAGTGCGTTGTCATGGACAACACGACATCTAACATCCTTATACAGAGCTTGAGTAAGCATGATAATCTTTGGTGGAACACCTTTACACGCGAGAGCACTCCATATCGCACCGTGGCTCAGGGTGTCGAATGCTTTCTCAAAATCTATAAAGATCATGTACAGGGGGGACTGCCACTCGGCGGACTGCTCAATAATTATTCGCAAAGTGTTTATATGGTCCACACAAGACTTTTGTGGACGAAAGCCAGCCTGCTCAGGCCTGATATCATCCATTACAGCATCTGATATTCTTTTGTTGATAATATGCGCTATAATCTTGTTTACTGCACTAAGAATTGTGATACCTCTCCAGTTCCTGCAATCGGTAAGGTTGCCTTTCTTTGGTAGGTTGACAATGATACCTTCTTTAAGCTTTGAGTCGAGTTCGAGTGTGAGCCAAAAGTTCTCGATGAGGGGTAGCAGAATGTTCGCTGTTAGTTGAGGATCAGCTTTAAGCATTTCAGGGGCTATATTATCGGCACCGGGGGCCTTGTTTGCCTTCAAAGCATTAATAGCGTTTAAAACTTCTGAAATGTCAGGGCATTCTGTTGAGATGTCTTGCCTAACTGTGTGGGTTGCGCATGAGCAGATGTTCGAAAGGTTTGATGGAGCGTTTGAAAGCATTGAAGAATAATGACGTCTCCATATTTCCAATTGCTCATTTTTGGATGTTGATAGTACTCCCTCACTGTTCATTAGTGGTTTTGTGTTAAGGAAATTTTTACCTGTGAGTTTTTTGGTGATTGCGTAAAGATCCTTGGGCCTATGCTCTTCAGATGCTTTTTGGGCATTACACGCAAGTTCCTCGTGCCATCTTCTCTTGTCATTTCTAGCACTCCGTTTCACTTACAAATCGTGACGCCTGTAGGCTTCACCTAACGTTATCTTTTCACCGCGTGTTCTAGCTATATTTAGCTATATTACATTCTGCTGGTGTCTAATAATTGTAAATTATTCTGTACATAAATATACTTCATTGCTATCCAACGGAAAGCTAAGGTAAAATGTAACAAGAAAATACAATATAATAGTCTGGTAGTGTATAAAGTCATTTCTAAATAAATTTAAGGAATAGAGCTATTACAAAAAGCTTTATAAAATACATAACTGAAATTTAACTCATAGAATAAATTCCAAAAATGAAAAATGTTGAATATAATAAAATTGCTTATGAAAAAGAAATAATTCCCAATATCTATTTGTTAAAATAGTTGAGTTAAATACATTCAATTTATAAAGTATCACTATCCAGTGTGACACAAAGAATGCTGACGAAGGCCGTAGCGGGCCAGAAAATGCATTACATTCTGCTGGTGTCTAATAATTGTAAATTATTCTGTACATAAATATACTTCATTGCTATCCAACGGAAAGCTAAGGTAAAATGTAACAAGAAAATACAATATAATAGTCTGGTAGTGTATAAAGTCATTTCTAAATAAATTTAAGGAATAGAGCTATTACAAAAAGCTTTATAAAATACATAACTGAAATTTAACTCATAGAATAAATTCCAAAAATGAAAAATGTTGAATATAATAAAATTGCTTATGAAAAAAAATTATTCCCAATATCTATTTGTTAAAATAGTTGAGTTAAATACATTCAATTTATAAAGTATCACTATCCAGTGTGACACAAAGAATGCTGACGAAGGCCGTAGCGGGCCAGAAAATGCATTACATTCTGCTGGTGTCTAATAATTGTAAATTATTCTGTACATAAATATACTTCATTGCTATCCAACGGAAAGCTAAGGTAAAATGTAACAAGAAAATACAATATAATAGTCTGGTAGTGTATAAAGTCATTTCTAAATAAATTTAAGGAATAGAGCTATTACAAAAAGCTTTATAAAATACATAACTGAAATTTAACTCATAGAATAAATTCCAAAAATGAAAAATGTTGAATATAATAAAATTGCTTATGAAAAAGAAATAATTCCCAATATCTATTTGTTAAAATAGTTGAGTTAAATACATTCAATTTATAAAGTATCACTATCCAGTGTGACACAAAGAATGCTGACGAAGGCCGTAGCGGGCCAGAAAATGCATTACATTCTGCTGGTGTCTAATAATTGTAAATTATTCTGTACATAAATATACTTCATTGCTATCCAACGGAAAGCTAAGGTAAAATGTAACAAGAAAATACAATATAATAGTCTGGTAGTGTATAAAGTCATTTCTAAATAAATTTAAGGAATAGAGCTATTACAAAAAGCTTTATAAAATACATAACTGAAATTTAACTCATAGAATAAATTCCAAAAATGAAAAATGTTGAATATAATAAAATTGCTTATGAAAAAGAAATAATCCCAATATCTATTTGTTAAAATAGTTGAGTTAAATACATTCAATTTATAAAGTATCACTATCCAGTGTGACACAAAGAATGCTGACGAAGGCCGTAGCGGGCCAGAAAATGCATTACATTCTGCTGGTGTCTAATAATTGTAAATTATTCTGTACATAAATATACTTCATTGCTATCCAACGGAAAGCTAAGGTAAAATGTAACAAGAAAATACAATATAATAGTCTGGTAGTGTATAAAGTCATTTCTAAATAAATTTAAGGAATAGAGCTATTACAAAAAGCTTTATAAAATACATAACTGAAATTTAACTCATAGAATAAATTCCAAAAATGAAAAATGTTGAATATAATAAAATTGCTTATGAAAAAGAAATAATTCCCAATATCTATTTGTTAAAATAGTTGAGTTAAATACATTCAATTTATAAAGTATAACTATCCAGTGTGACACAAAGAATGCTGACGAAGGCCGTAGCGGGCCAGAAAATGCATTACATTCTGCTGGTGTCTAATAATTGTAAATTATTCTGTACATAAATATACTTCATTGCTATCCAACGGAAAGCTAAGGTAAAATGTAACAAGAAAATACAATATAATAGTCTGGTAGTGTATAAAGTCATTTCTAAATAAATTTAAGGAATAGAGCTATTACAAAAAGCTTTATAAAATACATAACTGAAATTTAACTCATAGAATAAATTCCAAAAATTAAAAATGTTGAATATAATAAAATTGCTTATGAAAAAGAAATAATTCCCAATATCTATTTGTTAAAATAGTTGAGTTAAATACATTCAATTTATAAAGTATCACTATCCAGTGTGACACAAAGAATGCTGACGAAGGCCGTAGCGGGCCAGAAAATGCATTACATTCTGCTGGTGTCTAATAATTGTAAATTATTCTGTACATAAATATACTTCATTGCTATCCAACGGAAAGCTAAGGTAAAATGTAACAAGAAAATACAATATAATAGTCTGGTAGTGTATAAAGTCATTTCTAAATAAATTTAAGGAATAGAGCTATTACAAAAAGCTTTATAAAATACATAACTGAAATTTAACTCATAGAATAAATTCCAAAAATGAAAAATGTTGAATATAATAAAATTGCTTATGAAAAAGAAATAATTCCCAATATCTATTTGTTAAAATAGTTGAGTTAAATACATTCAATTTATAAAGTATCACAATCCAGTGTGACACAAAGAATGCTGACGAAGGCCGTAGCGGGCCAGAAAATGCATTACATTCTGCTGGTGTCTAATAATTGTAAATTATTCTGTACATAAATATACTTCATTGCTATCCAACGGAAAGCTAAGGTAAAATGTAACAAGAAAATACAATATAATAGTCTGGTAGTGTATAAAGTCATTTCTAAATAAATTTAAGGAATAGAGCTATTACAAAAAGCTTTATAAAATACATAACTGAAATTTAACTCATAGAATAAATTCCAAAAATTAAAAATGTTGAATATAATAAAATTGCTTATGAAAAAGAAATAATTCCCAATATCTATTAAATTATTGTAGTTAGTTGGTTGGTAATTATGTCGGGTTTGATAATTTCTATTTGTGTGTTCTGAGCTAAAAATATTTTGGTTATTTGCATGATAGGTTTGTCGTATTCGGTTAGAATTTTGTGAGCTTAAATTATTGTAATTTTTTGTGCGATAATTTTGTCGTATTTGGTGGTTTTGGTTTTTGTTAATGATTGAAACTCCTTGGTTGTATCCCTTAGTCCTATGGTTGAAAGCAATGGCTCTTGTATCGTCCAATAATTTAAGTCTTGTGTATTTAAGAATAATGTCGGTCAAAGTCTCGTGTTCTCCTATGTGTGCCCTAATAGGTCCGTCTATTTTTTCTAGCAAAATATCTACCAGATCCCTGTCGACATTTTCTGGCCTATATATAGTTGGTTTGAAATGATCCCCTAAATATATGTCGTTTATTTCGAATTTAGCTTTTTCAAATATATTAAATAATTCATTTAGATTCCTTACTTTTATTGTACGGCAGTAATTGAAGATTTCCGCATAGGTCCTTCTCGGTCTGTACTCTTGTAGAATCCTTGCTTTAATTTCCTCCCAGAAGGCATTGTTTGGTAGTTCTCTCACCCTTTTACCAGCATTTCCGAGAACTTTTTCGTTTGCCACAATCCTAATGCAGAATTGAGCCAGAGTTTCATTGTTCCTGCAGAGAGCAAGATTTGCCTCAACGGCATGTATAAATGCTCTTGGGCTATGCCTTTCGTCAAGAGGCTTTAGACGCCGGAACTGTTCAATGACGTCCTTGGCCGTCATATTAAATCCGAACTCATCGTTCAGAGGATATTGTTGTGGGCGTAGCTGTTGTTGTTGTGTTTGTTGTAGATTAAGTTCTTGTAATTGTTGACGCTGTTGCTGTTCTTGTTGAGCTTGTTCTAGTTGTTGCTGTTGTATTTGTTCCTGTTGTTGTTAAATACATTCAATTTATAAAGTATCACTATCCAGTGTGACACAAAGAATGCTGACGAAGGCCGTAGCGGGCCAGAAAATGCATTACATTCTGCTGGTGTCTAATAATTGTAAATTATTCTGTACATAAATATACTTCATTGCTATCCAACGGAAAGCTAAGGTAAAATGTAACAAGAAAATACAATATAATAGTCTGGTAGTGTATAAAGTCATTTCTAAATAAATTTAAGGAATAGAGCTATTACAAAAAGCTTTATAAAATACATAACTGAAATTTAACTCATAGAATAAATTCCAAAAATGAAAAATGTTGAATATAATAAAATTGCTTATGAAAAAGAAATAATTCCCAATATCTATTTGTTAAAATAGTTGAGTTAAATACATTCAATTTATAAAGTATCACTATCCAGTGTGACACAAAGAATGCTGACGAAGGCCGTAGCGGGCCAGAAAATGCATTACATTCTACTGGTGTCTAATAATTGTAAATTATTCTGTACATAAATATACTTCATTGCTATCCAACGGAAAGCTAAGGTAAAATGTAACAAGAAAATGCAATATAATAGTCTGGTAGTGTATAAAGTCATTTCTAAATAAATTTAAGGAATAGAGCTATTACAAAAAGCTTTATAAAATACATAACTGAAATTTAACTAATAGAATAAATTCCAAAAATGAAAAATGTTGAATATAATAAAATTGCTTATGAAAAAGAAATAATTCCCAATATCTATTTGTTAAAATAGTTGAGTTAAATACATTCAATTTATAAAGTATCACTATCCAGTGTGACACAAAGAATGCTGACGAAGGCCGTAGCGGGCCAGAAAATGCATTACATTCTGCTGGTGTCTAATAATTGTAAATTATTCTGTACATAAATATACTTCATTGCTATCCAACGGAAAGCTAAGGTAAAATGTAACAAGAAAATACAATATAATAGTCTGGTAGTGTATAAAGTCATTTCTAAATAAATTTAAGGAATAGAGCTATTACAAAAAGCTTTATAAAATACATAACTGAAATTTAACTCATAGAATAAATTCCAAAAATGAAAAATGTTGAATATAATAAAATTGCTTATGAAAAAGAAATAATTCCCAATATCTATTTGTTAAAATAGTTGAGTTAAATACATTCAATTTATAAAGTATCACTATCCAGTGTGACACAAAGAATGCTGACGAAGGCCGTAGCGGGCCAGAAAATGCATTACATTCTGCTGGTGTCTAATAATTGTAAATTATTCTGTACATAAATATACTTCATTGCTATCCAACGGAAAGCTAAGGTAAAATGTAACAAGAAAATGCAATATAATAGTCTGGTAGTGTATAAAGTCATTTCTAAATAAATTTAAGGAATAGAGCTATTACAAAAAGCTTTATAAAATACATAACTGAAATTTAACTAATAGAATAAATTCCAAAAATGAAAAATGTTGAATATAATAAAATTGCTTATGAAAAAGAAATAATTCCCAATATCTATTTGTTAAAATAGTTGAGTTAAATACATTCAATTTATAAAGTATCACTATCCAGTGTGACACAAAGAATGCTGACGAAGGCCGTAGCGGGCCAGAAAATGCATTACATTCTGCTGGTGTCTAATAATTGTAAATTATTCTGTACATAAATATACTTCATTGCTATCCAACGGAAAGCTAAGGTAAAATGTAACAAGAAAATACAATATAATAGTCTGGTAGTGTATAAAGTCATTTCTAAATAAATTTAAGGAATAGAGCTATTACAAAAAGCTTTATAAAATACATAACTGAAATTTAACTCATAGAATAAATTCCAAAAATGAAAAATGTTGAATATAATAAAATTGCTTATGAAAAAGAAATAATTCCCAATATCTATTTGTTAAAATAGTTGAGTTAAATACATTCAATTTATAAAGTATCACTATCCAGTGTGACACAAAGAATGCTGACGAAGGCCGTAGCGGGCCAGAAAATGCATTACATTCTGCTGGTGTCTAATAATTGTAAATTATTCTGTACATAAATATACTTCATTGCTATCCAACGGAAAGCTAAGGTAAAATGTAACAAGAAAATACAATATAATATTCTGGTAGTGTATAAAGTCATTTCTAAATAAATTTAAGGAATAGAGCTATTACAAAAAGCTTTATAAAATACATAACTGAAATTTAACTCATAGAATAAATTCCAAAAATGAAAAATGTTGAATATGATAAAAATGCTTATGAAAAAGAAATAATTCCCAATATCTATTTGTTAAAATAGTTGAGTTAAATACATTCAATTTATAAAGTATTACTATCCAGTGTGACACAAAGAATGCTGACGAAGGCCGTAGCGGGCCAGAAAATGCATTACATTCTGCTGGTGTCTAATAATTGTAAATTATTCTGTACATAAATATACTTCATTGCTATCCAACGGAAAGCTAAGGTAAAATGTAACAAGAAAATACAATATAATAGTCTGGTAGTGTATAAAGTCATTTCTAAATAAATTTAAGGAATAGAGCTATTACAAAAAGCTTTATAAAATACATAACTGAAATTTAACTCATAGAATAAATTCCAAAAATGAAAAATGTTGAATATAATAAAATTGCTTATGAAAAAGAAATAATTCCCAATATCTATTTGTTAAAATAGTTGAGTTAAATACATTCAATTTATAAAGTATCACTATCCAGTGTGACACAAAGAATGCTGACGAAGGCCGTAGCGGGCCAGAAAATGCATTACATTCTGCTGGTGTCTAATAATTGTAAATTATTCTGTACATAAATATACTTCATTGCTATCCAACGGAAAGCTAAGGTAAAATGTAACAAGAAAATACAATATAATAGTCTGGTAGTGTATAAAGTCATTTCTAAATAAATTTAAGGAATAGAGCTATTACAAAAAGCTTTATAAAATACATAACTGAAATTTAACTCATAGAATAAATTCCAAAAATGAAAAATGTTGAATATAATAAAATTGCTTATGAAAAAGAAATAATTCCCAATATCTATTTGTTAAAATAGTTGAGTTAAATACATTCAATTTATAAAGTATCACTATCCAGTGTGACACAAAGAATGCTGACGAAGGCCGTAGCGGGCCAGAAAATGCATTACATTCTGCTGGTGTCTAATAATTGTAAATTATTCTGTACATAAATATACTTCATTGCTATCCAACGGAAAGCTAAGGTAAAATGTAACAAGAAAATACAATATAATAGTCTGGTAGTGTATAAAGTCATTTCTAAATAAATTTAAGGAATAGAGCTATTACAAAAAGCTTTATAAAATACATAACTGAAATTTAACTCATAGAATAAATTCCAAAAATGAAAAATGTTGAATCTAATAAAATTGCTTATGAAAAAGAAATAATTCCCAATATCTATTTGTTAAAATAGTTGAGTTAAATACATTCAATTTATAAAGTATCACTATCCAGTGTGACACAAAGAATGCTGACGAAGGCCGTAGCGGGCCAGAAAATGCATTACATTCTGCTGGTGTCTAATAATTGTAAATTATTCTGTACATAAATATACTTCATTGCTATCCAACGGAAAGCTAAGGTAAAATGTAACAAAAAAATACAATATAATAGTCTGGAAGTGTATAAAGTCATTTCTAAATAAATTTAAGGAATAGAGCTATTACAAAAAGCTTTATAAAATACATAACTGAAATTTAACTCATAGAATAAATTCCAAAAATGAAAAATGTTGAATATAATAAAATTGCTTATGAAAAAGAAATAATTCCCAATATCTATTTGTTAAAATAGTTGAGTTAAATACATTCAATTTATAAAGTATCACTATCCAGTGTGACACAAAGAATGCTGACGAAGGCCGTAGCGGGCCAGAAAATGCATTACATTCTGCTGGTGTCTAATAATTGTAAATTATTCTGTACATAAATATACTTCATTGCTATCCAACGGAAAGCTAAGGTAAAATGTAACAAGAGAATGCAATATAATAGTCTGGTAGTGTATAAAGTCATTTCTAAATAAATTTAAGGAATAGAGCTATTACAAAAAGCTTTATAAAATACATAACTGAAATTTAACTCATAGAATAAATTCCAAAAATGAAAAATGTTGAATATAATAAAATTGCTTATGAAAAAGAAATAATTCCCAATATCTATTTGTTAAAATAGTTGAGTTAAATACATTCAATTTATAAAGTATCACTATCCAGTGTGACACAAAGAATGCTGACGAAGGCCGTAGCGGGCCAGAAAATGCATTACATTCTGCTGGTGTCTAATAATTGTAAATTATTCTGTACATAAATATACTTCATTGCTATCCAACGGAAAGCTAAGGTAAAATGTAACAAGAAAATACAATATAATAGTCTGGTAGTGTATAAAGTCATTTCTAAATAAATTTAAGGAATAGAGCTATTACAAAAAGCTTTATAAAATACATAACTGAAATTTAACTCATAGAATAAATTCCAAAAATGAAAAATGTTGAATATAATAAAATTGCTTATGAAAAAGAAATAATTCCCAATATCTATTTGTTAAAATAGTTGAGTTAAATACATTCAATTTATAAAGTATCACTATCCAGTGTGACACAAAGAATGCTGACGAAGGCCGTAGCGGGCCAGAAAATGCATTACATTCTGCTGGTGTCTAATAATTGTAAATTATTCTGTACATAAATATACTTCATTGCTATCCAACGGAAAGCTAAGGTAAAATGTAACAAGAAAATACAATATAATAGTCTGGTAGTGTATAAAGTCATTTCTAAATAAATTTAAGGAATAGAGCTATTACAAAAAGCTTTATAAAATACATAACTGAAATTTAACTCATAGAATAAATTCCAAAAATGAAAAATGTTGAATATAATAAAATTGCTTATGAAAAAGAAATAATTCCCAATATATATTTGTTAAAATAGTTGAGTTAAATACATTCAATTTATAAAGTATCACTATCCAGTGTGACACAAAGAATGCTGACGAAGGCCGTAGCGGGCCAGAAAATGCATTACATTCTGCTGGTGTCTAATAATTGTAAATTATTCTGTACATAAATATACTTCATTGCTATCCAACGGAAAGCTAAGGTAAAATGTAACAAGAAAATACAATATAATAGTCTGGTAGTGTATAAAGTCATTTCTAAATAAATTTAAGGAATAGAGCTATTACAAAAAGCTTTATAAAATACATAACTGAAATTTAACTCATAGAATAAATTCCAAAAATGAAAAATGTTGAATATAATAAAATTGCTTATGAAAAAGAAATAATTCCCAATATCTATTTGTTAAAATAGTTGAGTTAAATACATTCAATTTATAAAGTATCACTATCCAGTGTGACACAAAGAATGCTGACGAAGGCCGTAGCGGGCCAGAAAATGCATTACATTCTGCTGGTGTCTAATAATTGTAAATTATTCTGTACATAAATATACTTCAGTGCTATCCAACGGAAAGCTAAGGTAAAATGTAACAAGAAAATACAATATAATAGTCTGGTAGTGTATAAAGTAATTTCTAAATAAATTTAAGGAATAGAGCTATTACAAAAAGCTTTATAAAATACATAACTGAAATTTAACTCATAGAATAAATTCCAAAAATGAAAAATGTTGAATATAATAAAATTGCTTATGAAAAAGAAATAATTCCCAATATCTATTTGTTAAAATAGTTGAGTTAAATACATTCAATTTATAAAGTATCACTATCCAGTGTGACACAAAGAATGCTGACGAAGGCCGTAGCGGGTCACAAAATGCATTACATTCTGCTGGTGTCTAATAATTGTAAATTATTCTGTACATAAATATACTTCATTGCTATCCAACGGAAAGCTAAGGTAAAATGTAACAAGAAAATACAATATAATAGTCTGGTAGTGTATAAAGTCATTTCTAAATAAATTTAAGGAATAGAGCTATTACAAAAAGCTTTATAAAATACATAACTGAAATTTAACTCATAGAATAAATTCCAAAAATGAAAAATGTTGAATATAATAAAATTGCTTATGAAAAAGAAATAATTCCCAATATATATTTGTTAAAATAGTTGAGTTAAATACATTCAATTTATAAAGTATCACTATCCAGTGTGACACAAAGAATGCTGACGAAGGCCGTAGCGGGCCAGAAAATGCATTACATTCTGCTGGTGTCTAATAATTGTAAATAATTCTGTACATAAATATACTTCATTGCTATCCAACGGAAAGCTAAGGTAAAATGTAACAAGAAAATACAATATAATAGTCTGGTAGTGTATAAAGTAATTTCTAAATAAATTTAAGGAATAGAGCTATTACAAAAAGCTTTATAAAATACATAACTGAAATTTAACTCATAGAATAAATTCCAAAAATGAAAAATGTTGAATATAATAAAATTGCTTATGAAAAAGAAATAATTCCCAATATATATTTGTTAAAATAGTTGAGTTAAATACATTCAATTTATAAAGTATCACTATCCAGTGTGACACAAAGAATGCTGACGAAGGCCGTAGCGGGCCAGAAAATGCATTACATTCTGCTGGTGTCTAATAATTGTAAATTATTCTGTACATAAATATACTTCATTGCTATCCAACGGAAAGCTAAGGTAAAATGTAACAAGAAAATACAATATAATAGTCTGGTAGTGTATAAAGTAATTTCTAAATAAATTTAAGGAATAGAGCTATTACAAAAAGCTTTATAAAATACATAACTGAAATTTAACTCATAGAATAAATTCCAAAAATGAAAAATGTTGAATATAATAAAATTGCTTATGAAAAAGAAATAATTCCCAATATATATTTGTTAAAATAGTTGAGTTAAATACATTCAATTTATAAAGTATCACTATCCAGTGTGACACAAAGAATGCTGACGAAGGCCGTAGCGGGCCAGAAAATGCATTACATTCTGCTGGTGTCTAATAATTGTAAATTATTCTGTACATAAATATACTTCATTGCTATCCAACGGAAAGCTAAGGTAAAATGTAACAAGAAAATACAATATAATAGTCTGGTAGTGTATAAAGTCATTTCTAAATAAATTTAAGGAATAGAGCTATTACAAAAAGCTTTATAAAATACATAACTGAAATTTAACTCATAGAATAAATTCCAAAAATGAAAAATGTTGAATATAATAAAATTGCTTATGAAAAAGAAATAATTCCCAATATCTATTTGTTAAAATAGTTGAGTTAAATACATTCAATTTATAAAGTATCACTATCCAGTGTGACACAAAGAATGCTGACGAAGGCCGTAGCGGGCCAGAAAATGCATTACATTCTGCTGGTGTCTAATAATTGTAAATTATTCTGTACATAAATATACTTCATTGCTATCCAACGGAAAGCTAAGGTAAAATGTAACAAGAAAATACAATATAATAGTCTGGTAGTGTATAAAGTAATTTCTAAATAAATTTAAGGAATAGAGCTATTACAAAAAGCTTTATAAAATACATAACTGAAATTTAACTCATAGAATAAATTCCAAAAATGAAAAATGTTGAATATAATAAAATTGCTTATGAAAAAGAAATAATTCCCAATATCTATTTGTTAAAATAGTTGAGTTAAATACATTCAATTTATAAAGTATCACTATCCAGTGTGACACAAAGAATGCTGACGAAGGCCGTAGCGGGCCAGAAAATGCATTACATTCTGCTGGTGTCTAATAATTGTAAATTATTCTGTACATAAATATACTTCATTGCTATCCAACGGAAAGCTAAGGTAAAATGTAACAAGAAAATACAATATAATAGTCTGGTAGTGTATAAAGTAATTTCTAAATAAATTTAAGGAATAGAGCTATTACAAAAAGCTTTATAAAATACATAACTGAAATTTAACTCATAGAATAAATTCCAAAAATGAAAAATGTTGAATATAATAAAATTGCTTATGAAAAAGAAATAATTCCCAATATCTATTTGTTAAAATAGTTGAGTTAAATACATTCAATTTATAAAGTATCACTATCCAGTGTGACACAAAGAATGCTGACGAAGGCCGTAGCGGGCCAGAAAATGCATTACATTCTGCTGGTGTCTAATAATTGTAAATTATTCTGTACATAAATATACTTCATTGCTATCCAACGGAAAGCTAAGGTAAAATGTAACAAGAAAATACAATATAATAGTCTGGTAGTGTATAAAGTCATTTCTAAATAAATTTAAGGAATAGAGCTATTACAAAAAGCTTTATAAAATACATAACTGAAATTTAACTCATAGAATAAATTCCAAAAATGAAAAATGTTGAATATAATAAAATTGCTTATGAAAAAGAAATAATTCCCAATATCTATTTGTTAAAATAGTTGAGTTAAATACATTCAATTTATAAAGTATCACTATCCAGTGTGACACAAAGAATGCTGACGAAGGCCGTAGCGGGCCAGAAAATGCATTACATTCTGCTGGTGTCTAATAATTGTAAATTATTCTGTACATAAATATACTTCATTGCTATCCAACGGAAAGCTAAGGTAAAATGTAACAAGAAAATACAATATAATAGTCTGGTAGTGTATAAAGTCATTTCTAAATAAATTTAAGGAATAGAGCTATTACAAAAAGCTTTATAAAATACATAACTGAAATTTAACTCATAGAATAAATTCCAAAAATGAAAAATGTTGAATATAATAAAATTGCTTATGAAAAAGAAATAATTCCCAAAAAATATTTGTTAAAATAGTTGAGTTAAATACATTCAATTTATAAAGTATCACTATCCAGTGTGACACAAAGAATGCTGACGAAGGCCGTAGCGGGCCAGAAAATGCATTACATTCTGCTGGTGTCTAATAATTGTAAATTATTCTGTACATAAATATACTTCATTGCTATCCAACGGAAAGCTAAGGTAAAATGTAACAAGAAAATACAATATAATAGTCTGGTAGTGTATAAAGTCATTTCTAAATAAATTTAAGGAATAGAGCTATTACAAAAAGCTTTATAAAATACATAACTGAAATTTAACTCATAGAATAAATTCCAAAAATGAAAAATGTTGAATATAATAAAATTGCTTATGAAAAAGAAATAATTCCCAATATCTATTTGTTAAAATAGTTGAGTTAAATACATTCAATTTATAAAGTATCACTATCCAGTGTGACACAAAGAATGCTGACGAAGGCCGTAGCGGGCCAGAAAATACATTACATTCTGCTGGTGTCTAATAATTGTAAATTATTCTGTACATAAATATACTTCATTGCTATCCAACGGAAAGCTAAGGTAAAATGTAACAAGAAAATACAATATAATAGTCTGGTAGTGTATAAAGTCATTTCTAAATAAATTTAAGGAATAGAGCTATTACAAAAAGCTTTATAAAATACATAACTGAAATTTAACTCATAGAATAAATTCCAAAAATGAAAAATGTTGAATATAATAAAATTGCTTATGAAAAAGAAATAATTCCCAAAAGCTATTTGTTAAAATAGTTGAGTTAAATACATTCAATTTATAAAGTATCACTATCCAGTGTGACACAAAGAATGCTGACGAAGGCCGTAGCGGGCCAGAAAATGCATTACATTCTGCTGGTGTCTAATAATTGTAAATTATTCTGTACATAAATATACTTCATTGCTATCCAACGGAAAGCTAAGGTAAAATGTAACAAGAAAATACAATATAATAGTCTGGTAGTGTATAAAGTCATTTCTAAATAAATTTAAGGAATAGAGCTATTACAAAAAGCTTTATAAAATACATAACTGAAATTTAACTCATAGAATAAATTCCAAAAATGAAAAATGTTGAATATAATACAATAATTTAACTACACAAACTAGTAACAGAAGGCAAAGCCATGAAAACAGACAAGAGTACAACCCGAATAAAGATAGATATAGCAATCAATCAAGGACTAGTCGTACCGACAGTCGTAATAATCAGTCCACGGACGAACCAATGGAAATAGGCAACCTTTATATGGAAAATGAAATAAATTTTCTGATGCAGCCTTAAAATCAACACTGCCCATAATAGTTATTTCATTGGTAAAGCAAAAGGTCAGGTGCCTTATAGACACCGGATCAACAACTAGTATTGTTAAGAAAAATACATTGATTGAAAATTACCCAGAACAGAAACTGGAAACCCCAATTAAATATCGAACTATCAATGGGTTTAATGAAATATGTTTTCATGTGGTTACACCTTTCCCCAAGGAATTTGAATGTAAGGGAACACTTAGTTGGAAAATAGTAGATTTTAGAAATGATAGATACGACGCTATAATGGGTCAAAATTGCTGTAATAGATGATGAGCATGGTTATGTGAATATTTTAGGTAATAAATTCCTTTTTGAGAAAATAAACCATCCACTCCATACTGTTAACATATGTGCATTGGAACCTATCTCAAGAAAACACGTTTTAGATAAGCTCGATTTTAGTCATTTAAACGAAGACGAAAAAAATACAATGATACGTTTGCTTAGGGATTTCACGGACTTATTTTATGTCGAGGGAGACAACCTTTCGGCAACAACTGAGATAGAACACCAAATAATTACTAACATTGATAGACCTCTTTATTCAAAAATATATAGATACCCCCAAGTTCACAAAAGTGAAATCCAAAGGCAAATCAAAGACATGCTCAGACAAAATATTATAAGGGAAAGTAATTCTCCTTATAATAGCCCCTTATGGGTCGTACCGAAAAAGCAAGATAATTCGGGAATAAAAAAATGGAGAATTGTCATTGACTACAGAAAGCTTAATGAGAATACAGTCGATGATAAATTTCCCATACCAAATCTAAACGGTATTCTGGATAAATTGGGAAAATCCCAATATTTTACAACCTTAGACCTTGCCAAAGGTTTCCACCAAATTTTGGTAAGAGAAGATGATCGCAAGAAAACAGCATTTTCAACGCCTTTCGGACACTACGAGTTTATTCGTATGCCCTTCGGCTTGAAAACTGCGCCATCAACCTTTCAAAGGCTGATGAATTCAATTCTTCGTGAGCAAATTAATAAAACATGTGTTGTCTATATGGATGACATTTTGGTTTTTAGCACGTCTCTAGAAGAACATAAAAATTCTTTAAAATCAATTTTCGAGGCCATAAGAAAAGCCAAATTAAAAATCCAGATAGATAAATGCGACTTTCTGAAGAAAGAAACGCAATTTCTAGGTCATTTACTGACCAATAAAGGCATTAAACCGAATCCCGAGAAAATTAAAATAATACAAAACCTGCAACTTCCTCAAACGACCAAACAAATCAAATCATTCCTGGGAACGACAGGTTTCTACAGAAAATTTATTAAAAATTACGCGAAAATCGCAACCCCTTTAACAAAAGCGCTTAGGAAAAATGGAAAAATTAATATATTTGATCCCAATTACATTTTGGCTTTTGAAAAATTAAAAGAAATCGTCACCAATGCACCAATCCTTAGATATCCAATCTTTTCCAAAAGATTCAAGATAACCACTGACGCAAGCAATTTCGCAATTGGCGCCGTTCTTTCACAAGAAGGCCACCCAATTGCATATCCCTCTCGAACTCTGAATGTAAACGAAACAAACTACTCAACAATTGAAAAGGAATTGTTGGCGATAGTATGGGGCGTTAAATACTTCCGACCATATATCTATGGAAGAGAGTTTGATCTTGAGTGTGATCATGAACCATTGAAGTGGTTACAAGTAAAATAAACGGGCAAGGACATCAACCCACGTCTTCAAAGATGGTTGGTTCAATTGGGAGAATATAATATGAAAATCAATTATATAAAAGGTGAACTAAACAAAGTTGCCGATTTCTTGAGTCGTATTAATTCTGACACTAATGAAATTAATTACTTAACACAAAATGACTCCGATGATACAAACGATAATAGGGATCAAGATTCATTGTTGGTACACACTGATCATTCTCTGGATGAAAACTCAATCGAAAGTTTACGAGAGTTTAATGAGAAAGTTTCAAGAATTCAATCAGAAATCTTTTATAAAACTGAAGATGTTACAAATATCAAGATCAGAATGTATAACAAATTTGAAAGTATTGTAAGTATTGACTTAGTTAACGAAACATCAAACTTCGGTGAAATGCTTTTAAGGTTACAAAAAAGAGCTAACAATAATGGCATTTATATTATAGAATGGGCAAAGAATGATCAATTTTTTTCTATATGCTCTGTTCAGGACTTTAAAAACCATTGTAACAAAGTACTTACTACTTTGAAAATTTTGTTGGTTGATCAGTCAGAAGACGGTGAGACCAAACACTCTCAAGAGGAAGATCTCGGCGATAGTGTTCCAATATTAGATACGGTGGTAAATCGTTTTAAAACTCAAATTATAATACTAGATGTTAAGGAGGTAGTCACTGAAACAATTTTTGGTAAAAAACGAATTTACATAGACAGAAACGACATCGCGAATAAAAATATTTCAAATATTTTAAGAAGGGAGGTTGCTAAAGGAAAAATAGGAATATTTTCCAAATTGAATGATCACGAATATTACAAGGTTCAACTGAAGTTGATAGAAGAATTTCCTGACAAAAAGAACTTTAAATTTGTTAAGTGTTCTAAATTTGCCAAAGATATTGTTGAGGAAAACGACCTAAAAAAACAAATAGCATTGTTTCATAAATTCGAAACGGGCCATGCTGGCATAAAATATACAACCCTAATTTGAAAGAATTCGTACAAAAAGTAATAAATAATTGCGAAACTTGTTCCGGGGCTAAATACGATAGAAACCCAATAAAACCAAAATTCAAAATAACTGAAACCCCTTCCACCACGAATGAAATAATTCACGTCGATACTTACGTAAACAGTAAACATTCATTTATAATTTTTATCGACAAATTCTCAAAACATGTAATTTCATTCCATTTGCACGACAGAAACAGTCAAACCCTAGTTGGTAAAATTCGAGCATTTTTAGCCATCAAAGGTAAGATTACTAAATTTGTTTTAGATAATGAATTCAATAATGCAAATGTAAGGGACTACCTTGATCAAGAGGGAATCCAATATCATTTTACAAAACCAAACAGCCATACAATACAATACAGTCACAGAAAAAATCAGAGTTTTTAATTTGGAAGAAAAACTCCCAATAAATTCCCAAATTCTTAAAGCAATAAAATTCTACAATAGTAATTATCATAGCACAATAAAATGCAGTCCTTTAGATGTTCAAAATAAATTGATTAATCATAGCATTATAAAAGAAAGACTAAAAAATGCTAAATTCAAAATAGTTCAAAAAAGAAATAAATATCGTGAAAACTATGTAGAAAATAGGAACGTAGGCTTTATAAAAAATTATAAAAGCTTAAGGCATAAAGAACAACCAAAGTTTATTATAAAACCTTTAGAAAATGTTCATGTATCAAACATTAAAAGACCATTCAAATTTTCAGACAATATCACTGATGCTTCTGCTATCGATGAACAAATCACTGCATCATCTGAAAACTGCGGTGGAAAACGATAGAAAGGAAATAAGCATATTTTTGCAGAAGATAAAGAACACGAATAATGAAATAGTGAAGGAGATAATTTACTTAGACCAACTTACAAAACTTAAAACCTTAGAACATAAAATAGATCAGATTCAGGATAATGCAGTTTCAGCAAAAAGTAATATTATACTTACATCCAAGTATGTTTACTACACAAGAAATAGAGAAGTTTGAAATTGATTTTTATAAGCTTAGGATGTTGAAAGTAGGCATAATGACTTATAGTGATCATTCTTTGATTATCGCTGTACTAATTCCTGACAATTACATTAAAACTGATTTAAAAATGATTACCCCTATTCCAAACAAAAACAAAATTGAAATAGACGCAAATGACGAATACATAGTCGAAATTGATAACCAAACTTTTACATACCAAGATAACGTACCTTTAAGGAAATTGAAAATAACTAATCACTGTACTTATTATAATACGTGTAAATTTAATTTTAATAACATTACATCTATATTAAGTCTTGACGAGGAAACAATTATTGTAAAGAATTTTTTTTTTCGAAAAGGTGAATCAAGATTGTGATGATAGAAAATTTAAATTGGAAGGAAACTTTTTTATAAATTTTAATAATTGTAGTATAATAATTCGCAACCAAACATTTTCCAACAAAAAATTTATAATAAAAGAAAAATATTTTTATCCAAACTTTAATAAGTTTGAGAATTTAAGTATATCAAATGTTAACCCAAAATTTACTAATATCATAACAGAGCATTTTGAGAACATTAAGCAAATTGAGGAGTTTAAATTTCATAAAACAGTTTCTTATGGTATAAGTGCAACGCTAGTAATTATAATCGTTGTGATATCTGTAGTTTTGTATTGCCTTATTAAAAGAAATAATGTAAAGGTAACCATTAAAGAAAATGTTGCAATTAGAGGCAGCAGAGCCGAATTATCAGGTTCAAATGAAGTAGGAGAAATATTAAAAAAATATAAGTCATAATAAAAATCAAATAATTTAAATTTAAGATAAAATTTTTATAAAAATAAAATAAACTGGAAAAATGCAGTATATTTACAATGGAATATTGACAAAATAAAAATTATAATAACACTTAAAGTTTAAAATCTATTTTATATTGATAAATTACAAAAACAATTATTTAAAAACCATAAGAAAAATCAAGTATAATGAAATCCAGGAGTATTTCAAACAAGGGGTGGAGGAGTTACATATTCACTCCTTTGTCTAATAGTATTGGCTGGTAGAAGTGTAGGGAACCAACATCATATTACATTTATATTTTATGTTCCCACATTTTTTCCAGACAGTAATATTAAACGCTTAAAATAAATATAATATTACAATTTTCTATTCCCATAGTTTAGCTTTTTTACAAATACAAAATTATTTTTAATTAAAAATTTAGTCTTAAGATTCATTTAAAATAAATAAGACGTTCTAAAGAACGTCAGAAAACAAATACTTATATATTTTGTTTTATTTAAAAACTGTTTCTCCCCAAACAGTTAACTCGCGCGAATAAAAGTAATATGAGAAGATGTATCTCTCAGGATCTGATCAACTCTGATCAACTTCTAATATGGGAATGCACATCCATAAATGACGTCAAGAAAATGAAGAAATTACAGTTTAATAAATTTGAAAATATAGAAGAAGTCGACATAAAAATTGAAGATAATATTGTGCACATAGGACGTGATGATAATTCATCGAAACAAGATTCGATTATGAAGAAATCACGTACCCAAAATAATAATTATATCAATAAAGGATGTAATGATAATTGATCGAAACAAGTTTCGAATATGAAGAAGTTACATGCCCAAAACGTACAAAATGAAAGTAATATGCATGCAAGATTCAGCGATAACTCAGCGAAACTAGATTTGATTCTGAGGAAACTGATATCTAAAATGAAGAAAGAAAATATAAAGGAATTAGCGCTAGCAAAGAATGATAAAATATTTAAAATGTATACAATGAAAGACTTAAAAGAAGCATATGCAAAGATAAGAATAAACAACAAAAGTCCTCAATTAAAAATATTAATTTACAATGCCCTAACAAGAATAACAGATGACATACTGATATATAAACTCATCGATTAATTCCACAATGCCACACACGCAGGCCACTTAGGAATAAGAAAAACAATAATTAAATTGAAACAGCGGTACATTTGGAAAAACATGAATAAGATGGTAAAGCAATTCGTAAAATACTGTGACAAGTGTAATATAAACAAACAAACCAAACACATTAAAGAACCCCTTACATTGACGGACACCCCAAGCAACAGTTTTGAGACAATATCAATTGATACTGTAGGACCTCTTCGTATTTCAAACGGATACCGATACATATTGACAATGCAATGCGAGCTAACAAAATTCGTTGTTGCTCACCCAATGTCAACAAAAGACGCACTTACAACTGCCAAAACATTAATAGAGCAATTAATTTTAAAATATGGTAAATTTAAAGTGCTCAAATCAGACAACGGGACAGAATTTAAAAACGAACTTATGCATAACATATGTTCATTACTCGATATCAAACAAACATTTTCAACACCTTACCACCATGAAACAATGGGTGCGGTAGAAAGAAATCACAGGGCTCTCAATGAATTCTTGCTGACAACAGCAAATGATTACAAATGGGGCAAGTGGATAAATTACTTTACTTTTGCCTACAACACGGCACCACACATAGACACTGGTTACACACCATTTGAGTTAGTATATGGTAAATTACCATGCTTACCATCAGAATTTCATAACAATGAAGGAGATAAAATATATAACTATGAAGATTATGCAAAAGAACTTAAGCAAAAGTTACAATATTCTTTAAATAGAGCTAAGGAGCTTACAACTAAGATAAAAGAAAAAAGAAATTTAGAAGATAGATATAGTAATAGGTTAAATCTAAATATAAGAGATTTAGTTTTAATAAAGGTAGAAAATAGGAAAAAGAATCAAAGCCCGTACAAAGGTCCATATAAGATAATAAGACAAAACGGTGTAAATACTATAATAGACTACCACGGAATTGAAAAAGAATTCCACAATAATCAATTAAAACCATATATAGACTTAATAAACAATTATTAAGTACACAATATACATTAAAAATTATAAGAATACTATTTTTAAAATGATAACATTATAAAAATATTAAATACTACATTAAGAATTACTATAACGTATTTAATAAAAATTGTAAAATTATAAAAACTATATTAAGAATTACTTTGTAAAACTATAACATATGTAAATAGAAATTAAGAACTATTTTATAAATATTGTCGGTACTATGAATATATCAAGAAAAATCAATCCCCTAATTTTTCTCTTAGCGGTGAGGGTGTAGTGTACCTCATAAGTTGCCACCGCCTACCCTTAAACTACTCTTAAATCTATACATACCAACCTAAATAGAGTAGGGTAATTATGCAAGATCAAATAACGGCATTTACCAATCGACACACATTGATTGGAATGCAAGTTAATTGGGGTATGAGTATGATAAAAACAAACGAACAATTCTACTCAATAAGAATTGTTAATTGAGTGACAAATAGGAATGAGTGTAACCACAAATATTCCTATTGGTCAAAGCAATTGTAATCAGGGTAATTATGCATATGTCCATAATATCGACAAAGACAACTAGAACTTTATCGATAAGTAGAATAAGTAAGACAGGCTAAGTTAAAAATTCATGAATAGTATTTAAGTGCATGTAAATTAAAAATAAAGTAGACTTGAAATTACAATACAATATCGGCAACAACCTGCCTTGTGTTTAATTGAAAGACTCAACAATAATTCGGCAGTTCTTTTGAACGCCATAATTAAAAGCTGAAACCCTGACAGCTATTTAAAATAACCAAGGGCTATAGGGACCAAAACATAATACATTACATAGAGATCCTACCGATCCTCACACATTACATGGTGATCCTGCCACCCCTCACTCATTACATTATCCAAAATGCTTACCGTGAAGCCAGGATCAAAGATTGGCTCGGGTGTGACATAATCAACATCCATGTGCCAATTAATATCGTTCAGAATGTTAGCATGTCCGATATTGTAATCCCTCCATGCTTCGGTGGCCCTTAGTCTTACCGCCGCGTCCGCAGCTATTCTTTTCGGGTTTAATGACACATTCGTATAGCCAGTATACATTTCTCGGGTTAATTCCCCAGTTAGGCCAATGGCCCTTTTGCAGCAATATAATGCAGTAGCCGCTTTATTAGTCCTTGAACTGGTGTTCATCCTCCAGTTCAGTTTGCTGTTCAGTATTAGCACAATATACTTGGCGCTGTTAGACAGTTCCAGTGACACCCCTTTTATCCTCGGGGTATTAAATTTGGGAATTTTGTATCTCCTTGTGAAAAGTACCAGTTCTGTTTTGGCAGGATTTACATCCAGTCCACATCCCTGGCACCATTTTGTTAGGACGTCCAATGCGGACTCCATTAGTTCAGACAATAGTCTGGAATCCTTACCCATAGCCACAACTGCAACGGCATCCGCATATGCAACCGTTCTTCAGCACGTCCTTTCCATGCTCTGAGTAGGATATTCATATTCAGATTCCAAAGTAAAGGTGACAGTACACCGCCTTGCGGGGTGCCCCTAGTCGCAACCTTTGAAATGTTCGAGGCGCCCAAGTTGGATTCGATACGCCTGAAGTGCAGGATACTGCTGGCAAATTGAATGATCGCTGGGTCGATTTCCAAATGTCTCATAGCGTTAATAATCGATTCAGGTCTAACGTAGTTGAAAGCACCCTCAATATCCAGGAATGCAACTAAAGCAAATTCCTTGTAATGCAGGGATCTCTCTATGTGGCCCACCAATGAGTGAAGCGCAGTTTCAGTGGACCTTCCCTTCGTGTAGGCGTGCTGAGCCGGTGACAGGGAATTGTGTCCCAACGATGATCTAATATGAATATCCAAAATCCTCTCCAGTGTTTTCAGTAGAAAGGAGGATAGACTAATTGGTCTTAAGTCTTTAGCCATAGTGTGAGATGTCTTCCCACTCTTGGGGATGAAGACGATCTTATATGTTGCCCAAGTTGATGGGACATGTGAGAGACTCAGGCAAGCTCTAAATATTGCCAAGAGCCATGGCATCAATATTCGCCTGGAGATTTAAAGAGATGGAAGCTTTTGACTGCCCATTCCACACGATGGCGAGTTATCGGAATATTAGAGATATCCCGAGCGCCACTAAATGTTTCCTCCCTAGGCACATCATCAGTGCAACATGGGAAGTGTGTATTCATCAGGACCTCAAGGGTCTTCCGACTGTTTGTGGTCCAGGATCCATCCATCTTTCGTATATATGATGGAATAGCTGGTTTAGAGGATAAATTCCTACGTAGCCGACTTGTCTCCGAGGAGTTTTCCACGTCACTGCAGAATTTCCTCCATGACTGTCTCTTGGCCTTCCTAATAAGATTTTTGAATCCATTTACTGAGGACTTGTAATTGTGCCAGACTTTCCTGATTTCCTTACGTTTTTCAGCAATTTCCGCACTCCACCATATGGGCTTATTTTTGCCCCTCCTGTCGATTCTTTTACAGGATTCGTTTGTTGCCTCCATTAAGACACCAGTCAATGACTCCACCGCGGAGTCGACCATGGACACACTGTCTATGAGAACCGGGCACATAGGCAGCTTGTCCCCGAGTATACTCGCATAGGTAGACCAGTTGGTCCTTCTAAAGGAAAAATTGAAATCAACATACATGTGATCAGAGAAGGAACAGTCCTTTGACACGTTCCAACCGCTAATCATATCCGCGAACTTATCACTAATAAGCGTAATATCAAGAACCTCCCTTCTGTTAGTCACAATAAAGGTGGGCTCACTACCCCTATTAACTACTGTTAGTTCGTTTTCTACTATGAAGTCCAAAAGCGACTCACCTCGTGGATTGACATCCGAGCTTCCCCAGACGGTATGGTGTGCATTAGCATCAGCACATATTATTAGGGGGATGTTGCGCCTGTTAGCATACGCCATCGCCTTCCTGGTTGTGGAGTTAGGAGGATAAGCACCCTGGTCGTGTGCCATGTAGCAGCTCATAAACCAAACTGTACTGGTTTTGCCCTCTACTGCGACAGTGCATGTGTCCTTATCGCTAAAATCAGAAATAATGAAAGCTTTAAGGATGTTTTTGACCATAACACAAGCCCTGGTCTTACCTTGATCGGCTGCGTACAGAGTACTATAGCCGTCTAAACTGAGTCCGCAAACCCTGTCTCTATACAACAATGGTTCTTGGATACATATAAGCTCCTCCGTGCCTGAAGCCAATCGGAGGAGAAGGGCAGCTGACGCCGCTTTAGAGTGATGAAGGTTGATTTGTGTAACCTTCATCATAGTTCATCGCTATGGACGACTATGACGTTGGCATCCTCTGGGTCGTCGTCCGATTCCAGAAGGATGTCCTCATCGTCCGCCACTTCCATCTTACCAAAGAAGTCACCCACAAGTCCACTGACCGATTGAGTGTCTTCATTGGCCGACGACGTAGCAGAATCGTCTTCCATATAGATCTGGGCCTCTGCGGTACATCGGCCAGAGGTATTGCCTCAATCTTAGCGCCCTGCCAAACTTCCCCCAGGGACTTCACGGCATCCTTGTACTGCAGCGCTGAACGCTCATCTGCACACGCTATCAATTTTATGTGTCCTTGATACCAGCCGGCATCTTCACACTGTGGTGGTGGTCCAGGGTTACCCCTTAGAACACTCAAGAACGCCCTACTAAGTGCGACGACAACCAGCTTTCAGTTATTGGAGGAAATGGTGCCGTAACTTGCGTTGTGGTCGATGATCGCCCAGATGAGGTGGTCTTTAGCCACATCTTTGTACGACCTGTTTTGCGGCCGTTGAGGCGTGTGTTTGGACCTTTTAGTCCCAGGATGGGTGTCCTCCTCAGACCGTTGCCGCTTAGGCGTTGCTTCGGTTGGCTTCCGTTCAGGATTGCCTTCCTCTGCAGAGGCAGTAGCACGTTTTAAACCCTCAATATGGGTTTTTGCCCACTGGAGAGAGGTTTTCTCCTGCTCCGTGAGCTCATCAACCGGTTTTTCACCAAGTCGGCTGATGATTTTGTAGGCCTGGTTATGAAGGCCCGTTTAGATGGATTTATGTGCCTTTGGGGTTTTTTAATAAGTGCCGTCGAGGCTGAGGGAGGTGCATCAGAGGGCATCGAATCTTTCTTCGTGTGCTCTCTTTGCACAGGTTTCGGCACATGGGAAACTGGATTTCCGGCAGACTGAGTCTGTACCGTCCAGCCAGCACACGAGGAAGGGGTTTTGACAGGTTTTTCTCCCGTCCGGACCTGGGAAGCCTTAGAGGTACCTGGTTTAAAAGAACCCTGTATCAAGATTGGTTTACGACCGCCTGAAGGCTTAGTCGTGACGAGTTTTTATGCACTAGTAGCTAATCGTCTAGCAGAGCCTGGTGCAACCACCTTGCTAGACGAGGTCTCAGTAGCATTCAACATACTACAGCCTGATACCGACGCTGTAGTAGTAGGGTCTCCGGAGATTATGAAGCCCTTTGCCGTATACGTAGGGCGTGAATTTTCTGACATTTAGTGGGGGGTGTGTTTGTGTTGCATTTTATGCCTACTGCCAGGCGAAATGATACCTGACGCTCCTCTGGAGACAGACGAGAACAGACGCTGATGGATTTTATTGCGGACCGACGGCCTTCAGAAGGCCTAACAGTTGACCGTAAAAGGCCAGTGGACGCATAGTCATTAGCCGCTCCAACTAGGAGAAACATACGCTAATAGACAGGGGGGGTAGTTCTTGGTTCGTACTCGGTTTAGACCCTTCTGCCATGGGAGGCCCTACCGGTATTGACTGATGTCACTACCGCCAGCATGACTCTAAACGTCCTTGTAATAAAGCCCTCGCATCGCGGCAAGATGACTACCCATTCGTGTGGGAACTAAAAGACAAGCGGTGGTTGTAAAATTTAACTCAAAAAAAAAAAAAAAATCTAAAGATAAAATGATGTCTGTTAAGCCACCCAGCAAAAACTTTACTTACCTGGTAAGTTAACAAGTAACATTGGAGAAAAATAAACACTACTTATTTTTCGGCTGAATAACTACTTATTTTTGTTCGAGGTGTCCACAGAATTCAGTACTTACAATGCACTTACTAGAAGTCACAAAATATATAGTTATTATTTAACTAACAGTAAGTTGAATTGTAAGTACTTACAATATACTTACTAGAAGCCAAAAAATAACTAGTTTTTATTTAATTGGCGCTAGTTAATAGACCTAATAAGTAGTTATGGAACTAGTTACCAGTAAGTAAATATTCAGTACTGAAAACAAGACAACAAATAAGTAATTATTTAGCTGATTATTAGTAAGCAAATATTCATAACTGAAAATAATAGTAGTGAAAAGTAACCATGCTAGAGTTGTAAAAACAGTTGGTTATCGTGCAGTCTATGCAATTGGAGGAAAAGTGTTTGTGAAAAGGAGTGAGCTATCCAAGCCGAAATTTATTGCAAATGAAGAAGAAGTTGATATGTGGAACAGCTGGTGCATATGGCAATAATGGTGGAGATGATGATGTTTATTTATCTTCATAACTCAGTATATAAATTATATTGTTTTTTCTTTTGTTGTTATGTATGCATATATTTTCTAATTATTAAATATTTTAATGAACAACTATATAAACAATCAATATTATTTAAATCTTAATTCTTATAAAAAGTATATTAAAAACGTTAATATGATGTCTTTGAACATTTTTTTACTAAACGTCAGAAGTATTTCGTCTATCGATAAATTCAATAAATTTAAGTCGCTAATTACACAATTACCATGGCTACCCAATATTATTGCTATTCAAGAAACATGGTTTAGTAAAGATCTTGTCCAAATTTACAATATTGCTGGTTACAAAAGTATACATTGTTGCAGATCAGATGGTTACGGTGGAACTTCAATTTTTATTCAAGAAAATCTGCAGTATACTGTAGACATATGTGAGAGAACGAACTTCTTTGATTCAATTATGATTACATTAGATAAAGTAAAGGTAAATGGAAAGTCTATAAAATTTATATAATTTTATAGATCACAGAAGTGTAAAAGAGAAAGGTTTTTGTTATTGTTGGAAAAGTTGATTGATTCTTGTGGTCGTTACCCTTGTATTTTTGCTGGTGATTCAAATATTGATATACTAAATCAAAACTCGTTGGGGGAACTATTAAATCTGCTTAACAACTACAACGTGGAAAATTGTCAGACAATGTTGACGCGCTTAGTAAGTGGAACATCCATTGACCATATTTACAGTAATGTTCAAGATCGTTTAAATGTTGAATCAATTGAATGTGATATAACTGATCATAACATTATTGTTTGTAGAATTGGTATTGAAACGCAAAGTAGAGATTTTACTGAAAACAATATAGTTGTTTGTGATTATAAACGCTTTAAAGAATTAATAAGTAATTCATTGCCTACAGTATGTCAAACTGGAGATCCTTCTTCTGATGTAACAAGTTTTATATCATGTGTGAATGATGCTTTGGAAAACTCAACATCTAAAAGGAAACATAAAAAAATATTAAGAAGAGAAATTACTCCATGGATTACTGAAAATCTTCATAAATTAATAGCATACAAGGCAACTTTTTAAGTCAAAGAAGGAAAAATTGTGAAAATCCCGGTTTAATAGAGAGATTAACAAGAATTAGCAAAATAATTAAAAAAGCTTCCAAAGAATCGTTGAACAATTACTACATGGCCAAAATAAATCAAATACAACATGACCCAAAAAAATGTTGGAGATTTTTAAATAACACTTTGGGAAGAAATTGTTTGAAAACTATTAATTTAACTGACACCAATAATGAATGAATCGAAAATGATTCTGTGAAAGCTGAGGTATTAAATAATTACTTTCTGCAGTCAATACGGGATATAAGATCAAAAATTGAACAATTTCCAGAAGACTCTTGTAATTCATTAAGAACGCTTATACAACATAACGATAGGTGCTATTTTCACCATGCAACGTACGATGAGATGTATCAAATTATAGGTAATTTAAAACCAGGAAAAAGTACTGGTCATGACAATATATTACCATTGTTGCTATTGGATAATAAGGATGAATTTACACTATATTTAGTAAATATCATCAATAATATGATAAATACTACTGTTTATCCAGAAATTTTAAAAATTCACAAAGTGGTGCCGATTCTAAAGAAAATTAATTCTACTACACTAGAAATTTATAGACCGATTTCTGTATTATCGGTTGTTGACAATGTGTTTGAGAGAGTTTTATATAATCAGATATCAATGTATATGGAAACGAATCATTTACTAAATGATTTTCAATATGAATTTAGAAAAGGATGTGGTACAGAGGAGGCAGTAGTGAACGTTATAAATTTTATCTGTAAAGGATTGGATGAGGGCTATTGTGGTGTTGTTGGTGTATTTTTTGATTTGACAAAAGCATTTGATCTTATAGACCATGAAATGTTGTGCAGGAAATTGAGATATTATGGTATTTGTGGAAAGGAACTTTTACTGCTAAAAAGTTACCTAACGAGTAGGAAGCAGTTTGTTCAAATTAACACGTATAAGAGTGCTGTTCGTACTGTTGAGTATGGTGTACCACAGGGGAGTGTGTTGGGGCCGTTGTTATTTTCCATATACATAAATGACATTAAGAATAAAGAACTTTTTGGTAAACTTTTTGTATATGCAGATGACATTTGTCTATTATATCCATACAAACATGAAACAGTTGCAAAAGCGTATGTTGAACGAGATGCAGCGTTGGTATCTGAATTTGTGAGGATTAACAAATTATTTTTAAATGCAAGTAAAACCCGTGTACTAATATTTAAGCCATATTGTGAACGCAATTGCAATTTTAGCATTATCATTGATGGAAATGAAATTTTTGAAAGTAATTCAATAAAGTATGTCGGCATACATCTGCAGAACAACCTTGTGTGGAGCCAACATATTGTAGTGTATCCATACGTTTAATTTACAATTCATTCTTTCCATTCAAAATTTAGTGTTAATACATTCTTGCAAAAACAAACAAATAATATTATTAAGTTAGGTCAGTAACATAACTGAATTGTTTTTCGTTGTCACAATTATAAATTCTTTTTTTGTAATTCGATATTTTAAATAAACAACGGTCAACGTTCGTTAAGTCATGTTGACAACAAAATCGACAACTGCAGTTCAATGTACATTGATACATTTATGCTGATCTAACAAATTCCTTCATACGTGCAAATTCTTTACTACACTGGACACCGCTCTAAACAATAATTAATGAAATACAAATTGGTAAAGTAACTCAACGATTTCTGTGTGCCTGATACAATACCGTATCATTTGTATGTAAGTTAATGCTAAGTACTAGAATAAGTGATTGAGTGAACTTTTTGTAGAGTCACTCAATATTAGGTTAAGTTTTATTCTCATAAGTAGTATTTAAGCAAATAAAATTTGTAAATAAAGATCAATCATTATCCAAGATATCAAGAGTCTCGCTTATGTTTTGTTTTATAATAGAACACCACATGGCGATCCTGCTCTGATCCTTAATCTAATTTATATATAGCAAAAGGACCACAAAGCAAACTTGCTTATCCTTGCTTAAAATTAAATTAAGGAAATAGATCCTCGACACACAGAGCTTAAGCTTAGTCGAAGATCTATAGGACCTTGATTACAAAAAAAAAAAAATTTTTTTATACTAAACTCCTAGAGAGAAGTATGTCCCGTCAAGGACTATGAACGAGCTGTGGAGAGATCCTTCAGAAATTGCAAATTGAGGAATACAGTTATATTTAAAAAAAAATGGCTAGTGATGATGACAACAGAGATGAATTGTGCTCAGATGACCTACGAGTATTATTTTAATAGATTACATACTTAAAAATTTAAATTTAGTTAAAAAAAAAAAACGTTCAATTGCAAAGTATATTACAAAAAATACATGGTTACGCCAATGATTGTGATTAATGATTTACAAATATTAAACTTTTCAAAGTTAGCTGTCAAAGATTGATTGTTGTTCATATAAATATAAAAGGAAATTATTGTCAATGCAATGATTAGGAAGGCCTTATGCTGAAAAGGATACTAAAACAAAATAAAAAAAAAAAAAAAAAAAAAAAAGACAAGAACAGACAAAAAGAAATAAGAAATATCAGTAAATAAAAAAAAAAAAACAAAAAAAAATTATGACTCAAACACTAATACAAATTATACTATGTGAATTAATTTTCCTATTATTCTTTAAGACAGTAATGCTTATATTAGAAACGTTATTATATACAATAATTATTATACAATAATATAATCAAAATAAAGTACGTTGCCTAAATGTATAGAAGAAAAAATAAAATTATACCAAAAAACCCGGTAAACTGGGGTAACCAAGAGCCACCTGAATTGAGTTCAGAAAGAAAGGTAGAAATTTTATCAGAAATTTGGAAGAAAATAGGTATTGAGGGAACACCAACAATAGAGGATTATAATGATTTGGGTAAAACAGCACTTGAAATTACACTTAGTATAAAATACGCAGAAAAACATTATAGAAGTATATTTGATTAATCATGATTAAGCATTTTTTTCCATTATAATATTTACATTAGTACTAGTATTAAGTGCCACATTGATAGATTTTTGGATTAAGGTTAGCATAGTCAACATAATAGAGAGTAATTTACAGGAATTTCGTAGTTTTATTTCAACACAAATAGATAGAATTTTTTCATTAAGAAATATACTACCCTTTTAGGATAGAAACAAGTAATGAATCATTTAAATAAATACATAGGCAGGATAGTTCTAGCAATAATTTTAACACCTTTGTTTTTAGTTTTGGATTTAAAAATATTAAAATTTGTAAAATTAATTATAAGACATTTGTATAAATGAAAAAAAATAAAAGCCATTGAATTATTAAAAGTATATATGAAAACATTGATATTATAAAATGTATTAGAGTTATAAAATGAAAGGAGAAAAATAAATGTGAAAATTTTGTTCTAATGGAAAAAATATTTGAAAAAATTAATATACTAATAACCAATGCAAAGAAGTAATTAGGTAAACCTTACACAACAGAGACAATCGAAGCAAAAAGGAAGGAAATTGATGAATTGGAAATAGCTAGTACAAGTATTTTTGATAACAGTGATTGGAGAGTAGAAGAGAAACAATTAAATTTTAACAAATTTAGCGAGTTACGGAAAGACGCGCTAAATATTTTGAGACTTCATGAGGATAAGTCTATGCAAACTAATAGTACTGCAACATTACAAACAAGACAAGAAATGTTAACTTATATGGCGGAGGAAAAACTTAATGCCACAGAACTAGCTTCAGTTTCTAAATTATTAAATGTTTTCAGTGGAAACAAGGATGATTTAAATCAGTTCATTGCAAATCTAGAGATACTTCGCGATACATTTGCTGAAAATAAATATACTTCATTTTTTAATTTTGTGTATAGAACAAAATTAACCACAAAAGTCCAAAATAGAGTAAGACAAATATGCATACCGACTAACATAGAGACGTTGATTCAATCACTTAAGGAGGCGTACAAGTTGAAAAAATCATCAAATATAATTTTGAATGAATTAACGCGTATAACACAGGTAGATACAGCGAAAAGGTTTGCAGTCTTTAACGATGGAATTAAACGAAGTACAAATTAGTACTCTAGGAGAAGAAAATAGGGATGTTATTAGCGAAACAAATGCCACAATCGCTTTCAATTCTTTTAAAACTGGTCTAAAGAATAGGGAAATCACAAGAACAATTGAAGCTAGCAGAGTAAAGAAACTTAGCGAAGCTGTAGAAATAGCACTTGAAGCTTCTGAAGATATGAGATAAAGTCAAATAATGTTCCAAGCTGCGCATACATCAAATGGTTTCAGAAATGATAGGAACAGAAATAGAATCAACTGGAACAATAATTATTATAACAATGGTAACAGACGCGAAAATAACTATAACACCCGAGTAAATCTCAATGATAACAATATAAGTGGATATAATGATAATACAAACCGCGGCAGAATGAACAACAATGGTTACAGAAATATTTACAATAACAACAACAACAATAATTATCGGAATTACGGAAATAGTTATAATTTTTTTTTTCTTTCATTATTTATTTATTGAATCTTCATATATTAAATATGAACTAACAATAATTAATCAAATCTTATCCTAATATTTGCTTTATGTCCTGCCAGTGCCAAACACAAAAGATTTAGTCATCACGGTTTCTGTTTACATATATAGGTGTTTATCGCTCATCTGATTGGGTGAGTGCTGCAGTGTCTCTTCTTCTTAAGCGAGTGTGGCCGCCATAATTTAAAATATTTCGTGCTAATGGATTTGGGTGCAGTTCCAGCCTTTTTAAATATTTTACTGCATATTTCGTTATCATAGTTTTTACTAATGGCACATTGAGATCCTTGTGGATATTTGAGTTTTTGACGTACCAGGGAGCGGCTGTGATTATTCGAAGAAGTTTATTTTGGCGCCTTTGAATTTTTTCGATGTTAGAAGCCGAGGCAGTGCCCCATAACTGAATACCGTAGCACCAAATTGGCTTTAAGATAGAGTTGTAGAGTAGAAGTTTGCAATCGAGACTAAGAACAGAATTTCTTCCAATGAGCCAATTAATTTGAATTGCTTTTAGTTTCATTTGAGTTAACTTCGCTTCTATATGCCATTTCCACGTTAAACGCCGATCTAGATGTATACCGAGGTATTTTACATGCGAGTGTTGGGGTATTATTTGATTATTTATTTTAATAGGGGGGCATGTTTCCCGACGCAATGTGAATGTTATATGTGCGCATTTTTGCTCATTGATCTTTATCCTCCATTTTTTTAACCACCTTTCTAGTTCAAATATATGATCCTGTAGATAACGAGATGCTTCTTGACAGTTTGCGTGTACGCTTAGAAAAGCTGTGTCGTCCGCAAATGTTGAGGTATGGGTGTAGCTGTTTGTTGGCAAGTCCGAAGTATAAATTAAGTATAATAGAGGGCCCAGGATGCTGCCTTGTGGGACTCCAGCGCTAATTGGCTGTGGAGGACTTAAAAATTCGCCTTCTTTTATAATAAATTGACGACCGACTAAGTAGCTTTGTAACAGCTTGTGTATATTTTCTGGTAAGTTTTGCTGCAATTTCAGTAGTAAACCTTCATGCCAGACTTTATCAAAAGCTTGAGACACATCGATGAAGAGTGCTGAGCAATATTTTTTTTCTTCAAAGGCTTTTCTTATGACATTTACTATTCGATGAGTTTGTTCAATTGTGCTGTGTTTTCTTCTAAAACCGAATTGATGATTGGGAATACATCTGTTACCATTTAAAATCGGCGTTAATTTAGACACTAGAAGTTTCTCAAAAAGCTTTGATAAATTAGACAATAAGCTTATAGGTCTATATGACTCAACTTTTGTGGGATCCTTTCCTGGTTTAGGTATCATGGTAACTAAGGATACTTTCCACTCTTTTGGGTAGTATTCAAGGCGTAAAATAGCATTAAAAATTAGTAGAATAATTTTCTTTGCTATGCTGGGTAGCTCCAAAAGCATTTTGTTACTGATCTTATCAAAACCAGGGGCTTTCTTGGGGTTTAAATCATGAATAGCCTTCTCGATTTCTCTTACTTCAAACCTTAGTGGAACAGCTGATCTAACAGCAACAGGTGGTAACTCGACCGCAGTATCGAAAGATGTATGAGGGGTAAATACGGTTTTCAAATGATTAACGAAAATATTACCTTTTTCTATGTCATTTCGTGCCCAACGTCCATTTAAGTTTCTTAATGGTGGTTTAGTGATAACTGGTCTTTTAAGATTTCTAGCTGCACGCCATAATGAGTAATCAGATTGAGGAGTTGCATCAAGTTCCTTAAGATATTTTTCCAGAGAAGCCGTTTTTTGAGACTGCAGTAAGTTTCTTAGCCTTTTTGTGCACTCTTTTAGTAAATTTTTAAGTTGAGGGGATCTGTGCAATTGCCACTCTCTTCGAACTCTCCTTTTTTCAGTCAAGAGACGCTCGACATCAGTAGAATATATTTTACTATTTTTGATATTTTTGCGGGCTATGCTAGAATGTTGAACAGCTAGTTTGAGATAATTGTCAAAATTTACAATAGAAAGATTCACATTCTCCGGTGTTCTAAGCGGAATATTTTCAGTGCAGTGGGTATTGAGATATTTTTTATATTTTAACCAATTTATTTGTGTGGCTGACGTCACTAAGTAACCAGACGGTGATACAATTCTATAAGGGTTTGATATGGTAAGAATTGTAGGTGTGTGATCAGAAGATAATTCTAAAGAAGCTTCAACGTGAATCGTTTCTGCGGGGATGTTTTTAACCACGCCAAAATCGATGACATCTGGAATTTTTTGCTGATCAGTAGGCCAATAAGTTGGTTGTCCACTCGCGACCACATTTAAATCCATTTTAGACATTGTATTATACAAAACACGACCCTTTGGTGTAATGAGCCGTGAACCCCAGAAGGTATGTTTAGCGTTGTAATCGCCAGCGGCTAGGAAACAGGGTCCTAATGATTTAAAATATTTATAATATTGGCTTTCTGATATTGAAAATCTAGGTGGAGAGTATAAAGATGAAAGTACAAAGTTTCGATTTAGCTCTTCAACACAAATATTCGTTGCTTGCAGATAATCTTCACGATGATCACACATTAAGTAGTGTTTGATTCGGGTTTTTATCAAAATAGCAGAACCTCCACAAGCTCTATCTCGAGGGTCCTTGGTATCATATAATATATAACCATTAATTTTAAACGAATTTCTTGAGGTCAAATGAGTTTCAGAAACCATCATTACATCAATTTGTTTACTTTTAAGAAAATATTCTAGTTCATTTTTATGTTGGCGAATGCCGTTTGCGTTCCAAAAACAAATTTTTAAACAATTCATGGCTTGTTAAGTACAGCTTGCAATAACATCGATTGCATTCTTAACATTTCCTGCATCATATTACCCATTGTATTCGTAAAGTTTGTTACTGTTTGTACTAGTGTTTCCATGGTTTTTTCTAGACGACTTAAATTAGAAACTGGGGTCTCATCATTATTTGGCAAATCACCTTGCATTGGCATATGGTTTGATTTTAGGACGTTAGCGTAGGATGTTCTGTTATTACTAGGCTGCGGTACATGAATGTCATTAGTATTATTTTGATGTGTTTCCTGAATTTGAGGTGGATTAGGTTTCGGTCCAACCGAGCGCTTGACGATAGAGTATACAGGGCATCCTCTATAGTTGGCAGTGTGATTACCACCACAGTTGCTGCATTTTTTTACATTGGGGTCGTTTTTAGACTTATCGCAGAGAGCTGTACCATGCAATTCTCCACATACAACGCAAACAGGTGTTAAATGGCAGTATGCCTTAGTGTGACCAAATTCTTGGCAGTTTAAACATTGCACGGGTCCGTTCCTTTTATGCGGCTCCTCTATTGTTATTTTCCTATACAGGATATATCTCAGACTGTAAATGGGATGAGTTTCATTTTTTTTAAGCTTAACGTCGCCGGGTTCTAACTCCACACGAAATAGTGGCTGGGGATTTTTTTCTCTATTTTTAATATTAACTACATTTTTAATTTTAAAGCCCTTCTCTTCTAAAAACGTTTTTATTTCACCTGGGTCTACGCATGAATCAATGCCCTTTATCACTACCTGAAGACCTTTACTGCTCTTCAGTTGGTATGTATAAAAGTTTTTTTTTAGTGCTTCCAATTTAGTTATTACTTTACGAAAATCATCTTCACGATTAACTTGTATTTTAGTTTCATTTATACTACCACGTTTTATTGCAGCTACATAAAAAGAATTTTCACCTATTACCGAGATCAAATTCTTTATTAAATCACTTGAGTTTTGCTCTCTAAGATATATCGGGGGTGGCTTAGAAGATTTTGTAACGTTTTGTGCTTCCGAGGATTCCTCTTCCAAAATTGCAAACCGATTTTGAGAACTTATTCTATCAGCTGTACCCTCTTTTAAAACTTTTGGGACAGAAGCAACTGCAGAAGAAGTTGGGCTGCGACCCCGTTTTAGCACTGTTATGTACCTATCCATTCCAACTTGTACTTGAGGCTTTTGACCGCTTTTCACCTGTGATACTGAGTTTTCCATCATGCCTGATTTGGGGGTAATCTTTTCATCACTTGTTAAAATCGTTTCTGCCACTGAGGCACCGCTTGCAGGTTTTATATTTTTTATTGTATTCGAATCAACCGTATTATTAGACACCGAAGGTGATACAGAGTTTTCTATTGTGCCTGATTGAGGGTTAATATTTTTATCACTTATTAAAATTGTTTTTGCCGTTGAGGCAATGCTTGAAGGTTTTATATTTGTTAGTGTATCAACCGTATTATTAAAAACAGATGGTGAGAGGGATCGCGTACGAGTAATAGGTTTAGCTGTTAGGTATTTGCTATCATCGACTCTTTTTTTTATTTCTGCATTTGTTTCGTTAACACTCACTGTGATATATGCATTTCTATCATTCTGCTTAATTGTTTTTGCACTGTTTGCACTCATAAGAGTTTTTTTTTTTTTTTTACTGTTTACAGTTGTGCTCTTCTTATTTGTTATTGTTTATCAACACCGAGAATAAAAAGTGTGTATGTTTATGTATGTATGTACATACATGTATTTTTTTCTTTTCTTTTATTTACTTTTTTTTTTTATACTTTATTTGTTCACGTAAAAAAATAAACCGTATGCCGAGCTTATAAAACACGTCTATCTTCAACGAGCGCGACAGACAGAAAGGAAATAGTTATAATAACAACAACAATAATAATTATCGGAATAGTAATAATAACTACCGTAACAATAGAAGTTATGGCAATAACACCAACAACCAACGTAATAGCAGAAGAACAGGGAAACAGGAGATCGTAAGACAACAGGAATCTCCGGAGCAGAACGAATAAATTCAAACAAAGTATTTACCATTTCATCTGATCTTAAAAACTATGTCAAATTAAATGTGATAAACACACATCGTACACTAACTTTTCTAATAGACACGGGAGCCGATGTCTCTTTGTGCAAAGAAGATTTGTTACCAAAATACGATGAAGATCCAGATGACTACTGCTGCTTAACAGGAATTACAAGGGAAGAAATAAGATCATTAGGTTCCTCAGAAATATCAATACAAATTGATGAAACAATATTTAAACATAAAATACACATGGTGAAAGAAGACTTTCCCATTTACACTGATGGCATACTTGGACGAGATTTTTTGTTGAAATATAGTTGCAATATAGATTATGAAACATTTATACTAACGGTGAACATAGGAAAACAAATTTTGACATTACCCATATATAACAACACATTCCGTATAACTACAGTGAAAATTCCACCAAGAAGTGAAATAATTATACCATTTCAGTTAGATATTAAAGAAGACGGGGCAGTATGCAATCGAGAAATTGCAGAAGGCGTATTTCTGGCAAACGCCATAATTCCAAAAAACGGAAATAAACACATAAAATTATTAAATGTATCAGATAAAACTACTATAATAGAAAATTTGAAAGTAGAAACCATTCCACTAAAGAATTATAAAATCTACAGAACTAGCGATGTGAAAACTAGATGTGATAAAGATCGATTTAATAGGGTACTGAAAGAACTAAACGTAGACATCAATGATGAAGTAGCAAGAAAGGAATCGATATAAATACTTGAGAAATATCAGTCAATATTTCATTTAGAGTTTGAGAGTTTGACAACAAATAATTTCTATAATCAAACCATACACTTGAAAGACGCAAATCCAGTTTACATAAAAAACTATCGTTTACCACAAACACATACAGAGGAAATCAATAAACAGGTAAAAGGGTTATTAAAATAAGATATAATAGAACCCTCGATAAGCCCATACAACGCTCCACTTTGGTTAGTTCCTAAAAAGGGACAAAACGATATCAAGAAATGGAGATTGGTCGTTGATTTCAGAAAATTAAACGACAAAATAGTTAATGACAAATTTCCTTTGACAAGATTAGAAGATGTTTTGGACAGACTGGGTAGAGCAAAGTATTTTTCCACATTGGACATGACAAGTTCATTCCATCAAATTGAACTTGATGAAAAATCAAGACCTTTCACAGCCTTTTCAACGCAAAATGGCCATTATCAATACACCAGGTTACCTTTTGGACTAAAAATATCTTCTAATAGTTTTCAAAGACTGCTAACTATAGCATTGTCGGGATTAGAATCTGAAGCATTTTTGTATGTGGATGACATAATAGTTTTTGGATGTAGCTTAAAACATCACAACAACAACTTGATTAATGTTTTCGACAGATTATCTAAATATAACCTGAAACTGAATGCAAGTAAGTGTTGTTTTCTCAAGCCAGAAGTTGTATATTTAGGTCATTTGATAACATCAAATGGTATCAGACCAGACCCTAGTAAATATGATGCAATTTCGAAATATCAAATTCCAAGCAATGCTGATGACGTAAGAAGATTTGTAGCGTTTTGTAACTATTACAAGAGATTTATCAACAATTTTGCAGAAATTGCAAATTGTTTAAACAAATTATTAAAAAAGGCAACAAAATTCGAATGGTTACCAGAATGCCAGACAGCATTCGAGACTTTAAAGAACAAATTAATCAGTCCACCAATTTTACAATACCCAAATTATGACGAAACTTTCATACTGACAACAGATGCATCGGATTTTGCGCTAGGTGCAATTTTATCTCAAGGTCCGATAGGTGAGGATTTACCAATATCCTATGCAAGTAGATCCCTAAATAAACATGAAAGAAACAAACCAGTAATTGAAAAGGAATTACTAGGAATTTATTGGGGCATACAATTTTTCAGACCTTATTTATAAGGAAGAAAATTTACAGTTGTCACTGACCACAGACCTTTAGTCACGCTATTTTCACACAAAAATCCAAGTTCAAAGCTAACAAGAATAAGATTGGAACTTTCAGAATACGACTTTACTATAATATACAAGAAAGGGGTAAATAATACAAATGCGGATGCATTATCTAGAATACAAATTGATTCCGAAACATTAAAAAACATGATACCATCAGAAAATGATGAGAAAATAAAGAAAACGCTAGTAGTAACAAGAGGTATGAGAAAAAATTCATCAGAAAATAATAATATCATAAGCGGATCTCATACAGAGAGTCTGATCAACTCCATATGTGGGACTGCACTTCGACCAATGATATAAAGCGCGCAACCAAATTAAAATTTATATTTGAAGAAAGGCCTATAAAAAAAGTAATAATAATATGATAAATGATAGTTATGTGCACAATAGACGTGATGATAATTCATCGAAATCAGTTTCGAATTTGAAGAAATCTCGTGCCAGAAAGAATAATGAAGATAATAATGTAGAAATTACTAAAAGCATGCATGAATATGTAATAGAGAATGATAAAGTTAAAAATGAAACACGTGTTAGGTGTAGTGATAATCCAAAGTATTTAGGTACTCTTTTGGAGAAACTTTCATCCTATTTGAAGAATACAAAGAATAAAAGATTTGAAATCGATAGAAATGATGCAATATTTAATAGAATTCCTGCAGATGAATTTAAGGCCAGATATAATGAGTTAAATAAATCAAATAAATGTGACATAGTAAAACTATTATATAGAAAACCTCAGAGGATACTAAGCGAAGAAAGAAAAATAGAACTAATAGACTGATATCCTAATACTCCCCAAGGAGGACATTTTGGAGTTAGAAAAACAATAATAAAATTAAAACAAAAAAATATATGGAAGAATATGTCAAAAATGGTCAAGAAATATGTATCAACGTGTGACCCTTGTCAACGAAACAAACAAGTGAGACATACCAAGGAGCCATTATGTATAACAGACACACCAAAAGATAGTTTTTCCACCATTATTATAGATACGGTCGGACCACTAAGACCTTCAGGGAACTATCGTTATATACTAACAATGCAATGTGAAGGAAGCTAAGTCAGTGGCAAAATGTTTAACAGAAAATTTAATATTGAAATATGGCATATTAAAAAAACTGAAATCAGATAGAGGTACAGAGTTTGTACATGAGCTACTGAAAGAAATATGTAGTTTGCTAAAAATAGAACAAAAATTATCAACGCCATATCATCATGAAATTCTAGGAACTGTTGAAAGAAACCACAGAGTTCTAAATGAATATTTCTTGTAATTTGTAAATAATGACTATTGGATACCTTACTTTTCTTTCGCATACAACATAACTCCTCACATAGATACAAATTACTCACCATTTGAATTAGTTTTTGGAAAATTACCCGAACTACCAGGTGAAAACATAATGACTAACGACAAAGTATACAATTTGGACAATTATGCAAATGAGTTAAGAATAAGATTAAGAAATTCATTAGAAAACGCTAGAAAATTAATAGAAACAACTAAAAAGAATAGGAGTATAGATTCATACCAAAAAATTAATTGATTGATTTTAGTATTAGTGAAATTAGAAAATAGAAAAAAATGAGGCACCATACAACGGTCCTTATAAAATAATTAATACAGATAATATTAATGTAGAACTAAAAATAAATGGAAAAACAAAAATCATACATAAAAATCTATTAAAGAAATATAAAATATGAAACATATTTTCAATTATTACACAGAATAAACTAAAACACTAGAAAAAAAAAGAAAAAACAAATCAAAATATATACATACATATAAGAAAAATATTTTTATAAAATATATGAGTATTGTAGCACGCAGACAGCACATGTTAAATAACACAGTACAACACATGATTTGCCAACTCAATTCTGTGAACTGTATGTGAAATTAGACCCAAAAAGAAGAATTTCTGCATCATTCGTTTTGTCTTCTTCTATTTATCACGTTTTAGGCCCTGTTGTTTGACATAGCTCGACAACCCCTAGCCCAATTTAGTTGAAATAAATTTTAAAAAATTAAGAATTACAATTCCCTTAATCTGTTCATATATTGTTTTCCTATACAAGTAACACTTTCGAAGTTAAAATGAATGTATGAAGGGAAAAAATTATTTTTTGCCTAAAAATTTAAATTTTTTTTTTTAAAAATACATAAAAAATCCAAAATGGAAAAAAGTTTCAAGTCTAGTTATTTTTTCGCAAAGTCACATAACCTATGAGCAAAATGAGACAAAGATCATAAAAATCGATGCACGCGTTTCGCTTTTATTCGCAATTGAGTAAAGGTATGAATTTCAAAAATCAGTTATAGCCACCACCCTTAAAATAAAAATAAAAATATAAATTAAAAAATTATCATGCAAAAAAAAACTTTATTTATAAAAACTTAATGAAAATAAAATAATATGCAATTAATACGCAATTATAATATGCATAAAAACAAAATTTAGAACATTTTTTCAATTATTGGCAATATCCATCCTTGTAGAAGTTGACGCTTGTGGTTCTGATGATCTTGTTTTCTTCGTAGGTTGTTCATATTCATGGTCTGAGTCTGTATCGTCATCCGAGATACACATACTATTCAAGGGCGTGTTTCTTTCACTGTGTCCACCAATTTCAATGTCTTCATCTTCGGTGCTTTCTTCAAACTGCATAATTGTGGAACTCCACCAACAAACCTCCGCAAGCAATGCATCCAATTTTTTGCTTTTGAACCGCTTTTCAAATGGCATGGTCACCTGGTGGAACCTCTCTCCTTGTTCGTCTGATTCCTGAGGTGATTGTGCCAAAAAAGTATCGAGGTGGTGGTGCAAGAAATGCAATTTCAGCGTCATGGATGCACCGATTTTTTCGAAATAAAACAGCAACCTGTCCACTCGTTGCTGTATCTCTTCTCGCTGGACACGGTTCTTTCCTAGAACGCCTTCTATTACTTCTTTCAATGCGTTCCATGCATGTTGGTGGTCGTGATGCTCTGAAAGCAAATGTGTGAAAGAATCACTTTTGATCAATTTCCGAATATCAGGTCCATTGAGAATACCTGTTTTAAATACATAAGAAAAACGCAAAAATTATTGGTAATGCGAATGTATAGAAATTAACAAATTTAGATATGACAATATTGAAATACAGAGTACGATACGTACCGTTTTTAATTTTCTCATCACTGAGTTTCGGAAAGATGGATTTCAAACAGTCAAAGGCGCCGTTAACTTTTTTGACCACCACTTCAACGAATTTCCCAGCTATTCCCAGTTTCATGTGGAGCGGTGGCAACAAAATATCATCCAGGTCCTTTATCATAGGTTCATTGCGTAATTTTAATTGTTTGTTGAGCTCGGGAGTTCTTCCTTTCCAATCTTTACATTGATATTGATTTCCTTTGTATCGTGAATCCCAATTACAAAGGAAGCAGAAGTATTTTGGAAATCCGCCCTTTTCTATAATCCCTTGTAGTATGTTGACCACCTTCAGATCGCAACAAATGTTCCATTTGTGTTCATCGTATTTGATTTTCTTCAAAATTTCGCCCAATGCTTCATACGTTTCCTTCATAGTTGTGCTGAATCCCAATGGAATGCATGGTTTTTTATTTTTTTTGTGCAGCAGCACAGCCTTCAAACTAGTAACTGAACCATCGATGAATAAACGCCAGTCGCCAGCGATATAATCCATTCCCAATTTTTTCACTAAACCTGGGATATCATGGCAGTACGTGAACGTATTTGCTTCGTCAACGGAATAAAATTTCTGAAAATCAGCTTGGCGTTGTCGGTATGATGTTGCGCTGACATTTTGCTGTGTGAGTTTTCTTCTCTTCAAAAATGATGTCAGCCATTCGGAGTCGTGTTGTGATAGTCCCAGCTTGGCCACAATGTAATCCATTTCGATTTGTGGTAGCGGTTGTGGTGCACTATTTTCAATATCGGGTATCCAATCAGCATCATCCAAATCGGTCGGATTGGTGAAAACGGTTTCGGCTAGCAGGGACACAGTATCCGCACTCGGAGGTTTAGGTGCATCGGTATCAGCAGGGCGTTGCACTGGAAGTGTGGCAGTAAATGCAGCAGTGTATACTTTTGTTTTCAATTGTTGTCTGTTTAATCCAGGACGAAAATTTATGCATCCATAGCACCTGGATTCATCATGTCCAGTTGTGTCTTCCACCCAAATTACTGGCTTCATAAAAGATAACTTTCTACTTTTTCCGTGAATCCATTTTAGAAGGGTAGTATAACAACTGTTGCACACTGTGTTCGGCGTAAAATTTGCACCACTTAAATCTGCTTCATCGAAATAATTACAATACGCGGTTTTGAATTGCTCAGTAAACAAATTTTTTCGATCTTTTTTCTGTATTTTTCGGACGATATGACCACAAACGTAACAATATTCATCCAAATATGGGAACTTGTTGTTTTCCATATTGATATATTTTATGTTTTGTTGTTATTCACGTTTAAAAAACTGGAGAAAAATCACTTTTACTGTTCGCGTTCGTCGGCACTGGCTGAATGCCAAAAATCGATCAATGCACACCTATAAATACTACGTATTTTTGAATATTTTACTGCCAGGTACTTATAAATGGGCGCATATTTTAAGGGCGGCTGGCTATATACCTGATTCAGCACTTGTACGTTTCAAACTGTGCAAAACTTTCCAAATAATGACCACCTTTAAATGTGGGTGCAATTTCTGTAAAAAAATCATATAGGTAGCCACCGGAAAAACCCAAATAATAAAAAGGTCCACTTTCCGTTTAATTGTCCACGTACATTTATTACCGCAATCATAAAAATCAAATAACCTTTTGTTTATTCCTTTTTTTTTTAATTCTCAGAATCATGAAAAAGGTGTCAATGTTTTCTCCAAATAATGTTGTGCATATCTCGAGCAAATTTTTGAAATTCATACATTTACTCAATTGCGAATAAAAGCGAAACGCGTGCATCGATTTTTATGATCTTTGTCTCATTTTGCTCATAGGTTATGTGACTTTGCGAAAAAATAACTAGACTTGAAACTTTTTTCCATTTTGCATTTTTTATGTATTTTTAAAAAAAAAAATTTAAATTTTTAGGCAAAAAATAATTTTTTCCCTTCATACATTCATTTTTAACTTCGAAAGTGTTACTTGTATAGGAAAACAATATATGAACATTAGATTAAGGGAATTGTAATTCTTAATTTTTTAAAATTTATTTCAACTAAATTGGGCTAGTGGTTGTCGAGCTATGTCAAACAACAGGGCCTAAAACGTGATAAATTCCCCTATACGATAGTACTAACTTCAAATCGATACTAACTTCAAATCGCAGGTAAGAAGACAAAACGAATGATGCAGAAATTCTTCTTTTTGGGTCTAATTTCACATACAGTTCACAGAATTGAGTTGGCAATCAATTAACTGAAAAATGTTGTACTGTGTAAAAATTTTAAAATTTTTTAACAAAATTGTAAAATTTTAACTCAAAGATTGGGGGTTGTAGTGTATCCATACATTTCATTTAATAATGCATTCTTTCATTTGTTAATACATTCTTTCATTTATGGACAAAAATGTTATTAATACGTTCTTACCAAAAAATAAACAAATATTATTAAGACAGGTCAGTACCAATATTGAATCATCGTACGTTGCCGCGATCATAAATTCTTTTGTGCAATTTGATATTATTAAATAAACAACAGTCAACGTTCGCTTACTTTTGTTGACAACAAAAGTTCAATGTACATTTTTACAGTTATGCGGAACTAGCAAATTCTTGACTACACAACACACCACTAAAACCAATACAAATTAATGACTCATATTGTTCTGCCTGATACAATACTGTATGCTTGTATGTAAGTTAATTCTAAGTACAAAATTAGGTTCAGGTTTATTTTCATAAGTAGTATTTAAGCAAATAAATTTGTAAATAAAAATCAATCATAATCCATCGATCAGAAAGAAGGCTTTCGCTTGTGTTCTTATTTGAGTTTAAAATAAAAACATTACACCCCATAACTTAAAACTTTATTAAAAGAGTGCACAAAAAGGCTAAGAAAGTTACTGCAGTCTCAGAAAACGGCTTCCTAAAAAAATATCTTAAGGGACTTGATACAATTCCACAATCAGACTACTCATTATGGCGTGCAGCTCGAAGTCTCAATATACCAGTTATCTCAAAGCCACCATTGAGAAACTTGAATGGAAGTTGGGCAAGAAATAATATTGAAAAAGGAAATCTGCTTATTATTATCTCACGATATAAAAGTCGAGTTACCGCCAGTGAATGTTAAAGCAGATATTCCCCTAAGATTCGAGTTTAGAAAAATCGAAAAGACTATTTGTGATTTAAACACCAAGAAGGCACCCGGTATTGATAAGTTCATTAATAAAATGCTTTTGGAGCTACCAAGTATAGCAAAGAAAATTATTCTTATTATGTTTAATGCTATTTTACGCCTTCAATACTGCTACTCTCAAGAATGGAAGGTTTCCTTAGTAACCATGATACCAAAGCCAGGAAAGGATCACACAAAAGTTGAGTCATACATGCCTATTAGATTTTTATCTAATATTTCAAAGCTATTTGAGAAACTACTAGTGTCAAAATTAACGTCGATTTTAAATGAAAATAGATGTATTCCAAATCATCAATTCGGTTTTAGAATAAAGCTCAGCACAATTGAACAAACTCATAAAATAGTAAATGTCATAAGAAAAGCCTTTGAAGAAAAAAAATATTGCTCAGCACTCTTAATCGATGTGTCTCAAGCTTTTGATAAAGTATGGCATGAAGGATTATTACTGAAATTGCAGCAAAACTTACCAGCAAACATAGACAAGCTGTTAGAAAGCTAATAAGTTGGTCGTCAATTTATTATTAAAGAAGCCGATTTATATTATACTTAATTTATACTTCGGACATGCCAACAAACAGCAACACACAAACCTCAACAATTGCGGACAAAACAATGGAGAATAAATGTCAATGAGCAAAAATGCGCATACATAACATTCACATTGCGTCGGGAAACATGACCCCCTATTAATATCAATAATCAAATAATACCCCAACACTCGCATGTAAAAGACCTCGGTATACATCTATATCGGCGTTTAACTTGGAAATGGCATAAAGAAGCCAAGTTAACTAAAATGAAACTAAAACCAATTCAAATTAATTGGTTTATTGGAAGAAATTCTGTTCTTAGTCTCGATTGCAAACTTCTACTTTACAACTTTATCTTAAAGCCAATTTGGTGCTACGGTATTCAGTTATGGGGCACTGCCTCGGCTTCTAACATCGAAAAAATTCAAAGGCGCCAAAATAAACTTCTTCGAATAATCACATCCGCTCCCTGGTATGCCAAAAACTCAAATATCCACAAGGATCTCAATGTGCCATTAGTAAAAACAATGATGACGAAATATGCAGTAAAGTATTTAAAAAGGTTGGAACTTCACCAAAATCCATTAGCTCGAAATATTTAAAGTTATGGCGGCCACACTCGCTTAAGGATAAGAGACACTGCAGCACTCACCCAATCAGATGAGCGATATACATCTACATATGTGAACAGAAACCGTGATGACTAAATCTTTTTTGTTTGTCTTCTTTTGTAAGTTGTTGTCGGGAATACAAACTTTCTGCCTACAACTAGGACTAGTTTTTTTTAAATAAATATAAGTAATAAAAAGATGATTTGCTTATGGTTAAGCGGTGAGCTTATTTTCGTTTTTATTCTTTCAAATTTAACTAAACAGCAAACATTATTAAGCAGCCCCATACTCAAATACTGCTGAGTTTGCGTCTGGTGTTCTGTTTCTTTATAATTGTTTACTTCAACAGTGTGTGGAATAATGCTGATTGCACAATATAAGCGTGTTGATAAGTTCAATAATCTAAATATTCAGAGTTGTGTTAACTCCTCCCTCACTTAAATGAAGGGCGTCCCCGCACTTCTTCAGATCTGCAATAGCAGTTTGATTGATGCGTTTCTGACGGGGTTTCCTTATCTTCCGATGAGCCTTAAAGTAGACAAAACCAATGGTTAGGATAACGGGAATAATAGTGGTTGCCAACAAAGGTCCATCAATTAATCTTTATTTTATGTTTTCTATATGACGCAAGTTTTCTGCGTTTAATCTTTGAAGATATGGCAAACTCAATATTTCCTGATGGTCCGTAATGTGAAGAGCAGATGTTGGGGATCCTGGTAACTTGTCTACAATATTTCTTTGGTTTCTATATATTGATCCATTAATTTTTACTTCATCACTAAATGTAAGTAGAAATGTACCAGTTACAGTTTTTCTACACCATTATTTGTGGCTATAGTGACAGTTTGATCATTGATAATGATAATCCTTTCGTCGATTACTGTGAGGGCTTCTAGATGAGAAGGACGAGTGGTGCAATATGCACGACCACCAGAGTGAAGTGGTTGAGTACATGTTGGATAATCCAATCGTTTGCAAAATGATGTTGTCAGAGTAGCACGGCAATTTACGATAGCTAGAATTTAATTTTCACATTTCTCCACACCGTCTGCTTCATCAAAATGAAGAATTGTGTTATTGTGTTGAACAGAATACAGGGTTACTTTTCTACAAACTAAATCTGGTTTGGGATACTTTATTAAAAAATGTAAAAATGTATCATCCAAAAAGACTTATATAAGCAACTTCCATTAGATCTGTTACAGTTACATTTGCATATGCTCATTTATCATACTATTCAAATCGTTAGAATCAAGAATTTGCGGGTTAACAATACTGACCTTTGTGAGGGTAATCGAAAGCATTAGACTTTCTAGTTCTGAGATTTAAATTCTATTTCTTGCAAGTAGTCTCATACAAATTCTCTGTATCTATTACTTTAGCTTTTGCTTTGTCAACAATAATATTAACAATATATGTTAAGTTGTTTATTTGCTGTTGCACCCTTGTATTTATAAGAACCTGCCTATTTTCCGCGTCAATGGGCTCTCGTTGTCTATACTCTAAATTTTCGAAGTCGTCATGGTCCGGTGCCCGGCGACTATCTTAAGGGCTGTACCAAGAACATTTATACTCCTTGCGTTCCTGTGGTGAAAATTTATTGCAGCGCAATGTGTTTATGTGGCATATGTCCGCGTCTAGTATCTTTTTCATATGTGACTGCGGAAAATGGCTCCTAAATAATATTGTTTTCTCAACCATTTCCGCATACATTGAAAGATTTGTAGTATGCCGTAAGTATTCAAAGTTTCGCCAAATCATCGCGGATACGTCCGAAATAGGGATATAATCCGATCCAGAATAGTCAGTTAGTTTTGCAGTTGCTGATACAACAAAAAAGCAGCATCATAAGAGTCCTAGGACTTGTGGTGGTCCACCCACCCCTTAATAAGAACCGTTGTCCCCAGGTCGGCTTCAACAGTCCCTTCTACATATAAAGGTGTAATCTTATTGCCTAATCTCCTATTTGTCTTCACGAGGACTTCTTTGCCTACATCGAACACCATATTTTGCCTTTTTTCATTTAGTCGCTGTAATTGAATTTCCTGTGCTCTTTTTACCCTATTTTTCATATCGTTCTCAAGTTCTGGCGGAGTTGACTGAATAACGTCAATAGATCGTTTATTTGTAACGGTATGAATTGTTTTATTATACGCAATGGTAACGAGAAGTATCAATTGTAGTGTATCATTGATAGATTTTTCAAGTTTGAGACACCGGACAATTTCTAAAAGGGTACTATGTATTCTTTCTACCTGCCTATTGATTGTACTGTGAAGTGGCGGTGTATTTGCTATTTGCATATCAAAGTTGTTCACCAGGAGCGACCTAATTGTTTCTGAATTCAAAGAGCATTCATTGTCACAAAACATTGTTCTTGTACGAGGATAAAAGTTCATTAGTTGGAGAATTGCTTGTTCAATATCTACAATAGTTCTTGATTCTATAGGTTGGACAATTGCAAACGTAGACAGTTTGTCAACACATGTAAGAAAATATTTTTTGTCTGCTTTTATTACATCAAATACTCTTTCTATTAAAGTTCTTCTATCCGAATAACTTATGAGGTGTCTGGTTTTCTTCCCAAAAAGGATGAATGTACGTGTTAGTAATTCTATTCCTTCCTCAATTACTATCTGATTTCGGCATGATCGTTTTGCCGCGATAACGCATCAGCCACGTAGTTTTCTTTGCCAGGCTTGTAAAAAATTTTTGCGTTGTGCTCATCTATAAAGGCTTTCCACCTTTTTATTTTTGCATTTGAATTTCGGTCAGAAACCGCAAACGTTAGAGGCTGATGGTCTGTAAAGATGAGCAATTCGCGCTCGTTAGTTGCAAAATGTAATTCCTTTTCTTTGAAAGTTCTCGAAATCATCGTAATAGGCTTTCCATCCTGGGACAAAACTGCCCCCAAGCCGTGAGCCAAGGCATTAGTTGTAAGATCGAACGGTTTTTTATAGTCAGGATACAATAGCATTACATCCTCGGATGTTTAGAGCTTTTTAAGTTTGTTAAAAGCTTGAAGTTGTGACTCATTAAATTTTATTTCAATCTTTTTGGATTGGACCAACTTTGCCATTGTCTCCTTTGAGGATGACTGTCAAAGGTCTTGCTGTTGAAGCAAAGTCTTTAATGAAGCATCTATCATAACTTGCAAGTCCAAGAAATGATCTAAGACCGAAAAGTGAGTAGGCTGTTCATAGTTCTGTATTGCTTTTACCTTTTCGGGGCCGGTTGAAAGTCCCCCTCGAGATACCACAAAGCCCAAGAATTCCACGTTTTCTTTAAATAAATTAGACTTTTCGCAATAAACTCGCATATTGGCTTCATACAATCTATCCAAGAACCAAGCGATGTGTTCGACATGGTCTTTCATATTTTTTCCCTATCCCCCTCAGCCAGCAAAATCTGGTGGAACCCTGATTTTAGGTCCAATGTGGAGAAGTATTTTGCCTTCCCCAGGTTTGATAAAATTACATTCTCATTTTGAATGGGATATTTGTCAGAAATCGTTTTAATTTTCTAAAATCTATTACAATTCTCTTTTTTTTATTTCCAAAGTCGTCAGTACCTATTTTGTCAACCACCCATACAGGGTTATTGTAGGGTGATCTAGATGGTCGGATTATGCCATCTTTTAAAAGGTTCCGTATTCACAAAATCCACTACACCCATTGGATATGGGTATAGCTTCGAATATATGAGATCTGCATTTTCTGTACGAATCGTTGCGACCATATTTGTATTAAAGAGTAATGCCTCGTTTGGCTCAGCAAAAAAACCCATTCTTCTGTCAATCATTCTTCGAAACTCCTCAGATATAGCCTGAGGTACATTGAACATTTCGATGCTTACGAAATTAACATTTTTACATTTAAGAAACTGAATCTGTTCTGACCCAGTAATCAATTCTAGTTTTGTGTTTTCAAAATCTAATTTTGAATTAGTTTCTGTTAGCAAATCGAGTCCAATTATTCCATCAAACGTTTCAAGATTAGGTAGAATAAAAAGATACGCAAAAGTATCGAAAATATTCAAAACACATTTTTGTGTAATTGTTTGAAGCCATGCAGTGACTTCACCAAAAAGTGTTGATCAACGCTTTTTATGTGTTTTAATTCTTTCAATGGCTTTATATAATTCTTTGACGTACCTGTGTCTATTAATAATTTGATAACTCTCCCTGCTATTGTTCTTTCGATGAACGGAAGCAGGGAGTTATTTCTAAAAAATTTATTTGATCAAACTCCAAAAATTCACTATCAATGTTTTCGAATTTTGTATCTGCCTCAGTTCTATAATTTACTTCCCCCTGGTCATATGAATTTTCATTTTGTGTCAAGTGATTAATCCTCTGCTGTTTTGGGCCTGTAAATCTTGCTGTGCCACTGTTTGGTGTTTTATTGCAGGCTTTGTGGCTTTTTGTGGCTGGTTTCGCCACTGATTGTTGAATTGTTTGGGCTGTGTGAATCGTGATGATTAATCAATATCCATTGGTTCTACTTGTTGTTGTTGTTGATTTTTATTGGCGGTTCGCCAGCTAAAATATGGGTTCTTTTTTTATCTTTTGCCCTTGTTAGGCTTTGTCCTCAATGCTTCTGGCATAAGTGCTAGCAAAAGCATAGCGCTCATGATTCGACTCAACCTATTGGGCCAATGCCAAAGCTGATGGAAGGTCTTTAGGCTTTGTCGAGAAAAGGATATCACTTAAAGATTTTTTAGTACCTGTAGTTCTTTTGAACTAAATTCTTAAAAGATTATTTTAATTAAAGTCAGGTACTAAAACCAGCGGTAATTTTATAATTTATATGTGCATTTTAAATTAATGAACTATCTCTTAACACAAATTGAACTTAAAAATAAGTGGCTCAATTTGTTTCGCATTTTGGTGTGAGCGTCGATTATTACTAAAACAATTCTCTCGGCATCGGAATTTGCATGAAGTAAAGCAAACAAAATCCGTCCAGTTTCTACAAAATTAGGAAATGCAACCTCGTCATTATAGTTTTTCATTTTTATTTCTTTTATACAAAACTGTTCCAAAACTATGTTTTAAAACATATTAATTTCATAATTTCAGGAAATGTATTGTTTTTTCTCCACTAATACAGGAGAGCATTATTGAGGCTTAAATTAAAGGCAAATACATGTATATTACAGAAAGTACAATTTTAGTTTCATTGTGTACGGTAAAAATTAATACATGCTCCAACTTAGGTTGCTCGGCATGTTCTATCTTCAAAAAATTCAATAATATTTTAAAATTCAATTATGTTCTAAGATATGCACGTGTTCACCAGTTCAAGATATATTACATATTTACAACCTACAACAGTTAATATACCGGCGTTATTATATTTGTTAAGAAATCTGTTAACTCCCGCAGGGAGTTAGGGGCTTGTCAGGAAAAATCCAAATAACTATAATAAAAACACGAGCGTCTTTTAAAATACGTCTGTTTGTAACAAGAAACTTTTATTAAGTAAGTATGTGAAGTTTACAACTTCAGAATTGTTTAGGCACGAGAACCCTACATGTTTGCAGGGCATGAAAACCCTACATGGTTCGCAGTAGCGAATACATTTACTCGTCGTTTTTTTTTCCTTTTAAGAAACTTTTTCCCTTAACATCAACAGTCAGTTGGATGGTTTTTTTTTATCAGTTGAATTTAGTTCGCCTTTGTAAAAACAGTTTTTTCTTCCGATTTTTTAAAATAGTGTTAAAAGTGTTTTATATTAACTAGTGTATAAATATATGATAAAAATTATTATTGTATCAATAAATATCTATACAATTGTTTGCGAAAAGCTAAATTTTTTTTTCTTTATTTCAAACGGGTTGCGATAAACTGCGACAACCATTAAGACCAAAATAAATCGGTTAAAATTGTGTGTAAAATTACCTTAAAAAGAAAAAACTAAATTCATGTGGACCATTTATGTACCCATGTACATATAATTTTGGCATTTCTTTTCAACCGAAAATCTACCGAAAAATAATATTTGTGCTTTCGCCCCTACCAGTGATTTTTTCCTTTAACTGCATATTACCGGGACCCATTCCCTCCCGCTACAGCTTGTTTCTCGTGAACCGGAATAATAACCCATCGAAGCAGCATTATCTACAAGCCAGTCATCCGCAGCAGTACCATTTTGTTTCAGCTTCATTGCCATATCGGACGCTTCTACTGGCGAACGCCCTGCAAAGGTAAAAACCCCGGGAAAGGAGAAAACCACTTTCCAGCAGTTAATACGAGCCCCCGTAAGTACCATCCCATTATTTATCTATATATATATTTTACCCCCCGTGTACCCTTACAAGTATTCAAAAGTAAAAAAAAAGAGTTGCCAGTGGGGCAATTGTAAATACACTTAAAAATCAAACCATACAGTTTCTAGTTGATCTCCTACGTTGAGATTCTTCATCATCAGTCGTAACATCAATATCAATTGTATCTGGAAGAGACTTCACCCGCTTCATATCATCGACCGCAACCACTCCCTCATAGAATCGTTGAGTACGTTGCATTTCGGGGAAGTCTGCAATACGGTAACGATCATTTGGCAACACCTCAGTTACCATATACGGACCCTTATAATGAAGCAAAAGTTTTGTTGATTCTCCAGTACGACCAGGATCTCGTCGTATCATAACAGAATCACCAGGAATATATGACTGAGCTTCACATCGTCTCTTATTAAATTGTAATCTTTGCTTGTCTTGATCCTGTTTAATACGCTCAATTACCTTCTGTCGTAATTTGATAATGTCTTCCTCATGGTCGTTATTGGAAATAGCATCATCCAATTTATTAGGTATAAGTCTTCTAGGTTCATAGTTGAAAAGCAATTTAAAAGGTGTCATTTTTAACACGTGATGAACGGTATTATTTATACTCCACTGTACTAGACTGATATGCTGGTCCCAATCACTACCATTTGGTTTTCGATATAAAGTCGATAACATGGGGGTAATATAACTCGAGTTGGCATTCCAAATATAGCAACCACCTCATTAAACGCACGAACCGTTTTCTCGCTTTTTACATCTCGTACAGGTTTCAATACACAAAATTTTGTTAATCCGTCAATTATAACCAAAATATACATATTTCCATATCGCTCATTTCGTGCAAGACCGTCACAACTCAAAATTTGAAACTTTACAGGAGAGCCTTTTTAAGATTCCAACCTATTATTTCTCACCATCTCTATCACTAAAATACAGTTATAAAATCAAATGTTTCTTTTTTGCTACAAAGAAAACCACATGTACAAGAGGAATGCCAAACACAAACTGAAATGTGACCTTGTTGATGTTAATTGCTCAAGTTTGTTGCGAGACGTCATAGCGTCACAAGCATCTGTATTACCGTTATTTTTTCGATAATTCTCTCCGTTCTTAGATCAATTTGTAGAGATTTAAGAGAAGAACATTTCTGCATTACTAACTCGAAAATGCCAATTTTTGAGTTGTGACGGTCTTGCACGAAATGAGCGATATTTGCCCCTCACAAATGGACCCAAATGGTAAGCGTGCACCGTATGGAAAGGTATGCCAATTTTATCTATTGGATGTAGGAATCCCTGTTTCCTACCAGCAGGTTGTTTGTTATACAGGCACTCAAAACAGGCACCAACAAATCACCACCAATACTTCTCCATAATTTTGGAAACAGCCTTGTCGACACCTACATGACCCAATTCATCATGACATGTCTGAGCAATTCTGTATCTTGCGTTGTCGGGAACATACAAACAGTCCCTACCATTCTCAACCCTATATACCCGACCATTTTGAAGTTTGAATTCTTTCTGTATTCTTAAATCGTCCCTAGTCAGCTCATCATGTTTTTGGAGTACTTCCATAATATACTGTAACTTTGAATCGCTTTTCTGCAAAAGTGTCACCCAATCTGTAGTACTTAAACTCGAATGTAGTACACAAACATCTGCGACTGTAGTAGTATCCTCTGGCAATTCGTTCGTATTACGACTCAGTGCGTCGGCATGTCTGTTTTCAGTTCCAGGAGTATGCTGAATTTCAAAATCGTACTCGGACAACTTCAACCACCACCTTCCTATTCTTGGCAAAATATCTTTCTTCGTCATTGAACTTCATACGGCATTACAATCAGTTTTAACAACAAATGGAATTCCAATTAAGTATATACGGAAACGTTCCAACACCCAAACAACTGCTAAAGCTTCCAATTCTGTTGAATGGTAACGAGATTCCTCCTTAGTAGTTTGACGACTCGCATAGGCAACGGGATGCAATTTACCATCCATTTGTTTCTGAACTAAAATTCCAGCTAAACCATCCTTACATGCATCTGTGTGGACTTGAGTTTCTGCATCTTTACTATAAATACTCAAAACGGGGGCTTCAGTCAAAATCCTCTTCAAAACATCAAAAGCATCTTCTTCTTCTTCTTTCCATCTCCAAATAATTTCATTCTTCGTCAAATGGGTCAAAGGTCTAGCCAAAATTGCATAGTCCTTAATAAAATTCGAAAATAACTGGTTAAACCAATAAATTGACGTAGTTCATGTTCAGTAGTAGGACGTTTAAAATTACTAACGGCATTCAATTTGAGTCGACTTGGCGTAACAACTCCATTAAAAATCTCGTACCCCAAATACTCTACCTCTGTCATCAAAAATTCACACTAACGGATATTCATTTCAAATTTGCTCCTCTCAATACATCCAATACAACCTTCAGATTTTCCAGGCACTCATCAATATTAGAGGATGGTATGAGTATATCATCAAAATATCCCATGGCAATTGTAAAACGCAAAGGACCCAAAGCTGAATTTACTAATTTCTGAAAAACGGCTGGACCATTCGATACACCAAAAGGCACCCTCATGAACTCGTACACCTGATAGTAACCACTCCGCATATCAAACACATTAAAATATTTCATCCCGTAAAGTCTGTAGATTTGATCAGCTACAATAGGCAATGGATATTTAATTTTTCTGGTCACACGATTTAAAGCCCTGTAGTCAATACATATCCTCTTATCGCCAGTTTTCTTGCGAACGATTAAAATTGGGCTTGCGTAATTAGAATCTGATTCAATTATATACCGGCATCTTTCAACTGAGCCATCTCCTCACGCACAAACGCTCTTTCAGACTCGATAGGGTTTATAAGTAATAGGTGTATTATCCAAAAGTTCAATTGAAAATTCAGTGTTCTCTCCACAGCCAAGCTCATTAAGGTTCAAGGCAAAACAGTCCCTATATTGTTGCTCCAAAGTTCTTAATTTTTCACCGTACGGCTCAGGTATTTCAGGATTTACAAAAATTAAATTACAAAAATCCTCGTCCTCATTGCTTATATTATCATATTCTGCTAATTTGTCATCAAAAATACACAACTCACCCTTAGTCATCCTCTCACCTTCCTCTCAGCACTGCTAAACCATCAGCATCACCATTTATGACACAATCAGGTATAACGCATCCATTTCTATTTGTGGTTGAATTTATAAAAAAATCTCGATTTTCAGTTACAGCCTCACTCGTGGTAACAGCAACAAAGCCTACATGATTCGATGATAAAAGGTAGCCTCCCTTTCCATAAACTAGTTTTCAATTTCGGAAGATTTGGAACTTCAATCCGATTCAAATCATTCTCAGGCAATTCATGCTGTTCAAAAATTCGTAAATACTCTCCTCTCTTGTAATAAATATCGTGTGGTTGTTCGGTAAATGGTTGTCCAATCAATAATGGTATATCAAGAGTATCATCCGTCATTACATATACGATAACATTAGCGACAGCGTGATCAACTTTTAACTATACACCAAACAGACCCAAGGGAGATGTCATACCACCACCTACGCCTCTAACTATCATCTCATTGGGAACTGCATCCATTTGAAAATTTAAAGCTCTAGCTGCTGACTCCTTCATCATCACGCATTGACTACCAAAGTCCACGTACGATTTTACCGGCATTCCGTTCACCTCAACATCAAAGAAATATTTCTGATTAAAATTTAATTCTGCATTCCGATTTCCCACAACAGCACAATTATTCAATTTATTGCCAGAATTTTCTCCCCTTTTAGAACCAGGAACGTTAGCAACAGAACAATGTCTCTCAATATGACCAGGATTATTACATTTCCTGCATACAACGGGTGAAGTACAATTTCGTTTAAAGTGTCCTTTCATCTTACACCGAAAACAAGTCACGTCAGCAATATCTCTCTCTTTCGGCAATGGTTCCTTAAACTCCTTTTCTTGTTTTACCTTTGTAGAATTAATATTACGATCCTTTACCTGCACACCCATTGTTCGAAAAAATTCACGAACATCCGCCAACAATACATTCGACCCGATATGTGTTTTACAAAGCAAAAACGTCTCCAATTCACGATCGTAAAGTCCCTGCATTATCTGAATTTTCGTCTCCGAAAAAGGTAATTTCAGATTATCACACAATATCTTCTTCTTAAAATAATAATCAAAAACATCCTCACTTCCTGACTGTCTGTAATTCAAAAGTGCAGACCATTGTTTAGCCATACTCGCTCTGCCCATAAATGTATCCACAAATTATCTTTCAAATTCTGCCCATGTTCGGATGCTCAAAGAATAAAACCAATCGGCAGCACCTTCAATTAGGTTAGATCGGGCCAGCTCCAGTCTAAACGAATCAGACAAATCATGGAGATCACCCATGCCCTTAATTGACTCAATCCAATCACTGGCATCACACTCCGATCCCTTAGCATTAAATTTGCTTATGGATTTATGCAAATCCGGCACAACACTAAAATTTGATGCACCATGAGCTGCAGAATTACTCAGTATAAGTGCACGAATTAATTCGGCATTTTGACTCAATAGCTGTGAAAGCATGTTAGTGGACACTTCTTGATCCTCCGGATTCATAAACACGCCGCTCGAATTTGCATTCATCACTGTTCTATGGCCCTCGTCTTCAGAATCGCTCATTTGCCGTTTCCAATGAATTTCACAATATATATAAGCAAAACAAAAGCCACTGTTGCCGCCTTCAATAACCGCACGCAACAACAACAACATATATTACAAAACCCCAAACCACCTATTGCCGCCTTCAATAACAGCACGCAACAACAATAACTCAAGCCTTTTTTTTCCTATATTCCTCACCACCCAATAACAGTAAACTTTCCTCTACGGCCCACGGATGCTTTATCCCACTTCCGATTGTTAACTCCCGCAGGGAGTTAGGGGTTTGTCAGGAAAAATCCAAATAACTATAATAAAAACTCGAGCGTCTTTTAAAATACGTCTGTTTGTAACAAGAAACTTTTATTAAGTAAGTATGTGAAGTTTACAACTTCAGTATTCAAAAGTAAAAAAAAAGAGTTGCCAGTGGGGCAATTGTAAATACACTTAAAAATCAAACCATACAGTTTCCGTTAATAGCTAACAAATCTAAAATTACCCGTGCGGTCGGGGGTTAAACAATACATGCAAATATTATTTTTGCAACCAAATTATTTATTAAAAATATATTTTACAAAAATAATATATATATAAGTTAACACAACTCTGAATTCCCAGCAGGGTATTTAGATTAATAAACTTTATCAACACGCTTATGTTGTGCAATCAGCATTATTCCACACACTGTTGAAGTAAATAATTATAAAGAAACAGAACACCAGACGCAAACTCAGCAGTATTTGGGTATGGGGCTGCTAAATAATTTTTGCTGTTTAGTTTTAAGTTTAGTTTATTTTAAGATTTGAAAGAATAAAAACGAAAATTAGCTCACCGCTTAACCATAAGCAAATCATCTTTGTATTACTGGCCCCCAACGGGTCCTTCGGACAATAACAACTCTAGACAACTAATTGATCAACATATATTGCAAAAGCAATAACTGTGTTTTTTTCCTGTGGCTGCAGATCGCCGTCGACAAGGATATCAACATTTGATAACGCAAAGCCGTTTAAAAGCTGCCATAATTTTTGCAAAGAGTCAGCAACAGCAGACTTAATTGAATAAGACTAAATTAAGAAAATTTAATCAAGGAAATTTATTATCATGTAAGTAGAGTGCTCATTTTATGGTAAAAATATATTTTTTTTAAGTGTTAAAATTACGACCTTTGTGTGATAAGTAGATTTAGAAGGATTTGTTAGAAGGATTTCAAAAATTAGTAGTTTCAGAAGAATCAAAAATGTCAGTGAAACTTGACGAATTAAAGGCACTAGTTGAAAGTGCTATTTGCAGTGCTCTTGTCGTACAAGAACTACAATTTGAGAAAAAGCTAGAAGAATTAAAAAAAAAAACAGTGAATAGTTTAAACGTTAGTGCACCTGAAGGGGAAACATATTCAGAGGCGCAAATTAGTGAAAATGTGGTATGTAAATATACCTTAGATATTGCCAAATCGTTGGTGGATTTTGAGGGTAAACTTGAAACATACGTTTCATGGAGGAAAGCGGCGCATACCGCATATAAAGTATACGAGAAGTATGAGGGCATTTCAACTAATTATCAGGCCCTTGGCATTATAAGAAATAAAGTAAGAGGTCCTGCGGACAATGTACTAGCTTCACTTGATACCCCTTTAAATTGTAAGGCTATTATAAATAGACTTGATTTTCCGTACGCTGACAATCGACCAATATACCTGATAGAACAGGAACTTTCCACCCTGCGACTGGGAAATAAAACACTTACAATTCGATGAAGAAGTTGAAAAAAACTCACACTTCTGCTTCTGGCAACACTGGACCAACCATGACAGTTTGCATATTAAACACATTTTGATGTACATTAAAAGTCTTTTAGTTTAGGAGATATGAGGTTAGCGCATTTCCCGTTTTTAACGACTTCTTTTATTGAACAACAATAAGTATTAAATTTTTTGTATCTCTTCTAGCTTAGGAGATACAAGTTTAGCGGGATCGATTTGGCGAAAGGCCAGCCTCCGGTCCAAATATCAACTTTTTAGTTTCAGGCGTTGAAAGATAAATAGATGGAGAAATAAATCTTTTGAAACGTTCGAATTTCGAAAAAGTACCATATTTGCATTTTTTAGATAAGTTACGAATGTTATCTAATTTTTATTTCTATGTGTATTGATTTATAAAATAGATGGGGAAAAAGTTACAAAATACAGGTTTTACCCCTTTACTCCCTAAAAGGGCCGAATTTCAAAATAGTACCGGACACCTGTTCCTTTTTTTATTTAATGAACAACAATAGGTATTAAATTAAAAAAGTACCAGTAAGAGAAAGAAAAAGTACCAAAAAATGCAAAAAAATAGAGATTCTCATTCATTCACAAACTTGCATGTTTAATTTTATGTTTCTAGGTCCAATTTTAACGGAAACTCAAAAAGCAAATATCAAAAAAGTACTGAAAAGCCCCTCTTACAGATTTTCATTCATTCCAGGCATTGCATGCTTAATTTAATGTTTGTTGGTCCAATATTAACGAAAATTAAAAAAAGTACCAATTAAAGAACCAAAAATGTTCCTCTAACAGATTCACATTTACCCAGGACATTGGATGTTCAGTTTAATATTTCTAGAGGCAATACTAATGGAAATTCAAAAAGTACCAGTTAAAGAACAAAAACCTAGAAACATAAACTTCACCATGCAATGTCCAGAGTGGATAGGACCTATGAGGGTACATTTTGGTACTTTTTGCTCTTCAACTGGTACGTATTGAATTTCCGTTAGTGTTAGTGTTCATTTAAAAGTGTTTGTAATTTTTTAAGAGTAATTTAAAAAATTCTAAAATATATGTAAAAGGAATAGAAAAAATCAAATGGTTGGAGCAAATGTTGTTTTTAATAAAGAGGATTTTGGATGTATAAATTTAAATGAACTAAATAAAAAGTATCCAGAAAACTCATATTGCAGTTTTCACAACTATGGAGTTTGCGCTTTAAAAAATGCTATTTTACTTGAAAGAGAAAATCTAATTTGAAATAAGAACAACTGATATTTTTTAATTTTTAAATCGTACATTTTAACTTTATTGATATTTTTTTTTGTTTCTTTAAATTTAATTATTATTATTATTGATTTAAATACTGTTACATACACATTATTTTTAAGTATCTAATTAATAAATGAATACATTTTAACTGTTATTGTATTAGAACAAATGTATTTAGATGTAATCTAATATATAAAATAATAAAATTTATTTTAATATGTATAAATACATTTTATTTTTATATTATTAATTACTGCCATCTCAATACTAATAAACAAGCAAAATTATTCTTAATAAATTTCCATATAAGTGTTAATTCTATCTCTAAAGTGACCCCAAGCGCTAGTATTTACTTTATCTTCCATAATAAACACTCCTTATAGTCATTTAAAGTTAGTTTTTTAATTACACATTTTTTGACGCCTGTGACAGTTGACAAGGAATACATCTTTGATCTTAAACCTACAAATTCAATCATTATTTCCCCCGAATTTTCATCTTTCATCATTCCCAATACTTTTTTGCTTAGGAGGTGTAAATTAAAAACATTGTTTTTGGTATATTCAGACGTATCGAAATTTAAACTGACATCGCTACGTATGTCATCATAATAGTCATTTGCATTAATTTAATAAATAAGTGAATCGGTATCCATATAATTTAAGGAAAAATTTTCCCCAAACTTTGGAGTCATATATGTACAATGGAAGTCATACATCTTCCATTTGGATAATTCTAATACCGCAAATCCAATATGTATGGGTTTGACGTAGTATGGCTCCATTTTCTTCAGCTCGACTGCATACAAATCATCACTAAACTCTGTCAAACTTAGAATATTTTGTTTAGATTAATGATTGTAAACCTAAATGGTTTTATCAAAAATTATTTTCGGGAATGAAATATTTATTATTAATTAGTTCATTTATTAATGATCCCAATTTTTGAATGAAAACACTGAAATTTATTGTTGTGGGAAAGCTAGTTTCTATGCGCATTTCGCTGGTTGCTTACACAGAAAAAATTTTTGCCAAAAATTTTTTAATTAAATAATTAATTGGTGAACATTAATTTCTTCAATTATTTTTTTTGTTTGCTGCAATTAATTTTTTTAATCAAAACACAAAAATGTAAATATTTTTGTATAAGTTGTGTATTTGTTTAATTGATGCAATTAATTTTTTAATTGATTAAATTTGTGTGGCATGACTCGAAAATACAAATCCGTTAATTGATATGATCAATTCTTTTGCAGGGGCAAAATTAGTAAAAAATTTAATTGTCTGAACGAATTGTTTAATTAAAGTCGATTTTCTATTTTTTCTGTGTAGGCCAGCTCGTCAGGAAACTTTTTCCAAATACTTTAGAAAAGCTTAAAATATTATACAAGTAAGACCATAAAGTGAATAAGAATTTTAAAACACTCAGGTCTTGCATGTAACAATATCAAAGCTTCAACAAAGACACAACAATAAACCGTCAATTTTTCTTCCTTACATTCCCCTACAATTGGCTGGGTTTTTTCCAACACGAATTGTAGTTGTAAGAGGATAGAAAGAAAAAAAACACAATTAAAAAAAAACAAGTTGCTTAAATAAAGCAGCTTGCCATTTAAGTTTTTTATTTGCCGGGCACATGCAAATTTATTATCAAAAATTATTTTCGGGAATGAAATATTTATTATTAATTAGTTCATTTATTAATGATGTGCTAATAATCCCAATTTTTGAATGAAAACACTGAAAAACTTTAATTATAAGTGTTTGAGAGATAATGAAGTAAGATTAATGATAAAAAGTATTGATTCCTACAGAAAAATTGTCAAATTATTTGAGTCAAAAAATATCAATTACCACACTTTTCATCTTAAACAAGAACGTGCTTATAGAGTCGTTATAAAGGGCATTCATAATTCCACCCCAGTTAGCGATATAAAAGCAGAACTTTTATTGTTAGGTGATTTGGTTAGAAATGTTATTAATGTCAGAAGCAGGATAACAAAGTTGCCATTGCCAATGTTCTTTGTAGATCTTGATCCAAGTCCGACAAATAAAGATATTTTTAAAGTAAAACACATTAACAATGCAATCGTCACTATTGAAGCACCGATAAAAACTGACGACTTAGTTCAATGTCACCGATGTCAACAATTTGGTCATACCAAATCCTACTGCAAACGGCCGTTCAAGTGCGTAAAGTGCGGCTTTGACCATCCCACCATAGAATGTAAAAAAAATTTAGAAACCCCACCAAAATGTATTAACTGTCTTCAGGAGCATACTGCAAATTATAAAGGCTGCCCTTTTTACCAAAAAATGCAACAAATACGCAACAATAACAATACCCATCATCAACGCACATACGGGCAAACACGGAATGTTCAATTTACTTCAGCAAATTCTACTTTAAACAACTACAGCACTAGTGAAGGTATCACATATGCTCAAGCAGTTATGGGTAATACAACTAGTCCCGAAATGAGGTTTTTAGAAAGATTAGAACGTATGATGGATAAAATGTTTGATATGATGTCAAAAATTATGGAAAAATTATGCAAATAAATCTACGAATCGCAACATGGAATGCTAATGGAGCATCCAATCACACAAGAGAGATAGAAATTTTTCTTATAACAAATCATTTAGATATTTTACTCATATCTGAAACACATTTTACAACTAAAACTTACTTTCGCGTTAAAGGTTACGACCTGTTTAAAGCCAATCACCCAGATAATAGAGCCCACGCTGGATCAGCTGTTTTAATTAAGTCTAATCTGAAATACGAATCGCTATACCCCATAATTAAACCGTATATACAAGCTTGTGAAGTAAAAATACAGTGCAACAATTACGAAGTTTCAATTTACGCTAAGTGCACAAAATTATGAAACGTTTTTCAAAACTCTTGGTGGCAAGTTTATTGTCGGCGGAGACTTTAATGCTAAGCATCCATGGTGGGGTTCTAGACTTTCTAATCCTAAAGGAAAAGAACTCTTTAAATGCATCTCGAAACTAGGTTACAAGACATTGTCCACAGGAAGTCCGACGTATTGGCCTACTGACCCAAATAAAACTCCAGATCTATTAGATTTTTTTGTTTACTCAGGCATACCGGATCTTGTTCTTGATGTCACAAACTCTTATGACCTCAATTCTGATCATTCTCCTATAATTTTAAGCTACAACACTCTTACAGCAACTATTGAAAAAAATGTTAAAATTATCACTCATAAAACTGATATTAACGCATTTCGGCATTGGATGGATCAAAATTTAGATCTGAACATATCTTTAAAGACCGGGGTCGAAATTGAAAAAGCTGTACATCTTTTCTGTAGTGTTATTAAAAACTCTGCTTATTTATCTAATCCTTCAATACAACCGCCGGAGGCTTCGAAGAATTTGGCAGCAAAGTAGAAATCCTATTGATAAAACTAATTTCAATAGAGCATCAAACCATTTAAAAAAGAGGATAGCAGAATTGAGAAATGATGAAGTGTCTATGTTTTTAAAAAATTTGGACGCCTCAAAAGATACAGATTATAGTCTTTATAAAGCAACAAAATACTTAAAACACCCAGTAAAAAGAAATGTCCCAATTATGAAATTAGATGGCACCTGGTGCAAAAATAGCAAGAGCAAAGCTGAAGCCTTCTCTGAATATTTAAATCAAATTTATCAACCTTTTCCTACAACAAATACCCTACACGAAAATAAAGTATTTACGTTTTTGGAGTCTCCATACCAAATGGATTTTCCAATAAAGCCTATCACTCCGAGAGAAGTTCAAAATTGTATTTCCAAGCTTAATAATAAAAAGTCTCCAGGACATGACAAAATGAACTCGATAGTTGCGAAATCACTTTCAAAGAAAGGCATTCTATTTTTAACCCTCATTTACAACTCTATTATGAGACTATCATATTTTCCCTCCGTTTGGAAAAGAGCGGCAATTATAATGATCCAAAAACCGAATAAACCAGAGAACCAGATTTCATCCTACAGACCAATAAGTCTGCTAACTACATTTTCGAAGATATTCGAGAAGCTGTTTGTAACAAGGCTAATACCTATTTTTGAGAAAGATAGCATCATACCTGATCACCACAACATGGAACACCAGAACAGTGTCACAGAATAGTAAAAGTTATATCGGACTCACTAGAGAAAAAATGTATAGCTCTGCGGTATTTCTTGACATAAAGCAAGCATTTGATAGACTGTGGCACGAAGGACTGCTATTTAAACTTAAAAAAATTTTACCTGCCCCGCATTTTTCATTGCTAAATTCATACATACGCAATCGAACTTTTTTTGTGAAAGTTGACGACGAAGCATCAAATATATACCAAATATTTAGTGGAGTCCCACAAGGCAGCGTTTTAGGTCCAATACTATACACTATATATACTTCCGAAATGCCTACATCCGATAACGTTGAAGTTGCGACTTATACGGACAACACCGCCATAATCTCCACCAATAAATGCCACATTGAAGCTTCATCTGTAATGCAAAGAGAGTTAAATATGCTGCAGCAATGGTTAAACAAATGGAAAATCACTATAAATGTAGAAAAATGTAAACATGTTACATTTACTTTACGGAAAGAAGAGTGTCCTCCAATATATATAAATAACTTGCAATTACCGAAGTCTAACTGCGTGAAGTATTTAGGAATGTATATAGACAAACGTCTCACATGGAAAGACCACATTAAAAATAAAAAAAACTACCTTAATATGAAAACCAAAAAAATGAACTGGTTACTTGGAAGCAAATCCCAACTTAGTTTAGAGAACAAAATAAAATTGTATAAAGTTATTTTAAAACCCATTTGGACAGATGGCATTGAATTGTGGGGAACGGCCAGTAATTCAAATATAAAAAGGAATATTTCCGACGCTCCATGGTTTATGACCAACGCACAGTGGCGCCCGTAGAGCAAGCGAGGTTGCAAAAATCAAAATTTTCATGAGTGCCGACGAAGTTTTGAATAAACCCATGTTATAGGAAACTTTTCAACGATTTCAAATATGCCACTCTTAATAATATCACATTTTTAATTTAGAAGATATAACCGTTCAAAGTTGACCGACTTTCGGTTTTCAAAAAAACACACAATTTGTAGTCAATTTGTTGCGATTTCAGGTGTAATATCACGAAAAATAGTTAACGAATCGCCTTATTTTTTGTTTGTATTGATTGATGTATTTATTAAATGTATAATGATAAAAAAAAATTAACTGTTTGCTTTGTGTTTCTCCTGGTAAATCACTATTTAAAAACTATCCGTTTTTTCACTATTTTTCAACTTTGACGGAAAATAAAAAAAAACTATATTTTTCTATATCTGCCATATTTGCAAAACCTGTTCTTTGATTATTTCTTTACATAATTCAAAAGGTTTTATCTGCCCGTACGTGCCCGTTTGGCTTCTAGAGGTAAAAAAGTTTAAAAAGACATGGTTGCAGAAATTGTATGGCGTCCATCCCTTATATGTTTTGACTGACAGTAGTTTGATCTAATAGTTTGAAAAAAAAAAACTACTCATTGAAATTACCAGGTACGTACCTCACATAAACAATACTTTGGCGTACAAATGGTCAGGAACAATATTGACTTATGGTCCCTACAGGTAGGCACAAATCTTATTTGGACACGTGCATAATATCAAAATTGCATTATTCAGCCTAAATCCATATGTATGCAGGGAACAGGTAAATTTTTAGGCATGGTAGCATAAGCCTATTTATTGCAAAATTACTCTACGACTGAAAGTTGGCGCAACAATTACTGAAACCATTAGACAATTTAAGTACTGAAAATATGGCGTTGAACAATTTAAAATTATTTGAACTGTTTAGAATGTCAACCACACCAAAGTTTTTCACGGAAGTGAAAATTCTTCCTGAGAAGTTGACATTGATCAGCAAATGGGGCTGTGATGGATCATCCGGACAAAGCGTTTATAAGCAAAGGATATCTTCCGATGACGCTACAATATCGGACGGAAATATGTTTATGGCATCTGTTGTTCCTTTGCGGCTAAAATCGGATGATTCCCTACACTGGAAAAATCCACGTCCGTCATCAGTGCATTATTGCCGACCAATAATGTTTCAGTTTGCAAGGGAATCGGCAGAACTCATAAGGACTACGGTGCAGGAGATTGAAGAACAAATAAGCAAGATTAAGCCTACAAAGCTGCAAATTGGAGAAGGAAAATATATTGAATGCAATTACGAGTTCCACCTGACCATGGTTGACGGAAAAGTCGTAAACGAACTGACAGGAACAACCTCAACAATGTCATGCCCGATTTGCAAAAAGAGTCAGAAGAAGTTTTTTCAATTCAATTCAATTTATTTCATATATAATATGTTACATCTCAATTTTATATAATTAGTTGTAAAGAGTTTAAGATTAGTATCTTTTTCTGCTTAATTATAACATATTTCAATTAGTTATCATATACATATATATAGACAGAATTATATTGGAGGTAAAAATTTAGCAAAAACCTATTTAAACCTGGCATATACCCTACCACAAGAGGAGGAAAACTTCGATGAAAATACATCATTAAAGGATAAGGAAAAGATCAGAAAGAAGCAAATACAGGATGCGTTTTTTAAACAAGTTGGACTAAAAGTAGACTGTCCCAAGCACGGATACGGTAACTCAAACGATGGAAACACTTCTAGGAGATTTTTTGAAAATGATGAGGCAGTAACTAGAATCATTGGAATTGACAATCAAATCGTGAAAAGATTGGGAACGATCTTGGATGTTTTAAACTGCAAAGAAAATGTCAATTCTACAAAATATGGAGAATATGCGTCGAAAACTGCATCTCTTTTAGCAGAAATGTATCCACAGAAGTTGACCCCGACCGTCCATAAAATATTGGCGCATGGCAAAGATATAATTGAGTACCAGTCTTTGCCAATTGGAGAGCTTTCTGAAGAAGCACAGGAGTCTCTTAACAAATTTTATAAAAAATATAGATTGCAGAACACATTCAAAGCATCAAGGGTAAGGCAAAATGAGGACCTCTTCAACATGTTGGCAGCATCTTCCGATCCACTTATTTCTTCCCTGCGGCATGTGAAGTCACGAATAGAGTTACAAAATAATTATAGATTAGAAATGGTTAGTCTTTTAGATATACCTTCTCTTACGAATTGTGATGAATATTTTACAGAAAATTGAAAAAATAAATTTTAAAAAAAAAATTATTTTTTTTTTTAATTTGTTGGGTAATAATTTAAAACATAAAACCCTAAAGAAAAAAAATAAAAACAATCTAAAAATGTAAAAATAATTTTTTTTAGTTACCATAAAATTGATTTTTCTACTAATTTTAACTTTGATAACCCATAAGTAGGCCCCTACAAAGCGTAGCACCCTTTCCAAACGCTCATTTCATAGGCTGAACAGTTATCTATCATATGCTGTTTAAACTGTTCAATTATCTTATTCGGTTCAAAAGATATGATTTTTGCAACGAAAAAACTCAAATGGCGCCACTGTGCAACGTTCAGATTCATAGGGATCTAAAAGTAGCCATTATTCTAAGTGAAATAAACAGATATAGTTGTAGGTATATAAATAGATTAAGCAACCACCAAAACCCATTGGCGATTTCTTTATTAGATGAAACAGATGAAAATAGAAGACTAAATAGGTTTCATGTATTAGATCTCCAATATAGAAAATGAAGCAAAAAATTAACTTTTATTAATGTTCAACACTCGTATGTATATATAGTTTATTAAGCTTATTGTAGTTTAATAACACATGTGATATTTTTTTTTATTGAAATTATCGAATTTACTAAATATTGTAAAATAGATTGTAAATAAAATTGGAATTAAAAAAAAAAAAAAAAAAAATTTTTTTTTGCATACACCGCAATGAAGATTTAGATGAACCTTAAGCATTTTTCTGGAAAAAGACGTATTACATATGGGACATACTTCAAAGTCGTTAGCATCAAAATAATTAGAAGTATTTCTATGCAATTCCATATGCACCTTAAGCATTTTTGGACAGCTGAGCTTTGAAGAATAAATTGAGCAATATATAGGAGTCATTTTATTCCAGAGTTCCGAAACGCTCGCTCATTCTTCATTCATGAGCGAGCGTGAAAATTTAAAAAATTTTCTGGAAATTCATCCTCATGAGGGTGATGAAAAAAACTATTTTGATTTTCCTCGCTCATGAGGAGTGAGCAAAAACAAAAAATTCATATGTGATTTTACAGATATGAAAAATTTGAAAAAATTCACGTTAAAATTCTTCACAAGGAAAAAAAGCGATTTTCCCAACGATTTCCAGCGGGAAAATCAAGTAGTAAAGAGGCCTTATAGAAGGCCTTTTTGCAGACATAAGATCTCCCAGCCGCATTCCAACTTTATTACCAATTAGCAAGGTGTGTCATTGGAGACCAACACCTTGCACTTTTGCATATATGTTAAACTCTTCTGGAAGGGGTTCTAAAAAGATTTAAGAATAAAGCTTTATCCAAGTTTAATTGTTGTGGCTAATAATACGAAGTGAGTAAATTAATAACTAAACTTGCAACACGTTCTAACATAACTACTAATAAAACGATTGCGACAGGCCTTATCTTAGAATAGAAAATTTGAATTTGTAAAATATTAAATAAAAACCTTTTTAAAAGACCTTTTCAAAAAAGGCAGAGTGGAATAAGTAAAAGATTACTAAAAATTCAATTGTAAACATTCTTAAAGGCCTAAAAAGTGATTCGCTTGCAGTTTTCCCCGCTGGGCAGCACGTTTAGTCTGTGTGTATTTTTTTTGTAAAATTATTTCTTGACTGGTGAACCAAAATGTGTGTGTTGTTTTTTATTTTTGTAGGCAAATATTATTGAAAAAAAATAAGAGAACTGCACATATCGTCATCTTAAATGCAGAATATTGTAACATCAAATTTCATAAGTTTACATGAGAAGCAAAAAACGTTGTAAAATGAAAATTATATGAGATATTAGAGTAATATTAAATATTTAGAATAAAAATGCGATAACCAGTTTTTTTTTTTTGATACAAAAATGTTATTTTAACTGTAATTTATTTAGTTATGTGTGTTACGTTATTTTAATTTGTAATTCTATGAAGCAAAACGACGAATCATCAACGAAAGTATGATAATATTAAGTTAAACAATCATTTAAAACATTAAATAATTAAATATTTCTGTTAAGTTACAGGTATAATAGAATATAAATATAATGTACATGGTTATAAATGCAATACTGCGTTTAAACAATAAATTTAAATATGGTTAAATGCACATATAAAAATTAACTTATTAGGAATGCGTAGACATGGTGAAATAAGTTTGTTTTTCTGATGCAGTGCAGGCAGTACTGCATTTGAGAACGTAGAGATGTTATATTATTAGAGATATTATTATGACATATTATTTATAGTTTTTCATTTCTAATTAGAAGTGGATTAAACTAAAAAAAAGTACTTCATTAAATTTAAATTAATTTTAAAAATCCAACTTTTCCATTATAACTAACGTGTATTTTGAGGTGGGGTGCTTTAAAACCATGGGAGATAAGGCCATGATGACTTTATCTCTCATTCAAAAGGGAGATAAAGTCTTTTATTTATTTTTGTTCATTTGAATGGGAGATAAAGCCATAATGGCATCAGCTCACATTAGCGATATTAGAAAATGGCTTTATCTCTCATTTCAGTTTTGAAGAACTTTTGCAATTTACATTGATTAATAGTTTTCACTTCCGGAAACACTAAAGTCAAGTATTGAAATCTGGCTTCGCATACTAAAGTTTTTCTGCGTGGCGGCCTGCGGCCGCGCTTAGGGGTTTTTCCCTCCAGTAGGACACGGCACGTGGCTTCGCTGAATAAAGTTTTCCTGCGTGCGTCACAAGAATAAAAAAATGTCTTTTCTCGGAAACACTAAAGTAAAGTATTGGAATCTGGCTTCGCATACTAAAGTTTTTCTGCGTGGCTGTATGATTGATAAATAGTAACTGATAACACACATGTGATTAGGAACGCATTTTTTAAATTGACATATAAGAAATGAATTTAAAATATTAATTCTTAGTTGTTAATTTTTCAATGATAACTAAGGATTTTCCCTTTTACAGAATGTTTACACCATGCATAACAATATTCTGAGAAAATACCCCACCGTATTTTGATGTCCTTATAATGAATTTTCTCAATTGAATTTTTCTTTACAATAAACAAGTTTTGTAAAAAATTTGTATCATATACATATATGCATACATATTTGTCTCCATATAAGGAATTATTTCGAAAAAACTTCTGCAAGAAGTAAATTTTAATTAGTTAATTTCTGAAAAATTTAAATAAGAAGAAGTATTTAGTGAAAGAAAATGTTGTATAAAGAAGCACTTATCCTAAAAAAAATACTATTAGTATTTAATAAAGCCGTAAAAGGATTAACACAAAATTTAGCTAAACAATTTATATTCCAGCACTTTATAAGATTCTTATGTTTATGTTGTTTCGATCCTACATCTTTAGAAATGCTTTTATTCTAAAGATGTAGAAGACAAGTAATTTATTATTTAACACAAAAGGCCTTATAACAGTCTTTTTGAGGATATTGATGAAGGACGACTTGGAAGAATGCAATCCTAACAAAAATACCAGATTATTTTAAATAAACGTGGAAAAAATATTTCTATTGTATTATAAACATTCTATATTAATAATGAAGAAATATTCTGGTCCAATAGTAACAGATTTATTATAGGGGAATTCGACTGTATAAAAATTTATTAAAAAGTATATACATATGTGATGGAAAAATCATATCATAAAAATAATGACAGTCTGCTGGAAGCAAAAAACTAAGGACCTGCAGATGGTACTATTTATTCTTGGAAATTCTTAGCATATGGAAGTGCAATGGGTTAAGCTGTGAAATTTCGAACAGTCCAATGTAGAAGAAGCTGATAGTCATACTTAATATAGGTTTTGCAATAAGCCATTTTTGATTTTGTTAATAGCTAGGATATTTTTTAAGGTGGAAGCTTAAAAATTTTTTTAAATATTTAACGTGAATCGTAATCAATAAAAAAAGTCTATTTCAAAATGTTCAATGATACATTGCTTTGCATTTTAGCAAACGATATTTATACTGTTGTAAAAAATTCTTTGATGCTTTAAAAAGGGTCGGTCCTTTTCTTAAGCAGACATAAAGGCAAAACTTATTGAAAAAAAACTCCATGAGCAAGTATAGAAACGTGGGCGCTGTTTCTCAAAACTACAAATTACAAATCTACAAGTAAAATATATTTGAACAAAAACCAAAGTTGTAAAATTGTTGCTTTTTTAACGTAAATGAAGTGATTTTATGTTCCCATGCAGTTTTATTATAGGGAAGTTCGATTGTACCTGCTGTCACATTTGCTTTTACACATAATTTTTAGCAAAACAAGCCTTTTTTACTTTAATTTCAAATATTTGTTACCTACTTAAGAAAAATGTTATCAACGAACAACCGTTTTGGTTGGTAAAACCAAAACTGTATTACAACAACAACACGTATTGAGTACTTGGAATTTTTTTTCAATGAGTTTTGCCTTTATGTCTGCTTAAGAAAAAAACGTTCCCTTTTAAAAGCATCAAAGAATTTTTTACAACAGTATAAATATCGTTTGCGAAAATGCAAAGCAATCTATCATTTAAAATTTTGAAATAGACTGTTTATTGATTACGATTCACGTTAAATATTTAAAAAAAATTTTAAACTTCCACCTTAAAAAATATCCAAGCTATTAACAAAATCAAAAATGGCTTATCATTAAGTAAATAATTTCCTTAAAAAACATAATGAATAATCTTAATTAAAAAAAAATAAGCAGAGTATTTGATATATTTTTACGAACACATTCATTTTTTTTACGTCAAAAATGGGTATTCTGTTTCATACTCTGAACGTGTTAGTGGAATAAGTGATCAAACTGCACATTATTGCATAAGCAAAAAGAAAAACAGTGCTGTAAAATTAATATAAACCGAATCCATATATATATATATGTATTGAAAAACCTATATTAAGTATGACTATTAGCTTCTTCTACATTGGATTGTTAGAAATTTCACAGCTTAACCCATTGCACTCCCATACGCTATGAATTTCCAAGAATAAATAGTACCATCTGCAGGTCCTTAGTTTTTGCTTCTAGCAGACTGCCATTATTTTTATGATATGATTTTTCCATCATTTATTTCGTTTTCCAACCTTATGAGTTTATATATGTACATATGTATATAGTTTTTAATAAATGTTAATACAGTCGAATTTCCCTATAATGAATCTGTTGCTATTGGATCAGAATATATCTTCATTATTAATATAGAAAGTTTATAATATGTACAATAGAAATATTTTTTCGACGTTTATTTAAAATAATATGGTATTTTTTGTTAGGATTGCATTCTTCCAAGTCGTCCTTCATCAATATCCTCAAAAAGACTGTTATAAGGCCTTTTGTGTTAAATAATAAATTACTTGTCTTCTACATCTTTAGAATAATAGCATTTCTTATAAAGTGCTGGAATATAAATTGTTTAGCTAAATTTTGTGTTAATCCTTTTACAGCTTTATTAAATACTAATAGTATTTTTTTAGGATAAGTGCTTCTTTATACAACATTTCTTTCACTGAATACGCGGGCTGCTATCAATACTACTTTTAATTGAAAAACTCTTTCATTCTTCTTATTTAAATTTTTCAGAAATTAACTAATTAAAATTTACTTCTTGCAGAAGTTTTTTCGAAATAATTCCTTATATGGAGAAAAATATGCATATATGTATATGAGTCAAATTTTTTACAAAACTTGTTTATTGTAAAGAAAAATTCCATTGAGAAAATTCATTATAAAGAGATCAAAATACACGTAAGTTATAACGGAAAAGTTGGATTTCTAAAATCAATTTATATTTAAATTTAATGAAGTACATTTAGTTTAATCCACTTCTAATTAGAAATAAAAAACTATAAATAATATGTCATAATTATATCTCTAATAATATAACATCTCTACGTTCTCAAGTGCAGTTAGGGTTGCCAGTTTTTAAATCAGAGAAATCAGTACATAAGAGAAAAAAATCAGTTCAATTGAATAAAAACAGCACATTTACTTTTTTTATATAAAATTGCATATTAATAACATAAAAAGTTATAATCTTTTTTAAAACAAAACTTGAATTCATTCTATAATTTGAACAGTGACAAAATTTAATTAATAAAACCGAATTTTTTCAAACAATAACTCAATTCCGTATATATTTTTAAGCGGGAATACAAAGTGAATAATAAAAAAATCTAAAACACAAGTTACGGTCACACCTAGCAAATATTTGAGGAAAAAAAACTTGACTAACATGTGAACTAAAATTGTATTTCCTTTATTCTATTATATTTTTTGAATATAGGTCACATAAAATTAAAGAAAAATTACATAAAAGTATTTCCTTGCTATATCTACCAGCATAAATAATTTCATTTTGCAATTAAAAGGTCATGCTGAATGTCTTTTATTTTGCGGAAACAGCCAATGTCTAATTTAATTGAGAACAGCTTCAAAAGAGTTTTGAGCCAATTTCACTTAGAACTCTTCTATAAAAAACTAAAATTTAAATTTTCTCTAAAATTAATTATTTGACATTGGCCTTTTTAGCACAAAGCTTTAGATATAAGGACAACAATGTTAAAAAACAAAATCAACACTTGAAATAACGAAGCTTGTTATGTATTTATCTTTAAAATAATTTTAAAGTGATTTACAACTAATAACCTTTAATTATTGCAAAGGCCACAATCGTTTTTTAGACGATCTTATACTATAGATTTTTATAAATAATATATTTTCATATTTATGGCCTTTCCACAATTTATTTCCTGTCATCAAGAAATTGTAAAACTCATTACAACAACAACCAAAGTTTGTCTTTATCTGCAACTCACTTTCTAGGTTTTATATTAGGAGCCCGTTTCTTTCTTTTCTCCACTTTTAAAACTAAAGATTCGTTCTGTAAAATCGTTTGAATGTGGAATGAAAGAAATAAAATTACACATTTCCTCAAATTCGTAAACGCACCACCGTTTAGAAACACTTTCCATTTTTATTCTACTGTCATCTTTTTTCGTACTGACGCGGCAAAAATCTTTATTGTTATGAACTCATCGATAAGAACATCTATATTAATATTTGTATCGCAATTTGACAACATGACAAACTATATACTGAGCCCAGTTAATATATAATAACAGTACAGAAACAGTAGATTAATGACAGAATCAGTACATTTGCGTACTGATTTGCTTGTAATGCATAAATCAGTACTTTAAACAAAAAACAGTATATGTACTGATAAAAACAGTACGAATGCAGTACTGCCTGCACTGCATCAGAAAAGCAAACTTATTTCACCATGTCAACGCAATCCTAATGATGCTGCATATTAATATTTAAATTTATTGTTTAAACGCAGTATTGCATTTATAACCATGTACATTATATTTATATTCTATTATACCTGTAACTTAACAGAAATATTTAATTATTTAATGTTTTAAATGATTGTTTAACTTAATACTATCATACTTTCGTTGATGATTCGTCGTTTTGCTTCATAGAATTACAAATTAAAATAACGTAACACACATAACTAAATAAATAACAGTAAAAATAATATTTTTTTATCAATAAAAAACTGGTAATCGCATTTTTATTCTAAATATTTAATATTACTCTAATATCTCATATAATTTCCATTTTACAACGTTTTTTGCTTCTTCTGAAAACTGTGATGTTATATTATTCTGCATTTAAGATGACGATATGTGCAGTTCTTTTAGTTTTTTTTTTTAAAATAATATTTGCCTACAAAAAATTCAACACACACTTTGGCTCGTTGCCTTTAACAAAAACAAAATACACACAAAGACATTTCGTGCTGTGGTCATGCAAACTGTCGAACAACAACAACATTACTGGTGAGGAGCGTCAAGAAAATTTTTTGTTTCCTCATTTTTCATGACTGAGGAAAGGCAAAAATTTATTTTTCCTCACGCTCATGAATGAATTGGCAAAAAAATTCACAATTCATTCATGGTTGTGAAAAAAATTACACGTTTTAAATTCCTCATTCATGAAAAAATTCATGAATGGTTAAATATGAGCGATCATATATGAATTTTTCGGAACTCTGTTTTATTCCTTTAACATCAAGCTTATCTAATAGAACTTATTTTTTCTTTTCATTTAAACTTTCAAAAAAGGTTTATAATTGATTTTCAAAATTCTTTTTTATTTTATTAGCTTGATAGAACTTTTTTTCTTTTGTGCTATGTTTTAAAATCTATATACACAGAAATACAATGTGTCAATGTCGGAAAATATGTCTTCACTTTGAGGAATATTGCGATATACTGACTAATGATAAAAAGCTACTTTTCTAGCTTAACTAGGAAATCTGCTTAATGTCTTAAAATCTATATACACAAAAATATAATGCGTCCCAAAAATTTTATTTATAACCAAAATCAATTATTCGCTTGTTTGCAACAATAATAAGATTAATGTTAAAATAAACAATATACAAGTTCTTATTAAATATTATTGGGACACATTGTATTGCGAAAGAAAACATACTGCAATTCATGTTTTGTTTTATAAACAAATTAAAAATTCTAACATGCTCACTAATGTTTATGCTTCTTAAATATAACATAAAGGTTTATTTTTCAGATTAATGTTAAAATAAACAAGAAGACATATCGTGAGCATTTTATTACAAAATATAAATTCTAATTCTAATTCTAATCTTATTAGGACACTATGTATTTGGAAAGAAAACAAACTGCAAATAAGATTAACAAAATATTTCCAAAATATTAACAATATTTCTTAATACAAAAAAAAAAACTAAACTAAAATATTTTGACTGCTGCGTTAATTTTGTCGAAACCGAACATTTTCAACTAGTTTGGAAGCTAGAAAAATGGTGCTAAAATTAAATGTATTATTCCTATCATAGGGTTTGGAAACTAGAAAAATGGTTCGGAAATTGGATATATCATTACCATGCACATGAGCGGAACCGCATTGCCACCCACATTAGATGAACCGGAAATTGCCAAGATCCCCACTACCTATCTACTTGCAATTACAAATTCCACTTAGTAGATAACAATTTCCCAATAGAAACAGACGGAATAATATGGAGAGACTTTTTAAAAGAATACTTATGTAAAATAGTCTACGAAACATTAAAAATTTCTCTATTTACTAACAATGAAACTGTAGTGTACCTCACATGTGTCTACTGCATAAACACTGGTCACTCTGAGCCTTACACATGCAGATCAACTAACGGCATTTACCAATTGACTCACATTTACTCAAATGTACGTCCGCCAAGATAGCAACGAAAGGGATTTATGCTCGTAATTTCTACAAAAAGAAATCTAGCTGTGTATAGAAATCTATAGTATAAGTGCTGCCATATTTTAAAAGAAAACTTAACGTAAAAACACTAAGGCAAATAAATGTTGAAATAGGTATCCCCATCCGCCGATAAATCGCTGCGCAGCCCAGTACTAACATCTCCCTCTATCCCTACAATCCCGGACTCATTACCCACACTATCAACACCAGTTCCTCTATTACCATTACCAATACCATACTCATCCAAATAATCAAAAAAAATATTCTCCGCCCGATTCCTCGTATTCACCAAAAATCGCCTATTCCTCCGATACATATTACCATTCCCATCCTTCACTATATATGATCTATCGTTGTATATCCTTACCACAACCCCATATTGCCACTCATTCTTCCTTAAAAACAAAACCCTGTCACCAAGACCTAGCCTACTCAACAATTTAGCCGATCTATTGTAATATAACTGCTGTCTCCTCCTCTTCTCCACAATCCGATCGCGGACCTGGCCACCATCTACACTCTTCCTGTTCAATAAACCATTAGATATGGGATGCCTCGTCTTAAGTGTCCTACCCATAAATAACTGTGCTGGCGAAAAAAGCATATCCTGCAACGGAGTAACATTGTACTCCAAAATTTGTTCCTGATAATCATTCCTTCCATCAATGACATTCTTCCTCAATATATTCTTAGCAATAGCAACTGCTTTTTCCGCCAGTCCATTACTTTGTGGGTAGTTGGGACTCGAAAAAATTAAATTAAAATTACAATCATCCGCAAACTTTCTGAATTTATAACTATTAAACGGGACATTATCAGACCTTATTTCTGTCGGAATACCAAATTTAAAAAACAATTGCCTTAAAACATAAATAACTTCGTCAATCGATTTATTTCTCAGTTTCTCAGAGATAACCAACCTGAGTATGAGTCAACAACAGCCAAGTAAGACGAGCCCGAATAGTCAAATATATCCATCGCAACTTGCTCCCAAGCATAAAAAGGTTCAGGGTGCTGTTGCAATGGCTCCTTCTGGTTCCTTCTTCGCATTCCCTCACATATCCTACAAACACTCACAAACTCCTCCACATCAGTCGATAATCCAGGCCAATAATATAGATCCTTTGCCCTTAAGCGCGTTTTCTCAATGCCCAAATGAGCTGAATGTAATAATCTCAAAGTCCGCGCTCTCAGTTCAGAGAGGACAACTAATCTATCCCCGAAAAATAATAACCCATCAAGACTGCCCAACTCATCCTTTATCTTATGAAACTTCTTTTCCCCAACGCCTAGATTTCTGTATATCGGCCACTTCCCATCAATGTACAATAACACATTCTTCAAACATCCATCAGATTCAGTAGCACGCACAAAAGCTAATCTATTATTCTCCGACATACAACTTTTCCTAATTATCAAATGCACAACTGATTTTAAACCAGAGTCCTCCGGTTCAGTCTCCGTCAAAAACGCCCGTGACAGACAGTCAGCTACCAGCATATCCCTCCCCGGCACATATTTAATCGTCAACGCAGGGTATTTCAGTAGCTGCATAAACATTCTTTGAAGTCTGGCAGTAACTTTATCCAAATCCTTCTTAATCAAAGTTTCAAGGGGTTTGTGATCAGAGTGAACCTCCACGTCCCTACCGTAAATAAAATAATGAAATTTCCCACATGCGACAACCACAGCCAGTAATTCCTTCTCTATCTGAGCGTATCTCCTTTCACATTTGTTCAAACTGCGAGATGCAAAGGCCACAGGAGAGCCATTTTGTAACAACACACAACCAATTCCATCCCTAGATGCATCCGTCTGGATAACAAGCGGCAACTTGGGATTATAAATTTTCAATATAGGCGGCGTACAAATTATCCTTTTCAATTCCTTGAGCTCCCTCATGTGATCATCAGTCCACAACCATTTCACGTTATTTCGCGTCAACTCCCGAAGATTTGCCGTTTTCGCTGATAAATTAGGGATATACTTCCCTAGAAACTTAAACATCCCCAATATACGCAACACATCCTGTTTATCCCCTGGCATAGGGATCTCCTCAATAGCCCTTAAATATTTCCTATCCGGTTTAATAGTACCCTCCGAAATTACCTGACCCATAAAACATACTTCCCTGGACCTATACTGCACCTTTTTTCTATTAAACTTTACACCAAATTCCCTGGCCCTGTTAATCACACTGAGCAGCCGCTCATCATGCTCCTGCGCAGTCCTTCCAAAAATACACAAATCATCAAAGTATACTTCAACGCCCTCAAGGTCACCAAATATCTGTATCATATAACGCATGAATATTTCCGGGGCATTATTTAAGCCAAAAGGCATCCGATTCCACTTATATAGCCCAAAAGGGGTTATACATGTTGTCAACTCTGAGCACCTCTCGTCCAATACAACTTGCCAAAACACATTCTTTAGGTCCATTACCGTAAAATATTTGGACCCACCAACCCGACTAATTATTGACTCAGACGTAGGTATAATACACCGCTCCCGTTTGATACATTCGTTCAATGGCTTAGGGTCAAGGCAAATCCTCAAAGACCCATCCGACTTCTCAACAATCTGCAAGTTGTTCACCCACTCTGTAGGTTTATTCACCTTGCTTATAACCCCATCCTTAACCATAAGATCGAATTGTCCCCTCAACCTGTCATGCAAGCTAAATGGTATCCTCTTCTTATAATTCATCCTCGGTCGAGACCCATCCCTCAATTCTATAAGACACCTACCGGGTATTTCGCCAAGTCCATCGAAAACTTCATCATGGTTGCGAATAAATTCCTCCTTGCCCTCGGGCAAACCGCAACCAATTTTATCAGTTGTTGATGCACTTGGTTTATCTCCAACTACAACCTCTCTACATTCCGCACTGTCCATCCTCTTTACCAATTTCAATTCTACACATGATTTCCTTCCTAATATCGGTTGATAGTTATCGCTCACTACCTCAAATTCAACAGGTACCGTACCCTTACCTTCAGATACAACGCATTGCAATATAATCCTCCCATATATCACTATCTCCTCATCCCCATAAGCAAACAAGCGAGTATCCGATTCAATAATTTTGTTCCTCAAATTAATCTTCCGTATATATTTCATCGGCAAACAATTAACATCCGCGCCTGTATCCATTTTAAAACTAACTTCAAGTCCATTCACATATACCTTCTTAAACCAGCCACCACCCAAATAGCTTATTCTACAATCAGATACATTACTTATTACACTAAGTTTACAATTCTTCTTCTTCAAAGTATTACCTTCATCAAAGTATTCAGAATTAACTGCGTCTACCACATCTCCGTCTCTTGAAGCTTCTAACATAGAACCACATCTATAGCAGATTTTCTCCTTCTGTTTTACGTTCTTAACTCTTTCAACGCGCTGCAATACATCAATTCTAATTTCACCACTTGCTTCTAGCGTCTTTTTATTTCTTTCAGCCAACTCGGCAACTTTGCACTTTTGTATGACAGCATCCAAATCATTTTCCTTTGATTCCAAAAGTTTAGTTTGTAAATTTTTATCAAACACACCCAAAATTATTTTATCACGAAGAATACGATCTTCAAATTTTTTACAGTCATTCGAGCAGGCGAATTCGCAGAATTTAATTTGCTTGCGCAGCGCTGTCTCGAATTCACAAAATGGCTGACCTTGCTGTTGCGATATGTTTTCATTGTAACGTTTTCTTCGGGTTGCAATATTCATCAAACTTATTCAAAACTTTTTCAATTGTCTCCTCTTGTTTTGACAAATTAAACGAATTGTAAATATCCAACCCCTTTTCACCAATGTAGTGCAGTAACAGTGCAATTTTTACATCTTCTGCTTCTTTCTTCTTCCCTGATGCCAACAAATAAATGTTAAAACGCTGCTTCCACGTTGACCAATACTTTCCTGGATCATCAAATTGCAAAGGCTCTGGGCCATTTATGACCACAGCACTTGTATTCATTGTTGATCCCTTTACAATTACTTTTTCTTTAATTTCTTGTTGTTTATTGTTTTTGGCGTTTTCAGAGTCAGGCATAACTTATTTCTTTTCCCTTTTTATTTCTATTTAACACCTGACACCATGTTTCAATCTGTATTGCTTTAATTGTTTAAATTGAATTGAACAAGAGTTCAGTATTTTTATTAACTTTATTTAGATCTTTTCACATTCAGAGGTTTCTATCAACTAACTTATTTCTACTTAACTACTATATACAATATTTACAGGGTTGCCATATGGGCAATAAACAATAATGTTACAACTACCACCTTAAGATTAAATAACATACATTTTGGAAAAATCTTCGGAGCCGTTCCAGAGAAAAGTGGGTTCATCCAAAATTGTGAGTAAAAATGATCTGTAAAAATAGTCAGTAAAAAAGCGCTAAATTTGTAGTACTTTTTTATTACTGACACATAAATGGCGCCTATAGTTTTCAGAAAATTTGAAAAAGGGCCCAAAGTAATTGCTGATTTAGCGTCTATGTCATAAATGGCGCGAATTAGTTTTCAGCAAGTATGTAAATGAGCGCAAAGTATTTGCTTGTTTTAAAGTGGCCATACTAATTTATTTTAATTGTTTGTTTTTTTTTTTGCAAGTTGCTGTCGGGGATACAAACTTTCTGCCTACAACTAGGATTAGTTTCTTTTTTAAAAAATATATATTAATTATTTTTGTAAAATATATTTTTAATTAATAATTTGGGTGCAAACATAATATTTGCATGCAACGAAACCTCTCCAAAAGGTTTTTTTAAATTAATATGTGTAGTTCTTTTGAACTTTATTCTTAAAAGATTCTTTTAATTAACATCAGGTACTAAAACCAGCGGTAATTTTATAATTGATACGTGCATTTTAAATTAATGCAGTACCTTCCACTGTTTTCCAAGAACTATCTCATTACACAAATTGAACTTAAAGATGAGTGGCTCAATTTGTTTCGCTTTTTGGTGCGAACATCGATTACATTATGCTAGTTGAAAAACAGACAAGCCGGGTACATGGCGTTGTAACATAATTCGGCTACGCTGAATCCAGTGGTGCCCACGGTTTTTTAAGATTATATATTGTGCAACCTCCTCCATTTTCGAAATAACGGTATATCTCGAAAACCAGAGCCAATCTTAAAAAACCGCGGGCACCACTGGATTCAGCGTACCCGAATTATGTTAAAACGCTAGGTGCCCAGCTTGTCACGAAAAAAAAGTGTCAATTTCATGCACAGTGTTATTATAAAAAAAAATTCGCTCGGCATCGGAATTTGCATGAAGTAAGGCAAACAAAATCCGTCCAGTTTCGACAAAATTTGGATATGCAACCTCGTCATTATAGTTTTTCATTTTATTGCTTTTATTCAAAACGGTTCCAAAACTATGTTTTGAAGCATATTAATTTCTTAATTTCAGGAATTTTTTTTTTTAATATCTTTATTAAATAAATCTATCTTTTTTTGATATAAAACATACGATTTGAGTTAGATAGATATATATATACATATATAAAGAGTTGTGTATCTCCATTTTAAAAAGAAAAATTTTTCATCATATTAAGTCTTCAGGAGCCCTGCGCCTTAATCTTACAAATGTTGTGTTATTTCTCATGAGGTTTGATGCAAACGAGTTTGGATGTTGTTCAATTCTATTTTTATATGATGCCAGCTGAGTTTTTATTTTGTATTTTATGGTAGGTATTTTGAGATCATTGTGGAGTTGATTATTTGTTACACACCAAGGGGCGTCAACAATTCTTCGAATTGTTTTTGATTGAAAACGTTGGAGAATTTCAATGTTTGAGGTGGAGGCGGTGCCCCACAACTGGATGTCTTAGGTCCAAATAGGTTTCAGAATACATATATATATATATATATTGTTAGCTTGTTTTCAAGGGAGAGTCGGGAATCAATGAGAAACCCGAACTTTCTTAGTTGGATATCTAAACCTTTACGTTTAGTTTGAATGTTTTTTTTTCACGATAATTTTTTATCTAGGTGTATGCCAAAATATTTCGCTTCGTCCTTTTGGGGTATTTCAGTGCCATTTAATTTGATGAAGGGCATGTCTGACGATTTAATGTAAATGTAACCTGCACAGATTTCGACTCGTTTGCTTTTATACGCCAAATTTTAAGCCAGGATGATATATCATTTAGGCATTTTGGAAGAGTTAATGTTGCGTTTTCGTGGTTTTTGTCTACAGCTAGTGCAGCTGTATCATCTGCAAAAGTCCCAATGATGACACCTTCAGATTTGGGAAGGTCGAAAGTGTAAAGAAGGTAAAATGTGGGTCCCATAATGCTACCTTGGGGAACTCCTGCAGATATTGTATTTAAGTCGCTTATATCACCTTCTTCTTTAACAAAAAATAAGCGGTTGTGAAGGTAGTATTTAGTAAATAAGTAGAAATTTATAGGGAGGATTTTCTTGAGTTTGAAGAGTAAACCATCATGCCACACTTTATCGAAAGCTTGGGATATGTCTAGAAACACTGCTGTGCAGTACTGTTTTTTCTCAAAAGTTTCATAAATAGTTTCAACTAAACTATGAACTTGTTCTGTGGTTCCGTGTTGTTTTCGAAATCCAAAGTGGTGTTAGAATAAGACCTTTCGATTCAATAATGGGTGTCAGTCGTTTAAGAAATAAAGACTCGAGAACCTTTGAAAAAAGGGGCAGGTAACTTATTGGATTATAGGAAGTAAGTTACCCTACTGGCTTTGCAGGTTTCTGTATCATTGTTATTTGTGCAACTTTCCATTGTATTGGTACGAAGCAGTGAGTTCAAGCATTGTATATATAGATTAAAAGCGTTATATCTTTTTCTGGCAGTTCTTTTAATGCCTTTGCTGTGACTAAATCATATCCTGGAGCTTTATTTATTTTTAATTTGCTGATTACGTTATAAACTTCAGATTTTGTAAAGTTTTTAATCGGTAAATCAAGTTGGTGGGTTTCATTTAAAATTTTTTTTATTTGATCGGGAACATCGTCATTATTTTCTACCCTGTTTGGAGTAAATACTTCTTTCAAATGATTCGCAAACGTGTTTGCCTTATCCTGGTTGCTTTTAGTCCAGTTATTATTAGTCTTGCGAACTATATGGTTTACTTTACGCTGCTATTTTACTTTATTAGTTATTTTCCATAACGAATTGTATATACAAGATGTTCTTAAGCATCTGTATTGTCCTCAGAGCTTTTAAGTGGAAGTTATGTGACTAAATTTTCACTTATAAGGAAACGATATCGACTCCAATCATTTTTTTTTTTGTTGAGGAGCTTACATGGTTGCTCAATGCTGCTAAATTTATGTTTTATATGCAATATTACCAGAGAATGATCTGATGATAAGTCGAGGCAACTAAAGGGGGGTGAGTACAATAGACCTGGTTTGGTCGCGGTACCGTCTCCGTTAGGAAGAAATCTCCCCGCTCTATCTCTGGAAAAAAAAAAAAAAAAGTCGAGGCATGATTCGCATGTTTGATATTTGGGTGGCATTCCTTTTCATACACAGAAATCGATAAGGTCAGGGATCCTGTTTAGGGCTGTGGGCCAGTATGTGGGTGTATTAGGAAATGTTACACTTAAGCAAAGATCTTTAATTGCGGAATATAGTTGTCTACCTTTGGTTGTTATTAATCTAGATCCCCAGATTGTATGTTTTGCATTTTAGTCACCACACGCTAAGAACCTGTTTCCTAACTTTTGGAAAAATTCTTTATAAGTATCTTTTTTGATGTTATGTTTAGGTGGGCTGTAAACAGACGATATGGTTACTGGTACATGCCATTCTTCAATAATTATATTTGTAGCGTGGAATTCGTTGAACCGAAAAGGAATACCTTCATGGTGTTTGATGGTATTTTTTATTAAAATGGCTGATCACAAATGAACTGTTTGATCTGGGTGCAATACTTGGTAGAACTTGTATTGGGGTATGTAAAAGGGACTTTTTTGAGTGAAATGAGTTTCAGGTATAAGAAATATATCTATTTGATTTGTTATTAAAAATGATTTTACCTCTAGCGTGTGCTGGGCTAGACTATTTGCGTTCCAAAAATCGATTTTACGGCAATCCATTTTGAATAAACTTAGAGGTTATATTCATTATAAGGTTTGACATCGTTTGCATCAATTGATTTAGCATATTTAGCATTTCGCTCATTTGATTTGGGGGTAAGGTTTGTCTTATTGGCTGAGCATTTGCATTGCAGGTTGTTGTTGTGAATAAGAAGCATTTTCCGATGGAAAATTGCTATAAGGGTTTCTAGTTACATTTGTATAAGATATATTACCTGTTGCGTTTGTTGGGCGTGATAGATCGGCATTTTGTGGTCGTTGCTCTTGCCAATTCTCGAGGGATGGTTCGGTGTTATTTGATGGGCGTATTTCTCGGTTTCTCAAAGGTGGTTTGTGAATTTGTTGAATTTGTTTAAAAATTTGGCAGCCTTTATAATTTGCCCGATGATTTCCATAATTTAGAATGGCGATTACTAGCACATTTTATTCATATTGGGTTTCTCCTGCAGAATGATCTTGTATGTATTGCTGACAGTTTGAACATTGGGGAATAGTCTTCTTTGGTTTGGGAGGTTTGAAATTTATTCGGCTGCACATTAGCGTTTTTACGGAGTATATATTTTTCTTATTTGTGTTTGTCTTCAGTTCAATTTCGAATAGTGGAAGTGTCTGGTTTGTACCTCTTTTTGTAACATTCCAGATATTAGTTACTTCGTGACCAAGAGCAATCAGTTCAAGCTTAAGTTCTTTAGTATCTATAGACGGATGCATACCTCTTAATATGACTTTAACCCCTCTTTCAGTTTTTGGTTTATAAACGTAAAATTCAGTTCTTTTGATTTCAAGTTCTTTCACAATTTTTTTATAACTCTCATGAGTTTTAGGTAGAATTTTGACCTGGTCATCCTTAAGAGTTCTCAGGTCATATTGTCCATGGACCTGTTCTTTAAGAAGAGAAAGTAATGGCTAAATATTTTCGACTTTATCGACTAATATAGGTGGCGGTTTTGCGAGACGCTCATAGTAGTGGCTTAATTTTCTTTAGTAAATTCATCTTGAATTCGTGCAAATCGATTTGTAGAGGTCTTTTTGGTCTCGAGCCAATAAGAGTGGGGCTTATATTGCTTAGCACTACCTTTTGTATGTCCAGGACTTTCCCTGGTACTTTTCTTATTTGAGACTAGGTTTCAGTTAAGTTGTGGTTGATTTTTGCTGGTTGACGGGTTAAAATCGTTTTCTGGTTGTCGGCTAAAACGCCCTATTTCGGTTTCTAGCTCATCCTCATCTGTTTCATATAGTTGTTGTTGATTTATTGGCTGATTTTCTTGATTTTGGTTAAGCTGACGCTGCTGGTTAGAATATTGTGATTTCAATAAATCAATTTCTTTTCGTAACTGATTACAAATTTTTTCATATCGACTGTTTTTTCAAAAAGTTCGGCATTATTTTGTTCTAATTCTTGTATTTTAATTGTTTGATTTTTCAGTTCTTCCATTATTAAATATTTCTCACTGGGATACTAGTGTCGGTGCCAACAGTGAATAATATAAAAATAATTTGTCAACCCTATACCACTATTTTGTAAGACACGATCAGCTGGTGTTTGTTATTTAATTATGTTTTACACAACAGTTTTATTTTTTTTTTTTGAAGAATTTTAAGCTAAAAAATGTACTTAACACGACGCAGTAATCCATAAAATGAAGGATTTACAATGAAAAGCGTTATGGAAATTACACTTAAGCACAAAACTAAAGGTGGAATACACTATGGGAACGATTTGATTTTTTATATTTGGCCGCAGCTTAATTAGACACGAACGAATTTTGGGTGCAAAAATAATATTTGCATGCAACGACACCTCTCCAAAAGGTTTTTTAAATTAATATGTATAGTTCTCTTGAACTAAGATCTTAAAAGATTATTTTAATTAACATCAGGTATTAAAACCAGCGGTAATTTTATAACAAATATGTGCATTTTAAATTAATGCAGTACCTTCCACTGTTTTCCAAGAACTATCTCATTACACAAATTGAACTTAAAGATGAGTGGCTCAATTTGTTTCGCTTTTTGGTGCGAGCATCGATTATTATAAAAAAAATTCGGAATTTGCATGAAGTAAGGCAAACAAAATCCGTCCAGTTTCGACAAAATTTGGAAATGCAAACTCGTCATTATAGTTTTTCATTTGTATTGTTTTTATTCAAAACTGTTCCAAAACTATGTTTTAAAACATATTAATTTCATAATTTCAGGAAATGTATTGTTTTTTCTCCATTCATAAAGGAGAGCATTACTGAGGCTTAAATTAAAGGCAAATTCATGTAAATTACAGAAAGTACAATTAAAGTTTAATTGTGTCCGGTAAAAATTAATACATGTTTCAATTGAGGTTGCATCGGCATCTTCTATCTTCAAAAAATTCAATAATATTTTAAAATTCAATTATGTTCTAAGATATGCACGTGTTCGCCAGTTCAAGTTATATTACAGTTTTACAACCTACAACAGTTATTCTACCGGCGCACAGTGGGAAATTTTACGAGAAGGCCGTCAAAATTCCATAACTTTTGACTGGATCGGTATTTTTTTATGCGATTTTTTTTTTCTCGATAGGTGCGATATTAGGCTTTAATTTGCGCCATAGAACGTAAAATTTTACTGATAGGAGCAAAAGTTATGGGGAGTTCAAAATGCATTTTCATTTTTTTGTTGAGTTTCGGTGTAAAAGTTGAATATTTCAAATATTTTTTTTTTCTCATTATTTATTTATTGAATCTTCATATATTAAATATGAACTAACAATAATTAATCAAATCTTATACTAATACATTATTTTTGTCCTGCCAATGCTAGACGAAAATATCTAGATACTAAGATACACAGGGACAATAACAGGATCACATTTGATTGGTATGCTAAGGAATCATCATCAGGAAGACTAATGAACTTCAATGCTACACAGCCTAAACACCAAATTATTAATACGGCAAAAAATGTTATTTTCAGAGTTTTAAATATTAGTGACCAACAATTTCATGCCAAAAATATTAAAAATATAAAACTTTTATTAATTGACAATAGTTTTCCAATTAAACTCATTTATTCATTAATTGAACAAACACAGCTTAAATTAAAAAATAATATCACTACACAAAATACTGATAAAAAGCAAAATATTTTTTTCAGTGTACGATTTATTCCTGGTTTAACGGACAACAAAAATATAAAAACAACAATAGAAACACAAAACATACTCAGTACAATTTTTTCAAATGTAAACGCACCGATAGAAAAACAACAACAATGCAATGTTGTGTACGAACTTGAATGTATGGGAAATGACGAACAGAAATGCGATCAAATATATATAGGTACGACAAAACGATCATTGCAAACAAGAATGATTGAACATAAAAACGACATAACAAAACTTAGAGAATCAACAGGGTTGGCAACACATATTTTGTCATCTGGACATAAAAGCAACTTTGATGACGGTAAAATTTTAGACATAGAGGGTGGAGAAAGAAAAAGGTACACAATAGAAAGCTTACGAATACAACAAAAAATAGAAAGAACAATGAACAAAAAGGAGGATACTGACAATATAAATACAAGCTATAGAGTTGCAATATAACTTCAAACTGTGATATTAATTTTTAAGCTGTGTTTTTAATTTGTTTTTTGTGTTAAATGTTCTTTGTTTTTTGTAAAATTTATTTATATTTAATTTAATGTGAAAACTACTGTTAAATTTGTAAGTTTAAGGAAAAAATATTTGGTGTATTTATGTTTTATTAATGTATTATAATATTTTAATTAAATAGACGTAACCCTGATGAAGTCAACAAATAATTGACGAAACGTTGGAAAACATGTAAAGAAAAGTTTTTTATTTACATCAAATAATATAGGCCTAATTAGCTGACTTGATACAATTCAAACATGAAAATTTTTCTCTTCACGGTTTCTGTTCACATATGTAGATGTTTAGCGCTCTTCTTGTCTGATGAGTCCTGCTGTATCTCTTCTCCTTAATCTAGAGTGGCCGCTGTAATTTAAAATATTTCGAGCTAGTGGATTAAGGTGCGACTCAAGTCTTTTTAAATATTTTACTGCATACTTCGTAATAATAGTTTTTACTAACGGCACATTGAGATCCTTGTGAATATTTGAGTTTTTAACATACCAGGGAGCGACTGTGATAATTCGAAGAAGTTTATTTTGTCGCCTTTGAATTTTTTCGATATTAGAAGCCGAGGCAGTGCCCCATAACTGAATACCGTAGCACCAAATTGGTTTTAAGATAGAGTTGTAAAGTAGAAGTTTACAATCGAGACTAAGAACAGAGTTTCTTCCAATAAGCCAATTAAGTTTAATTGCTTTTAGTTTCATTTGTGTTAGTTTTGCTTCTATATGGCATTTCCATGTTAAACGCCGATCTAGATGAATTCCGAGATATTTTACATGCGATTGTTGGGGCACTAATTGATTATTGATTTTAATAGGGGGACATGACTCCCGACGAAAGGTGAACGTTATATGTACGCATTTTTGCTCATTAACCTTTATCCTCCATTGTTTTAACCACTTTTCCAGTTCAAATATATGATCCTGCAAGTAGCGAGAAGCTTCATGACAGTTTTCGTGTACGCTTAAAAAAGCTGTATCATCAGCAAATGTTGAAGTTAGGGTGTGGTTGTTTGTTGGCATGTCTGAGGTATATATTAGGTATAACAGTGGACCCATGATGCTTCCCTGAGGGACTCCAGCGTCAATTGGCTGAGGAGAACTTATAAAAGCACCTTCTTTAATAATAAACTTTCGACCGACTAAGTAGCTTTCTAACAGCTTGTGTGTGTTTACTGGTAAATTTAGCATCAATTTATGTAATAAGCCTTCATGCCAGACTTTATCAAAAGCTTGAGAAACATCGATGAAGAGGGCGGAACCATATTTTTTTTCTTCAAAGGTTTTTCTTTTGGCGTTTACTATACGATGGGTTTGTTCAATTGTGCTATGTTCTCTTCTAAAGCCGAATTGATGGTTTGGAATACATCTATTTACATTTAAAATTGGGGTTAATTTTGGCACTAACAGCTTTTCAAATAGCTTTGATATATTAGACAATAAGCTTATAGGTCTATATGACTCAACTTTTGTAGGATCCTTTCTTGATTTAGGTATTATGGTAACTAGGGATACTTTCCATTCCAGAGGGTAGTATTCAAGGCGTAAAATAGCATTAAAAATAAAGAGAATAATTTTCTTTGCTATGCTGGGTAGCTCCAAAAGCATTTTGTTACTGACCTTATCAAAACCTGGGTCTTTCTTCGGGTTTAAATCATGAATAGCCTTTTCGATTTCTCTTATCTCAAATCTTAGTGGAACAGCTGCTCTGACAGCAACAGGTGGTAACTCGACCGCCATATCGAGAGATGTGTGAGCGGTAAATACGGTTTTCAAATGATTAACAAAAAGATTTCCTTTTTCTATATCATTTCTTGCCACTCTCTTCGAACTCTCCTTTTTTCAGTCAATAGACGCTCGACATCTATAGAATATATGATTTTGTTTTTGGTTTTTTTGAGGGTTGTGCTGGAATGTTGAACAGCTAGCTTGAGATAACTGTCAAAATTAACAATAGCGATTTCCACGCTCTCCGGTGTGCTTAGCGGAATATTTTCTGTGCAATGGGCACTAAGATATTTTTTATAGTTTAACCAATTTATTTGTGAGGCTGATGTCGATAAGTAACCAGACGGAGATACGATTCTATTTGGAATCATTATAGTAACAATTGTAGGTGTGTGATCGGAAGATAATTCTAAGGAAGCTTCAACATAAATCGTTTCTGCGGGGATGTTTTTAACCACTCCAAAATCTATGACATCTGGAACTTTTTGCTGATCAGTAGGCCACACTTAGATCCATTTTACGAATTGTGTTAAACAAAACACGACCCTAAGGCGTAGTAAGTCGTGACCCCCAGAAAGTATGTTTAGCGTTATAATCGCCAGCAGCCAGGAAGCAGGGTCCTAATGATTTGAAATATTTATTATATTGGCTTTCTGATATTGAAAATCTAGGTGGTGAATATATTGATGAAATAACTAGGTTTCGATTTAATTCCTCAACGCAAATGCTCGTTGCTTGGATCTTCACGATGATCGCACATTAAGTAGTGTTTTACTCGGTTTTTTTTATCAAAATGGCAGAACCTCCACAAGCTCTACCTCGAGGGTCCTTGGTATTATATGATATATAACCATTGATTTTAAACGTATTTCTCGAGGTTAGATGAGTTTCAGAAACCATCATAACATCGATTTGTTTATTTTTAAGGAAGTATTCTAGTTCATTTTTATGTTGGCGGATGCCATTTGCGTTCCAAAAGCAAATTTTTAAATAGTTCATGGCTTATTTAGTACAGCTTGCAATAACATCGATTGCATTCTTAACATTTCTTGCATCATGTTACCCACTGTGTTGGTAAAATTGTTAACGGTTTGCACTAATGTTTCCATGGTTTTTTCTAGCCGAGTTAAATTAGAAATGGGAATTTCGTCATTATTTGGTAAATCACCTTGCAATGGCATATTATTAGATTTTAAGACATTAGCGTACGAGGTTCTGTTATTATTTGGCTGCGGTATCTGGACGCCGTACGTGTTTTCTTGATTAGTTGCCTGCCTTTGAGGGGGATTAAGTTTCTGTCCAACAGAACGCTTGACAATCGAATATACCGGGCATCCTCTATAGTTGGCAGTGTGATAACCACCACAGTTGCTACATTTTTTTACATTTTTTGACTTATCGCACAGGACGGTACCATGTAATTCTCCACATACGACGCAAACAGGGGGTAAATAGCAGAATGCCCTAGTATGACCAAATTTTTGGCAGTTTAAACACTGAACGGGCCCATTGCTTTTGTGCGGTTCTTCTATAGTGATTTTTCTGTGCAGGATGTATTTAAACTGTAAATGGGATGCGTTTCATTTTTAGCTTAACATCGCCGGGCTCTTACTCCACTCAAAATAGTGGTTGAGGATTTTTTTCCCTATTTTCAATATTTGTAAAATTTTTCTTCTAAAAATGTTTTTATTTCGCCTGGGTCCACGCATGAGTCAATACCCTTAATCACAACTTGAAGACCTTTTTTAAGTGCTGCAAACTTATTAATTAATTTATGAAAATCATTCTCATGATTAACCTGTATTTTTGTCTCGTTTATGTTACCGCGCTTAATTGCAGCAACGTAAAACGAATTTTCACCTATCACCGAGATTAAACTTTTTATTAGTTCACTTGAGTTTTGCTCTCTAAGATATATCGCGGGTGGCTTCGACGATTTTATGACGTTGGGTGCTTCAGAAGATTTATCCTCCAGAATTGCAAAACGATTTTGCGAATTTATTCTATCAAAAGATGGAACTTTCGAGGCAGAGGCTACAGCTGAAGAGGCAGGGCTGCGACCACGTTTAAGCACTGTTATATACCTATCCATACCAACTTGCACACGTGGTTTTTGACAACTTTTTTCTTGTTTGCTTACCATTGCGTCTATAATTGGGATTATGGTATCAGTGGTAACGCTTGTTTTGTTTATTTCCACATTGCTTTCGCTAGTATAAATATCATTTATTTTTGTTGTTTTATCATTGATACTACTCATATAGAGTTGTTTTTGTTTTTTTTCACCATTTTTTTTATTATTTTTTTTATTTTATTATTTTTTTTTTTTTTTTGTATGACTGTGCTCTTTTTATTATGTATAAAGTTAATTCAAATATGATTTTTTTTATAATTTATCATTATTTATCTTGTATTTTACAACTGATACTTATTTTTTATTGTCGAACTTAGATCCTGTCAGAAAATGCCAATATTTGGCCCCTGTAAATTTTTTAGTCCCAATATTCACAGGGGCCAAAGGTTGGCTTTTTTGGGACGAGACGAGTTGTTATAAGGATAAAACTGAAAAGGAATATTTTGAAAAATGCCCAAATAACATTCTTGGCTATCGATAACATTTTAGGTAATTCAACTTTTATTTTTGGTTTGAGATGTATGTGTATTTTATTTTTATATATTAATACAAATATATACTTAAATCAAAAACAAATTATAATCTATAAGCAATTTTAAATTAAACAATATTAGTAAAAATTTCTTCTAAATAGCTTTGGGTTTCATTTTCCAGAAGTTGTTTAGCTTCTTCCTCTAATTCGATTGAGGTTGATTTCCATTTTTGTCGAATACTGGACATATATGGATCTGATGTGCACAACAAAATAGTAATAAGATCTTCATTAGTACAACATCTGGACATTTTTCTTGTATTATGCTCGCGGAAGAATCTGTAGTCTTTGTTCCTTTTTTCTTGCGCTTCTTCAGATAGATCTCCAATTGGTAGGATATTGTGTTGAACTATTTGTTCCCCATGGTATAAAATCTTATGAACTGTGGTTGGCATATGTCTCCAAGAGTATTTTTTGTTATAAAGAATTGCTGTTTCATTTGCATACTAACTTGTAAAATGATCTGGAATCGTCTTATTAATTCAAAATGTACTCCTGTGATAGATGCTGCAGTTTCTGGATCGGAAAAGAATCTCCTTGCTGTGTTTCCATCATTTGAATTTCCTTCTCCTTGTTTTGGCTGATCAATTATAAGGCCTAGGTGAAGGTATTTTTCTTGAATTTGTTCTTTTCTTTGCTTCCTTTTTTCCACATTTTCTTAGTTTTTTCTCACTGTTTCGCCTAACGGGCCAAATTCCAAATCATAACCCAATTTAAGAATATGCTCCATGAAACGAATTCTGGTATGAAGAGGGGACATTCCAAATTCGTATGCTTTATTGAAACTATTGTCTTGTGATGGTTGTTGGCTTAATTGACTTGATGTATTTTGGCATATGGTACAGCTTGACGAAGACTTTGTTTCGGTTAATGCTTGTGCAACTTTTCCATCGATCATTGTAAGGAACATTGAAATTCATGAATTTCAATGCATTGGTCATCAAATTTAAATATTGCCGGTTGAAGTTCTTTAATTTGATCTTTTATTTTTCGAACTTCTTCAGTTATGACATCTTTAGTTTCCTTTTTGTAAACAAACTTTATTGGTCTGCAATACTTTGTTGAAGAGGGAATTTCATTTTTCCATACATCCATTTCTGTAACTCTACTGGTTGACGGCTCTAAGTTAGCATCAGATGAGTTTTCTGAATTACATTGCTTATATTGTTTCTGACCAGAGCTTCCATCACATCCCGATTTAGAAAATAAAGTGATGCTGCAATTTTTAAGTTTTTTTAAACAGTCAGCATCAAGTGTATTTAATAATCGTTCTGCAGTGTGTTCGAGCCTGCAATTTTACTTCTGCTGAACTTGAAGTTACACTAATAGCCGTTTGTGAAGGTAAGCACTCTTTTTTGACAGAAACTAAATCTCGATATGCTGGAAAGATTCCACAATTTTTTCATTGGTTCGCTTTCGCAGTTCTGTATACTGATTTTTTGTCAGTTTTAAATCCAAAAATAGTGCAAATGCTTCTTCTGGAGTAAATTTCATTTCTGCAGTTGGCGTAGGCATACTTTTTAAAATCCTCTTTGTGCGTTTAGGGCTCGCTTCCACTATTTTTTCAATTATTGCAATTTTTGTTTTCTTATTTTGCGTTGGTTGAATTTGATGCAGAAATGAATCCTTTATCATACTATGAGAAATTTCTTCATTGATATTTGCAAGCTTGCGTCTTCGTGATCTTTCACTGCAATTGTCAATTTGTTTTGCGGGCCGACCCACTTTTCCAGTTTCCTTAGCGGTTATTGACAGCTTCTTAAAAATCAGATCATTTGTTAGCCATTTTTCGTTGCGTAAGTAAAACGTTTTCTTGTTTCTAGAACAATTAAGGTACCGTTTTCTTAAATGAAAAATTTTTAATTTTTATCTTATGAATTTTGATTTCTTGTTCGTTGCATAATTTAAAGAATGGATTATTCATTATGTGTAACACAAATCTTTTTCATCTTTCTGTTGAAAATATATATCTGCGAGAACTTTATAACTGAACTTAGCCATTGTTTAAACAATAATAAAGGTAAAATTATGAATGCATGCATTTTTATACTCTTGATAGAAGTTTTTTTAAATGATCTTTTGTTACCACTTCTTGGAAACATAAAAACCCTTTTTTAAATACAAATTTAATCTCTTATTACCATTTCTTTGAAACATAAAAAACCCCCGTTTTCACACTTTTTAAAAGGATAACATACCGGCAATAAATTAACAGGTAACATGTAGGCAATTTTCACGTAAAATATAACTGCTCCTCCATTTTTTTAAATTAAGTTGCAATTTTCAGGTAATTTAAATATGTAGTTTATGTTGCGGCTATTTACTAATGTTTAACCTTTTAACTTTATCAGAAATCTAACGTGTTAGTCTATTTATGTCGCCTATTCGTTTTGCAGCATCCGTTCACCCACAATAAGTTCATAACAATGTCTCCAAATTAATTGATAACCTGACGTGCTAGATATATGTGGCCTGAACTGCTTTAATTATGTGGCCTGAACTGCTTTAATTTCAGTAATGTTTTCTTGCAGGACCTTTTTTTTGAACCGAATATCTTACCTTGGGTCACAGAAATTGCTGTAGTTCAATGTACAATGGGGTATAGAAATGTAGGTTAGATTCTGGACTACAAGAGAGTATAGATTTTTTTTGACGTGTTTTGACGGACAGGACTTATGTTCTATAAAATAGGAAATTTCCGGGAAATTTTAACATTAAAAAAAAAGAAAATTAAATAGTTCTACAGGTCGCAGAGTTAAATGCTTTAAACCACGTATAGCTTATAAGATAAACTAATACACAAAACTTATTCTGTCAAAAATCTTGAAAAACAAAAAAGTTATGAGCATTTCAACTTCAAAAGTTTACTCAGAAATTCAAAACTATAACCAAATACTGAGAAAGTCCATTTGGGACCACCCTGTTCTCAATGAAATAGTTGAAATAGGGTTGAAATTTTTTGGCTCCCGAGGTTCACTAGTATTTACTTTCACATGAATAAAAAAATTTCAAAATCGGAGAACATAAAAAAAATAGTTTTGGCCGCCTTCTCAAAATATGAACCAGTGTGCGGCGTTATTATATTTATATTATATTACCCGTGCGGTCGGGGGTTAAACAATGCATGCAAATATTATTTTTGCACCCAAATTATTTATTAAAAAAAAAAAACTAATCCTAGTTGTAGGCAGAAAGTTTGTATCCCCGACACCTACTTACAAAAAAACACAAACAATTAAAAAAAATTTGTATGGCCACTTTAGAACAAGCAAATATTTTGCGCTCATTTACAGACTTGCAGAAAACTAATTCGCGCCATTTATGTTATTTAATCTTTAGATTGTATTCTATCATATACCGTTGAGTTTATGACCTGACACTTTCTAGTTTGGCTGGCATAAATCAGCAACGATTTTTACTGACCAATTTGGATGAACCCACATTTCTCTGGAACGGCTCTGGAGATTTTTCCAAAATTTATGTTATTTAAACTTTGGGTGGTATTCTATCATATTCCGTTGAGTTTACGCCCTGACACTTCCTAGTTTGTCTGTCATAAATCAGCAACAATTTTTACTGACCATTTTGGATGAGCCCACTTTTGTTTGGAACGGAAGGTTGATGTTTTTAATCCTTTTTCAATAAATTTCTAAAATCATTATATCCTAAAATACCTTCATTTTCAATTCCGGTTTTGCCACTAAATCCCTTAATTTTTTATTGCCGCCGTGGCTATCTTGACGGAAGTCATGTATTTGGTTTTGCTTTTAACCGATCAGGTATTGTTATTATTACTGTGAGTATAATGGTTACCTAGATACCTGATATTTAACACTATTGCAGTATAATACCCGATTAGTTAAAAAATTTGTTTTCATATTAAATTATTTACAAAATTAAAGGTTCTTATTAATTATAAAATAATTTGAGATATTCTCATTTAGTTTACTTTATGACCGTCTTGTTTATTATGAAACAAACACGAAAGAAATGCATTTGGACCAAATAAAACGGCCATAAAGATCATGAGAATATCTAAATATATTTTATAATTAACAATAATTTAATCCGCTTCCGCGATATCTTACTTTCGTGGTCATATTTAAATACCAAAGTTAATGATTCTAAGTTTAAAAAAAAATTACCAACGTTATAGGTTCTCATTCACTCAGGACCTACATATAATTTTATGATTCTAATATCTATTATAGCAAATTAAAAAGCGACCACTCGTAGAACGTACGTATATTGCAAAGAATGGAAAAAAATGTTTTGTTAAGAAAGCACCAAAAACAGGCACAATATTCACCCCTTAAATGTTTGAATTTCGAAAAAGAAACAAATTTGTATTTTTTGGATAAGTTACGAATGTTAAGCAGTTTTTATTTCTATGTTTATTGGCTTTAATTCACTGGTGTTCAAAAATGTTTTGCATATGTATTCTGAGAGAATTTTTTAAGTACAATGACACGCAAAACTAAACGCACAATTTTTATTAATATTATATCACAAGATTTTTTTTCGGTTATATAAAATTTATAATAATGCAGTTCACACTGAATTAAGTGTATGTGATTAACTTCCGTTGTTTAGGGGGTTCTGTAGAGTTGGTGATTAGGGATTAATTAAGAAAATTATGATTCTTTTCATAGCTATATGACTAGGTTACCGATGAGGAAAAAAAACTTTTTATTAGAAATAAAATTTTTTTTTTTAATTTAAGGAATGGCTATCAGGGGAAGAAAATATTGAAATTAAATCAGATTTTATTTTAAAAAAAGCCATTTCATGTCAGTACTTTCATCTAAGCAAAAGGAAAAAAATACACAATTTCTTAATTTTTCCTTAATTGCCAACTCTACCGATGTTCCTAACTGCGCAGCGCTACGCGCAATAGTACTGCGGGACAAGGGCACAGATTATATTAAATTAGCATTATAATTTAGCATATGAAGAAGTTTACTAAACAACTGTTTAATAAAAACTCCATCGATAAACGGTCTGCCCTGCCTGACAATATTTAAGGCGACTACGTCTGAAATGGCTTTTTTTAAAATAAAATCTGATTTATTTTCAATATTTTCTTTCCCTGATAGCCATTCCTTCAATTTTTCCAAAAAAATCTTTTTATTTCTAATAAAAAGGTTTTTTTTTTCTTCATCGGTATATCCAGTCATATTGCTATGAAAAGAATCATAATGCCTCTTAATAACATTTTCCCAATGTCCTTTAAATGTTTGATAACATAAAAGACAGGGCATTACCAAAGGCATTTTTAATCATAAAATAGTTTTGCATTTTAATATTTTATAGCAACAAACTAGCGTCGCTGTCTGACGAACAACTAAATTAATTTCATTATTATTTATTTTACACACTGTATTTGAACAAATATCAATGCATCTATCGTACATGTGCGCTTGTTGCTCTCACACGTACGACAAAAATAATGAGCGTAAAAAACAAAGGGGTGGGGCTTCTAAACAATTGTTTGCCTGAATGAGCATCACTGCTTTAATTAGAAAATTAATGCTTTAATTTTAATTCTTGCTCAGAACAAAATAAACTGCGATACCAAAGTTTTTCTATTTGTACATAAACATTGAATTGAGCTGCCACATAATATAATGCTATAGTGCAACAATTGTTTCTTTGCTGAATAATTAAATAAAAAAATAAATATAATTAAAAATAAAAAATCACTTTTAGAAAACAATTCAATAAAGGTAGTTTACTAGTTGTGCTGCCAGTTTGTATAATTGTTTACATCTGTAAACCATATGGTAGCTTTGTTTTTCCGGGCAAATTTTCCGAAATAGGTGAATCGTTCAGAATTAAAAAAATTATTCTTCGGACAAAAATATTGTTCGGAAAGCATGGATGTATCTACGGTTAGTTTAGGAGTTATGAGGTTAGCGAATTTACTCATTTTTACGCTATTTATCCCCTAAACATTCGAATTTCCAAAAATTCCATCTTACCTAGCCTTTAACTGTTGAGGTGGTGGTAAATTTTACCCTCTCCTTACATTTTTTCAAAATACTCTGTTCCATTGCGCTCTATAAATTTAATTTTCTTAGTATCTTCTCATATCGTGATCGTCGTTATTCACTTGTGTTTTGGCTGAGCTCGACTTAGCACGAGCGGAGCTATGGACATGCTGGTGTAAAAATTACCACACGTCATCATTTACGTAATATTTTCTTTGAAAATATTTTACCACCACGTCAGCGTTAGCGTAAGTATTTAGTAGAAAAAAATTTACCCCACATCAAAATTAACATATTATTTTCAAGGAATTATTTTTACCACTCGTTCGTTTTCTTGTTAGTAAAAAATATTTTATATGATATAAGCTCATTAACTCAGTGCGCTTTGCTACCCTAATTAAAAAAGAGAAATACATTTTATTAAAAACAGGTCTCGTGCATTGTTTAGGAAACTGTGTGTATCAAGTTTGAATACTGTTACTGTTACCATTCTCCAGTTATAAAGAAATCTATAATCTCTGTGTATAAAAGGGGCCACACCCACTTCCCGCCCATTTTTGTATAGTGGTTGCTTATTGAAAACCCAGCTGTGTGTACCAAATGTGAAAAATTTTCTTCTTACCGTTCATTAGATACAAAAAAATTTATTTTGTGCCACGCCCAATTCCTACCCACATTTTGTCGGATGTTGTGTGTTGCTAACAAAGATGACTGTACTTTATTGCGAAACTTTGACTCTGATTCAGATATATAGAAATCTATAAGGTCTTTGTATGAAAGGTGCACGCCCACTTCTACCGCCCAGATTTTGTCAGATGTTGTGTATTGGTAACCAAGATATTACGACCAAAATTTGAAGCTTTAGTTCTTACCGATTTGTCTGCAATGTAGTAAGCCAATGTGTATGGGATGCAGATTTTTATGAGTAAAAAACCTCCAAAATGTTGACCTGTAGTTTCTACACCTAATTATTTTTTTTCATGATATCTTTTATTTCTTTAAGTGTATACATTTGGCTGTGAAAAAAATGCCCTTTAAGTTTTTGTTTTTTTTTTAATTCATATTTTTTTAATAAGTTTTTGATATATCGTTTTCTTATTTTAAAAAAAAGGTTTGTGAAGTAAAGTACGTTTTTCGTTTAAACAAATAAAAACAATTTTTGGTTTCTTTATTTTTTGTGATTAAACATGTGGTACCTTATTTTTCAAGAACAAATAATTATAAAAAAATATTTTTATCAAAATTTTTTTTAGTAAGATTAAGAGGGGTAAAATTTACCACCACGTCATTAACTATGTCCCAAAATTTCACCTCGACAGTTAAAGGCTAGCATTTACACATGAAAGTAGTTTCGTACTGTTAGGCAATTTCTTCGATTTTTAGTGGATCGATTTGGCGAGATACCAGCATCCGTTTTAAATTTCAACCTTACAACTCACGACGTTAAGGCTGTGCGAAGATGAATCTGTCAGTCAGTCCGTAACGTTAAAATTTAACCTATATACAGAGGTTATACATAGATTGATAAATTAAGTATTTTGTTTTGCCTTATAAATACTTTTATTGTTAACAAAGGGTTTTTTTTTATTTTTTATTATTGATTCATTTTATTCAACATAAACAAATATAAATTAATAAAAATCACATCATTTTTACCGTAAAGCCTAGTACTCTGTTCCAATTTGTGAAAAATGTTCAGCAACATCTATTATTTCATGTGAAAAATTTGACATGTATCAATGTTACCTATCTCGAGAGTTTGCACAATTTGACGTTTTTAATCTTTAAAAGTATGCGACATTGTTTTGAATATGGAAACAAAACCTACATGCATTTTACTAAAAAGTATTTTTTTTTTAAATAAAAGAAGTAAAAAGGAAAGTAAATATTGATGAAAAACTGTTACCGGTTGTGTTATTTATGTTTTGCAGCTCTCATTTTAATATTAAGTCTAAACTTTTTTCATTTGCTTCAAATTCCACGTGAAATAAGTGCAGCTTATATTATTTCGCAGTTGTAAAAACAATGTTGCCAGAAACATTTCGCAACTTTTTCTCAAATTAAACAGAGTACAACTCTATCAACCTTTTTTCATATGAGTTTTGACAGCATTTCACGTGAAATGTTGAACAGAGTACCTGGCTTAATGTATAACATTTTCCCAAGTCTTAGAATAATTAATGGGTGCTCAAATATTCTTGTATATTCGTCACTACGTTGATTTGCAAATTTTGGCTGGCAAAGTGTTCATTTACTTTTTAGTATTTTTGAGAGCAATTTTTTTAAATTCCTACTTACCTTCCCTTTGCAAGTTTCTGCTAGTAAAGTAAATAAACACACCTATTGTTTTTTTTTTGAAGGAAGTCCAGTAGTGCGATTCACTTACTTTTTTTATGATAATTGTATCGTTAAAATAAATATAACATATATTGCAATAACTTGAAAACGGTGCACCATATTCACTTGAAAAAAAACAATATTTTCTTAAGCCCTGCTTACATTGTTTTTAAATTTTCCCAGTAGTTTCAGAGATATCATTGAAGTTTTTTAAAAAAAAAAATTTTTTTATTTAAAAATTCAAAAAAAAAACTGTTAGAATCAAAACAGTTAGCTTTATATATTTCGAATGAAATGAGCTTTATTTCATTGGTATCGGTGCACAACTTTTGATTTTATTCACAATTTACTGAGACAATTTAATTGATAAAAATCGCGATTTCCATACAAAAATAAAATTTTTAATGTGTGTGTGTTTGCTGCTCTTCTATTTATGGACTTTTTTCCTTAACTTCACTTGATTGTGAATAAAAGTGAAACGCGTTCATCGAATTTTATGATCTCTGTCTCATTTTATTCACATGTTATGTGACTTTACGTGAAAGTAATAACACTTTGACTTTTTTATGTTTTAGATTTTTCATAATTTATAAGAATAAAAAATTTGATGAGATTCGCAAATATTTAATTGTTTTTCAAAGCTAACAATTACATCTTTAAAAAAGTAAGAATTCTAAAAATCGCTTCATGAAGAGTGAAGTTATGATTTTTTTAACTTTTAATTTTTGAAAAAAGTCAAAAATTCGATTAGTACCTGTAAATTAAAAATTCGAGCTGCTAGAGAAAAAAGGAGATTACATTTTAAATCAGCGACCTCAAATTAGTAAAAAATTGCATCAAACTTTCACTCAGCACACAAAAAGTTCAATTTTGCTCTGCTGTGTAATGTTTCGTCAAGATAAACATAACAGTTAGAAATCGTCTTTATCTGCCTGTGACTACATGTCGGTTGTATACTGCAGAATGTCTTCATAAAAATCTTGGAATATGGCAATATGGATATCATTATCCTCCGAGCAGCTGGATTCACTCATTTTTTAAATAAAGTTAAAAAATGTGTATTAATTTATATTTTTTTCCTGAAACGGTATTGCACTCACAGTGCAATAATAGACCTACAAGATAATTGTTGTGTATTTGTGTGACTCGTTATTCCTAAAGAAGACATCCAAAGTATATCGAAATATTGAAAAATAAAGATTTTAAAGAATAAAACAGACCTCGATCTTGGAAAAATTATTTAATTTATAAAAAAAATCAAGAAATTTAAATTACAAGTAAATTTGCTATTAAGAATTTCTTTAAGTGGATAAACGTTTAATATCCAAAATCGCGATGTTAGTGAAAACGTTTTTCTGCTACTCAGAGCATAATGACTAGTGGCTTTTAAAACGATATTTTAAGATAAGTGTGTACTTAAAACGTGTTTCCATATTACGTGCCCTGTTTGGAATTCGCTAATTTTTTAACAACAAAAATTTGTCGTTAAGTTTTTTGATTACTATCAAAGCTCGTTAGTTACCAATAACACTGGCACTCAACTTAGTTCCGTTTTCAGTTTTTTTTATCACGTCTAAGGCGGTTCTGCTAATACATTTCATGATAACTTGAGAAAGATTTGTCCGATTTGGATCATAACACTTACAAATTATTAGAAAAATTTCCGTTCTCCCATCCAAAAAAACCTATTTTTATATTTTCAACTGTTTCGGAGTTAATCAGAAATTAGTTGCGATAAATGTTGTTTTTCATGTAAAATTAGTATTATTTTTGTTCTTCTTAAAAAACCATTACGACAAAAAGTTTAAATTTTTTTTTTATCATTTATCAGAAAGCAAGGTATGTAACAAACAAAATAAGCCATATAACATGAAAATCGATATTCATTATTATCGGCATGACAATATTTCGTCCGAAAAAGCTGTTATGCTAATAGATTTCATCATAACTTGAGAACCATTTGTCCGGTTTGGATAACATTACCAGCAACTGATTTTAAATGAAATTCTTTAACAGCCATACCTTAATAAGAGCGGAACGCGTTTTCTAGCTGTCAAAAATCCTCATGCCCATACAATTTGTATGAATCATCCCTAAATAGCGCCGCGTCAACGCTTCGCAATTGGAAAAATCCGATTTTGACAGCGCGTTAATACTACCCACTTTACAACTACAATTAATGTTGGGAGAATTCCAAATAATTGTAGCGGGAAATGTAAGAAAAGATAAAACTCATCACTGATTTATTGTTTGGTATTTTGTTTAAGCTCTGATATCGTTGCAAACAAGACTTTTTGAGTGTTTGTAGGTAATTCTCATTCCTTCTGTAGTTTTATTTGCTGATAGCTTTGGCTTTTCTAAAATTATTTAGGAGAACGTTTCCTGACGATCTGGCCTAAGCAACCAGTGAAATGCGCATAGGAACAGCTTATCCTCCAACAATAAATTTCAGTATTTTTTATCAATTATTTAAAAAGGGAATTAAGCACAACAAACAAAATCTTTTAATAAATAATAGTATTCCCACAAACAACTTTGATAATAAATTTTAGCAAGTGCACGTGCATAAAAAACTGAACTGGCAAATTGTTTTTATTTTGATTTCTTGCGAAAACAATAAAAGCACTTTGTTTTTGTTTTTAATATGTTTTTTCTTTACCCACTTTACAACTACAATTAATGTTGGGAGAATTCCAAATAATTGTAGCGGGAAATGTAAGAAAAGATAAAACTCATCACTGATTTATTGTTTGGTATTTTGTTTAAGCTTTGATATCGTTGCAAACAAGACTTTTTGAGTGTTTGTAGGTAATTCTCATTCCTTCTGTAGTTTTGTTTGCTGATAGCTTTGGCTTTTCTAAAACTATTTAGGAGAACGTTTCCTGACGATCTGGCCTAAGCAACCAGTGAAATGCGCATAGGAACAGCTTATCCTCCAACAATAAATTTCAGTATTTCTTATCAATTATTTAAAAAGGGAATTAAGCACAACAAACAAAATCTTTTAATAAATAATAGTATTCCCACAAACAACTTTGATAATAAATTTTAGCAAGTGCACGTGCATAAAAAACTGAACTGGCAAATTGTTTTTATTTTGATTTCTTGCGAAAACAATAAAAGCACTTTGTTTTTGTTTTTAATATGTTTTTTCTTTACCCACTTTACAACTACAATTAATGTTGGGAGAATTCCAAATAATTGTAGCGGGAAATGTAAGAAAAGATAAAACTCATCACTGATTTATTGTTTGGTATTTTGTTTAAGCTTTGATATCGTTGCAAACAAGACTTTTTGAGTGTTTGTAGGTAGTTCTCATTCCTTCTGTAGTTTTGTTTGCTGATAGCTTTGGCTTTTCTAAAATTATTTAGGAGAACGTTTCCTGACGATCTGGCCTAAGCAACCAGTGAAATGCGCATAGGAACAGCTTATCCTCCAACAATAAATTTCAGTATTTTTTATCAATTATTTAAAAAGGGAATTAAGCACAACAAACAAAATCTTTTAATAAATAATAGTATTCCCACAAACAACTTTGATAATAAGTGAAAAAAAAAATAAAAAAAAAAATTGGACAGTAAAAAAATATAATAAACTGTGACGTTTACATTCTGTTGCTACGGAAGAGATTTTCTTTTTGAAGAAAACATAAATTTTGACCTTAAAAAAATTGACGACGACGATAAGGAATTGAAAACTTCTTGTATCTATATATATGGAAGTTATTTAGGATTATTTAAAAGGTAAGTAAAAATACAATAATATGGAATTTGTAGTTAATTTTAAAATTTCTTTATTGAAGATGCTAATGTGACATATAGAAGCTTGCCGTTTACAAATAAAAAAGATGTGAAGGAAACTGAACCAAACTGAGGTCTCCGCGCTGAACTCAAAGAAAAGCTCTTTTCATGAAAAAACACAAGTATGTAGGTATATTGCACTGCAATTTTGTTTTATTAAAAAATTATTTGCAATCTTTGTTTTGTTGTTTAAAAATTTAAATAAATAAATATATTTCATTTGTTTTTTTATTGCTTGGGTATAGAATGTACACGCAGAACAATGTGTTGTCGAATTGATAACTGAATGTTGTCAATAAATTAACAGTGTGTTATCAAAGTTTGCTGTTAGAATTAGACCAAATGGTGGCAAAATGACAAAGAGATGATTAAAAAATGTTGATACCATTCGTTATCACCTTGATCACTTACTTTTGACAACGGATGGTATCAATTTTGGTATTTTTATACCGTATTTTTCCCTCTGTGTACATATCTTTGTTTCAGTGTTGTGTGCAAATTCAACTATGGAGAGGTACACAATTGAGCAGCGCGTTAAGAATGGTGAAGACTTTTACAAAAATGGCCGTTCAAATCATCAAAATGCATTTCGTGCACTTCGTGATTTTTTTGGTCAGCATTTGGGCAAATGAGAATTAACGAGTGATTGCTGATGGGCTAATGGGCTGGCTGCGTCATCGGGTGCATTTCTTCGAAAATAAGGTCGGCCAAGTACACAGAGGAAAAAATCCAGTATAAAAATACCAAAAATGGCACCTTCCTTTGTCAAAAGTGAGCCAACTACGTTTGTGTTCAATTTGGTAACGGATTGTTTCAACATTTTGTAACTACCTCGTTGTATCTTTATCACCATTTGTTCTCATTCTGAGAACAAAATTTTATCAACTACATTTAACTTTATCTGGTAAAACTAGGTAAAACTTATAGTTAATGAGAATGAGATAGATACCCTGCTATCAACATTTAATTCATTTGATCAGAATATTAAGTTCACTATTGCAAGGGAATTGAATTATTTTATTCAATTCCATATTTGGATACATTGATGATAAGGAAAGGAAATAGATTATAAATAGATTGGTATCAAAAACCAACCTCATCAGGTAGAATTTTAAATTATTACTCGAAACACCCGAAGAGAATTATTATTAATACAGCTAGGAATCTAATAAATAGCTATTAAAAATTGGTGATAATAGATTCCATAGGAAAAATAAGGTGAAATATTGTAAGAAAATATAAAAACTCATCACTGATTTATTGTTTGGTATTTTGTTTAAGATTTGATATCGTTGCAAAAAAGACTTTTTGAGTGTTTGTAGGTAATTCTCATTCCCTCTGTAGTCTTGTTTGCTGATAGCTTTGGCTTTTATAAAATTATTTAGGAGAACGTTTCCTGATGATCTGGCCTAAGCAACCAGTGAAATGCGCATAGGAACAGCTTATCCTCCAACAATAAATTTCAGTATTTTTTATCAATTATTTAAAAAGGGAATTAAGCACAACAAACAAAATCTTTTAATAAATAATAGTATTCCCAAAAACAACTTTGATAATAAAATTTTAGCAAGTGAACGTGCATAAAAAACTGAACTGGCAATTTGTTTTTATTTTGATTTCTTGCGAAAGCAATAAAAGCACTTTGTTTTTGTTTTTAATATGTTTTTTCTTTAGCCACTTACAACTACAATTAATGTTGGGAGAATTCGAACTAATTGTAGCGTGTTACGCCTTTGGATGTTTGATGATAATCTAACTCAATCTCTAGAACGATAAGACATTTTATGCGAAGCCACCATAAGCCAACGCACTAACACACGCACACAAATGGTCATTACTAGCAGTAAATAAACGGAGGTTTATACAGTATCTCAAGTAACGAAGTATGGGATGATAGAAGGTTCTTTACTTAAAAGAATTCTTTGTTTATATTAACTATAAACAAAGACGGTCTTAAACTTATTCATTGAATAAGTTGCCTTTATAGTCTTTTAGTTACTTACGATTTATGGATACGTAAGCAGAATATGTTTATAAGCACATGCAGAATAAGTACTTTAGAGATGGTACGATATTCGTCTCATATTCCATAAAATGACAATTCTATTGTAAACATACATACTTTTGAACTGGTATGTACATTCTGGGAATCATGTGATCAATACAATACACACATACTGTTAGTAGAACATGTATGTTTGTGATATATATTTATGTATATAAATATAAATAAAACATAAATAAGCTTTAGGCTTAACACTTCCAACCCCAAGAGGAATGATACCTCGGGTGTCATACATATGTCTGCATCATGCAAGTTATATATGCCACCCAAGAAGAACCAATTGCACAAGAAGAACCAATGATTTTGTAAACAATGATTCATGAAATTGTTTACAGAAGTATTGATTTCGTTTTCTGTAGATTTGTTGATTGTCCAACGATCAATGGAATTTCATCCATGATCGTTGTGCTGATCATGCAGAAATAGTTCATAAGTTTAAGCTATGAATATGTAAAGAACAGAATAAAAATTTAGTTCTAGAAAACCATCAAATTGAAACGGTTTATAAAAATACTAAATACAAATAAATAAAGAATATAAAAATCCTTATTTTTTATAAAATAAATGTTTTTTATTCAAATATAAAAGAAAAGGAACAAAACTGGCGACCGTGACAGGACCCTAAGTAAAAAATAGGGCCACGTGAAATAAAATAAAAATAAATTTAATAACAATTTTATCCAGTAAACGTTATTGAATACATCTAGAACTCAATTTAATGAAAATACTCAAGATTAAAAATTGAGTAGATGCTGAAAAAAAATTATTATTATATAAAAAGGATTGTGTGAAAAAGTAGATGCTAACAAAATAAATACAACCAACAAAATTTGTGAATTCTATTGGACAGCAGCCAATCAATTACATATACTCTAAAGACACATATTAAATAGCTGAAGGAAGACTACAACAACCTGAAAAAAATCCTGTTTTAGATTTTGGAGGTGGAGTTGTCAGCAGATAATATAAAGGAAAGTAAGCATATGTTCTGTAAACATTGTTTTGAGATTTAGAACAACATCGGAAATATTCAATAAAGAATAAAAGAAGAAAATTTTTTTTAAAAGAATTTGTAAAGAATAAAGAAAAAGAAATTTTTGTTGTGTGGTTGAAATTCAAATTAATAAAGTTTTTTCTCTCTATATAAAATAAATTTTTTAATACATCTACACTCTTTGTAAGGTGGATGTTGATAATTCTTTTATCTATAAGTAATCACCTCTCAATTTCTTTATCCTTGATTAGAAGAAAAAAAAAATTTTTTTTTTATTTTATTTTAAATTTATTGTAAAGAAAATACATAATTATTATGGCACAATTGGGTCTTACTGACTGCTTGCGAGAGGCAAGAAGCTTGCCTGTTTTTGATGGAGAATCTAAATATTCGCTGCAAAATTACCTTAGGGATGTGACAACGGTATTATCATTAACTGAAGATAGCAATAAAGCAATCGTGCAAACTATTTTGGCTAATAAAATTCAGGGTCGAGCTCTGAATGCTGTAGAAACACTCACAGAACCCACATGGACAAATATTTTGAATAAATTAAGACAGTAATTTGGGGTTAAAGAATCTTATTTCTCTATAAGGGAAGAAGCCATGAATTTAAATTTTAATAATATTGAAGAATTACATTATAAGTTGGACCAATGCTTGAATAAAATGAATACAAAATACAGTTTAGAAATAGAGAAGGATGTTAATTTTACGCCTGCAAATAATATTAAATTAATTTTCGATATTTATATAAATTACTTGAGTTTGAATATAAAAGCATTGCTGCTTCAAAATAATATTTCTAGCGTGAGCAGCTCTCGGAGCTTTTTAATAGAAAATAACCTTATGAGCGAGGCAATCTTATCGGCAAAACACTATAAAAAAAATAACAGTGTTCAACAAATTTATAGAAGGGAAATTGTAAATCGAAATATCAACCCAAATCAAAACAATCAAAATTTTTTAAATCGAAATTACAACTCAAATTTTAATTAGTCTTATCCAAGATTGAACCAGCAAAATTTTTTAAAAAACGTAGATCATTCCCGTTCAAATTTCAATAGAAACGCTAATCGATGCAGTGGAAATTTTTATCGGAATCCGGTAGATAATAGGCGTGTGCAACATCAAGTACCAATGCCCATGGAAATTGACCATGCGCAATATGAAAATTTTCCTCAACAGCCTCAGGCTGTACATTACCAATAGTAACGCTTACGTTCGGGTTCCTCCGTGCAAGGTGCCTAGTGGACACGGGTGCAGCTACCAGCTTGGGTGATTCCATATTTTTTGGAAAGATTTCAAACCGTAGAAAATTAATAAACCCTATCAAATTAAATACACTCATTGGCTCTTCTATCGTAGAGGACGAAGTTATCGTATATTTACCAAACGAATTCAACAGCCCAGACCAAACGATGTCTTTAAAGCTTGTAGATCTTAAAAATAAACCATTCGAGTGCATAATAGGCAATAATATTTTATCTCCTTTAGGTGCGCAAATCGACTTGCGTCATAACGAATTGAAAATTAGAGACTCAACCATATTAATTGGCGAAAATAAACCATCTTTTGAATATGGAGATATTTTTTGTTTAGAGGGGCATGATAGGGAGCTGGATGGATTTTTTCACGACGACCTGAGCTCAGAAGAAAGAGAACGACTATCTAAATTTTTACAAGTTAATAAGAGAACATTTTATATTGAAGGACAAAATTTAACTAGTACCAACAGCATTAGGCACAAAATCATAACTACATCAAACCAACCAATATATTCAAAAATATATCGATATCCCCAAATTCACGAGAAAAAAATCGAACGGCAAATCCGGGAAATGTTAAAACAAGGTATAATAAGACCTAGTAAATCCCCATATAGTTCGCCCCTCTGGATAGTTCCGAAGAAAATGAGCGATACTGAGATTAAGAAATGGAGAGTCGTCACAGACTACCGCAAGTTAAACGACGTGACAATACAAGACAAATTTCCGATTCCAAACATGGAATCTCTGTTCGACAAATTAGGTCGCTCGCAATATTATACCACCTTACGTTGCCTTTACACATGCAAGTAGTGGCGTGCCACTGTTCTATACATATTATAAGCGAAAAAGTGTTCGAAATAGTCGAATCTCATGCCATTTGCGTTTCTGTTTACACAAGCCACTGCCAGTTCATTTTCAAAATGTCGTCGAAGCGTCAACTTGAGATAATTTGTTTACATCTCAAATTAAAAAAAAAGTACCAGAAAGCAAAAAAAGAGTTGCCGACTTCATCACATAGTTTTAGTTTTGGGGAAATAGTTTACATTTATTTATATTAGCATTATTTTAGCAAAATTAATGCTCTATAATTAGGAAACTTACTTATTTTAACGCCCGTTACTACAAATTAATCATAAAAATGCATTTTACAGTTAAAACTTTAATTACAGTTCGACAACAACTCAGTCGATTTGCATTAAATATTGAACAGGGTAACATTGCTGATCGTTTTGACATTTAGTGGCATGCAAGTGCCAAATTTCCACTCGCATGCAATTTTTGCTGCCACTGGAGCTGCCATTGCGAAAAATGTGAGTGTATTAGTAAAAAATCGTGAGTGTATTGAGTTTTTCGAACTGGCAGTGGCATGTGTAAATGCTAGGTTAGATTTAGCTAAAGGGTTCTATCAGATATTGATGGACGAAAGGGATATTGAGAAAACTGCGTACATTCGTATGCCCTTTGGTTTAAAGAATGCGCCCGCTACGTTTCAGCGAATGATGAATCATGTACTAAGTGATTACATCAATAAGATATGTGTCATTTACATGGATGACATCTTGGTTTTCTCCGTGACAATCAAAGAGCATTTTGAGAGTCTAAATAAAATATTTAAAAGATTGAACGAATTTAATCTGAAAATCCAATTGGACAAATGTAAATTTCTTACCAAATATACTGAATTTCTTGGCCATATTATAACTCCTGATGGTATCACTCCGAACCCGGAAAAGATAAAAGCTATTAAAAATTTGAAATTACCGGGAAGTGTCAAACAGATAAAATCATTTTTGGGACTAACTGGCTTTTACAGGAAATTTATAAAAAATTATTCAACAATAGCCAACCCAATGATAAAATATCTTAGGAAAAATACTCATATAAATATGCGAGATCAGGAATACATAGATTCCTTTGATAAATTAAAAACTCTGCTCACAACATACCCTGTTCTAGCCTACCAAGAATTTGATAAAGAATTCGTTCTGACTACTGATGCCAGCGATATAGCTATTGGTGCTGTCCTAAGTCAGAAAGGTAGACCTATTTCTTATGCCAGTCGTACTCTAAATAGTGCCGAAAGAAATTATCACACCTTGGAGAAAGAATTGCTGGCCATTGTGTGGAGCGTAAAGTACTTTAGACCATATTTGTATGGGAGAAAATTTTTGGTGAGAACTGACCATCAACCATTGAAATGGTTATATTCTTTGAGAGAACCAAATTCCAGAATAATTCGTTGGAAAATAATGTTGGGAGAATTTGAGTTTGAGGTAGAATATTTAAAGGGTAAAGATAATAAGGTTGCCGACTTCTTAAGCAGAATTCAGAAACCTAATGTGGAAGACGAAGAAAATTTAGATATTAAATCGCTGTTTGAGCTAACAGACAGTGATATGAGCACTGTTCATAGTGCCAATGAAGATTTGAATGAACATTTTCTCATAAGTGAGACAGTTGTTAATAAATATAGAAAGCAAATAAGAATCTTAAATCAAAAAGAGAAAGAAACAGAAATATTGTACAATAAATATAAAATAATTTATATCGAGAGGAATGATTTGCCAAATGGTCATTATTTAAATGACATTTTTAGAAGAGAATTGAATAAAGGTACAGTGGGAATTTATTCTGAATTGGGTGACTCAGAATATAATATTGTCCAAAATAAATTAATCCAACTTTTTTCGAATGATAGTAATTTAAAATTTATAAAATGCACGAAATTGGCAGTAGACGTTGAAAACGTGGAAAGATTGTTGCAAGTGATTGAAAATAATCATATCGAGACCAATCATAGAGGAGTAGTTGAAAATTTCGAAGAATTAAAGTTTAAGTATTTTTATCCGAACTTAGTAAAATATATAAATAAATATATAAATAATTGTCAGTTGTGTGCTGAAAATAAGTACGATATAAAACCCTTCAGAAAATATTTCAATTTTACTGAGACACCCAATAGACCAAACCAGATTGTGCATGCCGACATATTTCATGTTCACAAAAATTATTTTTTGACTACCATTGACAGATTTACTAAATTGGGTTCCGCTCATAGGCTCAGCGATAAAAATATGTGCACAATCAAAACTAAGTTGGATGAGAGAATTTCTTATTTGGGAAAGCCAGAAACACTGATTTTAGATAATGAATTTAATAACACATATATAAAATTATTTTGTTCAGAGAGGAACATTAATGCCCACTTTACCACACCAAATTCACACACAGGAAATTCAGATGTTGAGAGGTTACACTCTACGCTTTTAGATCATATTAGAATAATCAGAAGAAGCAACGAGAATATGAGTATAGAGGAGTTGGTCATTAGAGCTATAGAATATTATAATAATTCCATCCATTCTACCATAGGAATTAAGCCTATGGATTTTATTAACCGTTCGAATTTAGATTTTTCAAAGATTGCCTTACAAATGAACTCTAGAAAGCAAAAAGCTATTCAAAGACTTAATCTCACGAGGGAACCCGTACCGAACTATAACCCTAACAATATGTATGTAAAGAACATACAGGGCCAAAGACATAAAACCGCTTAAAGATATAATAAATATAATCCTATAAGAATGAAACGCATCGATATTGCACAGATAAAACGACCTTTAAAGGTTATTAGATAAAAAAAAAAAAAAAATATACTAATCAGATAATCGTAAAAGTTTGTTCTCACGTAAAATTTGTATATGTCCTCTTTTTATATGATCGGGGCTTTGTTCCTTTTAATATTATCAACCGCAGTGGGCACGGTGGAAATTACAAAAATTGAATCGGAAGCGGGATATGTGATGATAGAAAGTGAATCTATTTCCGTGATTCGTAGATATAATAAAATAATACATGTTTTTGATTTGGAAGATATTAGAGCGACCATTCAAAAGGTTAAAATAGAAGTTTCAAAAAATTTCTTAATAAAACAAGGTGAAATGTTAGTGGGTCTGCAGGATAAAATAAAAGAGCTAGAACATTTGTTATCAACAATAACAATTCATACTAGAAACAAAAGAGGTTTACTGAATTTTGGGGGAAGAACCATAAAATGGTTATTCGAAAATATGGACGACGAGGACAAGGAAATGATTGATGCACACTTTGAAAAAATTGACATGAACCAGCAACAGTTAATAGGGAACTTAAACAAACAAATAAAGATCAATACAGACATACAAAAATTTATGCAAAATGTTCATTTGCAGTTGGAATCAAATCTTGTTTAACGCAAGTATGTCAAAAGAAATTATAGATAATATACCAGTCATAAAATATAATAGTTATTGGCTGATAATTAACCAAATCAGGGATAAGATTGAGAGAATACAGGAAAACATATTGATGGCAAGATATAACGTAATGAATAGATTTGTTCTTACTAATGACGAAATTGATTTATATAATATTGATAGTTCCAAATTAAGACACTTAAAATTTAACATTGGCTCATTGTCAAATGATGTAATTATATTTGTAATTTCGGTTCCAGAATTCTTTAACAAGATGTATATAACTAATTATATTATGCCTGTTCCCAATAAAAGGGCCATGCAAATTGACATTAATGAAACAAGAATTGTTAAAATAGAAAATACAACTTTTACTGTAAATGAAGAATATTTTTTACCAAAAATGTTACAACCAAATGATTGCATTATAAACCTAATCAAAGATAATTACAGAAACTGTTCCAGAAGAAAATTTGTTGGAACCGTTGTAAAAGAGATAGATATAGGAAATTTAATATTAATTAATGTTAAACATAATTTAACGAATTTTTGTAACAATTTCACATATTTTTTAAATGGAAGTTATTTTGTAAGAACTGAAAAATGTGGAATTCAAGTAGGTGATTATTTTTTAAGAAGATATGAAACTAAAATGAATATTGTAATTCCTAACTTTAATGTAATACCAGAAAACGAAACCGAACTATTAGATGTACCACAAATGATTAATCTTGATACCAGTAATGAGGTATATTTAAAACAAAACATAAATTACAACTTTTATGCAATTTATGGGTTACTTACCTGCATTGTGATCTTGCTTGTGATTTACAAGAAAGATTTCTTATTTACACTAATTCGAAGAGACTCGAATTCTAAGGGAGGGCGAGTTATATATGCCACCCAAGAAGAACCAATTGCACAAGAAGAACCAATGATTTTGTAAACAATGATTCATGAAATTGTTTACAGAAGTATTGATTTCGTTTTCTGTACATTTGTTGATTGTCCAACGATCAATGGAATTTCATCCATGATCGTTGTGCTGATCATGCAGAAATAGTTCATAAGTTTAAGCTAAGAATATGTAAAGAACAGAATAAAAATTTAGTTCTAGAAAACCATCAAATCGAAACGGTTTATAAAAATACTAAATAAAAATAAATAAAGAATATCAAAATCCTTATTTTTTATAAAATAAATGTTTTTTATTCAAATATAAAAGAAAAAGAACAAAACTTGCAGTTATACTTTAATAATCATATACACATGTAAATATATATATATATATATGCTCATTAGGTTTTGGCTTCGAAGAAAATGTTACCAGAAAGAGTGAATTTTAATTTTTATTGATAAAAAATATATGTTTCAATTATAATGTGCTTTAATTAAAATATTATGAAATTACATAAGTGGCTTAAGATTACAAGTGGATAATAAAAATCTTACAAATTTTCTCTTATTTCTAAAAATCATATTTATATTTACTGAACCTTTTAGAAGGTTGTTCTTCAACTTTTTCCCTTTTTATTTCAATATGTTTATTTTCTATTGGATTTGTTAGTTGTTGTTCTTTTTTTATAAGTAACCACATGTCTGGTTATATTTTCTGAATTCTTATTAAAACAATTTTTAAAGATACTTAAGTTCAAGTTCCCTTTAACAATTTTTATAAATATTACAATTACAAAGATGCTTACAAATACTCCTAATATGCTCCATATAGTTTTATCGCTTTTTAGAGGCAATTTTTCCAAAGTTTTTTCTAAATAAGTTTTTTCGTTATTAATTTCAATACTAATGTCTTCGATTTCTTTCATGTTATTACTACGTAGTTTATACATTGGTTCTATATATTCAATATCATTTAATTTTACATTTATGCAACAATCATCAATATAAGGGTGATAAACGTCGTTATTTTTCTTTTCAGTTAAGTTATTATTTATTGTTATTTTGAAATCTAACGTAGAAAATGTACAGTTATTCTCCACGTTAAACATTCCAACACCTTTCAGTAAATCCTTTTCGATTAACTTATTTTTACAATTATAAGAATATTTTGTATTATCAAATATGGCAAATAAATATCTGTTATCATATAATTGGGAATAAAATAATAAATTTAAAACAAAATATTTATGTTTTTATTTAAATTTGTTTAAAACGTATGACCTACTGCCGAACTAAATCAACAAACTTAATAACCTAAGGTCAACTATTTACAACATTTAACTTATCATATAATTTTATATACATTTCAAGATAATATGGTATATGTTTAGCTTTACAAATTTTATTCCCTCTTTTCATGAATACAATTATTCAGAGTAACCGTTGATTCCAGAATCATATCAGTCACAATATAAAAATTCTCAATTTTAATTAAACTTTCTTCTTTTACATTTAAATCAGAGAAATATTCTTTATCTTCCGATATAGTGAAATATTCACTTTCTTTTTCAAAAATAATTTGTTTTTTTGTCATCTAAAATAGGTACTGGTATTACCCTGAAAGTGTCATAGGTTTCATTTTTAACAAATGGAATTGATATTATTACAATTAAATTTTTATTTTTCTCATAGCATTTTACATTTATATTCTTAATTATCTGATTATATGTATCAATTCTAGGTACATAAATTAAATTATTTTCGTATTTACTTGATTGTAGGATATTTATAAATTTCTCTGGTGCAATTATCATTGGATGTATTTGGTAAATTTTCAAAAACAAAATTGCATCAATTATTTTATCTAGTTCTCCTTCGAGTTCTATGCAACTAGCTATTATTTTTAATTCAATTTCCTCTAGGTGTTCCAGAGTTACTTCTTTTTTATTCAAATCATTAATAAAATATATCATAGTATTCAATTTTTCACCGAAAGCAATAGTTTTATTATTCAAATTTTCAAAATTCGTTTTCATATTAATATTTTGGTCATTTAATGTTTTAATTAATTTTATTTCTTCTTTCAACCCGTTCCTTATAAATTCTTCATTATTTTTCATTACTGTGAATGCTTTATCATAGAATTCATCATCTTCATTATCCATAGTACCGAATAGTGCTTTTAAACCCGATCCTACTACATTAATAAGACCTCTTTTATTTCTTGTATTCTCGTATGTTTTTATACCCAACATATTATGTATAATCTTCAGCTTTTCATTTCCATTTTCGTGATATCTTTTACCTAAGTGGAAGATATTTTCGCAATTGGAAAATAAGTTTTTACATTCGAATTCGATCTCTTTAGTTTTCTTTTCAATTAAATTTACTTTTACTTCAAGTGTTGTCAGATTTATATTCGACATGATATTAACATATCCATCTATAATTTTAGTTTTACCCAAATGGTAGAAATAGAATCCACCGTATCCATTCATCTCTTCGATATTCATTCCCAGCACCAATGGTACCAAAAGACTATAAGAAATACAACATTTTATTAGTGTAGTTCAAATCAAACACTGTGTCATTAAGACTATTCTAATTTTTTTAAGCAATATTAATTTTAAGTTTTATTTGGAATTTTCGTAAAACTTTTTAACGAGATTTTTTGGCACTCTCCTTAATCTATTCTTATTTTTTATTGTCACGTTAGTTTTTGAACTCCTTATTACTCTAAATGGTCCTAGGTAGGTATTTTGCAATTTTTTATTTACTGACAAATTTTTTATTAATATTTTATCCCCTACTTTTATTTCAATATCCTCCCCTCTTACCCCTTTTCTGTCATATATTTCTTTAGATTTTTCTTTAGCTTTCATTAAATTTTTAGTAACTTGCTCTTCTATGTTTCTGATATTATTCGATATTCTTTTTGCGTAATCATGTACTGTTTCTAATTCAATATTATTAATACCGCTCGGCTTATTAGCACTTCTTCCAAACAAAATTTCATGAGGGGTAAATCCCGTTGCAGAGTGAATCGTGGTATTATAGCAAAAACCTGCAAATTTTAGGGCTTCATCCCAATCTTCTTTATTGAAATCAACTGTATTAAGGTACTCTTTTAATCTGCCATGGATTCTTTCTACTGATCCATTGGCTTGGGGATGTCCTACACTTGTAGTTATGTGATTAATTTTAAACATTTTTGCTAAATTTTTGAACAGTTCATTACAGAATTCCGTTCCATTATCGGTTAATATAATTTTAGGAATACCAAAATAGGTTATCCAATCCTCTACAAATTTCTTTGCAACCGACTCTGCCATTTTATCTTTAATCGCGATAAATCGCACGTACTTGGATAAATTATCTTGTACACTAAGAGAATAGTAATTACCTCCATTAGATATTGGATAAGGACCAGACAGATCCATACTAACTTGTTCTAGTCCATGTGAAGCGTTCGAAACTATTTGCATTGGCAATCTCGTTGGTTGTCTATTTATTTTCTCTAATTGACAATTTTTACAATTTTTTACATATTCACCAACCATTTTATTTAAGTTTTTCCAAGTGTATATCTCTCTAATTTTGTCAATAGTGGCTTTCTGACCAACATGTCCCCCAACTAGACTGTCATGATTTTCTTTTATTATACTCCATTTTTGTTTTTCATTTATAATTTAAATTTTATATCCATTATTTTTAATGTTGTCATTATTATACTGTTCATCTAATTTATCTTGAATATTTTCATTCTCAGTTTGGTAATTTTCTTCTTGATCATTTTCAATTTGTTCATTTTCTTCTTCAACATTCTTATTTTCAATTTGGTCATTTTCTTTTATTACTAAATTATCTTCATGCATTTTTGGGTTTTTATTACTATGTGTATGATCGGTATCATTTTCACAATTACAAGAGCATTTCTTTTTCTTTTTAATTTTTCTTGTCGTTATATACACTTGACGACTCAATTGATCTGCAACAACATTTTCTAAACCCTATTTATATTCAATTTCATACGTATATTCTTCTAATTTTAGCCTCCAGCGTATTAGTCTAGAACCAGGATCTTTGACATTAAAGAACCAAATCAATGGTATATGATCGCTTCTTATTTTAAATTTCGTTCCATACAAATATGGTCTAAAAACTTTAACAGCCCAGATTATGGCTAAGCATTCTTTCTCCGTTGTGCTGTAGTTAGACTCTGCTGAATTGAGTGCTCTACTAATATATTGTATGGGTAAATCTTTACCATCAATTTCCTGCGACAATACAGCGCCTAAACCTAAATATGAAGCGTCCGTTGTCACAATGAATTGTTTCTTAAAATTCGGGTACTGTAGTATAGGTTCCTTAGTTAACAAATTCTTTAGTTCTAAGAAACTTCTCTCTTGTTCTTTCCCCCAGAAGAAGTCAATATTTTTTCTTGTTAATTTCTGTATCGGCTCTGCAATTTGATTATAATTTTTTATAAATTTTCGGTAATAGTTTGTCATTCCCAAAAATGACTGAATACCTTTAATGTTAGTAGGAGCTTTAATTTCTTGTATTGATTTAACTTTTTCAGGGTTTGGTTTCACTCCATCTTTTCCAATAATATGTCCCAAGTAAGCTACTTCTTTTCTTAAAAATTCACTTTTGTCTGCTTGCAATTTTAAATTGGCTTTACGCAATTGTTCAAAAACTTCTTTTAACTTATTATTATGGTCCTTCAAATCGGTGCCATAAATTACAATATCGTCCATATAGACGAAACATTTTATGCCTTTTAAACCACTCAGAACAATATCCATCGTTCTTTGAAAAATGCTCGGTGCATTCTTCAACCCAAATGGCATTCTGTTAAACTCAAAATGACCCTGAGGAGTGGTAAAAGCAGTTTTTTCTTTATCATTTTTATCCATCAATATTTGATGAAACCCAGATGTTAAGTCTAATGTTGTAAAGTACTTCGCAGTACCCAACTGATCAAGTATTTCTGAAATATTCGGTATTGGATAGGAATCTGATATTGTACAATCATTTAACTTCCTAAAGTCAATAACCATTCTTCATTTTACTTTATCTGAAGCGTCTGACTTTTTTGGAACTATCCATACAGGAGAATTCCAAGGAGACACGGAATTATTTATTATTCCTTCTTGAGACAACCTTTTAATTTCCTTTTTAACTTCTTTTTCATGAATTTTAGGGTATCTATACGATTTTGTGTAAATCGGTTTACAATTTTCTTTCGTTCTTATCTGTCATTTTAATACTTCCGTTGAAGTCAACTTTTCCCCTTGAACGATGAACAAATCAATATACGAAGTAATTAATTTTCTTATAGAACTCTGTTCTTCATCATTCAAGTGTTCAAGTCTCAAAGAAGCTTGAACCAAATCAACTTTCTGCTTTAGTCTTGAATCAGATTCGAAAATATTTATAACATTAACAGTTTTAATCTCTGTATCGTTAATAGTTTTATTCTTTCTCTGGGTCAGGGAATCGCTCTGAAACTCACTGCCATTTTTATTTTTAATCTTTGTAGCATTTTCTTTCGATTTCTTTTCGAAACTTTCCGATTCTTCTAATGTGAAATTTTTTAATAGATCGACCTTTAGTATGTCAACTTCACTTAATTTTAATTCAGTATTACTTTTGTTCACAATGCTAACTAGGCATTGATTTTTAACAATTTTACTTAAGCAGTTTGGTATAATGTATTTTTCAGATTCAGTTTTTTCAATTACTAAGTCCGTACCATCTTCATAAGTTCCATTTACATTGATAAAACGAAAACATTCGCTCCTTGGTGGAATGCTCAAATTATCAAAATTTCTTAAGCGGTATTCTTTATTTTTTATTTTAAAAATGTTCCTCTCATAGTCAATTAGACAATTATATGCTTTCAAAAAATCTATTCCTAAAATACCATCAATATTTTTTAACATGTCGTTTGAAACGACATGGAAAGCCCATTCCAAATTTTCGTAACAACATTTATTTTCAATAAGATTTTCGACAATACAAAATCTCATTGAAGAAAGCCCTATACTTCGGACTTCTTTGTTTCCTATCCCTATAATGCTAATATATATATTTTTATCAACTTCATTTTCATAGACACATCGTGATTTTATAATGCTTGCTGTAGCGCCAGAGTCTACAATCATATTATAAAAAGCATTTTTAAAATTTATTACTACATGAGGACTTTGAGGAACTATGGAATTCGCTACCTCTGTGGCGATTCCTACTGTCGAAAATTTTTGTTTTCTGTATTATTGCAGTTTTTCGCAATATGTCCCGATTTTTTACATTTAAAACAGGTAATCACATTATCTTTTTCTTCATTATTATTATGGTTAACTCTATTTTTCTTTTCATTTTTATTTCTAAAGTAGCATTGGCTGTCGGTATGCCCGACCCTTTTACATATATTACATTTTACTTGTCCTGTATTTATGCTCATCAGATTTATATTTGAAAAATCTGACCGATTATACTTCTTTAGATTAAGCAATCTTGCTTCTTCGTGTTGGGCAAAGTTCGCTGCTTCAATAAGGGTTTTTGGGTGACAATTGTTCACGTATGAACAGAGTTCTGGGTTTAGCCCATTTATGAAAATATTCAAAATAACTTTATTTTCAATATAATCATGTATGAATTGAAGTTGTTCAGGAGTTTGTGTACTATCTTTAGCATCACTTCCCAATTTTCTCGATAGAGTTTCCATATATTGTTCATACTGTCTAACAGTATATTTATTTTGTTTGGCATTTATCAAGGCTCTATAAAGTCCTTAAGTATTATTGGATTCCTTATATAAGGAAAGTAAGTGGGTTTTTAATTCCGACCAATTCTCTACTATTTTGTTTTCCAGAATTTTCTTAGCGTTCCCTGTTATCTGCACTTTAATATACTTAAAAATATACCCTTTCTGGTCTTCAGCGGCCAGGCCTAAAGCATCTTCGCATCCTGTCAGGAAACTATATAATTCCCTACTCTCACTATTAAATTTTAGAATTAGTGTTATTAATGCATTGAATTCTAACTTAAGATTGTTTGCGTTTCCTTCATTAGAAGTAGAAGGACTTACGATTTCATTTACCGTCGTCATCTCTTACTTTATATATTTTTATTTGAATAAAAAGGAAAGTATTTTCTTACAACTAATTCAACTAAAAATTTTTTTCTTTTCTCACGCCAAAATCGCTGTGTTCATTGTTAATGGATCCCTCTAATTCCGGTGTCTTTTGGTCTTCCTTCTGATTTAAGTATATTCCGGTCTTCCTTCTAATTTCTTGGATTTCTTATTTTTCACCGCTACTGTTTTAAGTTAACTTTTATTTTTGCTGCTACTGTTTTAATTTTTTATTTTTCACTGCTACTGTTTTAGTTTTTTAATTTTAATTTTTACTGCTACTGTTTTTTAATTTCTTATTTTTTACTGCTACTGTTTTAATTTCCACTGCTACTGTTTTAGTTTTTTAATTTTAATTTTTTACTGCTACTGTTTTTTAATTTCTTATTTTTTACTGCTACTGTTTTAATTTAATTTTTATTTTTCACTGATTTTTTAATTTTACCGCTTCCTTTTTTAGTTTTTTTAATTTTTTATTTTTCACTGATTTTTTAATTTTACCGCTTCCTTTTTTAGTTTTTTATTTTTTTTTTATTTTCCACTGATTTTTTAATTTTACCGCTTCCTTTTTTAGTTTTTTAATTTTTTATTTTCCACTGCTACTGTTTTAGTTTTTTTTTTTTTTAATTTGTACTGCTACTGTTTTTTAATTTCTTATTTTTTGCTGCTACTGTTTTAATTTAATTTTTTATTTTCCACTGCTACTATTTTAGTTTTTTAATTTTAATTTTTTACTGCTTCTGTTTTTTAATTTCTTATTTTTTACTGCTACTGTTTTAATTTAATTTTTATTTTTCACTGATTTTTTAATTTTACCGCTTCCTTTTTTAGTTTTTTATTTTTTAATTTTTTTTTTTTTTTTATTTTCCACTGATTTTTTAATTTTACCGCTTCCTTTTTTAGTTTTTTAATTTTTTTTTTTTATTTTCCAATGATTTTTTAATTTTACCGCTTCCTTTTTTTGTTTTTTAATTTTTTATTTTCCACTGATTTTTTAATTTTACCGCTTCCTTTTTTAGTTTTTTAATTTTTTTTTTTTTTTATTTTCCACTGATTTTTTAATTTTACCGCTGCCACCAATTTAATCACCCCTATCGTGAATAATTTTTCCCTCGTAATTTGTCCCCTTTTCACGTATTTGCGATCATGAAAAACTCCCATGAAAAAGATTAATTCACATTAGAATAATAACGTGAAAAAAATGTTCGCGGGAAAAAATTCCCCTTATCGTGAACAATTTTTTCCCTCGTAATTTGTTCACTTTCCCCTATGAATTTTTCACTTTATTTTTACTGGGGAACAAAACATTTATGTAAGTAATTCTTCTTATAATTCGAATATTGAAGGTTACTAAATTAATTTTAAGGTAAATTTCCGTTAAAAGAGTTACAAATTTATATGTATATTGTTCAACAAAATGCAAAAAACAGGTCGATTGCCTGAGGTGTTATGAAGCTTTTCAAAGACGTGGTGGCAGAATCTTAGAAATTTTTTTACTACATAAAAGCGCAATAAGCTAATGTTGAAATCAAACTATCACTCCAATACAATATATTTTATTTTGTTTTTTTTTTAACTTTTTAAAATATACGTGTATATTTTTTAACAAAATATTTTTTTAATGTTATTTAATATTTCTTCTTTTTTACATTCACTGAGAACTAATAGCACGAAAAATTGTTCACGGGAGTTTCACGATAGCATTTTTCCCTTCGAGGGGAATAAAAATTTCATGGGAACAAAAATTCCACTTGTTTTTCACGATAGGGGTGAATGTGTTACGCCTTTGGATGTTTGATGATAACACTGTACAACATTTTTCAGTTAATTGATTGCCAACTCAATTCTGTGAACTGTATGTGAAATTAGACCCAAAAAGAAGAATTTCTGCATCATTCGTTTTGTCTTCTTACCTGCGATTTGAAGTTAGTATCGATTTGAAGTTAGTACTATCGTATAGGGGAATTTATCACGTTTTAGGCCCTGTTGTTTGACATAGCTCGACAACCACTAGCCCAATTTAGTTGAAATAAATTTTAAAAAATTAAGAATTACAATTCCCTTAATCTGTTCATATATTGTTTTCCTATACAAGTAACACTTTCGAAGTTAAAAATGAATGTATGAAGGGAAAAAATTATTTTTTGCCTAAAAATTTAAATTTTTTTTTTTTTAAAATACATAAAAAATCCAAAATGGAAAAAAGTTTCAAGTCTAGTTATTTTTTCGCAAAGTCACATAACCTATGAGCAAAATGAGACAAAGATCATAAAAATCGATGCACGCGTTTCGCTTTTATTCGCAATTGAGTAAAGGTATGAATTTCAAAAATCAGTTATAGACACCACCCTTAAAATAAAAATAAAAATATAAATTAAAAAATTATCATGCAAAAAAAACTTTATTTATAAAAACTTAATGAAAATAAAATAATATGCAATTAATACGCAATTATAATATGCATAAAAACAAAATTTAGAACATTTTTTCAATTGTTGGCAATATCCATCCTTGTAGAAGTTGACGCTTGTGGTTCTGATGATCTTGTTTTCTTCGTAGGTTGTTCATATTCATTGTCTGAGTCTGTATCGTCATCCGAGATACACATACTATTCAAGGGCGTGTTTCTTTCACTGTGTCCACCAATTTCAATGTCTTCATCTTCGGTGCTTTCTTCAAACTGCATAATTGTGGAACTCCACCAACAAACCTCCGCAAGCAATGCATCCAATTTTTTGCTTTTGAACCGCTTTTCAAATGGCATGGTCACCTGGTGGAACCTCTCTCCTTGTTCGTCTGATTCCTGAGGTGATTGTGCCAAAAAAGTATCGAGGTGGTGGTGCAAGAAATGCAATTTCAGCGTCATGGATGCACCGATTTTTTCGAAATAAAACAGCAACCTGTCCACTCGTTGCTGTATCTCTTCTCGCTGGACACGGTTCTTTCCTAGAACGCCTTCTATTACTTCTTTCAATGCGTTCCATGCATGTTGGTGGTCGTGATGCTCTGAAAGCAAATGTGTGAAAGAATCACTTTTGATCAATTTCCGAATATCAGGTCCATTGAGAATACCTGTTTTAAATACATAAGAAAAACGCAAAAATTATTGGTAATGCGAATGTATAGAAATTAACAAATTTAGATATGACAATATTGAAATACAGAGTACGATACGTACCGTTTTTAATTTTCTCATCACTGAGTTTCGGAAAGATGGATTTCAAACAGTCAAAGGCGCCGTTAACTTTTTTGACCACCACTTCAACGAATTTCCCAGCTATTCCCAGTTTCATGTGGAGCGGTAGCAACAAAATATCATCCAGGTCCTTTATCATAGGTTCATTGCGTAATTTTAATTGTTTGTTGAGCTCGGGAGTTCTTCCTTTCCAATCTTTACATTGATATTGATTTCCTTTGTATCGTGAATCCCAATTACAAAGGAAGCAGAAGTATTTTGGATATCCGCCCTTTTCTATAATCCCTTGTAGTATGTTGACCACCTTCAGATCGCAACAAATGTGCAGCAGCACAGCCTTCAAACTAGTAACTGAACCATCGATGAATAAACGCCAGTCGCCAGCGATATAATCCATTCCCAATTTTTTCACTAAACCTGGGATATCATGGCAGTACGTGAACGTATTTGCTTCGTCAACGGAATAAAATTTCTGAAAATCAGCTTGGCGTTGTCGGTATGATATTGCGCTGACATTTGCTGTGTGAGTTTTCTTCTCTTCAAAAATGATGTCAGCCATTCGGAGTCGTGTTGTGATAGTCCCAGCTTGGCCACAATGTAATCCATTTCGATTTGTGGTAGCGGTTGTGGTGCACTATTTTCAATATCGGGTATCCAATCAGCATCATCCAAATCGGTCGGATTGGTGAAAACGGTTTCGGCTAGCAGGGACACAGTATCCGCACTCGGAGGTTTAGGTGCATCGGTATCAGCAGGGCGTTGCACTGGAAGTGTGGCAGTAAATGCAGCAGTGTATACTTTTGTTTTCAATTGTTGTCTGTTTAATCCAGGACGAAAATTTATGCATGCATAGCACCTGGATTCATCATGTCCAGTTGTGTCTTCCACCCAAATTACTGGCTTCATAAAAGATAACTTTCTACTTTTTCCGTGAATCCATTTTAGAAGGGTAGTATAACAACTGTTGCACACTGTGTTCGGCGTAAAATTTGCACCACTTTAATCTGCTTCATCGAAATAATTACAATACGCGGTTTTGAATTGCTCAGTAAACAAATTTTTTCGATCTTTTTTCTGTATTTTTCGGACGATATGACCACAAACGTAACAATATTCATCCAAATATGGGCACTTGTTGTTTTCCATATTGATATATTTTATGTTTTGTTGTTATTCACTTTTAAAAAACTGGAGAAAAATCACTTTTACTGTTCGCGTTCGTCGGCACTGGCTGAATGCCAAAAATCGATATAACTATATAACTATATATAACGCTATAACTGATTTTTGAAATTCATACCTTTACTAAATTGCGAATAAAAGCGAAACGCGTGCATCGATTTTTATGATCTTTGTCTCATTTTGCTCATAGGTTATGTGACTTTGCGAAAAAATAACTAGACTTGAAACTTTTTTCCATTTTGGATTTTTTATGTATTTTTAAAAAAAAAAATTTAAATTTTTAGGCAAAAAATAATTTTTTCCCTTCATACATTCATTTTTAACTTCGAAAGTGTTACTTGTATAGGAAAACAATATATGAACAGATTAAGGGAATTGTAATTCTTAATTTTTTAAAATTTATATCAACTAAATTGGGCAAGGGGTTGTCGAGCTATGTCAAACAACAGGGCCTAAAACGTGATAAATTCCCCTATACGATAGTACTAACTTCAAATCGATACTAACTTCAAATCGCAGGTAAGAAGACAAAACGAATGATGCAGAAATTCTTCTTTTTGGGTCTTATTTCACATACAGTTCACAGAATTGAGTTGGCAAATCATGTGTTGTACTGTGTAATCTAACTCAATCTCTAGAACGATAAGACATTTTATGCGAAGCCACCATAAGCCAACGCACTAACACACGCACACAAATGGTCATTACTAGCAGTAAATAAACGGAGGTTTATACAGTATCTCAAGTAACGAAGTATGGGATGATAGAAGGTTCTTTACTTAAAAGAATTCTTTGTTTATATTAACTATAAACAAAGACGGTCTTAAACTTATTCATTGAATAAGTTGCCTTTATAGTCTTTTAGTTACTTACGATTTATGGATACGTAAGCAGAATATGTTTATAAGCACATGCAGAATAAGTACTTTTGAGATGGTACGATATTCGTCTCATATTCCATAAAATGACAATTCTATTGTAAACATACATACTTTTGAACTGGTATGTACATTCTGGGAATCATGTGATCAATACAATACACACATACTGTTAGTAGAACATGTACATATGTTTGTGAGATATATTTATGTATATAAATATAAATAAAACATAAATAAGCTTTAGGCTTAACAAGCGGGAAATGTAAGAAAAGATAAAAACTCATCACTGATTTATTGTCATATCATAAGAATGATTGAACATAAAAACGACATAACAAAACTTAGAGAATCAACAGGGTTGGCAACACATATTTTGTCATCTGGACATAAAAGCAACTTTGATGACGGTAAAATTTTAGACATAGAGGGTGGAGAAAGAAAAAGGTACACAATAGAAAGCTTACGAATACAACAAAAAATAGAAAGAACAATGAACAAAAAGGAGGATACTGACAATATAAATACAAGCTATAGAGTTGCAATATAACTTCAAACTGTGATATTAATTTTTAAGCTGTGTTTTTAATTTGTTTTTTGTGTTAAATGTTCTTTGTTTTTTGTAAAATTTATTTATATTTAATTTAATGTGAAAACTACTGTTAAATTTGTAAGTTTAAGGAAAAAATATTTGGTGTATTTATGTTTTATTAATGTATTATAATATTTTAATTAAATAGACGTAACCCTGATGAAGTCAACAAATAATTGACGAAACGTTGGAAAACATGTAAAGAAAAGTTTTTTATTTACATCAAATAATATAGGCCTAATTAGCTGACTTGATACAATTCAAACATGAAAATTTTTCTCTTCACGGTTTCTGTTCACATATGTAGATGTTTAGCGCTCTTCTTGTCTGATGAGTCCTGCTGTATCTCTTCTCCTTAATCTAGAGTGGCCGCTGTAATTTAAAATATTTCGAGCTAGTGGATTAAGGTGCGACTCAAGTCTTTTTAAATATTTTACTGCATACTTCGTAATAATAGTTTTTACTAACGGCACATTGAGATCCTTGTGAATATTTGAGTTTTTAACATACCAGGGAGCGACTGTGATAATTCGAAGAAGTTTATTTTGTCGCCTTTGAATTTTTTCGATATTAGAAGCCGAGGCAGTGCCCCATAACTGAATACCGTAGCACCAAATTGGTTTTAAGATAGAGTTGTAAAGTAGAAGTTTACAATCGAGACTAAGAACAGAGTTTCTTCCAATAAGCCAATTAAGTTTAATTGCTTTTAGTTTCATTTGTGTTAGTTTTGCTTCTATATGGCATTTCCATGTTAAACGCCGATCTAGATGAATTCCGAGATATTTTACATGCGATTGTTGGGGCACTAATTGATTATTGATTTTAATAGGGGGACATGACTCCCGACGAAAGGTGAACGTTATATGTACGCATTTTTGCTCATTAACCTTTATCCTCCATTGTTTTAACCACTTTTCCAGTTCAAATATATGATCCTGCAAGTAGCGAGAAGCTTCATGACAGTTTTCGTGTACGCTTAAAAAAGCTGTATCATCAGCAAATGTTGAAGTTAGGGTGTGGTTGTTTGTTGGCATGTCTGAGGTATATATTAGGTATAACAGTGGACCCATGATGCTTCCCTGAGGGACTCCAGCGTCAATTGGCTGAGGAGAACTTATAAAAGCACCTTCTTTAATAATAAACTTTCGACCGACTAAGTAGCTTTCTAACAGCTTGTGTGTGTTTACTGGTAAATTTAGCATCAATTTATGTAATAAGCCTTCATGCCAGACTTTATCAAAAGCTTGAGAAACATCGATGAAGAGGGCGGAACCATATTTTTTTTCTTCAAAGGTTTTTCTTTTGGCGTTTACTATACGATGGGTTTGTTCAATTGTGCTATGTTCTCTTCTAAAGCCGAATTGATGGTTTGGAATACATCTATTTACATTTAAAATTGGGGTTAATTTTGGCACTAACAGCTTTTCAAATAGCTTTGATATATTAGACAATAAGCTTATAGGTCTATATGACTCAACTTTTGTAGGATCCTTTCTTGATTTAGGTATTATGGTAACTAGGGATACTTTCCATTCCAGAGGGTAGTATTCAAGGCGTAAAATAGCATTAAAAATAAAGAGAATAATTTTCTTTGCTATGCTGGGTAGCTCCAAAAGCATTTTGTTACTGACCTTATCAAAACCAGGGTCTTTCTTCGGGTTTAAATCATGAATAGCCTTTTCGATTTCTCTTATCTCAAATCTTAGTGGAACAGCTGCTCTGACAGCAACAGGTGGTAACTCGACCGCCATATCGAGAGATGTGTGAGCGGTAAATACGGTTTTCAAATGATTAACAAAAAGATTTCCTTTTTCTATATAATTTCTTGCCACTCTCTTCGAACTCTCCTTTTTTCAGTCAATAGACGCTCGACATCTATAGAATATATGATTTTGTTTTTGGTTTTTTTGAGGGTTGTGCTGGAATGTTGAACAGCTAGCTTGAGATAACTGTCAAAATTAACAATAGCGATTTCCACGCTCTCCGGTGTGCTTAGCGGAATATTTTCTGTGCAATGGGCACTAAGATATTTTTTATAGTTTAACCAATTTATTTGTGAGGCTGATGTCGATAAGTAACCAGACGGAGATACGATTCTATTTGGAATCATTATAGTAACAATTGTAGGTGTGTGATCGGAAGATAATTCTAAGGAAGCTTCAACATAAATCGTTTCTGCGGGGATGTTTTTAACCACTCCAAAATCTATGACATCTGGAACTTTTTGCTGATCAGTAGGCCACACTTAGATCCATTTTACGAATTGTGTTAAACAAAACACGACCCTAAGGCGTAGTAAGTCGTGACCCCCAGAAAGTATGTTTAGCGTTATAATCGCCAGCAGCCAGGAAGCAGGGTCCTAATGATTTGAAATATTTATTATATTGGCTTTCTGATATTGAAAATCTAGGTGGTGAATATATTGATGAAATAACTAGGTTTCGATTTAATTCCTCAACGCAAATGCTCGTTGCTTGGATCTTCACGATGATCGCACATTAAGTAGTGTTTTACTCGGTTTTTTTTATCAAAATGGCAGAACCTCCACAAGCTCTACCTCGAGGGTCCTTGGTATTATATGATATATAACCATTGATTTTAAACGTATTTCTCGAGGTTAGATGAGTTTCAGAAACCATCATAACATCGATTTGTTTATTTTTAAGGAAGTATTCTAGTTCATTTTTATGTTGGCGGATGCCATTTGCGTTCCAAAAGCAAATTTTTAAATAGTTCATGGCTTATTTAGTACAGCTTGCAATAACATCGATTGCATTCTTAACATTTCTTGCATCATGTTACCCACTGTGTTGGTAAAATTGTTAACGGTTTGCACTAATGTTTCCATGGTTTTTTCTAGCCGAGTTAAATTAGAAATGGGAATTTCGTCATTATTTGGTAAATCACCTTGCAATGGCATATTATTAGATTTTAAGACATTAGCGTACGAGGTTCTGTTATTATTTGGCTGCGGTATCTGGACGCCGTACGTGTTTTCTTGATTAGTTGCCTGCCTTTGAGGGGGATTAAGTTTCTGTCCAACAGAACGCTTGACAATCGAATATACCGGGCATCCTCTATAGTTGGCAGTGTGATAACCACCACAGTTGCTACATTTTTTTACATTTTTTGACTTATCGCACAGGACGGTACCATGTAATTCTCCACATACGACGCAAACAGGGGGTAAATAGCAGAATGCCCTAGTATGACCAAATTTTTGGCAGTTTAAACACTGAACGGGCCCATTGCTTTTGTGCGGTTCTTCTATAGTGATTTTTCTGTGCAGGATGTATTTAAACTGTAAATGGGATGCGTTTCATTTTTAGCTTAACATCGCCGGGCTCTTACTCCACTCAAAATAGTGGTTGAGGATTTTTTTTCCCTATTTTCAATATTTGTAAAATTTTTCTTCTAAAAATGTTTTTATTTCGCCTGGGTCCACGCATGAGTCAATACCCTTAATCACAACTTGAAGACCTTTTTTAAGTGCTGCAAACTTATTAATTAATTTATGAAAATCATTCTCATGATTAACCTGTATTTTTGTCTCGTTTATGTTACCGCGCTTGATTGCAGCAACGTAAAACGAATTTTCACCTATCACCGAGATTAAACTTTTTATTAGTTCACTTGAGTTTTGCTCTCTAAGATATATCGCGGGTGGCTTCGACGATTTTATGACGTTGGGTGCTTCAGAAGATTTATCCTCCAGAATTGCAAAACGATTTTGCGAATTTATTCTATCAAAAGATGGAACTTTCGAGGCAGAGGCTACAGCTGAAGAGGCAGGGCTGCGACCACGTTTAAGCACTGTTATATACCTATCCATACCAACTTGCACACGTGGTTTTTGACAACTTTTTTCTTGTTTGTTTACCATTGCGTCTATAATTGGGATTATGGTATCAGTGGTAACGCTTGCAGGTATGGTATCAGTGGTAACGCTTGTTTTGTTTATTTCCACATTGCTTTCGCTAGTATAAATATCATTTATTTTTGTTGTTTTATCATTGATACTACTCATATAGAGTTGTTTTTGTTTTTTTTCACCATTTTTTTTATTATTTTTTTTATTTTATTATTTTTTTTTTTTTTTGTATGACTGTGCTCTTTTTATTATGTATAAAGTTAATTCAAATATGATTTTTTTTATAATTTATCATTATTTATCTTGTATTTTACAACTGATACTTATTTTTTATTGTCGAACTTAGATCCTGTCAGAAAATGCCAATATTTGGCCCCTGTAAATTTTTTAGTCCCAATATTCACAGGGGCCAAAGGTTGGCTTTTTTGGGACGAGACGAGTTGTTATAAGGATAAAACTGAAAAGGAATATTTTGAAAAATGCCCAAATAACATTCTTGGCTATCGATAACATTTTAGGTAATTCAACTTTTATTTTTGGTTTGAGATGTATGTGTATTTTATTTTTATATATTAATACAAATATATACTTAAATCAAAAACAAATTATAATCTATAAGCAATTTTAAATTAAACAATATTAGTAAAAATTTCTTCTAAATAGCTTTGGGTTTCATTTTCCAGAAGTTGTTTAGCTTCTTCCTCTAATTCGATTGAGGTTGATTTCCATTTTTGTCGAATACTGGACATATATGGATCTGATGTGCACAACAAAATAGTAATAAGATCTTCATTAGTACAACATCTGGACATTTTTCTTGTATTATGCTCGCGGAAGAATCTGTAGTCTTTGTTCCTTTTTTCTTGCGCTTCTTCAGATAGATCTCCAATTGGTAGGATATTGTGTTGAACTATTTGTTCCCCATGGTATAAAATCTTATGAACTGTGGTTGGCATATGTCTCCAAGAGTATTTTTTGTTATAAAGAATTGCTGTTTCATTTGCATACTAACTTGTAAAATGATCTGGAATCGTCTTATTAATTCAAAATGTACTCCTGTGATAGATGCTGCAGTTTCTGGATCGGAAAAGAATCTCCTTGCTGTGTTTCCATCATTTGAATTTCCTTCTCCTTGTTTTGGCTGATCAATTATAAGGCCTAGGTGAAGGTATTTTTCTTGAATTTGTTCTTTTCTTTGCTTCCTTTTTTCCACATTTTCTTAGTTTTTTCTCACTGTTTCGCCTAACGGGCCAAATTCCAAATCATAACCCAATTTAAGAATATGCTCCATGAAACGAATTCTGGTATGAAGAGGGGACATTCCAAATTCGTATGCTTTATTGAAACTATTGTCTTGTGATGGTTGTTGGCTTAATTGACTTGATGTATTTTGGCATATGGTACAGCTTGACGAAGACTTTGTTTCGGTTAATGCTTGTGCAACTTTTCCATCGATCATTGTAAGGAACATTGAAATTCATGAATTTCAATGCATTGGTCATCAAATTTAAATATTGCCGGTTGAAGTTCTTTAATTTGATCTTTTATTTTTCGAACTTCTTCAGTTATGACATCTTTAGTTTCCTTTTTGTAAACAAACTTTATTGGTCTGCAATACTTTGTTGAAGAGGGAATTTCATTTTTCCATACATCCATTTCTGTAACTCTACTGGTTGACGGCTCTAAGTTAGCATCAGATGAGTTTTCTGAATTACATTGCTTATATTGTTTCTGACCAGAGCTTCCATCACATCCCGATTTAGAAAATAAAGTGATGCTGCAATTTTTAAGTTTTTTTAAACAGTCAGCATCAAGTGTATTTAATAATCGTTCTGCAGTGTGTTCGAGCCTGCAATTTTACTTCTGCTGAACTTGAAGTTACACTAATAGCCGTTTGTGAAGGTAAGCACTCTTTTTTGACAGAAACTAAATCTCGATATGCTGGAAAGATTCCACAATTTTTTCATTGGTTCGCTTTCGCAGTTCTGTATACTGATTTTTTGTCAGTTTTAAATCCAAAAATAGTGCAAATGCTTCTTCTGGAGTAAATTTCATTTCTGCAGTTGGCGTAGGCATACTTTTTAAAATCCTCTTTGTGCGTTTAGGGCTCGCTTCCACTATTTTTTCAATTATTGCAATTTTTGTTTTCTTATTTTGCGTTGGTTGAATTTGATGCAGAAATGAATCCTTTATCATACTATGAGAAATTTCTTCATTGATATTTGCAAGCTTGCGTCTTCGTGATCTTTCACTGCAATTGTCAATTTGTTTTGCGGGCCGACCCACTTTTCCAGTTTCCTTAGCGGTTATTGACAGCTTCTTAAAAATCAGATCATTTGTTAGCCATTTTTCGTTGCGTAAGTAAAACGTTTTCTTGTTTCTAGAACAATTAAGGTACCGTTTTCTTAAATGAAAAATTTTTAATTTTTATCTTATGAATTTTGATTTCTTGTTCGTTGCATAATTTAAAGAATGGATTATTCATTATGTGTAACACAAATCTTTTTCATCTTTCTGTTGAAAATATATATCTGCGAGAACTTTATAACTGAACTTAGCCATTGTTTAAACAATAATAAAGGTAAAATTATGAATGCATGCATTTTTATACTCTTGATAGAAGTTTTTTTAAATGATCTTTTGTTACCACTTCTTGGAAACATAAAAACCCTTTTTTAAATACAAATTTAATCTCTTATTACCATTTCTTTGAAACATAAAAAACGCCGTTTTCACACTTTTTAAAAGGATAACATACCGGCAATAAATTAACAGGTAACATGTAGGCAATTTTCACGTAAAATATAACTGCTCCTCCATTTTTTTAAATTAAGTTGCAATTTTCAGGTAATTTAAATATGTAGTTTATGTTGCGGCTATTTACTAATGTTTAACCTTTTAACTTTATCAGAAATCTAACGTGTTAGTCTATTTATGTCGCCTATTCGTTTTGCAGCATCCGTTCACCCACAATAAGTTCATAACAATGTCTCCAAATTAATTGATAACCTGACGTGCTAGATATATGTGGCCTGAACTGCTTTAATTATGTGGCCTGAACTGCTTTAATTTCAGTAATGTTTTCTTGCAGGACCTTTTTTTGAACCGAATATCTTACCTTGGGTCACAGAAATTGCTGTAGTTCAATGTACAATGGGGTATAGAAATGTAGGTTAGATTCTGGACTACAAGAGAGTATAGATTTTTTTTGACGTGTTTTGACGGACAGGACTTATGTTCTATAAAATAGGAAATTTCCGGGAAATTTTAACATTAAAAAAAAAGAAAATTAAATAGTTCTACAGGTCGCAGAGTTAAATGCTTTAAACCACGTATAGCTTATAAGATAAACTAATACACAAAACTTATTCTGTCAAAAATCTTGAAAAACAAAAAAGTTATGAGCATTTCAACTTCAAAAGTTTACTCAGAAATTCAAAACTATAACCAAATACTGAGAAAGTCCATTTGGGACCACCCTGTTCTCAATGAAATAGTTGAAATAGGGTTGAAATTTTTTGGCTCCCGAGGTTCACTAGTATTTACTTTCACATGAATAAAAAAATTTCAAAATCGGAGAACATAAAAAAAATAGTTTTGGCCGCCTTCTCAAAATATGAACCAGTGTGCGGCGTTATTATATTTATATTATATTACCCGTGCGGTCGGGGGTTAAACAATGCATGCAAATATTATTTTTGGACCCAAATTATTTATTAAAAAAAAAAAACTAATCCTAGTTGTAGGCAGAAAGTTTGTATCCCCGACACCTACTTACAAAAAAACACAAACAATTAAAAAAAATTTGTATGGCCACTTTAGAACAAGCAAATATTTTGCGCTCATTTACAGACTTGCAGAAAACTAATTCGCGCCATTTATGTTATTTAATCTTTAGATTGTATTCTATCATATACCGTTGAGTTTATGACCTGACACTTTCTAGTTTGGCTGGCATAAATCAGCAACGATTTTTACTGACCAATTTGGATGAACCCACATTTCTCTGGAACGGCTCTGGAGATTTTTCCAAAATTTATGTTATTTAAACTTTGGGTGGTATTCTATCATATTCCGTTGAGTTTACGCCCTGACACTTCCTAGTTTGTCTGTCATAAATCAGCAACAATTTTTACTGACCATTTTGGATGAGCCCACTTTTGTTTGGAACGGAAGGTTGATGTTTTTAATCCTTTTTCAATAAATTTCTAAAATCATTATATCCTAAAATACCTTCATTTTCAATTCCGGTTTTGCCACTAAATCCCTTAATTTTTTATTGCCGCCGTGGCTATCTTGACGGAAGTCATGTATTTGGTTTTGCTTTTAACCGATCAGGTATTGTTATTATTACTGTGAGTATAATGGTTACCTAGATACCTGATATTTAACACTATTGCAGTATAATACCCGATTAGTTAAAAAATTTGTTTTCATATTAAATTATTTACAAAATTAAAGGTTCTTATTAATTATAAAATAATTTGAGATATTCTCATTTAGTTTACTTTATGACCGTCTTGTTTATTATGAAACAAACACGAAAGAAATGCATTTGGACCAAATAAAACGGCCATAAAGATCATGAGAATATCTAAATATATTTTATAATTAACAATAATTTAATCCGCTTCCGCGATATCTTACTTTCGTGGTCATATTTAAATACCAAAGTTAATGATTCTAAGTTTAAAAAAAAATTACCAACGTTATAGGTTCTCATTCACTCAGGACCTACATATAATTTTATGATTCTAATATCTATTATAGCAAATTAAAAAGCGACCACTCGTAGAACGTACGTATATTGCAAAGAATGGAAAAAAATGTTTTGTTAAGAAAGCACCAAAAACAGGCACAATATTCACCCCTTAAATGTTTGAATTTCGAAAAAGAAACAAATTTGTATTTTTTGGATAAGTTACGAATGTTAAGCAGTTTTTATTTCTATGTTTATTGGCTTTAATTCACTGGTGTTCAAAAATGTTTTGCATATGTATTCTGAGAGAATTTTTTAAGTACAATGACACGCAAAACTAAACGCACAATTTTTATTAATATTATATCACAAGATTTTTTTTCGGTTATATAAAATTTATAATAATGCAGTTCACACTGAATTAAGTGTATGTGATTAACTTCCGTTGTTTAGGGGTTTCTGTAGAGTTGGTGATTAGGGATTAATTAAGAAAATTATGATTCTTTTCATAGCTATATGACTAGGTTACCGATGAGGAAAAAAAACTTTTTATTAGAAATAAAATTTTTTTTTTTAATTTAAGGAATGGCTATCAGGGGAAGAAAATATTGAAATTAAATCAGATTTTATTTTAAAAAAAGCCATTTCATGTCAGTACTTTCATCTAAGCAAAAGGAAAAAAATACACAATTTCTTAATTTTTCCTTAATTGCCAACTCTACCGATGTTCCTAACTGCGCAGCGCTACGCGCAATAGTACTGCGGGACAAGGGCACAGATTATATTAAATTAGCATTATAATTTAGCATATGAAGAAGTTTACTAAACAACTGTTTAATAAAAACTCCATCGATAAACGGTCTGCCCTGCCTGACAATATTTAAGGCGACTACGTCTGAAATGGCTTTTTTTAAAATAAAATCTGATTTATTTTCAATATTTTCTTTCCCTGATAGCCATTCCTTCAATTTTTCCAAAAAAATCTTTTTATTTCTAATAAAAAGGTTTTTTTTTTCTTCATCGGTATATCCAGTCATATTGCTATGAAAAGAATCATAATGCCTCTTAATAACATTTTCCCAATGTCCTTTAAATGTTTGATAACATAAAAGACAGGGCATTACCAAAGGCATTTTTAATCATAAAATAGTTTTGCATTTTAATATTTTATAGCAACAAACTAGCGTAGCTTCCGCGCATGTGCATTCGTCGCTGTCTGACGAACAACTAAATTAATTTCATTATTATTATTTATTTTACACACTGTATTTGAACAAATATCAATGCATCTATCGTACATGTGCGCTTGTTGCTCTCACACGTACGACAAAAATAATGAGCGTAAAAAACAAAGGGGTGGGGCTTCTAAACAATTGTTTGCCTGAATGAGCATCACTGCTTTAATTAGAAAATTAATGCTTTAATTTTAATTCTTGCTCAGAACAAAATAAACTGCGATACCAAAGTTTTTCTATTTGTACATAAACATTGAATTGAGCTGCCACATAATATAATGCTATAGTGCAGTGATGCTCATTCAGGCAAACAATTGTTTAGAAGCCCCACCCCTTTGTTTTTTACGCTCATTATTTTTGTCGTACGTGTGAGAGCAACAAGCGCACATGTACGATAGATGCATTGATATTTGTTCAAATACAGTGTGTAAAATAAATAATAATGAATTTAATTTAGTTGTTCGTCAGACAGCGACGAATGCACATGCGCGGAAGCTACGCTAGTTTGTTGCTAAAAAATATTAAAATGCAAAACTATTTTATGATTAAAATGAAAAATTGAAGGAATGGCTATCAGGGGAAGAAAATATTGAAAATAAATCAGATTTAATTTTAAAAAAAGACATTTCAGACGTAGTCGCCTTAAATATTGTCAGGCAGGGCAGTCCGTTTATCGATGGAGTTTTTATTAAACAGTTGTTTAGTAAAATTCTTCATATGCTAAATTATAATTTTAATTTAATATAATCTGTGCCCTTGTGCCGCAGTACTATTGCGCGTAGCGCTGCGCAGTTAGGAACATCGGTAGAGTTGGCAATTAAGGAAAAATTAAGAAATTGTGTATTTTTTTCCTTTTGCTTAGATGAAAGTACTGACATGAAATGGCTTTTTTTAAAATAAAATCTGATTTTATTTCAATATTTTCTTCCCCTGATAGCCATTCCTTAAATTAAAAAAAAAAATTTTATTTCTAATAAAAAGTTTTTTTTCCTCATCGGTATACCTAGTGATATAGCTATGAAAAGAATCATAATTTTCTTAATTAATCCCTAATCACCAACTCTACAGAAACCCCTAAACAACGGAAGTTAATCACATACACTTAATTCAGTGTGAACTGCATTATTATAAATTTTATATAACCAAAAAAAATCTTGTGATATAATATTAATAAAAATTGTGCGTTTAGTTTTGCGTGTCACTGTACTTAAAAAAATCTCTCAGAATACATATGCAAAACATTTTTGAACACCAGTGCTATAGTGCAACAATTGTTTCTTTGCTGAATAATTAAATAAAAAAATAAATATAATTAAAAATAAAAAATCACTTTTAGAAAACAATTCAATAAAGGTAGTTTACTAGTTGTGCTGCCAGTTTGTATAATTGTTTACATCTGTAAACCATATGGTAGCTTTGTTTTTCCGGGCAAATTTTCCGAAATAGGTGAATCGTTCAGAATTAAAAAAATTATTCTTCGGACAAAAATATTGTTCGGAAAGCATGGATGTATCTACGGTTAGTTTAGGAGTTATGAGGTTAGCGAATTTACTCATTTTTACGCTATTTATCCCCTAAACATTCGAATTTCCAAAAATTCCATCTTACCTAGCATTTACACATGAAAGTAGTTTCGTACTGTTAGGCAATTTCTTCGATTTTTAGTGGATCGATTTGGCGAGATACCAGCATCCGTTTTAAATTTCAACCTTACAACTCACGACGTTAAGGCTGTGCGAAGATGAATCTGTCAGTCAGTCCGTAACGTTAAAATTTAACCTATATACAGAGGTTATACATAGATTGATAAATTAAGTATTTTGTTTTGCCTTATAAATACTTTTATTGTTAACAAAGGGTTTTTTTTTATTTTTTATTATTGATTCATTTTATTCAACATAAACAAATATAAATTAATAAAAATCACATCATTTTTACCGTAAAGCCTAGTACTCTGTTCCAATTTGTGAAAAATGTTCAGCAACATCTATTATTTCATGTGAAAAATTTGACATGTATCAATGTTACCTATCTCGAGAGTTTGCACAATTTGACGTTTTTAATCTTTAAAAGTATGCGACATTGTTTTGAATATGGAAACAAAACCTACATGCATTTTACTAAAAAGTATTTTTTTTTTAAATAAAAGAAGTAAAAAGGAAAGTAAATATTGATGAAAAACTGTTACCGGTTGTGTTATTTATGTTTTGCAGCTCTCATTTTAATATTAAGTCTAAACTTTTTTCATTTGCTTCAAATTCCACGTGAAATAAGTGCAGCTTATATTATTTCGCAGTTGTAAAAACAATGTTGCCAGAAACATTTCGCAACTTTTTCTCAAATTAAACAGAGTACAACTCTATCAACCTTTTTTCATATGAGTTTTGACAGCATTTCACGTGAAATGTTGAACAGAGTACCTGGCTTAATGTATAACATTTTCCCAAGTCTTAGAATAATTAATGGGTGCTCAAATATTCTTGTATATTCGTCACTACGTTGATTTGCAAATTTTGGCTGGCAAAGTGTTCATTTACTTTTTAGTATTTTTGAGAGCAATTTTTTTAAATTCCTACTTACCTTCCCTTTGCAAGTTTCTGCTAGTAAAGTAAATAAACACACCTATTGTTTTTTTTTTGAAGGAAGTCCAGTAGTGCGATTCACTTACTTTTTTTATGATAATTGTATCGTTAAAATAAATATAACATATATTGCAATAACTTGAAAACGGTGCACCATATTCACTTGAAAAAAAACAATATTTTCTTAAGCCCTGCTTACATTGTTTTTAAATTTTCCCAGTAGTTTCAGAGATATCATTGAAGTTTTTTAAAAAAAAAAATTTTTTTATTTAAAAATTCAAAAAAAAAACTGTTAGAATCAAAACAGTTAGCTTTATATATTTCGAATGAAATGAGCTTTATTTCATTGGTATCGGTGCACAACTTTTGATTTTATTCACAATTTACTGAGACAATTTAATTGATAAAAATCGCGATTTCCATACAAAAATAAAATTTTTAATGTGTGTGTGTTTGCTGCTCTTCTATTTATGGACTTTTTTCCTTAACTTCACTTGATTGTGAATAAAAGTGAAACGCGTTCATCGAATTTTATGATCTCTGTCTCATTTTATTCACATGTTATGTGACTTTACGTGAAAGTAATAACACTTTGACTTTTTTATGTTTTAGATTTTTCATAATTTATAAGAATAAAAAATTTGATGTGATTCGCAAATATTTAATTGTTTTTCAAAGCTAACAATTACATCTTTAAAAAAGTAAGAATTCTAAAAATCGCTTCATGAAGAGTGAAGTTATGATTTTTTTAACTTTTAATTTTTGAAAAAAGTCAAAAATTCGATTAGTACCTGTAAATTAAAAATTCGAGCTGCTAGAGAAAAAAGGAGATTACATTTTAAATCAGCGACCTCAAATTAGTAAAAAATTGCATCAAACTTTCACTCAGCACACAAAAAGTTCAATTTTGCTCTGCTGTGTAATGTTTCGTCAAGATAAACATAACAGTTAGAAATCGTCTTTATCTGCCTGTGACTACATGTCGGTTGTATACTGCAGAATGTCTTCATAAAAATCTTGGAATATGGCAATATGGATATCATTATCCTCCGAGCAGCTGGATTCACTCATTTTTTAAATAAAGTTAAAAAATGTGTATTAATTTATATTTTTTTCCTGAAACGGTATTGCACTCACAGTGCAATAATAGACCTACAAGATAATTGTTGTGTATTTGTGTGACTCGTTATTCCTAAAGAAGACATCCAAAGTATATCGAAATATTGAAAAATAAAGATTTTAAAGAATAAAACAGACCTCGATCTTGGAAAAATTATTTAATTTATAAAAAAAATCAAGAAATTTAAATTACAAGTAAATTTGCTATTAAGAATTTCTTTAAGTGGATAAACGTTTAATATCCAAAATCGCGATGTTAGTGAAAACGTTTTTCTGCTACTCAGAGCATAATGACTAGTGGCTTTTAAAACGATATTTTAAGATAAGTGTGTACTTAAAACGTGTTTCCATATTACGTGCCCTGTTTGGAATTCGCTAATTTTTTAACAACAAAAATTTGTCGTTAAGTTTTTTGATTACTATCAAAGCTCGTTAGTTACCAATAACACTGGCACTCAACTTAGTTCCGTTTTCAGTTTTTTTTATCACGTCTAAGGCGGTTCTGCTAATACATTTCATGATAACTTGAGAAAGATTTGTCCGATTTGGATCATAACACTTACAAATTATTAGAAAAATTTCCGTTCTCCCATCCAAAAAAACCTATTTTTATATTTTCAACTGTTTCGGAGTTAATCAGAAATTAGTTGCGATAAATGTTGTTTTTCATGTAATATTAGTATTATTTTTGTTCTTCTTAAAAAACCATTACGACAAAAAGTTTAAATTTTTTTTTTATCATTTATCAGAAAGCAAGGTATGTAACAAACAAAATAAGCCATATAACATGAAAATCGATATTCATTATTATCGGCATGACAATATTTCGTCCGAAAAAGCTGTTATGCTAATAGATTTCATCATAACTTGAGAACCATTTGTCCGGTTTGGATAACATTACCAGCAACTGATTTTAAATGAAATTCTTTAACAGCCATACCTTAATAAGAGCGGAACGCGTTTTCTAGCTGTCAAAAATCCTCATGCCCATACAATTTGTATGAATCATCCCTAAATAGCGCCGCGTCAACGCTTCGCAATTGGAAAAATCCGATTTTGACAGCGCGTTAATACTACCCACTTTACAACTACAATTAATGTTGGGAGAATTCCAAATAATTGTAGCGGGAAATGTAAGAAAAGATAAAACTCATCACTGATTTATTGTTTGGTATTTTGTTTAAGCTCTGATATCGTTGCAAACAAGACTTTTTGAGTGTTTGTAGGTAATTCTCATTCCTTCTGTAGTTTTATTTGCTGATAGCTTTGGCTTTTCTAAAATTATTTAGGAGAACGTTTCCTGACGATCTGGCCTAAGCAACCAGTGAAATGCGCATAGGAACAGCTTATCCTCCAACAATAAATTTCAGTATTTTTTATCAATTATTTAAAAAGGGAATTAAGCACAACAAACAAAATCTTTTAATAAATAATAGTATTCCCACAAACAACTTTGATAATAAATTTTAGCAAGTGCACGTGCATAAAAAACTGAACTGGCAAATTGTTTTTATTTTGATTTCTTGCGAAAACAATAAAAGCACTTTGTTTTTGTTTTTAATATGTTTTTTCTTTACCCACTTTACAACTACAATTAATGTTGGGAGAATTCCAAATAATTGTAGCGGGAAATGTAAGAAAAGATAAAACTCATCACTGATTTATTGTTTGGTATTTTGTTTAAGCTTTGATATCGTTGCAAACAAGACTTTTTGAGTGTTTGTAGGTAATTCTCATTCCTTCTGTAGTTTTGTTTGCTGATAGCTTTGGCTTTTCTAAAACTATTTAGGAGAACGTTTCCTGACGATCTGGCCTAAGCAACCAGTGAAATGCGCATAGGAACAGCTTATCCTCCAACAATAAATTTCAGTATTTCTTATCAATTATTTAAAAAGGGAATTAAGCACAACAAACAAAATCTTTTAATAAATAATAGTATTCCCACAAACAACTTTGATAATAAATTTTAGCAAGTGCACGTGCATAAAAAACTGAACTGGCAAATTGTTTTTATTTTGATTTCTTGCGAAAACAATAAAAGCACTTTGTTTTTGTTTTTAATATGTTTTTTCTTTACCCACTTTACAACTACAATTAATGTTGGGAGAATTCCAAATAATTGTAGCGGGAAATGTAAGAAAAGATAAAACTCATCACTGATTTATTGTTTGGTATTTTGTTTAAGCTTTGATATCGTTGCAAACAAGACTTTTTGAGTGTTTGTAGGTAGTTCTCATTCCTTCTGTAGTTTTGTTTGCTGATAGCTTTGGCTTTTCTAAAATTATTTAGGAGAACGTTTCCTGACGATCTGGCCTAAGCAACCAGTGAAATGCGCATAGGAACAGCTTATCCTCCAACAATAAATTTCAGTATTTTTTATCAATTATTTAAAAAGGGAATTAAGCACAACAAACAAAATCTTTTAATAAATAATAGTATTCCCACAAACAACTTTGATAATAAGTGAAAAAAAAAAAATAAAAAAAAAAATTGGACAGTAAAAAAATATAATAAACTGTGACGTTTACATTCTGTTGCTACGGAAGAGATTTTCTTTTTGAAGAAAACATAAATTTTGACCTTAAAAAAATTGACGACGACGATAAGGAATTGAAAACTTCTTGTATCTATATATATGGAAGTTATTTAGGATTATTTAAAAGGTAAGTAAAAATACAATAATATGGAATTTGTAGTTAATTTTAAAATTTCTTTATTGAAGATGCTAATGTGACATATAGAAGCTTGCCGTTTACAAATAAAAAAGATGTGAAGGAAACTGAACCAAACTGAGGTCTCCGCGCTGAACTCAAAGAAAAGCTCTTTTCATGAAAAAACACAAGTATGTAGGTATATTGCACTGCAATTTTGTTTTATTAAAAAATTATTTGCAATCTTTGTTTTGTTGTTTAAAAATTTAAATAAATAAATATATTTCATTTGTTTTTTTATTGCTTGGGTATAGAATGTACACGCAGAACAATGTGTTGTCGAATTGATAACTGAATGTTGTCAATAAATTAACAGTGTGTTATCAAAGTTTGCTGTTAGAATTAGACCAAATGGTGGCAAAATGACAAAGAGATGATTAAAAAATGTTGATACCATTCGTTATCACCTTGATCACTTACTTTTGACAACGGATGGTATCAATTTTGGTATTTTTATACCGTATTTTTCCCTCTGTGTACATATCTTTGTTTCAGTGTTGTGTGCAAATTCAACTATGGAGAGGTACACAATTGAGCAGCGCGTTAAGAATGGTGAAGACTTTTACAAAAATGGCCGTTCAAATCATCAAAATGCATTTCGTGCACTTCGTGATTTTTTTGGTCAGCATTTGGGCAAATGAGAATTAACGAGTGATTGCTGATGGGCTAATGGGCTGGCTGCGTCATCGGGTGCATTTCTTCGAAAATAAGGTCGGCCAAGTACACAGAGGAAAAAATCCAGTATAAAAATACCAAAAATGGCACCTTCCTTTGTCAAAAGTGAGCCAACTACGTTTGTGTTCAATTTGGTAACGGATTGTTTCAACATTTTGTAACTACCTCGTTGTATCTTTATCACCATTTGTTCTCATTCTGAGAACAAAATTTTATCAACTACATTTAACTTTATCTGGTAAAACTAGGTAAAACTTATAGTTAATGAGAATGAGATAGATACCCTGCTATCAACATTTAATTCATTTGATCAGAATATTAAGTTCACTATTGCAAGGGAATTGAATTATTTTATTCAATTCCATATTTGGATACATTGATGATAAGGAAAGGAAATAGATTATAAATAGATTGGTATCAAAAACCAACCTCATCAGGTAGAATTTTAAATTATTACTCGAAACACCCGAAGAGAATTATTATTAATACAGCTAGGAATCTAATAAATAGCTATTAACAATTGGTGATAATAGATTCCATAGGAAAAATAAGGTGAAATATTGTAAGAAAATATAAAAACTCATCACTGATTTATTGTTTGGTATTTTGTTTAAGATTTGATATCGTTGCAAAAAAGACTTTTTGAGTGTTTGTAGGTAATTCTCATTCCCTCTGTAGTCTTGTTTGCTGATAGCTTTGGCTTTTATAAAATTATTTAGGAGAACGTTTCCTGATGATCTGGCCTAAGCAACCAGTGAAATGCGCATAGGAACAGCTTATCCTCCAACAATAAATTTCAGTATTTTTTATCAATTATTTAAAAAGGGAATTAAGCACAACAAACAAAATCTTTTAATAAATAATAGTATTCCCAAAAACAACTTTGATAATAAAATTTTAGCAAGTGAACGTGCATAAAAAACTGAACTGGCAATTTGTTTTTATTTTGATTTCTTGCGAAAGCAATAAAAGCACTTTGTTTTTGTTTTTAATATGTTTTTTCTTTAGCCACTTACAACTACAATTAATGTTGGGAGAATTCGAACTAATTGTAGCGTGTTACGCCTTTGGATGTTTGATGATAATCTAACTCAATCTCTAGAACGATAAGACATTTTATGCGAAGCCACCATAAGCCAACGCACTAACACACGCACACAAATGGTCATTACTAGCAGTAAATAAACGGAGGTTTATACAGTATCTCAAGTAACGAAGTATGGGATGATAGAAGGTTCTTTACTTAAAAGAATTCTTTGTTTATATTAACTATAAACAAAGACGGTCTTAAACTTATTCATTGAATAAGTTGCCTTTATAGTCTTTTAGTTACTTACGATTTATGGATACGTAAGCAGAATATGTTTATAAGCACATGCAGAATAAGTACTTTTGAGATGGTACGATATTCGTCTCATATTCCATAAAATGACAATTCTATTGTAAACATACATACTTTTGAACTGGTATGTACATTCTGGGAATCATGTGATCAATACAATACACACATACTGTTAGTAGAACATGTACATATGTTTGTGAGATATATTTATGTATATAAATATAAATAAAACATAAATAAGCTTTAGGCTTAACAAGCGGGAAATGTAAGAAAAGATAAAAACTCATCACTGATTTATTGTTTGGTATTTTGTTTAAGCTTTGATATCGTTGCAAACAAGACTTTTTGAGTGTTTGTAGGTAATTCTCATTCCTTCTGTAGTTTTGTTTGCTGATAGCTTTGGCTTTTCTAAAATTATTTAGGAGAACGTTTCCTGATGATCTGGCCTAAGCAACCAGTGAAATGCGCATAGGAACAGCTTATCCTCCAACAATAAATTTCAGTATTTTTTTATCAATTATTTAAAAAGGGAATTAAGCACAACAAACAAAATCTTTTAATTTTTATTGATTTTTATAAAAAAGTGACCTAAAGCTTAATAAAAATATTGTTACGTTCTTTACTTTATAAAACGCGTTAAGGTTTATTCCCTTTATAAAAACCTTTGAGTTCTTTTAATTGCAAATCAAAATAAATACACACACGAATTCAACTTAACAAACTTTATTTAAGTTGTTTTTTCTTAGAATTATCTAAGTCAGGCTTTCAAGGTCACAGTAAATGAAAAATAAAAGACTATTTATTCATAATATTACTCCTCCGACGTTTCGTTGAGATTTTTTCAACTTCTTTAGGGATTTAAATTTTATTGAATCTGGCAACGTTATGGAAGATAAATATGTTTTTTAATTTAATAATTTTCAAACTAACACAACATAAAAGAATAATTTCACTTACATATAATCTTTACATTATAATTTTAAATAAATTTGTTCTTAAACAATACAGCAAGTACCACATAAAACACAAAAAGAAATAAAATAAATAATAAAGTAAAATAAGATACCTATATCACAGATGAACTTTCTTTCTTTTGGTATCACAGTTTAAAATTGACTAAATTAAAGCTAAGTTGTAGTTTGCATTTGCATTGTCTTTATTTTCTTTTTTATTTATGGCAAGATTATTTCTCTCCTGGATTCGTAGGCTCTCCAATGTAAATCTCTTGTTCATCTTCCTTTCCCTATCAAGAATTTTTACGTCGCACAGTGGCGCCCGTAGAGCAAGCGAGGTTGCAAAAATCAAAATTTTCATGAGTGCCGACGAAGTTTTGAATAAACCCATGTTATAGGAAACTTTTCAACGATTTCAAATATGCCACTCTTAATAATATCACATTTTTAGTTTAGAAGATATAACCGTTCAAAGTTGACCGACTTTCGGTTTTCAAAAAAACACACAATTTTTAGTCAATTTGTTGCGATTTCAGGTGTAATATCACGAAAAATAGGTAACGAATCGCCTTATTTTTTATTTGTATTGATTGATGTATTTATTAAATGTATAATGATAAAAAAAAAAATTAACTGTTTGCTTTGTGTTTCTCCTGGTAAATCACTATTTAAAAACTATCCGTTTTTTCACTATTTTTCAACTTTGACGGAAAATAAAAAAAAACTATATTTTTCTATATTTGCCATACGTGCAAAACCTGTTCTTTGATTATTTCTTTACATAATTCAAAAGGTTTTATCTGCCCGTACGTGCCCGTTTGGCTTCTAGAGGTAAAAAAGTTCAAAAAGACATGGTTGCAGAAATTGTATGGCGTCCATCCCTTATATGTTTTGACTGACAGTAGTTTGATCTAATAGTTTGAAAAAAACTACTCATTGAAATTAGCAGGTACGTACCTCACATAAACAATACTTTGGCGTACAAATGGTCAGGAACAATATTGACTTATGGTCCCTACAGGTAGGCACAAATCTTATTTGGACACGTGCATAATATCAAAATTGCATTATTTAGCCTAAATCCATATGTATGCAGGGAACAGGTAAATTTTTAGGCATGGTAGCATAAGCCTATATATTGCAAAATAAGCATAATGCCTGGATTAGTCTACGCCTGAAAGTTGGCGCAACAATTACTGAAACCATTAAACAATTTAAGTACTGAAAACATGGCGTTGAACAATTTAAAATTATTTGAACTGTTTAGAAAGTCAACCACACCAAAGTTTTTCACGGAAGTGAAAATTCTTCCTGAGAAGTTGACATTGATCAGCAAATGGGGCTGCGATGGATCATCCGGACAAAGCGTTTATAAGCAAAGGATATCTTTCGATGACGCTACAATATCGGACGGAAATATGTTTATGGCATCTGTTGTTCCTTTGCGGCTAAAATCGGATGATTCCCTACACTGGAAAAATCCACGTCCGTCATCAGTGAATTATTGCCGACCAATAATGTTTCAGTTTGCAAGGGAATCGGCAGAACTCATAAGGACTACGGTGAAGGACATTGAAGAACAAATAAGCAAGATTAAGCCTACAAAGCTGCAAATTGGAGAAGGAAAATATATTGAATGCAATTACGAGTTCCACCTGACCATGGTTGACGGAAAAGTCGTAAACGAACTGACAGGAACAACCTCAACAATGTCATGCCCGATTTGCAAAAAGAGTCAGAAGAACTTTTTTCAATTCAATTCAATTTATTTCATATATAATATGTTACATCTCAATTTTATATAATTAGTTGTAAAGAGTTTAAGATTAGTATCTTTTTCTGCTTAATTATAATATATTTCAATTAGTTATCATAGACAGAATTATATTGGAGGTAAAAATTTAGCAAAAACCTATCTAAACCCCTTTTTTCGTATTATTTTTATATATTTTTTATCGATTTTATATTATTATTTGTCAGAAGAACTTTGGTAATTTAAACGATTCTACAAATGAGGAGAATTACGAATATGGAATGTCACCATTGCACGCAAGGATAAGGTGTATGGAATTCTTGCTAAAACTGGCATATACCCTACCACAAGAGGAGGAAAACTTCGATGAAAATACATCAATAAAGGATAAGGAAAAGATCAGAAAGAAGCAAATACAGGATGGTTTTTTTTAAACAAGTTGGACTAAAAGTAGACTGTCCCAAGCACGGATACGGTAACTCAAACGATGGAAACACTTCTAGGAGATTTTTTGAAAATGATGAGGCAGTAACTAGAATCATTGGAATTGACAATCAAATCTTGAAAAGATTGGGAACGATCTTGGATGTTTTAAACTGCAAAGAAAATGTCAATTCTACAAAATATGGAGAATATGCGTCGAAAACTGCATCTCTTTTAGCAGAAATGTATCCACAGAAGAAGTTGACCCCATAAAATATTGGCGCATGGCAAAGATATAATTGAGTACCAGTCTTTGCCAATTGGAGAGCTTTCTGAAGAAGCACAGGAGTCTCTTAACAAATTTTATAAAAAATATAGATTGCAGAACACATTCAAAGCATCAAGGGTAAGGCAAAATAAGGACCTCTTCAACATGTTGGCAGCATCTTCCGATCCACTTATTTCTTCCCTGCGGCATGTGAAGTCACGAATAGAGTTACAAGATAATTATAGTTTAGAAATTGTTAGTCTTTTAGATATACCTTCTCTTACGAATTGTGATGAATATTTTACAGAAAATTGAAAAATAAATTTAAAAAAATAAATAATTTTTTTTTTAATTTGTTGGGTAATAATTTAAAACATAAAACCCTTAAGAAAAAAAATAAAAACAATCTAAAAATGTAAAAATAATTTTTTTTAGTTACCATAAAATTGATTTTTCTACTAATTTTAACTTTGATAACCCATAAGTAGGCCCCTACAAAGCGTAGCACCCTTTCCAAACGCTCATTTCATAGGCTGAACAGTTATCTATCATATGCTGTTTAAACTGTTCAATTATCTTATTCGGTTCAAAAGATATGATTTTTGCAACGAAAAAACTCAAATGGCGCCACTGTGCGTCGGTGAGGTTTGGGGTGTGTTTCATTTTAAAACAATGCACCGCCAAAGCTGTTGTATATTTTTGTTTTTCAATATCTGTTTTGTGTTCATTTATTCTTGTGCCTAAACTTCTTTTTTTTTAAATTAATTATAATGTTCACACAATTTAACCACTATTGTAAGTAGCGATCTGAGCCGTTTAATGTATCCAATCAAACTAAACTAAATTTTCATGAGTTAGCCTGTATTTATAGTTCAAAACTATTCCTAGTTGATTCAAGAACCGTCTAGTATTTTTTAGAATGTTGTGTTTGAATTATTTTAAAATAACTTATACATCTAAATCTAAAGTCTACAATTACAATTGCTAGAAAATTTAGTACAGTGGCGTTCATATAACTTATAACTAAAACCCTAAATAATTATTAGACAAATCTAATTTCGTAACACTGCCCCACTGTTCGTCCCGAATAGGCTCAGATTCTCCGTTTCCATAATGGGCTAGTCGTTCTAAATGTACTACCTTCATTTTTGATCTTGGACTCTTATATTTCTGAATTCGATACACCACGTCATTCAGTTTCTTTATCACCTTGTATGGTCCATCCCAATGAGTCTGCAGCTTGGGAGATAATCCTTTCTTGAGTTGTGGATTAAAAAGTAAAACCAACTGGCCTTCCGTAAAGCCTTTCGAATTTGCCGCTCGATCGTATCTGGCTTTTATCTTGTCACTGGACAGCTTAATCCGGCTTCGTACGAAGTCATGAAGTTCATTAAGGTTATCTTGTTCTTTTGAGGAAAAGCCTTCATTATTTTCATCTGTTGGTCCAGGCTTAACGCCAAATTCTACATCTACAGGTATTCTGAGCTCTGATCCAAAGACAATTTTGGCAGGTGTACGAGAGGTGGAATTGTGAACAGCTGATCTGTATGCCAACAGAAACGTTAGAATGTGTTTATTGTAATATGAATAATTAAATAACACACGCTTATTAATTCAAGTGATCTTTATTACAATGATTAAAATATTCAACTTAACTAAATGAAAAAGAGAAAGAATGATAAAGTAAAATGTCAAATATGGAAACAGGGTTGCCATCCAACAGTGTTTATCCCATTCCTTCTGATGTGTGCTTACTACTTTACGTAAGTGTTCTTTTATTGTGCGGTTAAATATTTCAACCATGCCATCAGATTGTGGATGCAAAAGAGTTGTTCTGGTTTTCCTTATACCGGACAATTCACACATTTCTTTGAACACAGCAGATTCAAAATTTCTGCCTTGGTCGGAGTATAATTCTATTGGAACTCCGTAGCGGCACACCCAGTTATTCACAAATACTTCTACAACGGTTCTGGCTTCTTGATTTGGGATGGCATACACCTCTGGCCACTTACTAAAGTAATCGATGACTATTAACACATAACGGTTGCCGGAATCACTCACAGGAAAAGGTCCAGCTATATCCATTGCGATTCGCTCAAATGGGGCACCTGAATTGTACTGCTGTAGCGGTACCCGACTTCTCTTTGCTGGATCTTTTGCGGCAATGCATTGGGTGCAATTTGATATCACCTCAACCACAGCTTGTTGGCACCCAACCCAGTAGAGACGTTGTTGTAATTTCTCTAGTGTTTTTGTTACGCCAAGATGGCCACCACTAGGACCGTTATGGTATTCATTTAAAACTTCATGTACTTTCGACGGCGGCACAACAATAAGGTTCTGAACTGACTTTCCATCCGTACTTTTCCATGTACGGTAAAGGCAGCCGTTTATCAACTGGAGGCTGTTCCATAGGGCATAATATGCTTTTGTTAGTGGAATTTCAGATGAAATTTCTTTTCGAGTCGGCCTTCTACCTTCTACTTTAGCCTTCATAATTTTTCAGTTTTCTGTGCCATTGTCCAGTCTTCGGTGGACTCTATCTGTAATAGGCGAACTTCACAGCTATATTCTTTACCTTCAGTTTTAACACAATGCTTGCATTCCAGTTTGCAGGGTCGCCTTGATATGGCATCCGCATTTCCATATTTCACGCCTTTTCTGTGCTCAATGCTAAAATCGTAACTCTGAAGGCGCTCAATCCATTGAGCTATCTGTTCTTCCGGATTCTTGAAGCAACCACCTGAGTGTAGAATGGTCTGTTCTTAACTCAAAATGTTGACCATACAAATACTTATGAAAATGTTTTATGCACTCCAGTACTGCCAGGAGCTCTCTTCGCGTCACGCAGTAGTTCCTCTCGGGCTTTGAAAGTATTCGACTGTAATATCCTACGACTCGTTCTATGCCATTGACCACTTGGGAAAGCACACCTCCAATTCCGTATCCGCTCGCATCGGTATCTAACATAAATTTCTCTGCAGTAATGGGATAAGCCAAAATTGGTACTGAGCACAATAGTGCCTTCAGTCTCTGAAATGCTGCTTCCTATGCTTCACCCCAGATGTATTTTTAGCCTTTTTAGTCAACTCGTGTAAGTTTGCAGCAATATTTGCAAAGTTCGGTACGAAACGCCTGTAGTATGTACATAAGCCTAGAAAACTGCGTAATTCATGTAGATTTTTCGGACGAGGCCAGCTTTTATTTTATCGTCATCCGTTGAAATGCCTTTAGAGGTTACTCGATGTCCCAAGTATTTTACTTCCTTCTGGAACAGTGAACATTTTTTAGCACTTTGCTTAAGTCCTGTCATGGATACACGTTTCAACACTTCTTCCAGGTTTTTAAGGTGTTCATCAAATGTTTTCCTAATGACAATAATGTCGTTAAGGTACACCAAACATGTCTTTTGGTGAAGACCTTTTAACACCTGATCCATTAAACGCTCGAATGTAGCCGGAGCATTGCAGAGTCCAAATGGCATCTCATTAAACTGCCATAAACCATCACTTGCGCTAAACGCAGGTTTCTCCCTATCATTTTCTGAAATTTCCACTTGCCAATAACCGCTCTGCAAATCTAATGTAGAAAACCATTCCATTTCGGCTAACGTGTCCAGATATCATCAATTCTAGGCAATGGATAACTATCTTTTTTCGTGACGTCATTAAGTTTTTTGTAGTCTACGCAGATTTTGGTACTTCCATCTTTCTTTTTCACTAACACCACTGGTGAGCTCCATGGACTTGATGATGGTTTAATAACTCCACTCTTTTCCATCTTGCTTACTAGCTCTCTTACTTCAGTTCGCTTTGCTAGAGGAATGCTTCTAGGTGCCTGTTTTATTGGCTTAGCGCCGCCGGTGTTGATTTCGTGTTTTACGATTGAAGTTCTAACTTGTTTTTGTCCTTTCAAAGCAAATACTGAGGCATATTTACGTAGTAGTGTTTGGCCTTATTGTTACTAGGCGGCGTAAGTTTTTGGGTCCATTTTCGCACATGTTCCTCTAGTGATTCGTGGTCCTTAAAACTTTTTCTTGCTGCGACTTGATGCTGCTCGCAATTAATTATTGCCTCTGTTGAAGTACATTGTCCAATCTTGCAGTTCTGCACAAGGACTTTTTCACTACTGGATAAATTTAATATTCTCACTAAACTCTTGCTAGGTTTTGCGAGGGCATTTTTTGTTACGATATCGCCTTTAATTTCTGCTGGCCTCACCACCCATAAACTGTTGTCCTCACATTCTCCATCCATTCGCGCCAATACCAAGGTTTCTGATTTAGGTGGCAATTTTTCACATTCAAGGGCGATTAATTGTCTTACATGAGCCTTGATTTCGTATCCAACTTCAAGGGGTATTTCAGCATCACGCCAATACATAATTTGCTGGCCCATATCCAAACGAATACTCTGTCCAATCATAAAATCTGCGCCAATGATTACCTCGTCTACAATATCAGCCACTATAAATACGTGATGGACGATTGTGTTAGCCATTTTTAATTGTACCTTTACTTTTCCATAGATTGTGGCAGACTATCCCGTAGCTGTTCGCAGACTTACCCCGCTCAGTGGTTCAATAGATTTTTGTATTAAATCGGGCCTTATAATAGAATGTGATGCCCCAGTGTCCACAGTAAAAATGCGTTTTTGTCCGTTAATATAACCGCAAGCAGTAAGATAATTGTTACTATGTTGCACAACTTGCCCTAGCTCTTTTTAGTTTAAAAGTGACTCTTTTGACGAATGTCGATAAGCTCTTTGGTTGTATCTTTGTGGCGATGCAGATCGCGATCGTTTTCTTGGTGACTTGCAGTTTCGTTGAATATGACCAGTCTTACCACAGTTATAGCATTTTACTTTGCTTTTGATTTTATTTTGCTTGTCACCCAAAGCTTGCAAGACTGCATCCTTCTCATTTCCTTTAAAATATCTTCTTCGTCCTCAGCAGAGAAATCAAGCTTTCGTATTTTATACGCTTGCGGCCTTGAAATTATCTTGGCGGTTTCTTGGGCTAGGGCAAATGATACCGTTTCCGCAAACGATGAATTCTGTAATGCACATACCGCGAGTTTTACATCAGCATCTCATCCATTTACAAATGCTTCGGTCTTAAAGTGATCTAACCATGGATGACTTTCACCTAGATAAGTAAGCTGCAGCAAACGCTCGATCTCTAGTGCGAAATCCTGTAGCGTCTCATTTGCCTTTTGTACTCTGCCCCGTAATTTCATTCTGAATATTTCTTTTCTGTGTTCACCACCATACTTACGTTGCAGTGCTACCATAATGTCATCATAATTGTTTCTGCAACTTACTGGTACACTTTCTAGAATTTCAGCTGCAGCTCATTTTAAAGCCAGAATCAACTCTATGGCTTTTTCTTCATTGTTCCATGCATTTTTGTTGGCAACTGTGTCAAACTGGAACTTGAACACATTCAATGGTGAGCTGCCGTCAAAACTTGGAGCTCTTCGAGACTTCTGGAAAAACTCGTACCGCTCCCTCTTGGTATTGAAGACTATTTACTTTTTCTTCCAGATGATTTTGTTTTCCATCAAAAACCGTGACTTGTGTTTTTACATCCGTGACTTGAGTTTTTACATCAGTGACTTGTGTTTTCACATCAAACATCTTCTGGTTGAATTCTATCTCCATGTCGTCTACTCATTCATTTATAGCAGTAGAAATTTCTTGAAGCTTCTCAAGTTTTTCATTAGTAGCCTGGAGTTTCTCGTTCGTCACCCCCGAATTTTCTTGAATTGCGGCATGACTACTTCCCCAGTTCGTTCATTCAATAAAAAACTTAAGCCTGTTATCCGCAGACTGCACGTGCTAGCAAAGCATGGGTCACAATGCAGATGCCTCAACGAGACACCTGCAAGGTTGGTGTTCAAAAACCGGCTAACCTACACCGACTCTATCGTTAACTCCTCCACCAAATCTACGATGAGCAATTACCCCTCGAGCTGAGTCTCGCCCACTCAGCATACCCCACCTTAACAGATCAACTATTGAGTCTGTCCCTGAACAAATCGCCCCCCTAATCGCTCCTATCACACTTTGTGTTCTATATTTGTCCACTTTTTCCTTATGCATTGCAGCCAGACTACGGCCATTAGTCACTATCTGAGCGTCTAAAACGAACACATCAACCTCCTTTGTCGCTACTATGTCTGTTTTCCTGATGCCGTCCGATGTGTCTAGGCGACATTCAACCGCCGTCCTAAAGCCTTTAGCCCTCATCGACCTGCCCAAGTACCCTACCACCGCATCATGCCTCCTAATCCTCCCGTCAAATGCTTAGTGCAGACGGTCTACCCAATATTTATTTAGGTCACTCTTACTCAGAATCCTAGTCTCACATACATTTAACCTTCTTTCTACCTTGTTGATCTCTGTCGCAACAAAAGTGTCAGCAGACAACAACTCCTCATCAATAGGCAGTTGAAATTTCTGCAGCCGCTCAAGTCGCAACAGAAGTGCCTTCCACCAGAGTGAGACTATTCCCAGACCACCATCTTCCACAGCAACGTGTAAAATGGCGACTTGGACATCGTCTGGAATACTCAACCATTTTCTAACGTATCTCCTAACCAATTTATCGATCCCACGCAGACAGCCAATCATGACATTCCCGAGGGTCAGCACATGATAGAGCTGCGGGATCACTGCAGCCCGGAGCGCAAACAGTCTTTGCTGCGGTTTCAAAGGTGCCCGTGTAAGGCGGTCCAGTTTCTCCGTCAGACCATTTTTCAACTCCACCTTGGTCCTGCCATCAGCTGAAAAGGTTACGCCCAGGTACTTCCACTCCTCTGTTCTTTTAAGCGCCCTGATTTTCCTATTGCCAATTAAGAATTCCTTCAGGACAACTATCGATTTTTTCTGTTTCGGTTGTCCCTTTATTGATATAGAGAGTGACTTCGAATCATTAATTCTTAGACCACAACTCTGAAGGAATTCAGAAGTCAAATCAAGGAGCTTCCAAATTTAACCACTATTGTAAGTAGCGATCTGAACCGTTTAATGTCTCCAATCAAACTAAACTCAATGTTCACGTGTATTAATAGTTCAAAACTATTCCTAGTTGATTCAAGAACCGTCTATTATTTTCTAGAATGTTGTGTTCGAATTGTTTTAAAATAACTTATACATCTAAATCTAAAGTCTACAATTACAATTGCTAGAAAATTTAGTACAGTGGCGTTCATAAAAGTAGGAACTAATATGACATAAAAATATAATTTACAAGATAACTTATAACTAAATCCATAAATAATTATTAGACAAATCTAATTTCGTAACAATATATTAAAATATAATAAATAATGTTAAACACAATAATTTAGTTTTTTTTTTACTTTTAACAGGCACCTATACAATAAGTTGTTCTTTGTATGCATAACTAGACAAAAATGACAATTAAAAAAACATGTTGTTGCCAACATAAAAATACAATAGTAAAAAAGCGTTTAATTGTTAATCCACTGCTATTAAGCGTTTATAAATCAGACTTTTTTATTAAAGGTTTATAAAACAAAAAGTGTTTGATAACTATTGTAAACATTAAAGCTGAAATAAGAAATTTTTATGAATTAGACCGAATTAAGCATCAACGTTCAATGTTGCGAAGATTCAGATCAGATGGTGAATGTTTGCGAAAAGCAGAGAGGCAACAAAAGTGTTTAAATTAAAAACCAAAACAATTAGCATATTTAGAAATGAAGAAATAAGTAATGCTTAATATTTGTTTGTACGTTATTTTTAATTATAAAAGTTTTGATGGATAATAGAGGGTTACTAAATAAAACAAAGTTGTGACTTTTTAAAAATTTTGTTGTTATGACGTATATTTTTAAAGAATTTTATAGGTGTGTCCATATGGACACGCGGGTACATCCAAAATAGATGAGCCGCATAATTGTCAAGCTTCTTCCAAGATTATTCCTCAATAATCAACTATAACAAATATATACCCGGTGTAAACTGAATGGATCAAAATGTTTGCCTTTATATAACATCATACAGAGGAAATGCTGGCGAACTATTTTTACGTGGCTGATGGATAATACCGTTTAAAAAGCTTGGCAGGTGTCCCGAAACGAACACCTAAATATGAAAGCTTTTTTTGGGTCTTTTGTGTTTATTTACAAATCAAACATTTTGCGGTATTTTTATTACAAATCATATATGTTTTGATTACTTTTTAACTTTATTTGCAATTTTGGCAATCATTTTTATACTTTTCGCTTCACAGCACTTATGTATAATTTTGTCTCTTATCGACTTATATTATTCTAAAAACTAGCACTGTTCTATAAAATTATTTTTATGGAAATGTTTGTGAATAATTCCGCATAGGTGTTAATATAGTTAAGCACATATAATAAGTACTCATTAGGAACTAATGAGTTTTGTATAGATCAACGTTAGTCTTTTTTATACTTCTCTTCAAATAAGACGTTCGCTGGAGTTAAAGTAAAAGAGGTGATGTTATTCTTAATTTAACTTTTAACGCTGGGCTCTAAGGTTAAATATATTTTATTAAGTATTGCTTAACAAATTATTAAATATTTTCGATAATATTTGAGTAAAAATGATGAAACTTAAGTCTAATAAGACCCTTCAACAATTTCCTAAAAAAAATTCACACATAACCAAACCGCATTCTCGGTTTTTTTTCAAAGGACTTTAGAGTTAAACATATAACTTCTTCATATGGATATGAAATATAAGTTAAAAACTACAGGTGTGCATGTGACGTGATTTTTAACACACGTTACCGTGATTACTTTAAATATTAATCATAGTGTGATTGAATAATAAAAACTCGATGCATGATCGTGCGAGATTAAACATTTTTAAATCACGCCCGATTTCTCACGTACTCACGAATGTAAAAATTATTAATAAAACTAATGCAACTAAATAAATAAAAAAATATACATGTACTGTTTTATTAGAAAATCTTTTAAAATCCGCACTCACAATATTATTCCAGTAACGGACTGTAGGTTATATAAGAAGTATTCCGTTCAGTCATTTTTAAATATAGTAACATTTAAAATTTCAATCAAATTTATATTTAACAGAATCTAACAATTATTCAAAAAACTAAGTGCACATTGATAAGCATTTTCGGTTGCATTTAATATTGTCCGTTGATTAAGTAAAAGTATTCTGTGTAAAATGAAATGAAAATGTAATTTTAAACAACTGCATTTAATTTTAACGAAAAGTTCATTTAATTTTTACTGTCAAAAATTCAACCGCGAATTCCGTAAAACATTAACCACAAATTCCGTGCAAACAAATTTATTTTCAGCTATTTTATATAAAATTAACCCTGAATTCCGTAAAAACAAATAAATTTTCAGTTATTTTTAAAATTATTTAGTTAAATACAACATTTTTAAAGTAAAATGATTGCGAATACGATATCGGGCATGCTGTCTGTGTCTTATAATTGAGAGTTCTTCTGTAAACAAAGAGGTCAATACAACCAGGGTTGCCGTTTTAAAAACTTTTATCCGACCATAATTTTCTGGAAAACCTACCATAATCCTTTAAAACCGACAAAATTTTTAAAATGTTTAAAAGCAAATATATCGTCTTATCATTTCAAAAAAAGCTTTAAGTTACATTGAAAAAATGTAACAGGAGAAGCAAAAACTACTACATTGAAAACAAACCAAAATTAAAAAACATTTTTTTTTTCAGAAAAAAAAAACATAACATAACAAAGGCAAACAAAGCAAAAATAGGTGTGTTCTTTTACTTTTCTAGCAGAAACTTGCAACGAGAGAGTAAATTTAAGATTTAAAAAATATTTCTTCTAATTACTCAAAAAAAAAAAAAGTAAATGAACACTTTACCAGCAAGAACTAGCAAGTTAGGCATATTGACACTATTTAGCTGTAAGATACGATATTATTTCTTAATAAATTCAATTATTTTAAACTATTTGCGTACACTCAAAAGAAAAATCAACCATCCGTACTCAAATCAATCCGAAGCGGTATCAATAGTACGGTGAGTACGGATTTTCTTGAATCAAGTACGGATTATTCACTCGCGAAATACTCAAGTTATCCATATTCAATCCCGGATTCGTACTTAAAATAATTAGAAAATGAGATTGATTAAAGTAAAACTGAGATTCAATCAATCTCAAAATGTACTTAAGTCAAGTGTTATAAAGTTGATTTAATCCCGAATTCGTACTTTAAATAAATCAAAACTGAAATTAGAAGAAGAATATTATTATAATTAACTTACTTACCTGTTTTACACCTTACAAAGTTCCAATTATAAAACACCATCACCATGCCCGATATGATTTTTACTTTAAAAACTTAATGTACATATCTAGCTAAGAATATAAACTAAATGAGAAGTGAGAAATTGAAGGCAAGACAAAAAAGTAAAATTGATTAAGATTTAAGCATGAAAATAATATGATTTCTTCATGTTCTGTTGTTTTTGTTGTTTCTACACACAACAAGCAAATCGTTTTTTAGCTACTTGTGTGGTGTTGTTGTAGTGGCTACAACAAATTTGAATAAGTTATATGAGATTAAAACGCTCAATTTATAATTTTACTCTCAGAGTGGCAGTACCAACGAAAAGTTTAATCTTGTTTGTACTTGGTTTAAGAATTTTATACTTACTTTAAGAAATTCCGGGAATGATTTTCGAAAGTCATCCCATTTAGGATTGTTGTGAGTACGTTTTAGTGTTATTCGTACTTACATTTTTGAGTACGACTCGTACTCAAAGTAAGTATTAAAAGCTTAACTTATCCCGAGTGTTTTTTCTTTCTGTGTAAGAATATTGTTATTAAATTTAAAAAAATAAATATTTTATGTTATTTAAAAACTTTTAATTTAAAAATTATGAAAATTATTTTTGTTTTGTAAACAAAAACTTGAAACAGGTGGTTGAATAATTCTTGCTAGTATAAATTTTACTATCAGAAATTTTCAAAAAATGTTTGTCCATGGCAAAATTAGTAGGTCTGCTTCAAAAGCCTGCTGATTTTTTCTAGAGTTGTGCTTTTATCGTGCAATTGTTTTCGTAGCAAAACTTTTGACATATTGTCCCTTTCTTACACAAACTAATGCATTGGGTTTTGATATCTTTGACATAATTTACATAAACAAAATGCGTGTTGTTTTTTCTATTGCTGCATTATTGTAGTTTTGCACAGACCTACTAATTGGGCGTTGTGTTTGTCTCTAAAATGTCTATGCTGTTTTTCGCTCTCTCTCCTTGCAAGTTTTTCGGATACGTGACACTTACTTGTAACAATTATCGAAAATTTTTTTTTTCTTTCAGTATTTATTTATTGAATCTTCATATATTAAATATGAACTAACAATAATTAAGCAAATCTTATCCTAATATTTGCTTTATGTCCTGCCAGTGCCGGACAAAAAAGATTTAGTCATCACGGTTTCTGTTTACATGTGTAGGTGTTTATCGCTCATCTGATTGGGTGAGTGCTGCAGTGTCTCTTCTTCTTAAGCGAGTGTGGCCGCCATAACTTATAAAATATTTCGAGCTAATGGATTTGGGTGCAGTTCCTGCCTTTTTAAATATTATACTGCATATTTCGTAATCATAGTTTTAACTAATGGCACATTGAGATCCTTGTGGATATTTGAGTTTTTGACGTACCAGGGAAAGGCTGTGATTATTCGAAGAAGTTTATTTTGGCGCCTTTGAATTTTTTCGATGTTAGAAGCCGAGGCAGTGCCCCATAACAGAATACCGTAGCACCAAATTGGCTTTAAGATAGAGTTGTAAAGTAGAAGTTTGCAATCGAGACTAAGAATAGAATTTCTTCCAATAAGCCAATTAATTTGAATTGCTTTTAGTTTTATTTGAGTAAATTTAGCTTCTATATGCCATTTCCACGTTAAACGCCGATCTATGTAGATGTATACCAAGGTATTTAACATGTGAGTGTTGGGGTATTATTTGATTATTTATTTAAATAAGGAGCATGTTTCCCATCGCAATGTGAATGTTATATGTGCGCATTTTTGCTCATTCCTCTTTATCCTCCATTTTTTTAACCACCTTTCTAGTTCAAATATATAATCCTGTAAGTAACGAGATGCTTCTTGACAGTTTGCGTGTACGCTTAGCAAAGCTGTGTCGTCCGCAAAGGTTGAGGTATAGGTATAGCTGTTTGTTGGCAAGTCCGAAGTATAAATTAAGTATAATAGAGGGCCCAGGATGCTGCCTTGTGGGACTCCAGCGTTAATTGGCTGTGGAGAACTTAAAAATTCGCCTTCTTTAATAATAAATTGACGACCGACTAAGTAGCTTTCTAACAGCTTGTGTATGTTTTCTGGTAAGTTTTGCTGCAATTTCAGTAGTAAACCTTCATGCCATACTTTATCAAAAGCTTGAGACACATCGATGAAGAGTGCTGAGCAATATTTTTTCTTCAAAGGCTTTTCTTTTGACATTTAATATTCGATGAGTTTGTTCAATTGTGCTGTGCTTTCTTCTAAAACCGAATTGATGGTTTGGAAAACATCTATTTTCATTTAAAATCGGCGTTAATTTTGACACTAGTAGTTTCTCAAATAGCTTTGAATATTAGATAATAAGCTAATAGGCCTGCATGACTCAACTTTTGTTTGATCGTTTCCTGGCTTTGGTATCATGGTTACTAAGGAGACCTTCCATTCTTGAGGGTAGTATTCAAGGCGTAAAAAAGCATTGAAAATAATAAGAATAATTTTCTTTGCTATACTTGGTAGCTCCAAAAGCATTTTATTACTGATCTTATCAATACTGGGAGCCTTCTTGGCGTTTAAATCACAAATAACCTTTTCGATTTCTCTTAACTCGAATATTAGGGGAATAGCTGCTCTAACATTTACATGCGGTAACTCGAGTGCTATATCGTGAGATGTATTAAGAGTAAATACATTTTTCAGATGATGAACAAACAAATTTCCTTTTTCAATGTCATCTCTTGCCCAACTTCCATTCAAGTTTCTTAATGGTGGCTTAGATATAACTGGTCTATTGAGACTTCTAGCTGCACGCAATAATGAGTAGTCTGATTGTGGAGTTGCATCAAGTTCCTTAAGATATTTTTCCAGGGAAGCCGTTTTATGAGACTGCAGTAACTTTCTTAGCCATTTTGTGTACTCTTTTAATAAAGTCTTAAGTTGGGGGGATCTGTGCAATTGCCACTCTCTTCGATTTCTCCTTTTTTCAGTCAAGAGACGCTCGACATCTGTAGAATATATGTTATTATTTTTGGTTTTTTTGAGGGCTATGCTGGAATGTTGAACAGCTAGTTTCATATAACTGTCAAAATTAACAATAGCGAGATCCACGTTCTCCGGTGTACTAAGCGGAATATTTTCTGTGCAATGGGCAATAAGATATTTTTTATATTTTAACCAATTTATTTGTGTGGCTGACGTCGCTAAGTAACCAGACGTACATACAATTCTATTTGGGTTCATTTAAGTTACAATTGTAGGTGTGTGATCGGAAGACAGTTCTAAGGAAGCTTCGACATGAATCGTTTCTGCGGGGATGTTTTTAACCACGCCAAAATCGATGACATCTGGAATTTTTTGCTGATCAGTAGGCCAATAAGTTGGTTGTCCGCTCGCGACCACATTTAAATCCATTTTAGAGATTGTATTGTACAAAACACGACCCTTTGGTTTTATGAGCCGTGAGCCCCAGAAGGTATGTTTAGCGTTGTAATCGCCAGCGGCTAGGAAACAGGGTACTAACGACTTAAAATATTTATAATATTGGCTTTCTGATATTGAAAATCTAGGTGGAGAGTATAAAGATGAAAGTACTAATTTTCGATTTAGCTCTTCAACACAAATGTTCTTTGCTTGCAGATAATCTTCACGATGATCACACATTAAGTAGTGTTTAATTCGGGCTTTTATCAAAATAGCAGAACCTCCACAAGCTCTATCTCGAGGGTCCTTGGTATCATATAATATATAACCATTGATTTTAAACGTATTTCTTGAGGTCAAATGAGTTTCAGAAACCATCATTACATCAATCTGTTTACTTTTAAGAAAGTATTCTAGTTCATTTTTATGTTGCATTCTTAACATTTCCTGCATCATATTACCCATTGTGTTCGTAAAGTTAGTTAATATTTGCACTAGTATTTCCATGTATTTTTCTAGACGACTTAAATTAGAAACTGGAGTCTCATCATTATTTGGCAAATCACCTTGCATTGGCATATGGTTTGATTTTAGGACGTTAGGGTAGGATGTTCTGTTATTACTTGGCTGCGGTACATGTAAGTCATTAGTGTTAAATTGATTTGTTACCTGCATTTGAGGGGATAAGGTTTCGGTCCAACCGAGCGCTTGACTATAGAGTATACAGGGCATACTCTAGAGTTGGCAGTGTGATTACCACCACAGTTGCTGCATTTTTTTAGATTGGGGTCGTTTTTAGACTTATCGCAGAGAGCTGTACCATGCAATTCTCCACATACAACGCAAACAGGGGTTAAATGGCAGTATGCCTTAGTGTGACCAAATTCTTGGCAGTTTAAACATTGCACGGGACCATTCCTTTTATGCGGCTTCTCTATCGTTATTTTCCTATACAGGATATATTTCAGACTGTAGATGGGATGAGTTTCGTTTTTTTTAAGCTTAACGTTACTGGGTTCTAACTCCACTCGAAATAGTGGCTTGGGATTTTTTTTCTCTATTTTTAATATTTACTACATTTTTTATTTTTAAGCCCTTCTCTTCTAAAAACGTTTTTATCTCACCTGGGTTTACGCATGAGTCAATGCCCTTTATCACTACCTGAAGACCTTTACTGCTCTTCAGTTGGTATGTATAAAAGTTTTTATTTAGTGCATCTAATTTAGTTATTACTTTACGAAAATCATCTTCACGATTGACCTATGCTTCCACGCTTTATTGCGGCTACATAAAAAGAATTTTCACCTATTACCGAGATCAAATTCATTATTAAGTCTCTAAGATATATCGGGGGTGGCTTAGAAGATTTTATAACGTTTTGTGCTTCCGAGGATTCCTCGTCCAAAATTGCAAAACTATTTTGTTAACTTATTCTATCAGCTGTACCCTCTTTTAAAACTTTTGGGACCGAAGCAACCGCAGAAGAGGTTGGGCTGCGACCTCGTTTAACCACTGTTATGTACCTATCAATACCAACTTGCACTTGAGGCTTTTGGCCACTTTTTACCTGTAATACTGAGTTTTCCATTATGCCTGTGTTTTCATCATTTATTAAAATTGTTTTTGCCGCTGAGGCGACGCTTGCAGGTTTTATATTTTTTATAGTATCAAAATCAACTGTATTATTAGACACAGAAGGTGATACTGAGTTTTCTATTATGCCCGATTTGGGAGTAATATTTTCATCACTTATTAAAATTGTTTTTGCCGCTGAGGGATCCCTTGCAGGTTTAATATTTTTTATTGTATTGAAATCAACCGTATTATTAGACACAGAAGGTGATACTGAATTTTCTATTATGGCCGATTTGGGGTTAATATTTTCATCACTTATTAAAATTGCTTTTGCCGTTGAGGCAACGATTACAGGTTTTATATTTGTTAGAGTATCAATGGTATTATTAAATACAAAGGGTAAGAGAGATCGCGTGCGAGTAATAGATTTAGCCGATAGGTATTATCAACACCGAGTCTAAAAACAAAAAATATTTCTGTATGTATGTACATACATATGTATATATATTTTTTTTTCTTTTTCTTATATTTTCTCTTTTTTTTTTTTTTTTTTAAATTTATTATGATAAATAAGCCGTATGCCGAGCTAAGGGAACACGTCTATCTTCAACGAGCGCAACCGACGTAAAAATCAAATTGAAAATAAACAATAATTTTCTGTAAATGAACCCACCTAATGTAACCTTTTTGGTGCACTTTGGGAAAGATAACAATGTAAAATTCTACACGACTGCATTGTAGAATGCTTAAAAAACTAGTTGTTCTGCAACTGATCTTTTGGAACTAACCCATACCTTATGCAAGTTCTGCAGCTCTTATATGGGCTTTATAAAAACATGATAGAAAATACAATATCGAAGCCCTCACTGTTCTATAATTTTTACAATATCTCCGTCCAAAGAAGTCCATCTTCTATAAGAAACACCTAATATCTTATGTGGTGGTACATACCAGTATTCCTGACGTTATTCTTTTAGGACTATGCGAAAAAACTTTAAATATTACCACAAGTAAACTAAATATTTTTGGTATTGCGATCAAAATTTTTAATAGAATGTTGTTTGTTGATAAAGGTTTTTATAAGAAGAAAAATTGAAACAGCATCTGAATTGATAAGCGCAAATAAGATGACAAAACTTTTCTTTATATAACTAACACCACCAAAGAAACTTGCTACTAAAGTAATACAATTCATTTCATTACATCCATAGTTTCATCAACAATCAAAAAAAAAATCGTCTTTTGTAAGAAATATATTAAATTTGTATTTGTCTGTATTTGTTGCGACCAATGTTCTAAATTTGTTAAATTAAATATGGTACATTTTCTCAAACCGACCAAAATAAGGTTTAGCCTACCATCTGACCAAACGAAAAATATCCGACCCAGTTTGGTCGGAAAAGACCAAGTTCGGCAACCCTGAATACAACACAAGTAAAACAAACATGTATAACGGGGTAAGTAAATAATAATATACTCTCTTTCTCATTAAAAAACAAGCGGAGAGGTGTCTGGTATTTTTTATAAATTCGGCTCTTTAAACGAGGAAAACCTGTGCTATATAAAATAACTGAATGTCATAAAATAACTGAAAATTCATTTGTTTTTACGGAATTCGCGGTTGAATTTTTGACAGTTAAAATTAAATGAGCTTTTCGATAAAAATTAAATGAAAGATAAGTCGAGCGGTCTTTAACTGAATTTTCATTTATTTTATATTAGAATTTCAGTTAGTTTTAGGTAAAAAATATTGTGAGTGCATAAAATATACATAATTTATGTAAATGCTCGTTGCTGCCTTTCTTTTATAGAAATTACTTAGTGCTGGCTCACACAGATCAAGTTTGACGCATCAAGTCCAGCGTTCCGTTCAAAATTTTCAAAAACGGGCACAATAAGGGTATTTTCAAATTAAAAGTGGCACAAAAAGGGAAATTCTGAGGAAAAAATGGGCAACTTTAAAGCAAACATATTTATTAAGTTATTTTCATTGAAAACATAAACATAAAAACATAAACTTCTTGTATTTTAAAAATTCATAATATATCGCACTTTTTCAACAACAAGTTAATACACAAAATTTGGGAAAAAATTTAAGAATGTTCCAAAAAGTGAAAAATAAAAATTTCGAGGCAACACATTATTAATGAACAAATGCGATATACGTATGCATATATACAGTGAAAATACACGTCTTATTTGCAAGTAAACGTTTATGAACTGTTACTAAGTCGCATAACGGTAACACTGATCAAGTCTTCAATTTGTAGGAGAGAGGAGAAAAGAGAATGGAATGGGTAAAGACGACCGTTCTTTTCAATTTCCTTTTGTATTTATAATATGCTAGATGAGATCAAGTTTATTTAAGTATGTATATTAAAGGGCTGCACGAATAACTTCATTCATGAACATACTGATATGTTTATTCAATGAAGTTCGTGTTCAAACAAACTTCAGACCACTAAGCAAACTGTTGTTTTATTCATGCTACTAGCAAACACATTTCGTTTCATATGGCAAACACAAAGACTTTGTTCAATGAAACGACTTTTGTTTTACAGTTTTCACTCTCTCTCATATTTTTTATATATGTAAATACTAAATAGCAATGTTGCCACTTAGTAAATTTATGTAATTTTTGTTTTGTTACCTTTACAAAAATATATGTAATTTGTAAAGCATTTTTTAAATTTTATGTACCTCCAAGCAAAACACATTGCTAAAAATGTTTATGAAAATAATATGAAATTTTTTGGAAGTTTTTTTAATTTTTCCTAATGTTTTTCATTTTTTTCAACTGGCAATACTGACTTTAAAAATAAATGTGTTATTCCATTAAATTCTTCGACATTTATTCAGTGGTTCGTGTGCTTGTTGCTTTCATTTCGTAGTTATTGATTGTACCGAATACAAACGAAGCAAATACAAAATTATAATGAAAGTTTTATGAACATCATTATTAAGTTTCATGCAGATGTTTAATGTAAATGAACGTACACGTAGGTTCAAAAGAGAATTAAATAAAACCATTCCTTCTACAATTCAAACAGGCATGATGACATTTTTAATTATTTTATCATAATTATTTTAAGTCACATGCATGTATGACATCATAAGCCACATTTAACCATTATTGACCGGTACTCAAAAACTTAAATCAATTTCGTTTTTCATGTACCGTGTTAAAATTTTCAACGACTCAAGCAATGCAGCGTTTGAAATTTTAAAACGCATTGTGAATTTCTGAAGAAAGCAACAACAAAATTACAAAATATTTATGACATTGTTTGTTCTTTCAATGTAATTCTTTGGCGTTGCGTTGCGTTTTACATGATTAGGGCCTTGATGTAACCGCACGTTGCATAAATTACATTTAAATGGCGTATATATATGTAATATATATATGGCGTATGAGTATGGAAAATTACCCAACGTCTTGGTTTTTCATAATGTCTTCAAATTCAGTAGAAGCGCGAAAAAGTTCACCAAAATGTCCCAAGGGTAATACACTTTTTTGAAATGTTAACTTTTCAAAGCGGTTGAAAATTTGATAGGAATACAATAATAGATATAGATTTTTCGGAAATAACACAAATAAATTTTATAAGTGACTCCGATTTTATCATTACAGCTGTTTTAAAAATCCCAATTATCTTGAACTTTTAGCGAAAGTTATTATTAATATCACCCGTGTATAATAAATTAAAGGAGCTATACCTGAAGTATCTCTTGAAAGAAAATCTTGACAAATTTTCATATAGCGAATTCCGTGACTTTTCTTAATATTTGCCAGCCATCCATTACTGACATTTAAGTTTTTTAAGTTGCAGTATGACATTCTCGTGCTAAGCTCTTGATATTAAAATAGAACTAGTCATTATACAATTAAACTTCCATTCTTTAAAGAAACATAGTTCAAGATCAGCAAATTTCCTAGAGAATTTAATTTTATTTTGAGATGGCCTTTTCAGTACTGTAAAGGAGAATTGAGTACTAAGTGGCCCTATCGCTACAACAAAAAAAAAACGCAATTCAACTGGTAGAACTTTACCAATCTGTCAAAAACATTTAACTAAAACAAAAAGGGAATAAGTAAAAAGTGTTAGTAACAACGTTCGATTGAAAATAATTTGCTAAATTTTATTTTATTATTCCAATTCGCCAATTCACCTGCGCACATCTGATGATAACGTAGGCTAACGAGGCCACCCAGTATTTAATTTTTAATTAACTATACAATACAATACACAATCACAGATTAAAATGCTCGCGACTGTCTAAGCCTGTAGTTTGCCCATGAAGATGATCATAGGTTTTTGTCACTGAGAATTTTTAAAAAAGTGTCTAAATTGATAATTTAGTAAACAAAAAATGCATACGCTCACAAAAATTAACTTTTTAGAGCGGCACAAATTCAGTTAACTTAACCGCGAGATTAACATTTACGTGAGTTAACTTTTTCGTGATTCTACTTACAATGAATTATTTTGTTAAGGTTTGGCAAGTTTTCTCTAAAATTTTGTGAAAACATTGAAAGAAATACACTTGTGGGTGATTTTGAAGATGTACATAAGTATTTCATTTACAACAGCTATACGAAATTATAGTTGGGATAATGGGGTTTCCTTCCTAGTTGATACTACAAAAGTTTCCAAGCATTAACCATCATATTGCCAAGCAAATTTATAGACAATGACCACCACTATTGTGGATCGTACGGCAATCCGATAACACTGTGCAATAAATGGGAATTTTTTTCCCTTAAATAACCAATATATTATTTAATCCACGATAGTCACCTTACTGCAATTTTGAAATTTTTTTTTGTCTAAAATTTAAGATTTTTGAAGAGGCTGCTCAATACATCTTGTTGTAACTTTGGAACGACGTACTCGATTTTGTAATGCAATCCGCCCAAAAATTTTAAATTGTGCCAGATTGAAGTCTTTCAAATATCATTTTTTGATTAAGCCATTAGCTTTGGAGTTATTAAGGCACAAGTGTAATTTTTTTTTTAATTATAAAATTTTTGAACTCAAAAAATTCATAAAAAATTTAAATCAAAAATACTTCCCAGTTTTAGTAATAAATCTTAAAGCTACATTTTTAAGAAATAAATTTTTGTTTTATTCCTGATAAAGTGGGAATAGCTAGTCTTGACATTTTTTATCGCAAATTTGTGTAGAGCTAAACAAGTGATTTTTTTACAGTTTTAGCGTTTGCGATAAGAAATGTCAAATTAGGTACTTTTATAATTCATTATAACTTCATTATAATATATATATACATTTGAAATCACTGTTGCAGCGCAGTGATGCATTTACGAACGTACCCTATATTACATACAAATACATGTTCATATTACTATTTGTTTCTATAATGTTAAAACAAAATCATTTGAATATATAATCCTGGCTAAGAGGTTTTGTTTCAAACTTTTCAAAAATTTGCTTAACCATCAACAAATTGAAATTTATTTAAATAAATTTATAAAATTCCTATAATTTGTATACCCTCCACCACCACAAGTGGGGAATGAGGGTATACTAAGTTTGTAAGTCCGTGTGAAACTTTTTGATTGTATATGTAAGACCCCATAAAGTATATACATATCGTTCATTTCGTGCAAGACCGTCACAAATCTCTACAAATTGATCTAAGAACAGAGAGAATTATCGAAAAAATAACGGTAATACAGATGCTTGTAACGCTATGACCTCTCGTAACAAACTTGAGCAATTAACATCAACAAGGTCACATTTCAGTTGGTGTTTGGCATTCCTCTTGTACATGTGGTTTTCTTTGTAGCAAAAAAGAAACATTTGATTTTATAACTGTATTTTAGTGAAAGAAAAGGTGAGAAATAATAGGTTGGAATCTTAAAAAGGCTCTCCTGTAAAGTTTCAAATTTTGAGTTGTGACGGTCTTGCACGAAATGAGCGATATATTATGGTTACTTGAGTAATTCTAAGTCGATTTAGCTATGTCCGTCTGTCCGTTCCTCTGTTTAAATCACGCTCACTTTCGAAAAACTCTAAAGAAAACAATAAACTGGGTGTCAAATTGCTTGTAGTTACCCTAAGAAGTTTGGGATAGAAATCGGTTTAGTAGGTTTAGAGCCCTACAAAGTTGATCATTTTGTTACAAAAACTAACATAAATGGTGGAATAATGCACAGAATGATATAACATTTTGCACAAAATCCTTTTATATGACTAGAAATCAACGTGTTAAATTTCGTGAAGATAGATCCATAATTTACGATAGGCTCAATATAAACACTACTCCCGGAAAACAGTTTAGTACGCCTAAAACCGTAATAAATAATGCTATTGCAATAAAATTTATTACGCCACAGTTTTATAGGACCAGAAATCACACCGCCAAAATTCATGAAGATCGATCCATATGCAGACGATGTACAGCTATACCTAAGTTTTCCAGAATAGCTCAACTATGATTTGAGCAAAATCCATCAATGGGCAGCGGCAAACGGGCGCTGTGTGAATCCATAAAAGTCAAGGTGCATGATCATTCATAAAAGAGCAACAGGCCCATTTATCGATCATGATATTTTTATGGACAATCAGAAAATTCCAATTGTTTCATCCGCTAAATCTCTGGGAATAACATTTAACAGATATTTAACATGGTCAGATCATGTTAAAAATATTGTCGCCTAGAAGTATGTAAGGTTTTGCTCTTTGTAGTCCTGGTTATTTTTTTGATAAAATTAAGTTTGGTAGACCTGGAAGAAGAAGATGGTTAAAAACCCTTATGCATCGTCTCACTGCTTCAGAACATCAATTTTTATCAACTCCATTCTTTTCTGGAACTCCATTCTTTTCTGGAACCAATTACCACATACTATACAAACAACCAGAAAAGCAACGCAATTTAAAAATTTATTATGTATTTTACTTAACACATTATTTTTAGTTCATTTTTATTTGTGCCACCATTTTTAACATATTTGTACTTGTCATATCAATATTATCAAATTTTTTATGTAATATAAATGTTTTGGAATCTGTGCCTGTACTGTAAATTAAAAGATTTAATCTTGTTGTCCAGGCCGCGTATAAAATAAATAAATAAATAATTTATCCATATAAACCCTGCTCCTGGAAAACAGGTCAGTACGCTTAAAACCAGTGCTATATTCAGTTTATTACTCCTAAGACCGTTATAAATAATATCATAATAAAACTTAATATTGCACAGTTTTAGGGGACTAGAAACCACACTGGCAAATTTCATGAAGATCACTCCATAGTTTCCATTAGGCCCCATATAAAGCCTGCCCTCGGAAATCAGTATAATAAGCCTAATAAATAATGCTATCATAATAAAATTAAATACTTCACAGTTTCTTAGAACTAGAAATCACGCTAATAAATTTCGTTATGATCGGTCTCTAATTTTCCATAGGACCCATATAAAGCCCACTCTGGGAAATTAATTAAATATGCCTTAACCGTAGCAGATAAAGATATTGCGGTAAAATTTGTTCCAACTTGGCCATAATACATGACATGCAATTTTGTGATATATGGTCTATAGTTTACCTTAAATCCCAAATGACGCTAAAACTAATTTCACTGCTGCATTGAAATTATTTCTTATATCTTTTTTAATAGCAAAAATGGCTCTTCAGAATTTTGGAATAATTGGTCCATAGTTAGCCATGGGTCCAATATAAATGTATTTATTTATTTATTGGTATTTCAATACAACAGAACTAAAAGCCCTATAATTACAGTGCAGGATAAACAATTCGTAGCAATTCCGTATGCGTTATAAAAATAAAAGAATTAAATAAATAAAAGCAACTTGTAAAGGGCATTGATCGTACAATATTAACCATAAAGACTTAAAAAAGCGTTTTTAAATACAACATATTACACATTTTGAAGTACGGGGAAAAAGGTTTTTTTCGTCAGGTGGAAATTTAGGTAGGAATGTAATCGTTATGCATTTTCTTAGAAAGATGGCAACCCCTCCAATTATCACCACGATATATATTGAAACCTTATAATTTATATCACGGATATTTTCATCAAAACATGTATCTGACACACATATTGCATAACCACAAGAGTTTTTGAAGATATACTGAAATTTGAGCCACTTATTTTGAAAGTGGCATAAGTCACTTATTTTAAAAAATCGAGTTAAGGGCAACACTTGCAATTGAATGGTATCTTTAATTTTAAAAAAAATTTCAATCAATAAGTTGAGAACTAGCGAAAATTTGTTCGAGAGAAGTGTTGGTAATTAACGGTATAACAAACATGTTTATTTTGAAAGTGGCGTAAGACCTTGTAATCAGGAAATTAATTGCGGGGCTTAGTGTGAAAGAAATAGAAACATGTGATAAGTGTGTGTGAAGTATTGTTTTGAATTATTTTCAGTATTTTTAAAAAAGTTGTAATAATTGGACTTATTTGTATAAGTGCGAAAGAAAAGTGAAGTTTTGTAAATTTTGTTATAGTGACATCTAATATAGTACACATAATTAGCATTATTTTATAAAAATTACTTTTATATGGTGTTATCAGACAGCGAATCAGGTAAAACATACTTGTTTTGTGGCTTTCAATGCGCATTATTATTTAATAGTAATATATTCTAAAATGAGTAAAATAATTAACCCCAGAAAGAGACATATGAGAATGATTTCATCAGATGAAGAATCGACCTTAATTTCGGGCCATTCATACTTACCAAATGATCGTGACTTTGGTGTAATAGAAACGGCCTTGACAAATACAAATGTTTTATACATTCCAAATGATTACTATAGCGTGATAGCCGCCTGCCGAAAAAATCCGCACAACATGGAGGAAAAAGATTTTATTTCAATACAATCATTGGAAAAATCTGTTTCGAACAGAAAAGTAAATACAGACCAAAACAAAGTGAAGTGGCTAAAAATTCAATGGATACGATTTTACCATGATATTCCCTATAACATGTTTTATAAAATAACTTTAAATGAAAAAGATGAATATCTAACTTTGGATTTGTCAACAAAAAGAGGAAGGCCTAGGCATTATTCAAAAATAGAGATGGATCCGTTATACGTCGGTTCTCGTACTGTTTCTTCAGAAAAATACAAAGACATGATGGACTTGCTTAATTATATACCCCCAATATACCACAGTTATTTAAAAAATTGGAAACAAAAATTATTTTTCAAAATTAACTAATTTTTTTGTATTTTATGAATATTTAAATAAAAAAATACTTAAATCAAACCTTTGTATTAAATATGTTGATGGTATGAATTATTATTTTTATTATATGTAATTTATTCAACAATTTTAGTAATTCACTGCCCTTTCAAAACATCACTTCAGTAAAATACGTCGGACAAAATTAATATATGTCAGTCATTTTTCTAAGCTATTTATTTTAAAAGTGGCTTAAGACACTTTACCGTAATGAAAAGTGGTGATTTATTAATGTTAGTACTAAATTATTTATACTGAAAAAAATATCAGTATCATGATATAACAAATACAGGTAAATCTTCTCGAAAGTTAGCATCCATATTTTTAAACGTGTTAAAAACAAACCCTTCAATATCTCGACTTTAAAACAAAGTGACTTATGCCACTTTCAAAATAAACGGCTCATTTATTAATTGTATTGTTTAAACTCTGTACATTTATGTATATGTCAAATGTTAATACCAGATTTCGGCTTGTAAAAGATACGAATCATGTTGAATGTAACGACATTGGGACTAACAGAAGTACAAGCATCGTTTAATAACATATGTATCTTCTATTATTTATTGCAAGAAGACAACGCAGATATGATTGAACAAAAATAAGCAATACAAAGTTTCCCAATTTAAAATTATAAAAATCAGGGGTAATATTATAACAAAAACAATCAAAAGAAAATAAGTACATATATAAGAAATGATAGTAATTATTAATTGTTGTATTTTAAATATAGAGCTAGTTTTGTTGGAAGTCTAACAAATTGTAAAAGTTGTACACATTTAAAGTAAAAAATAAATTATCATATCGCAGAAAAGGTTTACATAAAGGTTAACATATGATTCATCACTTTGTATTGGTTCATAATTTTCAAAGGTTTTGACTTAAACGATTCCGCTAAATGTGAATGTTGCAGATATTAACCTATAATTTTTAAGCTGTAAAGCACGGATAAACATTTTATGGTTTTCAGGTGTTAAGTTCACGTAAAATGGGGTTGAGCTAATGCCAATTAGGTGTAAAATGACATAATTTTAAATGCCTTTAAGTAAATAGTTTCTGTCATACGGGTTGGAGAATTTTGTAATAACTGCGGCAAGGCGAATTCAACAATGTAAGTGCAACTCTACAACTACAAAAAGCCACATGTAAATATTTTGTTTTTGCAATAAAAATTCTTGTTGTCAAAAACAGCTGATCAAGTAAAAAAGGAAATATTTTCGTTAAATAAAATTCATAAAGAAGCCACCAAAACGTTGTGGGAACTGTTAGATATACCAGTTAACTCTAAATTATTGTTAATGCAGGGAGGTGGCACAAGCCAATTTGCAGCAGTATGCATGAATCTTATTGGACGCAAAGGCACTGCTGAGTATGTCGAAACTGGTTCTTGGTCTTGTAAGGCGGCCAAGGAATCTGCACAGTTTGGCAAAGTTAATTTGGTTTTACCCAAATTTGCTAAATATACAACTGTTCTGCGCCTGGACACCTGGAATTTAGATCCATATGATTCTTTTGTATATTACTGCGACAGTTAAACTCTTGATGGCGTAGAATTTGATTTTGTGCCAGAAATTCCCAACGATGTGCCTTTAGTTTGCGATATGTCTTCTAACTTTTTACGCCGAAAGATCGATGTAAAGGGGTTTGGCGTTATATTTGCCGGAGCACAAAAGAATTTTGGACCTTCATAAGCCACTGTAATTATGGGGAGACTCCGTCTGTATTCAATTTTACGCTAATGCATAAAAATTACTACTTAACACGCCACCAACTTTTGGGTTAGTAATTATAGGTAATTTTTTAAATAAGTTTTAATGGTAATTGTTTATATTCCACTTACATTCCCTTAATAGCATTTATGTTATGGGTTTAGCGTTTAAATTGATAAAACGTAATGGTGGTGTTGAAGTCATGTTCAAAAAAATCAGCAATCAAATCTGAACTAATTAAGATATACATAATTGATAAATCAAATGGGGTTTTCTACTGCCCAGTCGATGCAAATATTCGTTCTCGCAAGAATGTACCAAAGGCTCCGCATTTGGCGAGAGAGTAACTCTTACACCAATATGCAAAATATCGGAAGGCAAAAAGTGGTCAGAACACACTATGGATTCTATTTTTAAAGGTCTGCCACAATTCTCCCATTTTTTTCTAGCGGCTGCTTCACTGGGAACTCGGAACAAGTTTCCATCACCTTTATTGTAAGGTTTCTTACAAACTGAACAGCGTCGCAATTTTATATTTAAAATTAGAATTTTTACTTTTTTAAAAAAGAAATTAATAATTTCACTTTAATTATTCGCTGCTTTTTATTTGTTTTATTATAAAAATAATATTTTGACACTTTGCAATCAACTTCTTCTCATAAAATTTTTCGGTTATTTTGGCACAAAACATAAACAACAGTATTATCAAAAATTGAAGTATATTTTGACGTTTGGCAAATTTAATTGCAATTCGCCGTGGACACAGCTGATGAACGGCTGACGAGTTGCACTTACCTTTTTGAATTCGCCTTGAACTGCGGCATCTTGTGGGTTGTTAACGTCTCGATATTTACTTATGTATGTAGTTATAACGCGTTAAATCTCTCACGTTAATTTAATTTTAGAAGTGTATAGATAACAAAAACAATTTTTGTAAATTTTGTTTTTGTTTTCATGTAAATGTTCACTCCTTCGACGCGTTTTCAAGAATAGCAACCATTATTTTTGTTTATTTTTACTCGATAAAGTTCTTTAACACTGGGTGGGGTTATTTGAATTGATTCACATAATGGGTTGTAGATGACAAAAATATTTTAATTTTTGGTTTCCGGAATACCGCTTACACGTAGATCATATGAAACAATAGAATTTTACCAAAACGTTTATCTAAAATTTGCATAATTCGTTAAAAAAAAAGAGATTCACTATCTTTAATGATATGTATGTTCATACGTCGATAGAAACCACTTGTTTCGCTCTCTGCCAAACATGCTGTTAAATTAATAAAGGCAACGATTCATTCTTGTTTCATTTTGACTTTTTTTTTGTGACGTTAGTGTGATTTTATTTAAAATAGATTAAAATGTAAGTAATAATTAAAAATATATCATTTAAAACTTTTATTAATATTATTATTAAATAATTATCACTTTATTTAATTTATTTAATATGAATTTTCATTTTGTGTTGGTTTTTTTTGAGAGCTAGTTCAGATAAACTAACTATAATTGTTATCAAAATTGGAGATGATAGTACATTTTTCCTGTTTCGCAGTATGTTTCAAAATGAAACGACCTGTTTCGCTCTCATAATTTTGTATGGCAAAACATGTTGTTTAAATCACGTTTGGGGCGCGAAACAGGAATGGGAGAGCGAAACACGAATATTGCTGTCCGTGTGAACACAACACATTTTTGATGTGTTTTCAACAGAAGATGTGCTTGCCGAAGACCCCAGATATGATGGGGACTTGGTTGGTATATGACATATATGTTCATTATAACTTTGCTAATGAAATTCTGCCAGATCGGTCCATAAATGGCTGAGCTAATTTTTCCCATAAGTCCCATGTTGTTTTTTTTCGTAATTTTTTCTGTATATCTGGAGAACGGCAAGAGCCAGGGCTTTAAAATTTGGTACAAGCATCTTGGATATCAATACACCAACTCTCTCCCATACAAAGACATTATACATTTCTGTATATCTGGAGACCGAAAAGAGCTAAAGTTTACAGATTAGGTACAAACTTATCGGTTAGAAATATACAGCATACCACAAAATATGGGTGAGGGATTGGATAAGTGGGCGCAGCACTTCTCATACAAAGACAATATAGATTTGTTTAATATCTCGAGAACGGCAAGTACGAAAGTTTAGAAATTAGGTACAAGCATCCTGTTTATCAATACGCAACATCCAATAAAATGTGGGCGGAATTGGATGAGTGAGCGCGGCGCAAAATATATTTATTTATATCTTATGAAAAATTATCCAAATTTGAAACACAAAGCTGAGTTATCTATATACAACTTCTCTTAAATAATGGGCGAGATTGGAAAAGTGATTGAAAATATTTTCTGAAAAGTTTGGAAAAAATATCAAAATGTTTACAAAAACTTAAATTTTAGGGCCATAGTTTGACCTATGGATACGTCTTATATGATCAGAAATCTTTTAACCAAAACACTTTAATCCTTTAAAGTACTCTTTTTTTTTATTTAATCTTATAATTAGGTTTTCTTACTTTAATGTATTAATATATATATATGTACACACACACACATATATATATATATATATATATATATATATATATATATATATATATATATATATATATATATATATATACAATATATATATAGATATATATATGTATGTATACATATATGCATATTTACTTATATTAAGTTGCTGCTAAGTAATGATTAGTAATCGTAATAATTACTTATTAGATTACGTTTGTTTGAAGGGTGAAGTAATGACTACGAATACGATTGTTTCTGGTTTTGAATGATTACTAATTGATTACGACTACATGTAATAAAAAATAATCAGACTGGCAATTACTTCAAAATAATCAAGAGTAATCAAAAAGTTATCCGAGTATTTTCTACGATTATTTTTGAATCCTTTTGATTACTTTCAACAATTGTTTATTTAATCGTACTGCTATTTTTTTCGTTTTTTTTTGCAACAGTTAAATGTTATCATTATTGAAAAATTTACTGGCGAACATTTTTATCCACATAAAATTGGCCCAGTATTTGACTGTCCTACCAAACAAACACTGAATGTTATCCAATTTATCTGAATTATATATAATAATAGCAGTAAATACTGATTATTTAGGGGTATCATAGAAAACGAAATAATTTGAATTGGATTTAAAAAAGACAAAAAAAAAAAAACAATACATTGGTGTCATGAAACCCAATGTTATGGGTTTTTTGTTTGAACTGAAATTAGTGTCCGTTTAATGTATCACAGAAACCAATATTATCGGATTTTTCTTGAAAATAAACCAAGCAGCTTACTGCTCTTGTTTTTTTTATTGGAAATAAATATAGTTGGTTTAAATTTATTTTTATTTTATTTTTTCAACGGGTAGTTTGTTTTGCATAGGAAGAAAATAAAATTTGTAGTTTTGCATATCTCCTCCGGCAGCGGGCTGCTGCAAACTCGCAAAAGTATTCTCACTTTTTCTGCATACAAAAAATTTGCAACAACACTTATTTATTTTATTTATTTATAAACAAAAATTTCTTGTATCTTTAATAAATTCGTTTTATATTTTTACAAAACAATAAAATTACACAAATGTAAACAACAAATGCAAATATGTAATACAACGATGGCATTTATTTCAAATGTTTAGTGTTTTACCATTCTTATTTTCTTTTCTATAATTTTCCTTTTATTAAGCGTAAACATCATAATTAAGAAAATGGACAAACAAAAATTGCATTTAAAACTGTAAACACATGAGCCAAAACAGCAAAAACAGCTAATTCGAAAATCGGTTTTATTTTTATTCGAAAATAACACAACCGACGGAGTTTGATCGTGCCCGTCATGATAAACAGATGTTTAGCGGTGATCAGAAAAAAATTATGTTTATTAGTTGAACATTTACAGCCGTATTCATAACCAAAAGTTAGCCACAGTTTGTACACTACGTACAACGAGCTGCTAACTAGAATGCCGATTAAGCTTAGCAGCTTGTTAGCACAGAGTTTATTCATAACAAATTTTATCCGTCTGCTAACTTTTAATAAATCAACTCTGAATATTTATGATGCCACATTATATACTCAAAAAATGCAACACGTTTTGCATTAATCACCGCTGGTTTTGTCATTTCATTTAATTTTTTTTTTTATTTTTCCTCTTTAAATAAAAATTTTAAATGTTTTTAAATTAAAATATATTTAAAAAAGGACTCTAAACTAAATAAAAGAGTGTATTGAAAAAAAACCAACAAAATTATTCAACAAAAAACAGCTGTTTATCACAAGTTGGCAAACGTTTGGCAGCTTGTTGACAAGAGTTTAGCAAATCGTTAGCCAGAGTTTGGTAAGTGTATTATGAATAAACTTTGCGCTAACTTCATGCCAAATTTTTGTTATGAATACGGCTGTTAATTTTTTTTCCTTTGTAATATTGTTTTAATATCGTATGAAACTTATACTAACGGGAGATAGAAACTCTCTATTAAAAAAAAATAAATCGTTACAAGAGATGAGTGAGCCTGAGGCTACGGTCTCAAATTTAAACAATGTGAAAACCAACAAAAACTATTAAATAAATCAAAATAATAAAAGAAAAAACATTATGCAGTGTGAATCAATTTCAAAACATTTAAGAAGCAATTTCTTTGCTATTCTGGACAATGATGATTGCAATAAAGAATACTTAGATAAGTTTGAAAAACATGTACAAAAAGAAAAACCAACAACATCTCACATTTCTGCAAAATATAATTCAAAACCTATTGTAAATGATAATACTGAAAAACAAATCAATAATAATCAAAATAAAAATAAAAAAATACCACCTATAAACATTTTTGATGTAGATTCCAATCAGTTAATTGAATTTTCAAGAAATGTCCTAAAAATCAATGACTTTAAACTAAAAGAGTTTAATAATAAGAAAATTGCATTTTTTATTTCATCAATGAATGACTTTATGCGAGTTAAAGCCAACTTAGAAAAAACGAAAGTTAAATTTTTACGTTCACCCCAAAAGAAACTACAACGTATGTTCTAAAAGGCTTAAGTGGCCGAGATTACACAATGCAGGAATTGCCAAAAATGAGAGAAAAACAGTTTTGTGTTCTTTGTAATAAGTATGGCCATTCAGCATCTTATAAAGGTTGCGAAAAGTATAAAATGCTTCAACAGAAGCTTCGAGAGAAAAAACAAAATTTAACACAGAGGAGAACAAATAGTTCACCAACCCATATTAATACTAATACTAGCTTTGCAAACGTTTTAAAAAACAATGGAAATAGTTTAAACGGAAACCCTATTCAATAGGAGCTAGAGGAGTTCAAAAACTCTATGCAGAATTAATCTAACCAGATTATTAATGTACAGAAACAACTACAAATTCAGGCATCTAGAAAAGATTCCATTTTTTCAATGATAGAAAATTAACCGACATAATTCCTTAACAAAACTAAGTAGGAAACTTGACTTAACTAGTTTTGTTGATAAATATTATCCGGACTTAGTTCTAATAAATGAAACAAAGCTCAATTACAGACATAAATTAAATTTCAAAGATTATAGTTTAATACGTAAGGACAGGGTTGCTGCTAAATAGGGAGGTGGAACAGAAATATTAATGAAAAATGGTCTAAAATATAGTAAATATGATAACAAAACAATTAATTCTTTCAAATGTTTGGAAACATGTATTAATCAGAGAATGACAAAAGTATAATTTTAAGTACTCTTTAAGTATTAGTGAGAAAACATGTATGGGTAAAGATCAAAACCATACACATACATACCATTACCCATAACAAGTTGAAGTTAAATATGTATAGGTATACGCTGGCAATGTGTATTTGTATATTCATTCTTCTTTTAGAAAGTACATGCAGATATAAATAAAACTTGTATTGGCTATCTGCTGTATAGTATTGACTAGCTGTCAAAAATCCTCATGCCCATACAATTTGTATGTAGCATACCGAAACAACGCGACGGCAACGCAACGGTAGCGCTTTGCAATTGGAAAATCCGATTTTGACAGCGCGTTGAAATAAACAGGGCTGCTATATTTGTTGTTTTGACAGCCCTGTTTTTATTGTTTGATAATAAATAATGGCAAATTTGCTATTTTTACGTCAAACTAGCGGTTTTAATTCAATTTCTTATGTCTTTTATGAGAGTTTTAGTCGGCACGAAAGTTAACACTACTGTTTATGGCACAACGCTGACGCTCTTATTTAGGTATGGCATATCAGCGTAAAAGCTACGCTGAAGAAAACGTTCCGCCTTCCGCTCTTGTATAGTTACGGCTGTATGGCATATCAGCGTAAAGGCTACGCGGAAGAAAACGTTCCGCCTTCCGCTCTTATTTAGGTACGGCTGTTATACAACTTTGACTACCCGTATTAAAATGAAATGTTTGAATTATAAATCGTTACAGAATGGCGTCTAAGCAAACACTATAAATACATATATAAATGTATTGAGTGGCGGTTGCACTCTTTCTTATTAGCACAACATACAAATCAATACTTACATACATAAAAAACAATATCTTCCGTCTCGTGTCACCTCTCTATGCCATGTGCGTGTGACAGCGACAAGTGCAAAAAAATTCTTTATTTTTGCATGTAAAAAACCTTTACGCATCCTTTTACACTTGTCGCTGTCACACGTACATGGCATAGAGAGGTGACACGAGACGGAGGATATTGCTTTTTATGTACATATGTAAGCAAGGCGAATTCATGTATACGGTGGTGTCGATACTACAAAAAGTAACAACACACCAATGTATTTTTTTGTTGCTTTCGTTGATCGATATGTCAAAAACACAAGCAACTTTTGACATTTCTCTCTCTAAGTAAGAAAAAAAGTAGCACAGCTGTGCTTTCAACGCCACCTGATAAATGAATTCGCGTTGTATGTTAGTATTGATTTGTATGTTGTGCTACTAAGAAAGAGTGTAATCGCCACTCAATACATTTAGACGCCGTTCTGTAACGATTTATAATTCAAACGTTTCATTTTCGCAAAGTTTTGCAGAAACCAAAGAAGTTCTCGGTTTAAAAATTGCGTACTGCCGCTTCAAAAAGTGTTATTTGTGCCGTAAGAGTTAACCCATCTTTAATTTTTTTTCTTTAATTTCGAAGATACCAATTTAGGATATTAAAATTAAACGTTTTATATATACATACACGCGTTTGCCTAATGGTCAAAATTCGAACATGAATTTTTATGTAAATATGAAGAAAACATGGTACATCTAAGTATATATGAATTTACATGTTTTTAGCATTAATTTGCTCCGTCGTAGTTGATCGATTTGGCGATCAACTCCGGTTCATATTTTATCTTCCACGTGAGTTAATCTATTTTGTAAGTTCAATATAAAAAATATCAGAAAATATCAATTAAAAAACAAAAAAGTATTAAAAAGTCTTCTCTTATAGATTCTAATCCGCTCAGGACATTGCATGTTTATAATTTGATTTTTATGTATGTAGACATACATTGGCACTTCTGATGTTACAAAAAAATTCATTTTATGTATCAAAAAAAAAATATGTACATAGTCCCATACCTGGCTAGTGATCAAAGCACATTTTTGCTAAAACATTTTATACAATTTTTTTTTTTTCGTATTTACGCAGTAGTGTCAAAAATACTGAAGGTACCCATGTATATTTTCTTGCACAAAGATATTTTATATGTATGGCAGATAACCAAAACGCATTTATGGGTATTGAATAATATCTGCATAACATTCATGTATTTAAGTTTACTGAATGTGGTTGCGTGAAATATTGCCGTGCATAAGTATAAGTAATACACATATTTTTTGCAACGCACAACCATAGCTGTTGTTATTATTTGTGTTATAAGTATGGATATACACAATTACGTAAAGCGTGGGTAAATACCTCTGTATATTATTCTTATGGGTACTTGTTGTCATTCTCTGGTATTAATAAGATACCATTGTCGTCGAATCGATTCTTGTTTGTCATATCAGCTTATTACCCATCGGGCAAAAATAGGAGTTATTTCAAAACTGAGTTGCTACAACTCTTCGAAACCCTAAATTTGGAAAACCTTAATCATTTCTATATTTAAGCAGGTGATTTAAACTGTAGACATAGGGAATGGAGGAATACTTCTAATAACACTAAAGCTAATATATTAAGGGAATGGCTGAAAGGCAACAACATTAAGTTTAGCGCTTGTACGCCTCTGTATCTCCGTCCTATCCACGAGGTGGCTCTTATTTAGACATATGTTTAGCAGATTCCCGCTTACCTATAGATAGGGAAAATGATACCATAAATTGTTTGAAAACACTGGATTACGACAGTGATCATTACGAAATACAAATTTGAATTTTAAGTGGTGAAAACCCCCATTTGCAAATTTTTAGAGATTATCCTCTCTTGCAGTTCAATTATAAAAAACTAACTGGAGGAGTTTCAAAACCAACGTAATAAGCAATCTTAATGCAAGTGAAACTATTCCTAATAACAGAAATCTAACTAACTCTGAAATCGATTTTTACCTACTTAAACTTAATAATATCATTATAGATTCTATTGAAAATGCTGTACCTAGGCAAACACAAGTTAATTCGACTGATATTTTTTGTAACCCTATTATTAGAAAATTACAACTTGAAAAAAGCAAAATCATAACTTTTTATAAAAAAAACATAATAGCCATGAAATTCAGTTTACACCGTCAGAACTTAGTTATTTAAAAACAAATTAAAATTAATCAGGAAACTTATCAGCGATAACTTACTTATATCTGTAAATAGGCGGTACCAGATTAAACTTGAAAGATTAAGTACAGGAAATTCTTTGAATATGTTTCCTGAGGTTAGGAAACAGTTTCAATCCTCGAAAAACATTAATATTGAAATTTTAAAAATTCTCCAAGAGAATGAAGTCTTGTTGATAAATGCGGGGATAAGTCCTCAAGAGTTAGAAAAGGAGAGCAGCAACTTTGTGGTAACAGATCAGAAGCAGATACTTAATGTTATTGGCTCTTTTCTTGAAGGAATCCACTCCTTCCAACAATAGGGTGCAAATTGAAGTTGCAAATTGCTTTTAAAATTTTTTGGAGGCAAAACCTGATTTTGAAGCAGGGAACTCCTCTTCTACGACATTCGATACTCAGAAAAGGGCAAATCAAATAAATGACTCATCGCTGGAGATTATTTCATGACAAATGATTCCATCATGTTTAATAAATGACAATCAATTCGGGTTTAAGCACACGCATTTAACCATTCATGCGATTCAGCTACTGGTTTCAAATATTTACTGGAACTGGAATACATCTTTATTCACTGGTGCCTGTCTAATAGATTTCGAAAAAGCGTTCGATAGTATATGGACACCAGGACTAATAAATAAATTAATATACAAATTCCCCTTAAATTTAATAACACTTATTCATAATATGCTAATCAACAAATACTTTGTTGTTTGTAATAACAACAAAATAAGTACAAAAATTTTATTATTGTAAATGGCTTACAACAAGGCACGGTTGACTCCCCAATTCTTTTTAACTTATATATACATGATCTCTTAAATAAAGTTAATAACAGTAATGGTTTTGTTGACGACATAATTATTTACATACCATGCTGATGATAAAATCGAAAAAATAAATCAAGGTCTTCAAAATTATTTTAATATTGTCGATAATTATGCTACCGTTTGGAAAATGAAAATTAACAGTGGCAAATGTGAGACCATCCTATTTCGCCCTCCAGTGGGTAAATGTAGTAATAATGTTAAATAAAATTGGAAGTCATTTGGTATTAGAACCACTGACAATATAATACCCAATAGCCAAATAGTTATATACTTAGGTATTAATTTGGACAAATTTCTTTATTATAATATGCACATTGATCTGCAACTAATAAAGGAAAAAAATGCCTTCCTCTAAATCAACAACTAAATCGTAATGCTAACAGTTTCAAAATGTTTTAATATAACTTTTTTTCATAATTGTTTTTGTTTCTTGATTGAAAATGTTTTATATGACTTTATTCTTTTTTAATAATTGTATTTTTTTTTTGTTTGTTTTAATACTATGAACCATTTTGTAATAATTATATGTAATTGAATATTCTTGTAACATTTTACGTTCCTGTACTGTAATTATAAGACACTGTCTTGTTGTACAGGAAATGAAAATAAAAAAAATAAATAAATAAATTAACTTGGTTACCAGCTTCCAAAGGAACTGCCACTGGTTTACATTTATCCATACCATATTGTTGTAAAACATCACGTATATATTGAGTTTGACTTAATTTAATCATACCTGTTTCGCCTTCACGTTGTATTTCCATTCCCAAAAAATGGTTTAATACACCTTTATCTTGGACTTCAAATTTATTTGAAAGTTGTTTCTTTATATCAAGAACTGCAGACTTATTACTGCAACCGATAATTAAATTGTCCACATACACAGCGATCAACACAAGATTATCGTCCTTCATAGCCTTGTATAAGCACGGTTCATTTTTGCACGGAACAAAATTAATTTTACGTAAGACACCATCAAGTTTACTGTTCCACTCCTTACCGCTTTGCTTCAAACCATAAATTGCCTTTTGCAAACGTAAAACCTTGTCTGGTGAATTCTTATTTACAAAGTTTTGTGGTTGTTTCATATAGACTTCATCTTGTAGACTACTACATAAATAAGCTGTGCTTATATCTATTTGGTGTAAATGCATTTTATTTTCAACCGCCAATGCGAAAATCACGCCTTTAAATTTGCCGTTACTTTTGTTACTAGGCTTTTTGTCTTTCTTTACATACGATGATCTTGCACTTAAAGCTTGTTGTTGTAAATTAGATACTGCTTTCTCATTTTCGGTTTTTTTCTTTTCTTCTTTTTCCTTCCTCTAGAAGTTTCTGTTTTAATAAAGAAAATTTGGTAAGGATCTCGTGTTTCCATGGCTACCACGAAGTTATCAAATTCTTTTGGAATACTGGATAAAAGCATGATTACTAATAGCTCCTCTGAATTTATATGCCACTTTCAGCCAATTTTTCAGACACTTCTGCAAACTCGTTCAAATGTTGAACCACATTGTCACCATCTAACATTGAAAGATTCACCAATCTCTTATACAATGAAACATTTTGTAGCGGTCCTCTTATCATATGAACTTGTTGCAATTTTGTCCATGCTTCATGGGATGAAGTACAATTCCTTATGTAGCCCAACTGTGTTGGTTTTACTCCCAAACATATAGACGCAAGTGCAGTTTCGTCATCTGACTCCCATTTTATTTTGGCATCACCTTCTTCAACCTTCTTTATTTGACCATTGACAATTTTCCAGAAGCCACTGTGAATCAGCACGCTCTTCATCTGTATAGACCAACTGTCATAGTGGTTGTCGTCCAACTTTTCAATTTGTATTACTGGCGCACTCATTGTTGTTTTTAATTTTCTTTAAAACAAACACACTAATTAAATTGTATTTAATTCCACCACAATGTTTGGCACCTGGGCCCATAACCTGATAAAATTTATATTTTTGTTTTATATAAATTAATGTGTTTTATTTATTTCAATTTTAAATATAGTTAATTTTAAATATACACGTTTAAACTTTACAATGGTTTTAATAAGAGTAAGTATTCAAAACAAAAGAAAAATAGGAATAAGCAAAGAAACAGCTTACACATTGTAAAAAGGGTTGCCATCTACAAATATATTTCAACAAAAAACATAACAACAGAAAACAATAGCCACTACCTAACGGCAAACCCAACGCCTGCAATGTTGCCATTGCAAAGACAATCTTAGTAGGAAATGATACCATGAACTCAAACACAGACGCAATTGAAAGCACACAAGTAAAAAGTTGTCAAAAACCACAAGTGCAAGTTGGTACGGCCAGGTATATAACAGTTCTCAAACGGGGTCGCAGCCCTGCCTCTTCAGCTGTAGCCTCGGCCTCGAAAGTTCCATCTTTTGATTGAATAAATTCACAAAATCGTTTTGCAATTCTGGAGGATGAATCTTCTGAAGCACCTTACTTCATAAAATCGTCGAAGCCACCCGCGATATATCTTAGAGAGCAAAATTCAAGTGAACTAATAAAAAGTTTAATCTCGGTGATAGGTGAAAATTCGTTTTACGTTGCTGCAATCAAGCGCGGTAACATAAACGAGACAAAAATACAGGTTAATCATGAGAATGATTTTCATAAATTAATTAATAAGTTTGCAGCACTTAAAAAAGGTCTTCAAGTTGTGATTAAGGGTATTGACTCATGCGTGGACCCAGACGAAATAAAAACATTTTTAGAAGAAAAATTTTACAAATATTGAAAATAGGGAAAAAAAATCCCCAACCACTATTTTGAGTGGAGCAAGAGCCCGGCGATGTTAAGCTTAAAATGAAACGCATCCCATTTACAGTTTAAATACATCCTGTACAGAAAAATCACTATAGAAGAACCGCACAAAAGAAATGGGCCCGTTCAGTGTTTAAACTGCCAAAAATTTGGTCATACTAGGGCATTCTGCTATTTACCCCCTGTTTGCGTCGTATGTGGAGAATTACATGGTACCGTCCTGTGCGATAAGTCAAAAAATGTAAAAAAATGTAGCAACTGTGGTGGTCATCACACTGCCAACTATAGAGTATGCCCGGTATATTCGATTGTCAAGCGTTCTGTTGGACAGAAACTTAATCCCCCTCAAAGGCAGGCTACTAATCAAGAAAACACGTACGGCGTCCAGATACCGCAGCCAAATAATAACAGAACCTCGTACGCAAATGTCTTAAAATCTAATAATATGCCACTGCAAGGTGATTTACCAAATAATGACGAAATTCCCATTTCTAATTTAACTCGGCTAGAAAAAACCATGGAAACATTAGTGCAAGCAAATAACAATTTTACTAACACAATAGGTAACATGATGCAAGAAATGTTAAGAATGCAATCGATGTTATTGCAAGCTGTACTAAACCAGCCAAGAACTGTTTAAAAATTTGCTTTTGGAAAGCAAACTGCATCCGTCAACGTAAAAATGAACTAGAATACTTCCTTAAGAATAAACAAATTGATGTAATGATGGTTTCTGTATCTCATCTGACCTCAAGGAATACGTTTAAAATCAATGGTTATATATTATATGACACCAAGGACCCTCGAGGTAGAGCTTGTGGAGGTTCTGCCATTTTGATAAAAAACCGAGTAAAACACTACTTAATGTGTGATCATAGTGAAGATTTTCTCCAAGTAACTAACATTTGCGTTGAGGAATTAAATCGAAACATAGTAATTTCATCATTATACTCCCCACCAAGATTTTCAATATCAGAAAGCCAATAAAATAAATATTTCAAATCATTAGGACCCTGCTTCCTAGTTGCTGGTGATTACAACGCTAAACACACTTTCTGGTGGTCACGACTTATTACACCTAAGAGTCGTGTCTTGTTTAGCACAATTTGTAAAATTAATCTAAATGTGTTCGCGAGCAGACAACCAACATATTGGCCTACTGATCAGCAACAAGTTCCAGGTGTCATAGATTTTGGAGTGGTTAAAAACATTCCCGCAGATACGATTTATGTTAAAGCTTCCTTAGAATTATCTTCTGATCACACACCTACAATTCTAACTATAACAAACCCTAATAGAATTGTATCTCCGTCTGGTTGCTTAGTGACGTCAGCCACACTAATAAATCGGTTAAAATACCTCAGTACCCACTGCATTGAAAATATTCCGCTTAGTACATCGAAGAATGTGAATCTTTCTATTGTAAATTTTGACAGTTATCTAAAACTAGCTGTTCAACATTCTAGCATAACCCCAAAAAAAAATCAAAAAAGTAAAATATATTCTACAGATGTTGAGCGTCTCTTGACTGAAAAAAGGAGAGCTCGAGGAGAGTGGAAATTGCATAGATCCCCTCAACTAAGAATTTACTAAAAAAGTGTACAAAAAGGCTAAGAAAGTTACGGCGGTCCAAAAAAACCATGCTTTGAAAAATATCTTAAGGAACTTGATGCAACTTCTCAATCAGACTACTTATTCTGTCGTGCAGCTATAAATCTTAAAACACCAGTTATCACTAAACCACCATTACAAAACTTAAATGGAAGTTGGGCACGAAATGATATAGAAAAAGGAAATATTTTTGTTAATCATTTGAAAACCGTATTTACCCCTCATACATCTCTCGATATTGCGGTCGAGTTACCACCTGTTGCTGTTAGAGCAGCGGCTTCACTTAGATTTGAGATAATAGCTATCGAAAAAGCTATTCATGATTTAAACCGCAAAAAGCCCTTGTTTTGATAAGAACAGTAACAAAATACCTTTGGAGCTACCAAGCATATCAAAGAAAATTACTCTATTAATTTTTAATGCTATATTACGCCTTAAATACTATCCACAAGAATGGAAAGTATACTTGGTTACCATGATACCTAAGCCAGGAAAGGATCCCACAAAAGTTGAGCCAAATAGAACTATAAGCTTATTGTCTAATATATCAAAGCTGTTTGAGAAGCGTTTAGTGCCACAATTAGCCCCAATTTTTAAATGTTAATGATGTATTTCTAACCATCAGTTCAGCTTTAGAAAAGAACACAGCACAATTCAAGAAACCCATCGTATAGTAAACGTCATAAGAAAAGCCTTTGAAAAAGAAAATATTGCTCCGCTATCTTCATCGATGTTTCTCAAGCTTTTGATATAGGGTGGCATAAAGGATTATTACATAAATTAAAGCTTAACTTACCAGTTAACACATACAAGCTGTTAGAAAGCTTCTTAGTCGGTCGAAAGTTTATTATTAAAGAAGGGGCTTTTTTAAGTTCTCCTCAGCCAATTGACGCTGCAGTCCCTCACGGAAGCATCATGGGCCCACTGTTATACTTAATATATACCTCAGACATGCCAACAGATAACCACACTCTAACTTCAACATTTGTTGATGATACAGCATTTTTAAGCGTACACGAAACTCGTTACTTGCAGGATCATATATTTGAACTGGAAAAGTGGTTAAAACAATGGAGGATAAAGGTTAATGAGCAAAAATGCGTACATAAAACATTCACCTTGCGTCGGGAGTCATGACCCCCTATTAAAATCAATGATCAATGAGTGCCCCAACAATCGCATGTAAAATATCTCGGTATTCATCTAGATCGGCGTTTAACATGGAAATGCCATATATAAGCAAAACTAGCACAAATGAAACTAAAAGCAATTCAAATTTATTGGCTTATTGGAAGAAATTCTGTTCTTAGCCTCGATTGCAAACTTCTACTTTACAACTCTATATTAAAGCCAATCTGATGCTACGGTATTCAGATATGGGGCACTGCCTCGGCCTCAAATATCGAAAAACTTCAAAGGCACCAAAATAAACTTCTTCGAGCTTTTTCAGAAGCATAGGCGAACCCGTGCATCTCTAATTCCATATCGTTTTCCGATTTAATCCATCTTGGGATCATAATTTGTTGAAGACTCATTATGTTTTTCGTAAATTCGTCCCATTCTTCTTTTAGCTCACTAGACAACACTTCATCCCATGTTGATTGTTGTAACCACAATTTCTGTATAAAAAGTTTTGCTACCAATGTAACTGGTGACAACCAGCCTAATGGATCAAAGATTCTGGCAACATCTGAAAGTGCTTGCCTTTTTGTTATTTTATCTTTTTGCATAAAATTAATATTGAACATAAATTCATCCTTTACTGGATCCCATTGAAGGCCCAGTGTCTTCACTGATTCGTCATCCTCAATTTTAATGACTGCATTTTTCTGAATGCTTTTAACGCCTTCGATCACTTGTTTATCGTTTGATAACCACTTCCTTAAATTAAACCCGAATTTCTTTAGCTGATATTCAATTTTACGCTGAATACTTTTGCATTATTGAATTGTATCTGCTCCAGTCATTAAATCGTCCATGTAAAAGTCTTATTTTATTATGTTGTGAACATCCTCTTCCTTACAGCTATCAGCTATGTAGAAAAGTGATCTTACAGCAAGAAATGGTGCAGACGCTGTGCCATACGTAACAGTATTTAATTTGTATTCCTTTATGGGATCATTTTTGTTTTCTCTCCATAACACATGTTGATAAGATTGATCTTCTTCTACAATCTTAACTTGACGGTACATTTTTTCCACATCCGCTGCCACTACATATATCCACAACCTCCACTTTATGATGATGTCAAAGATATCCTTTTGAAGTTTCGGGCCCGTAAACATTGTATCGTTTAAGCTATTGCCGTTTGATGTTTTAGCCGACGCATCGAATACTACACGTAATTTTGTTGTTAGACTGTTTTCTCGTATTACCGGTTGATGCGGTAGGTAGTACTTTCCACTATGGCTCTTATTTACCTCTGTCATGTGACCCAGCTCTAAGTATTTTTGCATAAATTTGACGTAGTCCTTTTTTAGCTTTATGTTGCTATCTAGTCTTCTTTCTAATGATAGAAACCTGGCTAACGCTTGTTTTCTGGATTGGCCCAAATTGATGTCATCTCTAATTGGCAATTTTACTACAATTTTGCCATTTTGGTTAATCATTGTAGTTTTTTCGAATATTTCTAGGCAGTGTTTATCTTCAGAATTTTGTTCAGCATTTGGAAGCTCTTCAAGCTCCCAAAACCTCTCCAGATTGGTTACGGCTGACAATAATTTGTTATTATTGCTGTTATTACTATAGACTCCTGTTAAAATCCAACCCAATTTTGTAGATTGAGCCACTAAGCCATTCTTTTTGCAAGCCCCTTCTTCTAGAATATCGCCAAATACGTCAGCTCCAATCAGGATATCAACTCTATCTGACTTTTTGTACATTGGATCAGCTAGAACGTAGTTGTCCCACTGACTGAGATCAATTTTAAATGATTTATCAGGTTGTGGTCCTGAAATTGAAGGTAAAACTACCGCATCAGTACTTATAACTTGGTCACTATAGAAGCGTGGTGGAATTAATAGTTTCACCATTGCCTTTGATGTGGCCACTATTGTACTTCCAAGTCCTTGTATGTTAGTTTTGCACTTAATTCTTGGAAGTCCTAATATTTGTGCAGCTTCTTCAGAAAGCGCTGTAATTTGTGATGCCTGATCAATTAATGCTCTTAGCATAATTAATTCTCCACTTGCTGCACGAACTTTTACCTGTGAGGTCGCTAGTAGTGTTGTTGTAGTTGTGTTTGGTTTTTTTATCATCATAGATTTTGATGTACTAGATTTTGGTTCCTCGTTTTTTTCCTCATCTTTATGTAGCAGCCTATGGTGTCCTTTTCCGCAAAGACCGCATTTAGTTTTATTAGAACATTTCCTATCAAATTTGTGGTTAATGCATGTAAAGCATAATTTATTTTTATAAGCGATTCTTCTGCGGTCAGCCATTGGTAATGTTAGAAACTTTCTGCATACACTCGTTAAATGGCCATTCATGTTGCAGTAAAGACACGCTTGTTGTGCCGTGTAAAGTGTGTTGGAAACTTTTGTATTGTCACCCACTTTTTTCTGGTACTTATATCCTTGGCGCTTCGTAACTGCTTCCAAGGCTTGAACTTGTTGCTCCAAAAATTTCAAAACGTCATCAAGATTTTGAATTTCTTTTGTTTTCTTAACATTTTGTTCATAATACCGGAGACCATCATTGTCTAGTTTTCTGATTACAATGCGAGCAATAAACGTTTTAGCATCCGTTATCTTCACATCCATTCCTTTAAGCGCATAAATGCAACTGTTTGTCGTGTCCAATAGCTGCTTTACACTTGCGGATGACTCGCTGTTGACCATTGGTTGATCTAGTAGTTTGTCGACTTGGTTGGTAAACAACAGCCTTCGATTCGTATCTTTGTTTGAGAATTTTAAAAGCCGCCACATATTTTATATCCGTCACTTTCAGGTATTGAACTAGTTTCTTAGCTTCACCTTTTAGTGCTGTCACCAATCGATACATTTTCTCCACATTAGAGAGATAATTGCAGTCATGCACAAGGCTCTTAAACATATCATGAAATGGAGCCCAATCATTTATGTCTCCATGAAACTCAGGTATTTCTATTTTACCTAAGTTTGAAATGTCACTGGCATCAACTCTTGGCTCATTGACCTGTTCCCTTGAAGGATTTTTTACATTTTTTTGCACGTAATGCAAGAATGTAATACTCGTCCTCAATATCTTCCTTGAGAATACGCACTTCTTTAGTGCTATTGAACTCGCATAGTTTTTTATAAACGTCTTCCAATGCTAAAAATCGTTTTTTTTATTTGCTGCGTCTTTATGTCCAGTAGCTCGTTGGATGCATCAGATACTATTGTATGTAGTTCTGATATCCTTGCGCGCATCCATTCTACCTTTTCGATAAATTCTTCCCGCAGTTCTTCGGCTTTTCCTTGGACATTGGTAATGTCCTTGTTTTCTTTTTTACCGGCTATTGATTGCGTCCATTGGCTTTCTGATGATGACGTACTGGCTTTTATTAACTGCTTCTTTTGCTGGTGAACAATTTCCTGATATTTATCTAGCTCTTCTTCATTCATTACTTGTTGAATTAATTCAATATTTTCTGCTATTAAATCCTCTATTGATTCAAAATACTTTTGTTAAAAGTAATCTTCAGACGTTCTTCCTGTTGTCAAAAGTGCTGTATTATTTGCCTCAAATTCAGCTCGAATCTGGTCAATACGTTTAGATACCTAAGGAATTCTTGTAGCGCGAATTGTTTTCAAGCTTAGTTTTGTCCGAATTGTAATATGTTTATAGAAATAATATCTGTGTACTCGGATAATTATTCACAACACAATCAATGTTTTAGCCGAGATTGACGCTTTTTTTTTAACTCACAATCCCTGTTTAAGCCGAGATTGAACTCTATAACTTTTTTGTATACTATTTTAAAAAATGTTATTTTTCAATAATATCTAACGCTTGTTAAATTTATTATTCTTTAATTTTTATTTTCCACACTGGTTTTTTTTTTCTCTCGAAGGACCAAATGTTAAATTAATAAAACATACGAGCATAACTACCCGCTTGAGTACTTGTAGGATACCCAATTTTATTTACAAAATTATTCTTAAGTACTAACACTGAAAACCTTAAACCTAACTAGAACTGATAAGCTACGATTGTACACATGCACACACTAGCGACCCTTAATTTATTACTCGTTAAGTGTTTTATGATCTTGTTTAGGCACATGTATTTTAGTGATAAAAACAAAAGGTTTCATTATCTGTGTTAGTGTTTGTCAAAATAACCAATTACACAGAATTACATACATATGGAAACTAAATTATCTCTTACTCTAATGACCTTTTTTATCTTTTATTCTTAGAACTAATGGAAATTTCTTTTTATGGGAAATTCCATCTCCACTAAATTATCTCTTACTCTAATGACCTTTTTTGTCTTTTATTCTTAGAACTAATAAATATTATCTTTTAATAATAAACATGTTCAATTCTGAACACTGCCGGTCCCTCGATTTCAAACGAAAACTTTGTTCGCATAACTTACCTTAAAAACTAAATTTTAAAATTTTAAATAAAACTTAAGCCCATGAAAGTTTCGTTCGAAATCGAGGGATAGGCAGTAAGTTTGAAATTAAAAGAAACAATAAAAGGTTAGAATGGAATTACATGTAATATGTTTTTACATATGTAAATATGTATTGACATAGGTATATTAAGTTTTTCAATTTGTTAATAATTTAAGCTTAATACGTTCGATACTTCGTTATATCTATATTTTTAATTAATAAATATCGATACTCTTAAAAAATATCGATACGATATAAATCGATATATTTTTCAATTTGCCAATCCCTACTTTTACATGTGAATAAATAAGAATAATTCTTTGAAGTTAGGCAAACGGTCAAAAAGTCAGAACAAATCTTTTTCGTAACTGTAAATTGAAGATTATTTAGTTACCTTACACAGTACAACACATGATTTCGGGACTCAATTCTGATAATTGTTTATCAAAGTAGACCATAAAAGAAGAACTTTTGCATCATTAGTTTGGTCAAGGTACATCAAATAATAATTTAAAAATTAATTTTAAGTTAGTAAGCATCGTATAGGGGAATTTGTCACGTTTAAGGCTCTTTTCTTTGTCATAACGCGAGAACTTGCTGTATTATTTTGAAAATATCAATGCATCCATGACATTAAATTTACATTTCTTGCATTTCCACCTTGAAACCTTTTATGGCACAATTACCTCAGTAATCGCATATTTCGCGTTTTTAATGACATATTTTAGGTGCCTAAAGTACGTTTTTTGAGTACATGAAGTCCTTGTCCCTGGTTATGACAATTTATGCATATAATTATTTTTATTTGTACAAATTTGTCAAATTTCCTATAATAATAAAATAGCAAATTATTTTCCCATATTGTATTGAACATGAGTAAAAGGTTTTTGCCCAATATTACCTAACTTAAAGAAAAATAATACTATATGTACATATGTATTCAAATAATTTTTCCATTTTAAAGATATGGGTGATGAGGAAGATCCATGGGCAGTTGATGAAACTCCGGAAACAAATGAACCTCAGACGGAAACAGTTCAACAAGATGTGTTAGTAACTCAAACAGAAGAGACAAAACCGGACCAAACAGACAATAAGGAAAATGTAGAAGGTGATTTGGCACCACCACCACCGCCTCCAGAAGATGATGGTTATAGAAAACCCGTGCAATTGTACAGACATTGGGTTAGGTAAAAATAATTCGCAAATTAAAATTCAATTTAAGTGTCATTAAAAATTTTAGGCCGAAATTCCTTCAATATAAGTACATGTATAACTATAGAACAAACTACTATGATGATGTAATTGACTACTTAGATAAAAAGCAAGTTGGACTTCCCAGAGATATACCACGGGCGCAAACTTGGGCAGAACGTGTATTAAGAACAAATTATTCCAGGTGAGTAATACATGATTTTTTTTAAACGTATGAAATTATTTCTAAGAAAAGGAAAAAGTACATAAAAAAGGACAAACTTAAAAAATATCTGAAACCAACACATAAGAGTGTTTTATTCGGCTGTGTCGAATCTTATATACCCATCACAATGGTGTGATAAAAAAAATTTATGTAAATACCGTCCTTTAGTGATAGCAAATATGCTTGTACCTAATTTGGAAACTTTGGATCTTGCAGTTCTCCAGATATATAGGAATGTATAATGTCTTTGTACTGGAGGTGCCAGGCGCACTTTTTCAATCCCGCAAAAATTTTTAGAGAGGTTGTGTATAAATAACCCAGCTATGTGTACCAGATTTGGATATTTTTCTTGCTGCTCTTTAGATATAGAAAAACTTTTGTCATATGTAAGCCATTTTTGGACCGATCTGGCTGAATTTCAAACGTGATATTTAACGGAGTATATGTGGCATATAAATATAACAACCTAGTCCCGACAATTTCTGGGGTCTTCGAAAAGCCCATTTCAACATACAATATTGTAGAAATTACAATCGGAATGACAAATATATATATACCCTTTTACCTTCGGTGAGGGGTATAAAAAGGAAGAACATTTAGTTGTTGTTTTGCAAGCTATAAATTACGTTGCATGTTTTTGATGATTAAATATAAAACTATTGCATAAAAAATTTTGGTGTGTAGTGATGTTACGAATTAAAGACGTGCACTGTTGCCGATTTAGCGCCTTTTGACAGCCTAAAAGTCGCATATTTTTTCCTAACCGCTTATTTTAAAAGAGCGCTTAATAAGCGCTTTGCTATTAAAATTTTTGGAAATTGCAGGTGCGCAATATTTTTCGTACTTTCAATTAGAGGTGTGCAAGAATGAATAAAAAGCAATTTCAACGCACTCATTTGTTTTTTTAACTACAGTGAGTTTTTCACCACGCACGTTTTAAATTCGCTCTGTTGAGCACCCAATAATAACAAAACAAATGAGAGAATAACCAAAGTCAAAACAAACACAAACAAATTTAACTGAAGAGAAGCAATTTACTTAAGCCTATAGTACACGGCATGTAAAAAGACACATGCGCATGTGGTTCTGACGTAATTTTGACGTCATCACACAACACGCAATGTTTATTGTGGCTTTGCATTGACGTCAAAATTACGTCAGAACCACATGCGCATGTGTCTTTTTACATGCCGTGTACTATAGGCTTTACTCATTCAATTCAGTCAACTCAAGTAAAATAAGTTGAATATTCAAATATATTGTGAATGTAAAATTATTTGAATTTTTACTTCTTATGTGAATTTTTTTCTGTACAAACACTATGGTGCATAATGGTAGTTAAGCTAAACTCTTATAAATAAAAGAAGCTGAAATAAAATTAAAATTAAATTTATTTCATGAACTAATACATTTTTGTTAACTTAAAAAAAAAAATTTTTTTTTGCACATTAAATTAATTTTTGGTTTTGAATTTTAAATTCATTTTCTTACAAATTAAATACATATATGTACATATGTTTTGAACTCTAATTTTCACAGAAATTTTTGTACTTGTCACTAGGAATTAAAATATAATAAGTACATAATAATAAATTCATACTAGAAAACATTCATATTAATGGTCAATCCTTCGTGTTAAAAATTAAAATAAAAGATGAAATGAGATATAAAATATACTACATAGGTATGAATGCATATAAAAAAATTAATACATTTTGGTCAATACGTAGAATTATAAAAATTTTTATTTTAGTTCTTAGTTCGTGTTTTGAATTACGTCAAACAATTAATTTTTCTTTATATTTGAATGTAAAAACAATATTTCGTCTTCCAAATTGTCATTACATGCGATGCGACATCTTTTTCAGAAATTAAATTTCGCGCCGCGGAGAATACTCATTCAGAGGCTGCACTACTTGCATGTATTGCCAGAAGAGAAGAAGATATTCAGTTTTATGCAAATCCCACCACTGCAAAACGTAAAAATTATTGTTGAAGTTCATTACAGTTAAACTCTCATAATTCGATAATTCATTTGTTATTTTGTCAGCTAAAGTGATATTTTGTGGCGGTTGCACATAGTCTGAAAATAAATCTATGGGTTGTTCTGCTATAATTTCACATTAGTATTCAGGCGCTGGTAATTCAGGAAGATAACACTGTGCAAGAAATTGACAGTTTTTTTTTTGTGATAAGCTGGGCACCTCGCGTTTTAACATAATTCGGGTACGCTGAAGATTGGCTCTGGTTTTTGAGATATACCGTTATTTCGAAAATGGAGGAGGTTGCACAACATATGTTCGCGTAACTCAAAAACGCTTTAGCTTATTGAAAAAGCTTAAAAAACCGAAAAATAAATGTTTTAAAATTTTTAAGTTTGGTTATTATAAAAAATAAAAAAATTTCATCTTTTCTGAAAAAATTAAAAGTTGTAGACAGACTTTAATCACTTATAGCTTATTTCGTTTGGAACTTTGTTTTTTATACGCGTAGCACCCTAGCCATAAATTTTGCACCTGCAGCGCCTGAGATACCCCTAGAGGGGCCAAATGTATGACCAGCGCAAATTTATTTTTCATTCCCATCATTTGTTTCTAAGCCCTAAAATTCACTCCTAGGGGGATAAAATGTATGACCGACCTCCAATGTTTTTTGTTCGTAACATTTTCTTAAAACATTGTTGCCATATATCTCCACCCCTTAGGGTACAAATATGGCCGTTTAATGAAATTCTTAAATTTGGCCCCTGCAGCGCCTAGGATGTCCCTAGATGGGTCAAATGTATGACCAACCCCACTTTATTTTTCATCTCAATCATTTATTTCTAACATACCCACCCGCTTTCTCCATTCCTTAAGGGGGCTTCCATACAAAATGTTCAATCCAGACTAGAAATATATTGAAGAAAAAGTCCCATAAATTACCAGAAGTCGCCCCTAGTGGTATATAATGTATGACCGACCTCAATTAATTTTTTTGTCCTTAACATTTTCTCGAGACATTGCGTTTTATGAAATTATTAAATTAATTAAAATTTTTCGACTTTTGTGAATAAAATCACAAGTTGCTAACAGATTTTAATCATTTATTGCTTGTTTTGTTTGCAGCTTATGTATGTTTTTTATATGTCTGCAAAAAATTAGAAGCCTAGCTGCATTTTTTAATATTTTATGAATTTTTAAAAAACAAAAATTTCGAAATTTTGTTAAAAAAATCATTTTTTTTCCAAAAAAAAATTATGTTTTTAAAACGACTACGGATATTAGAAAGGAAGTTTTACTTTTCTTAAAGGAAATTTTATTGCGGTTTCGGTTTTTTAAGATTTTTCAATAAGCTAAAGCGTTTTTGAGTTACGCGAACATATGTTGTGCAACCTCCTCCATTTTCGAAATAACGGTATATCTCGAAAACCAGAGCCAATCTTAAAAAACCGCGGGCACCACTGGATTCAGCGTACCCGAATTATGTCGAAACGCCATGTGCCCGGCTTGTCTGTTTTTTCAACTAGCATAGTGTAATCTATCATAATGCGTCTACATTCATCTTTTATTTCTGTCTTCTCATTATCGGTAAATTTGAACAATTTATTTGCTGGAGGGAAAAGGAATACTGCAATTTTATGATAAATAGTTAAATTATTTAATACAACAGATTCTAAATAGGTGTTCAGTTTTTCTTTCAGCTGTTTCGTTATTTCTAAATCAGAGGTATCACAGATACATTTTTTTTTTTTTGTAAATGGTGGACTAGCATATAAACATAATGAATGGTAACGTAATTTTCACCTTCTAATTTTGTAAAACCTTCTTGGAATGGTTCTAAAACTTTTATAATTGCGGTTTTGTGACTTAAATTAACGTTACATATTCGACTAAGTTCGTTATGTTCTTGCAATATTTGCACTATATTGGGCCGATTCGTTTCAACTGAAACAAATAACGAATATATAGAGTTCCAGCGAGTGGGCGAATAACTTTTTAGTGTTGATTTAAGTCTTGAATTCAGTCCAGATACCTTAAAATACTTCACTAGCTTGGAACACGAACGACTTAATTCCGCCACATCAAAAATTTTATTCATAGATTTTTGAACTGTATTGTGCAGCAAATGGTCAATGCAATATATATGGTTATTTTGTCGAAATCCTGCAACCATATTTGAACCTCGATCAGTAACCATTATTGCTTTGTCATCGAGGTCCAAGTCAAATTCATTAAAAATTTGGCGAACTTTCGTATTTACTTTCTCACCTGTAAGTTAAGGAAATGATTTTTATTTATTTACCACTTAGGAGACAAAACGCTTCACTCCGAAAAATTTTAACTATGGGAGGAAAAGAAATTTTAAAGTGAAATATATGTATGTGCAAATTAAAATTAATGACGAAAAAATCAATATTGAAATTATTCTGAGTTAAGCGATTTTGTTTCCGAACAGCCCATATACATGTATGTATATATTTCCTTACTTATACATTTTCCAGTTTCCATACATTTTATTCCTAATAGTCTGCTAACTAAAACCTGATTTTTAATGTATTGAATTGTCAAAGATATATATGTGTTTTTAAGGTAGTCATCTTTCCAAAGGTCGGAGGTAAGGACAAATCCGTTATTTTTAACTGAAGCTATTTCTGTTTTAACTTTTTAAAAGTGTGCATTGTGTACTTTGGTTATATTTCGAGATATTGTTGTAGGATGTGGTAAAAGTGTTTTTAAGTCCGTACTTTGCACCAATAGATATAAGGTATTCCGCAACTTTTACAAGACCAGAATCTTCAACTATTTTGAAAGGTCTACAATTTCCTATTGCCCATTCCGTAAACACATTTAGAAAATTTGTTTTTGTTTCTGTATCTACTTCTTTTTTTGAAGTATTATTATTTCCAGACGTAGTCTCAACATAGCATTTATGTTTAATTAAATTTGACGTTGAGCTATTTGCAGATTTACATACACGTAAACATTTCCGACAAGCATATACATTTGGTATTTCTTGACCATGTGTGTCTTCTATTTTACCAAATAGGTCCCACACCTTGCTTCTGCCTCTTTTGTCACTAATTTTTAATTCAATCTTTGATTTGACCGCCGAATTATTTAATAAAATGCATTTATCATTTGTTGGCTCCATCTAGATGCAATAAAAATGAAAATAAGTCAGAAATCTTCTGTATATGGTCAATTAATTTTTTCAATTTGTGTATAGGTATTTTATTTCATACTAATAATAAACTTATCAAGATCAATAACAATAGAGAAGTTGTTAAAAATTATAGAATTAGTGAGTTTAAATCTTCTTCACCTATTGTTTTCTTTATTTTGCACTAATACTCGATTCTAAAGAACCAACTTCTATAAAAATGTGGTTTTTCCTTATTTTATCTCCAATATTTAACATGCCATTTCTTCAAGGATTTAAGATTTTTACTTAATAAACTACACTGTTAGCTTAACTTTAATCTTCGAAATGACACCAAAACTCCGATACATGCAGGATGACCTCCAACTGACTTTATTGCAAAACATTGATTAATTTCAAAAAATTAAAAAATTGTATAAAATTTATAAAAACTTAAACAGAAAATTTGTATGAAAAACCGAATTTAACGAAGACTTCAAGTTCACATTGATTTTTTTTTGCATAAGGAAGCTAATGTACTGGAAAACTATCCTTAATTTACAATTTTATTTTTGTAAAATGAAAAAAAAATTCAGTTAAAAATTCGTATGACTAATTATTTATAATATAAATTTTGTATATAAGAAAAACAGGAACAAAAAATTATTTTATTGAAAAAAAAGTTAGAGTGCTATATTCGGCTGTGCCGAATCTTTGATACCCTCCACCGACAGGAGTGAGCGCTATATGATAAATACATATATATATTATAAACTAAGCTTCACAAAAACGAGTGTCAGCATTAAAATTAGTTGCGGTTTAGACATGAATTAAATTATTGACAGACAATAAGAACATTTTATGCGTTTCTTGTTAGGACTTTGCACATGCTTGAGTAAAATATCATGATTCGTAAAACTTTTAGCCGAACTAAAATAATTTTTAGGAGGGTAATTTGTATTGGACCTATGGTAAATTATGGCCCACTCATCCCAAAATTCTGAAGACTGATTTCTAGTATTACAAAAAATAAATTTGAATAAATTTCAATACAGCAGTGTAATTAGTTTTAGCGTTAACAGAAGATTTCACAAATTTGCATGATATTTTTTCTGGCCATATGAATTTAAGTAAGACATTTTAGCGCAATATCTATATCTGTGATGGTTTAAGGCGAATTTTATTATTTTCCCAAAGTGAGCTTTATTTGGTTTTAGGCGCAATAAACTGTTTTCCGAGAGTAGGGTTTATATGTGGCCTAGGAAAAATTATGGACCAACCTTCAAGAAATTTGGCGATGTGATTTCTCGTCCTATAAAACTGTGACGTACAGAATTTAAGTATGCTAGCGTTATTTATTGCGGTTTTAGGCGTACTAAACTGTTTTCCGGGAGTAGGGTTTATATGGGAACTAGTGTAAATTATGGACCGATCTTCAAAAAATTTTACATTGTGATTTCAGCTCCTATAAAACTGTGACGTACCAAATTTAAGTATGATAGCGTCATTTATTACGGTTTTAAGCGTACTAAACTGTTTTCCGGAAGTAGGGTTTATATGGGGCCTAGTGTAAATTATGGACCGATCTTCAAAAAATTTTACAGTGTGATTTCTGGTCCTATAAAACTGTGACGTACCAAATTTAAGTATGATAACGTTATTTATTACGGTTTTAGGCGTACTAAAATGTTTTCCGGGAGTAGGGTTTATATGGGGCCTAGTGTAAATTATGGACCGATCTTCAAAAAATTTTACAGTGTGATTTCTGGTCCTATAAAACTGTGACGTACCAAATTTAAGTATGCTAGCGTTTTGTATTGCGGTTTTAGGCGTACTAAAATGTGTTCCTCGAGACGGGTTTATATGGGGCCTATGGAAAATTATGGACCGATCGTCACGAAATTTATAAACCATTTATGTTAGTTTTTGTATCAAAATTATCAATTTTTTCAGGGTGGTGGTTCCACATTTTGATTCATTGTTCTGATCCTACTGAATCGATGTTGCTGGATTTCAATCCCAAACTGCTTAGGATAACTACAAGCAATTTGAGACCAAGTTTGTTCTTTTCTTTTGCGGTTTTCAAAAGTGAGCGTGTTTTCAACAGACGGACAGACAGACGGACATGGCTAAATCGACTTAGAATTACTCAAGGAGCCAGAATATATATACTTTATGGGGTCTTAGATGTATAATAAAAAAGTTTCACACGAAATGACAAACTTAGTATACCCTCATTCAGCACAGTGGTGGTGGAGAGTATAAAAGCAGGCAGTTAAAATAACTTTTCTTGTCCTCGAATTTTATAAATGTTTTTATCCCTATTTTATTTTTAAAATTTATCAAAAGTTCACAAATTTGCAAATGCCAAAGTAAATTAGCGGCTAGAATAAAAATATAGCTTACAATAACGTTCTTAATATATTTTCTAAACATATGTATATACTTATTATTAAACGTACTTATATATACATATCGCTCATTTCGTGCAAGACCGTCACAACTCAAAATTTGAAACTTTACAGGAGAGCCTTTTTAAGATTCCAACCTATTATTATTTATATTATTATTTATTTTATATACAGTTATAAAATCAAATGTTTCTTTTTTGCTACAAAGAAAACCACATGTACAAGAGGAATGCTAACAAAAAAACTGAAATGTGACCTTGTTGATGTTAATTGCTCAAGTTTGTTACAAGAGGTCATAGCGCCAAAAGCATCTGTATTACCGTTATTTTTTCGATAATTCTCTCCGTTCTTAGATCAATTTGTAGAGATTTAAGAGGAGAACATTTCTGCATTACTAACTCGAAAATGCCAAATTTTGAGTTGTGACGGTCTTGCACGAAATGAGCGATATATTTAAGTAGAATTTAATTATAATATAAAAATCAAAATTTTTGTTTATAAGCAAGAACATACATACATATATGTAGATTAAATTCTTAACTTACCTTTAGCTCACACAACTATTATGTCAATGTATTCAAATAAATATTCACACATTCATTAATTCAAAAATTATTTGAATGTTTTCTGTAAATTTGCTCTCTATAACGGGTCTTTGCAATATTTTCTTATTTATGAATAAATCTCAAATTCATTTACAGTAAACAAGTTTTTTATTCAATTTATTCTCTCTTAATTTTGTATATGGTTACTCTCTCCTTATCTCTTTGATTGTTTTTTATTTGAATTAATGTTGTGCACTTTGAGTAAAGGCAAACAAGCGAGTTATTCAAAGCAGACCTCTACTTTCAATTGCATACATATACATTAAAATCAAGACACATTAAACCAAAATTTGTTCCAGTTTATAAGATGCTTTTGTTATAAAATATACTTAAATGTTTACAATAAAGTTACTTTAATTTACAAAAGGCGTATCTAAAGTATAAACTCTTTTTAAGTTTAAGACATAAATCCCAATAATAAATTATATATTAAAAAGCTTGTGCACAGTTTTCGAACTATAAGTAATGTAGGAGCCACATACATATAGTCGGGTTTTTACAAAAATATTACCTATAAATCAATTCTGTATAATAAATGTGCTCTAATTGAAATCCTTGATCTATTACCCTAAAATTCGCCATATCCACACTTTTAGAGTTCTCTAAACTTTGTTTTGTTTCATTCATCATTTTTTGTGCTATGCTAATTTCCAATGTTAAAGTTAAAATATTATTCTATTTAATTGTTATGCTGCATGTTTAGTTCAAAGAATGTAGATCAAAACATAACGTTATTTAAAAAAAAATATATCGTGCAGCTTATATTTAAAATTTATCTGTTGAGGGTTGAACTTTCAATTCCCCAAGTTAACATGGTTCAATTTTTACTTTAAATAACTATATTTTGTTTATTTAATTATTGATTTTGTTTATAAGATGGTGTGTTACACTGTTTTTTTATTTTACAAAATTTTTTTGTTTGTTTTGTTGGGTCACAATGTTTTGTTCCTACTTTTTTTCTTACTTTAACGATCGTTTTTTTCTTACTTTAACGATCGAAACTAGAGTGATTTTTAATGCTTTAAAAAATGATCTTGCAAGTTAAGTTTTAAAACAAAGAAAAATAATGTAGTGCTAAAATATAAAATAAGTAAATAAGAATTTAAAGGCCGTTCGTATTCGACAGGGTGCTGTGTTTATAATGAGTCATCATTAAACATTCCGGCCCCCACGGCTTGGTGCAGCTTAGCATAGGTCCGCAAACCAGGTTACAATGTAGCAAGGTGGTGTGATGATTTTGATAGATATGGCATCTAGGATCTCAATTCTATTCAAGGTTGCGTTAGGTTGTATATGTTGACGGAAATCAATCCGTTGATGAGAAACTTAGAAATGTTTTGTGGGATGCCATACCTGTAAGTAGGAATTCCGAATAAAATTTTTAAAAATTTGTGCTATATTTTTTTTAAACAAAACCTCAATTTTTGTAATGGGTCTGGTAAAGATCCCATTTTTTGTCTGGATGTCAACCACTCTACAGTTTTGATCAATTTCAATATGAGTCTTCGTGATGCGACCCATTTTCCATTCATTGGGTGGCAAATTGTTGTTTTTGATGACCACCAAGTCGCACAGAGGAGTATTTGGCCTGAAAAGCTGGCGAAAATTATTAAACGTGTTTTTTGAATTAAAAGTTTTAGTTTTTTGATAGTTTTAGGTGTAGTATGATATAAAAAGTCTCGGGCAGATTTTCAAAAAATTACACTGCGCAACAAAAAAATTTTTTTCTACCCTAGAAATAAAAGTATGTGGACTATATGGATTTTGATGCCCTTAATTTAAATCTGTTTTCCGTTTTTCTCTAGTACGTAAGGATTTTCTTTTGAAGGCGTGGCATACTTCACCCCCTAAATCGTTGGGTTGCCTTATATATTTTGCCATAACTTGAAAACGTGTTCTCCGATTTTAATAGCAGGAGGATCAGAAGATGCACCGGAAAATTCTGCTTAAACTAACCATACACATTTATTTTATATCTATTACTATTTTGGAGTTATTAAAAATTTAATGGCGAAAAAAAAAATTTACATGCAAAATGCGTCAAATTTTTTGTTTTCAAAATGCAATAAAAAAATTTAAGAACCAAAAAGTTTAAATTTTTAAGATTTTTCTAAAAGCCACATTCCTAAGGAATAAAAGTTGGTACAAATCGCAAAACTCAATTAACAAATGTTGGTTTTAAAGGTTTAAACTCATTATTGACAGACTGTATGTACATTAGGGGTATAACCAAAAAAAATACCTATCACGACGGGGTGGCCACTGATGTATATATCAAGAAAACAGTTTTTTGAGATCAATTTGGATAAAAAACCTCCCCCCCAAACCGTTTTTTCTAAAAGCTTCCAAAAAATAATAATATTTTTATTTTTTAAATACCATTCATACACTCATGTACTATATACATATATACTTTAGATACTAAAAATTATCTTTGTTAAAAGAAATAAACTTTAAGTTCAAAGTGCGTGTTGATCTGCAATATTGTATTTTTAATAAGCAAAAAAAATCCAAATACTAAACTTCAAAGTGATTTGGGGGGGGAACTTTTTTAACGCCCGCGAAAAAGTGACCCCACTTTTCATCACAGATTTTCATGGTCTATATGGCATGGATAGGTATTTTTTGATAATTTAAAAAATTGTTCAAAAGTTATACCCCTAATGTACATACATACATATGATTTACGGGAGTTTTAGCAGACTTGTAAAACTCTTACATCTTTGAAATAAACATGCAATATTATTTTATTTTAATTTTTTTCATATACATACCCAGGTATGTAGCTGTTGACATAAAGGTTAATAATTATTCTATTAGGTACGTACATATATTTATTTTTTTAACAAATAATGTTTTGTAGAGCAGGTATATAAAAATATCTTTTATGGGGATGTGTGGGACATTCCCTTAAAACTATTATGGATAATTAAGAATTTTTGCAATTTAAAATTACATATAGGCAGGTATTAATATTGTGAAGTGTTAAAAGTGATGTGAATAACAGTTGAAATCAATAATTCAAAATACATAACAGTTTATGACGATATAAAGATATAAGAAAAATTGCCCGATGAGCAAAAATAGAAGAAATGTGAAAATTTAAAAAAATCGTCAAAAATAATGGCGCAAACTTGCGCACACTTTTTTTTTGGTTTCCAAAATTAGAGATTCCAAATTTTATTGTGGTATCAAACATAATTCGTAGACATGCTAACCTCACTTTTAAAAACCTCTTCTTTTCCTATTTTTGGAAAAAAAAAGTGTATAATTTGTTTTTTTTTTAGCTTTTGAACGAATTGTTTCAACATGAATATTCAACATATTTTAAATTTTTTTTTCTTTTTTAAATAACTTTTAATCAAACCTTTCAGCGAAAAAAATAATCTTTGTTAAACCTTTATTCGTTTAGCCGCAAAAAAAATATCATATAAACATCCAGAAACCGAAAAAAACATTTAAATCTCATATAATTTTCTTCACTTTCCTGACTTTAGCAGTGTCTCAGAGCTACAAATCGCAACTAAAAGTCTTCAAAATTTACAATATAATGTAAAATATTGTTGTCTGTCGAGCTGCGTACATAGTTCTTAAGATTTCTTAAAATTCAGTTTTGCCTTTTTGGCCAGCTTTTCAGGCCAAATACTCCTCTGTGAGTCGTTGACTTTAACGTTGTTCCTTTGAGGCTTCCATTTATATCTGCGATGAAGTTCTGCCATATACTCCATCTTTGGCAGGATGAATGGTAGATAATCTTGATGCGTTTCCAGCGGTTGGCATTGGTTAGGTCTGGTTCGGCTGGGGTCATAAGTAATTTACAAATTAAAAAATGTCTTGGGGTGTCTTGGGGTGAAATCGTTTGGGTCATCGCTAGCAGGGCTTAGGGTTCTAGAACTCAGGCAAGATTCAATACGGGCTAAAATTATGGATAACTCTTCAAATGTGACTTTCATATTTGGCAATAATCTTTTCATGTGCGTTTTAAATGAATTTACGCCTGCTTCCCAGAGTCAACCCATGTGTGTAGCCCCGGAAGGGATGAGTTTTTATTTGATGGAAGGCCGACAAAAACACTTGGATTGTTAGGTCGCTTACTGCCCCTAAGTGCACGGCTTTAGTGGCAAAGCAGAGACAGATTTTCATGCAATAAAAAATCGAAAATATGCGCTTAAAATATGCACTAAAAATCCAAAATATGCATTAAAAAAATAAAAAATATGCACTAAAAACTAAGAAAATTTCCATAAAAAATCGTTTTTTAATCTTACTAAAAACAAAAATATAAAAAATTCAGTAAATTGTTATTCAAATATCTTTAAAAAACTAAAGTAACTAATTTCTGTTTGTTTAAATAAATAAGTACTGTTTAATAAAAGGAAAATCTTGTCTTATACTTCAAGAATGCCAATGCATTTTGAAGAAGTTAACTTTCAGATCCCACTTTGATTCCAGATCAGATCAAAAATATTTGAAACTTATTTTATTTTTTAAATCCTTAATTTTTTTTTTTTCAAATTGTTTTGGATTTTTTTTTTTTGAATTTGTCGGGCTATTCTTCCTTCCACATTGTTAATTTCACTTTCTGCAATAACAATTAATTTGACTTAAGCATAAAGTGAGCTAAATGCCTTTTAATTACTTAGTTATTGTTTCACCAATATATCCGTTATTGGAAAATACAAATGCTAATTAACTTCTGCTGTTATCTAAATTTAATTTTTCTTTTACTTTTTTAATTGCACAATCATCGACATCAACAAGCTCTTCTAACATTCTTAAATTACTTGAAGTTTTTTGAATATAATTCTGGACCATCTATCCAGGCCACCATTTTGCTACTGCGGTGGAAGAGAAATAAGGGGATACATTTCATTAAAAATTGCAATATTATCGAATTGGCCCCATGTGCTAAGCTTGTAACAGTTTTGGATAAAATATTTTAAACCCATTGGAACCATGTAAGTTGCTGCATCGGTTTAAAATAAAAAATATTGTATTTTAAGCAAAGCTCCAAAAGAATTTATTTATTATTTAAAAATTTTTTTGGAAAGTTTTTTTGTGTACTTAAAATTTTTTTTTAAGAACTTTTTTATATGGAAATTAAGAAAAATCCCTCAAAACTGTAATAATATGCGTTTAAAACCTAAATGTGCAAAAATATGCATTTTCACTAATATATGCAAAAATATGCAAAAACAAATCGATGCCATTTTAACGCAAATTTAATGATTTGGAAAGATAATTTTTCGACATCGTTCTAGACTATCGATAAAAAAAACATGCATTTGCATGGAAATCGCATCCCTAGTGATAAGGCATGATCGACCTGTGAAGTTTTGTTTATCAAAGGGTCGTGATTTTGTTGTTCGCTCAGGTGGTAGGGAGTCCACTTTCTGACTTTGAATATGTTTTCTGTAAAGTACACACGTTTTGCAAAAGGGCTTTAGTCGAAAAATTCAAAATGATGCTCTTATTGCTCGGGTTATGAGCTGATTTCCACCATGCAAAGTAATTTTATGTACAAATTCTGTAAGCATTCTGCCCAATTTTGATTCGCATGGCAACATAATTGGATAGTGTTCATTGTACGTTAATCCTGGTGACTGCGCTAAACGCCCATTGGCCCTTATAATCCCATTGCGTTCGAGAAATGGAGTCAGGCTTAATAGATCACTTCGAGGGGCAATTGGATGCTTGTTAAGTAATGCCGTATATTCCTCAGGAAATAGATTTTTTTGTGTCCAAAAGATGATGCGATTTTTTGCAGATTGTATTTCTTCTGCGAAAGGTTCTATAGATGAGATTTGACTTCTTGGTATGGGTCTTCCAAAACGTAGAACGTAAGCTACGACTCGGTAGGCACGGGGTAGAGATGAAAATCGACTTAAAGGCTTTTCTGAGTTTGTGACTGTTCGAATTTTGATTGTATCCTGAGGAGGGAGTGAAGATGGTATTTGATGTGTTGGCAATTTTAACCACGAAGGTCCACTCCACCATAGATTATGAACAACCTCTGCTTTTTTTTTTTTTTTTTTTTTTTTTTTTTTTGTTAGGACAAGCACTCAGGGATGACCCCTACTAATGCGTTGCATTGTGTTGGAACTAGGAAAATAGGTTATGGGAAGTAGGAAAGAGGGAGTAGTGATTGTGAACATTCGATTTGAATTTATTCATGTTGAAAGTGAGAGGGAAGACTTCAGCAGGAAGGTTATTCCGCATACGAACAGTTAATGAAATTTCTTTTAGAATCAAAATGAAGCCAGTTCTGCGTCCCGACTTTTTGTATTATTTCCGACACACTATTTCAAACAAACGTGTTCCAGGTACATGGCGGTTCTTAAGCTACGATAATACGATCGTCGAGTCAGTCCAGTAGTGGGTTACTACATTTTGGAATTCACTGGTTTCTAATATACTTGATGCCAAGTTAGTAGGGCTTTGGGAATGGTGTTTCTGAATCCCGGGATTCGGAATGAAGAAAATATTTTGGGATCCCGGGATTTTCGGAATATTTTGAATCCCGGGGTTCAGGGGATTATTAAAAATTTTCACGATTTTTTAGATTATTTTTTTAATTTATACCCAATATATAAAACCTTTATAAATTGTATTAAAAACAACTTGATTTTCCAGTAAAAATGCATATTTCATGCACATATATTATTTATTTTTAAAAAAAAATTAATAAAAATCATTTCAAATTATTAATTGATCACAATTCATAAAGATCAAGTAATAAAAAACGTAACAAAAAACAGTCTTATTTGTATTAATATTTAATTTTTGATATACACAATTACACCATTTCCAATTGTAATCCAATTTCCAATTGTCAAATGAATTTTGAAATTTTCCCAATTGATTTTAAAATTGTCCAAATGTTTTCTACAACTGTTAAATTGTATTTACAAATTTACCAAGTGTATTTTAAAATTATATAAATATATTTTTTAATTGTCTAATTGTATTTTAAAATTTTCTAAACGTATTTTAAAAAATTGTTTACAAAAAAACATTTGCACAATTTTTAAATTCAATTGGACAATTTCAAGAAAAAATTTGAAAATTTTAAAATACAATTATGCAAATTTTAAAATACATTTGGATAACCTAAAACTACATTTTGGCTATTTTCGAAGAAATTTTAAATTGTTTTTAAAATATATTTGGAAAATTTTAAAATACATTTGAAAAGTTTAAAAATACAATTGGAAATTATGTAGTGCAAACTTTTAAAGGTCGTGTATGATTTCAAGATGCTTCATAAGAATATTAAAGCATCCAATGTTGTATCTGACGAAACTTTTGTCGGATTTTTTGATTTGTGTTCCACAAAATTCATATTTTAATTATATAAAAATGGCTTAAACTTATAAGATGGATATTTTTTGTACACAAAACACTTTCATTTACAAATTGTATTGGAATTATTTTTGTTTTGGTATATTTTGTTTATTTTTTAACAACAGGGTGCATTAAAAAACTTTTTTTGTTAACAAATGCACGTAATAAATATCTTTATACAAATTATTTAAAAAAATGTAAAAATATAAAAAGATCGGGATCCCGAAAATCCAGGGATTAAAAATCAGAAATCCCGAGATTCGGGATTTGGCTAATCCCGGATATCCTGGGATTTTCTCATTGGAAGCCCTACAAGTTATTTAGCAATACAGCTCCACAAAGTTCTAAGAGTGCAAGCGATAAGCTTTTGAGGGGGGCTACTCGAGTCTTCGATACCAAAATAGTTGTGCGTATATACATATGTTTCTTCAGTTGGCATTCGAATATATAGGTCCTAATCATATAAAACACAGCGCAACGCCAAATAATAACATTGAAAGCACAAGCAATGTCATAAATATTTTGTAGTTTTGTTGTTGCTTTCTACAGAAATTCACATTACGTTTTAAAATTTCAAACGATGCACATTTTGTGTCATTGAAAATTTTTAAATGGTACATGAATTTCTGTTGAAAGCAACAACAAAATTACAGGGGCCAAATTTAAGAATTTAATAAAACCGCCATTTTATATGATTGAAATGCTTAAAAAAAAGTTTAACTTTTTTCTCATAAGTGCAGTCGTGTTAGAAACCCAATTTTTTTTTTGGCAAAAAGTTACGGTTTTTTGAGTTTGTTCAATAACTAAAAAGTTTTTGAGTTACGCAAACATATGTTGAGGAACCTCCTCCATTTTCGAAATAACGGTATATCTCATAAGCCAGAGCTTACCTAAAAAAACGGCTTGTCTCAAAAAAAAGGTGTCGATTTCTAGCACAGTGTTGCTATTGGAGCTATCCATCCACATGGGTCAAAAAATTTGGCATTGGTAGATAGAACTTTTCTCTTTGTGTAATCTTCTTTAACTGTGATATATGGGGCTGTGAATGTAAAGGAGTCCGATTAATTATTCCATTTAACCCTAGAGTCTTGGTCCCGTCATTTTCGGATAATTTTAACCAGTCGAGTGGTAGTAGAGTTTCACTGGGAAAATCCTGAATGACTTGTGGCTCGTTAGAGTTCCATTTCATTAGATCAAAGCAGATTTTAAGACAGAAGTTAATTCTTTTTTTTATTGCATGAACTCTTGCTAAGATGAGTCATTTGCAACTCTTCAGCTACCTGTAGATGCGCTCTGGTGGCTAAAAAAGGAGAACAATTTACTCCAAATGTGACTGTAAGAAACTCGTTATCTTCTATGGGGTAATTTTTGGATTTTCTGAATAAGATTCGTTGAAACTTTGTTTGAGTTGGGTCGATAAGTATTTGACGATACATTTTTGTTGTCAGCGTTAAATACAAAGCGGAAAAATCTCCATTTTGCTATCGGAAGAAGAAGATATTGCTGAAGAGTGGGTCCTGGATATAAAATTTCATTAAGACTGTTCTTATTTGACGTTGGGCTAGAGGCATTGAAAGCTACTGTAAGTTTAGTGGTCTGGTTTTATTATTTTGTGATGTGGCAGATAATAGTTCGGAGCTTTGTTTATATCATGCTAACGGTGTGTCAAGACTCATTCTAAAATAACTTTGTCATATAATTGCCTTATTTCGTGTTTTTTGCTGAGCATGCGTTCCATTCTTAGGTACTGGGCCATAGCAATTTTGCGAGCAGGACCTATTTCTTCTGTTTTTTTAAGGGCAGGATAACTATATACCTTCCCGTGTCGTTTCTACGTGCTGTTTTCTAAAAATTTAAATTCTGACAAAATCTATTTTGGGGTTTCCTCCACCTCCCAAAAGCGTGTGAGGATTTGGTCAAGGGACGATGTATTTAATAACGAAATTGTTTTTGGAGTTGGTCCCCCCACAATCCAGCCAAATACATTTTTTTGGGCCAAAAGGGACCCAACAGACCGCATCGGTGTATCCGTTAGACCGTCTCTGTTTCTATACTTTTTTCGAAATTCCTTCTTGAACATCAATTTTCTTAATCTACTATAAAAACCAAGAATTTTGGTGTATAACACTTAAATATTGATGAACGGGAAGTGGTCTCTCAAATCGTTTTTTCATGTTTTTCGGCAAAATGCCTTTTTTCCAAATAATTAAAAAATCTTGCTTTAGTAATTTGCCTCAAACTCAAGCAGTTCTGAACGGATTTGAACATCATTACATGCATTAGAAAGCTTATTAAATTTCCTAAATATTTCTTAAAGCAATATTGCCATTTTGTTCGATGGTTTTTTATTCATGGCATTATAAATTCAGATTTTCAAATACGAACTTTACATTTTTTTTAATTTTTGCTTACCTTTTCATATGTAAAAATTGAATGAGGGAAAACTTTTATATTCTGTAAATGCAGTATGGTAGGAAATTTTAAAATAAAGATTTTGGTGTAAAAACCTGTAGCATTCTGATAAGAAAAACTGCAGTTTTAGTTGAAATGATAAAATGAGTAAAGTAGTTTATTTGTAAATTTGCTTCCATTTCATTTTTTTTTTTCGAGAAAGAGAGCGGGGAGATTTCTCCCAACGGAGACGGTACTACGACCAAGCCAGGTCTATTGTACCAACCCCCTTTAGTTGGCCAAGAGACCCTCTGCCTTCCAGAGAAATCCAAGAAGGTCTTTTGCCGGTGTTGCACCGACTTGGAACGCGTCTATCGCGCCGTGCCCCAAGTGTCTCCTTCTGGCCCATGCCAGCGCCGGGCAGTCATACAGTAAGTGCCTTGTGGTCTCGTCTTCCTCACGACTTTATTCAAAGTACATCTTCCTGTTGACGCGAAAATGACAATTTCCAAAAAATAAACGACCCAGCTGAGAAATTGGACTTCTTTATATAAATGTATTTATGTATGAAATGGAAGCAAATTTACAAATAAACCACTTTACTCATTTTAACATTTCAACTAAAACTGCAGTTTTTCTAAACAGAATGCTACTGTTATTTACCCTAAAATCTTTATTTTAAAATTTCCTACCATACTGCATTTACAGAATATAAAACTTTTTCCTCCTTCAATTTTTATTTATGAAAAGGTAAGCAAAAATGAAAAAAAAATGTTAAGTTCGTATTTGAAAATCTAAATTTGTAATACTATGAATAAAAAACCATCGAACAAAATGGCAATGTTGCTTTTAGAAACATTTAGGAAATTTAATAAGCTTTCTAATGGCTGTTATTACGCTCAAATCCATTCAGAACTGCTTGAGTTTGAGTCAAATTACTAAAGCAAGATTTTTAAATTTTTTGGAAAAAAGGCATTTTGCCTAAAAACATGAAAAAACGATTTGAGAGACCACTTCCCGTTCATCAATATTTAAGTGTTATACACCAAAATTTTTGGTTTTTATATTAGAGGAAGAAAATCGATGTTCATGAAGTAATTTCGAAAAAAAATTAAAAGTGAGACGGTCTGGTATCCATGCAATAAATAGAGGGACCTACGTCAAGGCCGATTAGCAAGTCGATGGGTATACGTTGATTGAAGTGAGGGCCTGCAAGTTGCAATCGCACAGTATCACTAAGCTTTTGCATGTCCAACGTCTGAGGTGGAAATTAGAGGGAAGGGTCTTAAGAACTTGCGCCCAAAATTCTAAGTTAAACTATGTCACCACCCGTGAGCGAAGGTGAGCAAAGGTTAAGCAAACATGCTTTGCTTCAGGTTTCCGAAACTGATTGATTCAACCCAGTTACGTGAACTATATTTCTTTAATTGGGTAGTTTTAATCAGGGTTTAAGTTTATCCGATACAAAGGTTGATTGTGATCCAGGGTCGATAACATCTCTAGCCTGGTATTTTTGACCTCTAGTTTCTTTGTCGACAATAGCAGTGAAAAGCAACGTTTTTTTTTCTGTAAGATTCGTTGACGATTGGATATTTTCGAGTATGGTCAGGGAAGTAAAGTTAGGGATACCTGACCTTGTAGTGGACTGTATGTATTGGGCTCGCGCTGCGTCACTTGAACTTGGTTGCTCGACAGCGTTATTTTGTGGCAAGCTTGTAGGCTGAGTCACCTTTGCCTTGTGCAACAAAGTGTTGTGTTTTCGTTTACACAGCCTACAACTGTATATACTAGGGATTCGCTGACACTATGACTGATCGAAAGACAGTTGTATACTGAATTAGTGATTCTTTCGATATCAATTCGATCACTTATATTTTTTTTTTAAACGTAATCGTAGGGTGTGTGACTCTTTACAGTGTTGGCACGTTATGGCGTTATTACTAAAACTTCTGTCAGGTTTATATTTGTTCTGACTGTGACTCTTGTGAGATTTCGCTATGTTTGTTTGGAATGAATTAACATATTTTTTATTATGCGTATTTTTGCCGGCTTCAGACTTGATCTAAGTCCCTACATTCCTCATACGACCTTTTTGTTTGGGTCCATATGAAGTCGAAATTACTTATTTCTAAAGCGTGTACATTATCTTCAGCGAGCGCTTCTGCTTGAATCTTTTCGAAGTCGACTGAATGGTTTGTACAATTTACGAATTTTTTCATGGACATCTTTGTAGATTAAAAAGTGTCAGAATAATAATAAATTGAGTCAAAAAATTTGCCTGCTAGCGATAAACAAATTGTTTTGTATAAAACTTTGTGGGCCAAATATTGTTTTTATTTCCCCGTTTAATTTTTTAAATATGAACGCAATGGTAACTGGGTTTTTATTTTAATAGTGACGTCAAGGTTATTTTATGCGAAACAATCAAGCAAACACACAAGTAGAATGTCTTAAATATTCTCTTTTGTTATTTAAATTTTGTTTTTATTGTCTTTGTTTTTGTAGTAACAATTAGTCAATTCACAAGGTATCCTAACTTGTCATATTGTCAAAATGTCCTAATATTTCACAATGGTTTAAAAATATTGTTGTTGGTTTGTTAACAAAAAGTGTCTTAAATAAATAGAACGTTGCTTGCTGTGTTTATTGTGCTGTCGTAATTAATCAGAAAAGTCCAGCGCTGAGCGGCTGAGCCGTACAACAATATTTTTAAACCATTGTGAAATATTAGGACATTTTGACAATATGACATGTTAGGATGCCTTGTGAATTGACTATATATGATCACTTACTTGCTTGTGTTGTTGTTGTTGCTGCTGTTTGTTTTTACCCAGGCGCGTACAAACTTCTCTGCTGCTGAGTTATGATCTGCCGGTGGAGATTTACCGTTAGGAATCTCGAGTTATTTTGTTATTTTGGGTGTTCTTTTTTTTAATTTTAAAGGTCACTATTTGAATATGTACTTTTTTTTAATACGGTTACTCGAATGTATATCTTGAAAACAAAAGCTAACCTAAACGGTTGTCAGCACTGGATACAGGGTACTCGAATTAGGTAAACCTGCCGGATGCCACGGTTATCAGTTTCTTCAACTAGCACAGTGTTATTAATTATTTATGTTTAGACCTATAGTAAATTATCCGACCAAAAATCAAGTTGTATGATTTTATTTATAGTCATATAAAACCAAATATGAACTAATTTGAGTAAAATATCATGATACATAACAGTTGTTGCCAAACTAAAATAAATTTCAGGAGAATTTAAAATTAGATCCATGGTAAATTATGTACTAATCATCACAAAATTCTTTAGAGTGATTTCTGGTATTATACGCTCTAGGCTGTTCCGCAGCCTGGAACAGTGGCACAGAAGGTGCAAAACTGTCTGCAATTCCTTCGGGTCCTCACACAACCTACATATGTCCGACAAGTCAGATCGCATTCTCACCGCCATCCTGTCTATCATGCAGTGGCTCGTGATAATACCTATCATGGTCCTGACGCAGACCCTACTCCTGCCCAGCAACGTATGCGAATCGGACTTTCTAAGCACCGGCCACAGCCCCGCACTACCCTGCAGTTCGTGTGGTTCCCCCTGACCCGATTCGTCCCGCCCAGAACCCATTACCTGATTCTCCCAAAGTATAAGCCAATTGGAGGCCTGATTGCCTCCAGCCAGTCAGGATCCTCCACTTCCGAGCACAGTCCTGCCAGAACGAGATTGCCAGCAAAGATCCACAATTAGGGATAGAGAACTCCTCCCTGTGGGATCCCCCAAGTCAAAAGTTTCCCTAAGCGCTTGTTTCCCCAATCCGAGTGAATAACTCTGCTGCTTAGCATCGACCGATAATAACGGAGCCCTAAAATCACTCAGTGCCTGCTTGATAGTCTCTATCCTCAAATTGGCTCCCTATATATGTCCAGGAATGCCGCCAAGGTGTATTTCTTGTCTTGCAATCCCAATTCTATATAACCCACCACACTATGAAGCGCACTCTCAACAGACCTACCCTTAAGATAGGCATGTTGACCGACGTTGATGATGCCGGAGTCAATCTTTTTCCTCAGATGTAGATCAATCAGTCTTTCTAATGTCTTCAAAAGAAAAGATGAGAGTGACCGGTTTTACCCGAATTAGGTATGATAATAACACCGACCCCCATTCCACCGCCTAAAAATGTAGACGCAAAGATACTCTGAATAGTTCCACTAGTAGTAGGATTGTTGATCCCTGGATATTCTGTAGTATGGCCGGACAGATACCATCTGGTCCTGCCGATTTGTGCGGCCAAAAAGTATTAACCAACCATGTAAACTTATCCAAGGTGGTAATATCCCCCCACCGCTTCCTTAACCGCAACTCCCGAGCCCGACCCAGAGAAGAAGTTACCACATGCCATCTTTTCCCTCGTCCCAGGATCCACAAATCTCGGGAAGTGAGAATCCGTCCACGAGTCGTCCGGTCTTTGAATAAATCCCGGCACCGCAGAGTCCTTAGATAAAATTATTCTGAACTTGTACATCTCATTTACAGATTCCAATGACTCGCTAAATTTGATCCACGCCCTCTAATATCTCCTTCATACCCATTATAACTTATTTGAAAGTTAATTCTATATTCATCGCTACGCGTATACTTCGCTCTATTGAATAACCTTTTCACAGTTAGGTTAGGTTAGGTTCCATTGGCAGCCGTGCTCAAACACGGCTCACTTGGGTCCATTGATTAGTTCCCGTTGTGCTACCATGTCCATGACCGTCTCCCATGGATCCTATGTTACCTGTAGCCCGTTTCTGTATTTCTCGCATCGTGAAATTTCCCGCATGAAACAAGTAAATTATTACAAAAACAGTTAAATATGAAACAAAAAATGGTTTTTCTCACATAAGTGTTTCTGTATCTTTACTTTGCGAGAATTATCTGTCACTTAAATAATTGTCTAGCAATTATTGGAAGGATGTGAGCAAAAGTGTTTCTGTATCAATATTTTGCGAAAAGTTTCTCAAAAGAATTGTCAAAATAAGTCACATTTGAAATTGATGCGAGAAAAATAAAATTTAAAAAAATGGAGCCCAAATTATCCGAAAAAATAATTATGTAAATATGTATATGTATAAATATGTATGTATATGTATGCATGTGCATAATAATGTGTATTATTTGTTTTTTATTTGAAAATAAAGAATTTAATTGATGAAAATAAATAAAACACAATTGTTGCATTTTGTTATTTTAATTGCAGGGCTGCCAGATAAATTTGTGAAAAAATCGTTAATGTCCTAAGAAAAATAAAAAAAAATCGTCTATTTTGTTTTAAAAAATCGGACAATTTAAAATTAATTTTGACAAATTTAGTTCGATTATAATTAAAATATAGTAAAAAAAAACATAGTTAAAGTTCATGGGTATTTTATACACACATACTTAAGCTTGAGGTCCACTTTTATAAAATTAATTATTTTACTCTTTCTTTAATCCGATAGCAATTTAAAATTTCAGATTGTTAATTTTACCTGAAGAATTCAAACCAAGGCGTGACTAAATATCATATTGAACTAAAAATAAAATTTTTGGCCAAAAAAGGAAAAATTTCCTTAGAGCATTGATTGAAAAATGGGGTAATACGAGAAGATTAATGTTTTGATCACAAAAAGAAATAAAAATTAAACAGTTTTCCTTCGACATTTTGCTTTTCCAGAACAAACAAACAATTTCGAGGACAATTTTCACAATATGATTTCACAATTTTCACAAAATGTTTCTAAAAATATCTTTTTTCTGCGGTGCCTAACACAAATATATAAAAATATTTAAAATTGTTTCATTTCGAAAACTGAATAATATCGTCAATAGAAAAAATCAGCAAATCTGCGCTTTGCCAATTTCGGAACAAAAAATTGTCAAATTACGATAAATCGTCAAATCTGGCAGCCCTATTTTTATTATATCTATTTCTTTCGTTGACGTTTCGCTTGCATTTGACACTTAATTACTGGAAGTATTCCAGTTAAAACAGAATCTGTGTTGCGTGTTCTCGCATTCAAATACAGAAACACTTTTTTCTCACAAATCTAGACACGATGGAATTTTTTGTTTCACACTTCATGTGGGAAATTTTGCGATGTGAGAAATACAGAAACGAGCTACTGGCTGCTTATATTCTCACCCAGCCACCCAGTCGATTCAATAATTGAGTGGATACTGTTTAAATCAATATTAGAGAGACACGTTTTGTCTCTAAGGGTTCTTCGACCAAACAGTTTAAGTCTCAGATCTCCGAAGGACGGACAACAGATAATGTAAGGGAGCCCTAGCCTTTTTTTGCAACTGTAACATGATCAGCATACGCAATCGTGCTGCAGCACGTCCCTTCCATCGCTCTGTAGTAGGGAATTGATATTGATATTCCAAAGTAATGGTGACGGTACACGTCCTTGCGGGGTGCCCCTAGTCGCAACCTTGGAAATATTCGATGTGCCCAAGTTAAATTCGATACGCCTGAAGTGCAAAATATTGCCGTCAAATTTAATGATCGCCGGTTCGATCTCCAAAAGTCTCATAGCGTTAATAACCTATTCAGGCTTAACGTTGTTGAAAGCTCTCTCAATATCCAGGAATGCAACTAAAGAAAATTCCTTGTTGTGCAGGGATCTCTCTATGTGCCCCACCAATGATTGAAGCGCAGTTTCAGTGGACCTTCCCTTCGTATAGGCGTGTTGAGCCTCCGACAAGGAATTATGGCCCAACGATGATCTTATATGAATAATCTCTCCAGTGTGTTCAGTAGAAAGGAGGATAGACTAATTGGTCTAAAGTCTTTAGCCTTAGAGTGAGATGTCTTCCCTCCCTTGGGGATGAAGACAATCTTTCCTCCCCCGGCACATCATCCGTGCAGCCTAGGAAGTGTGTATTTATCAGGACCTCAAGCGTATCCCGACTATTTGTGGTATATATTATATCCATCTATCTTCCGTATGTACGATGGAATAGCTGGCCTAGAGGATAAAGTCTTACGTAGCCTACTTGTCTCCGAGGACCTTCTGACAGTGGTCCATGGAGTCTTCCACTCGCCTGTCCACCATCTCGGTTGCGAGCACCTACCCGGAAAGTGCAGCGGACAAGATCGCTCATAGCTACTGGTCAACACCTCCGTACCCATCAGGTGCTTCTCCCCGGCCGAAAACTACCTCCAACCATGTGCAACTCTAAGGTTACTATTCATCAATTCCGAAAAAGAATCCCAGTACGTCCTTTTTGGATTCCTATATGGACAGCTTTTAAACTTTCCAAAGTGTAGATCAAAGGACAAACGGCTATGGTCAGAGAAGGAAAATCCCAATGGCACCCTCCAATCATATACTTAGTCTCTATTGTTCGTCAATGTTATATCTATTACTGCCTCCCTATCTCTAGCTCTGAACGTTGTCGTATTCCTCCTATTATATATAAAGATTGCTAGCAGTAATAAGATCAAACATAGACTCACCTGTTTTGTTCATGTCTTCACTTCCCCAATGGGTATGGTGTGCATTGGCGTCAGAACCTAGTACCAGCATCGAGCTACTTTTGCCTGAGTGCTCCACCAATTAACGCACTTTCACACCAGGTGCATCGGTAGCCTCATATGGTAAGTATACCGGTGATAGTGCAAGGACCGTTTTGTCCCTAGCTTCGGCTGTCACAACCGTGAGGTCTCATTACTAAAAGAAAGAGAAAACATAAATTTGTGCTTATTTCTTGCTATTATACAAGTTAATACCTTCTCATCCGTGTGGGGTACGAACAATGTATAACCCGTGGCCTTTAATCCAACTACCCGGTTGTTGTTGATCCAGGGCTCTTGGATTAAGGCCACGTCCACTTTGATATCGATGCGGTGGGTAACTACTTCGGTTGAGGCTGCTTTACAGTGATGCAGGTTTATTTGCAACACTTTCAGGCTCTTAGGGTCTATCATTTTTGGGAAACCTAAATCTGATAGACCCCAAATATAGCAAACCCATTCATCGACTTCCTGAAAAACTCTTGGTCTACTGCGAACCGGTAGACTTTCCCTTGGGTTTCTTTACATCCCAGTTAAGATATCAGCTGGCTCGTATGGAGTCCCCTGTTATGATTAGCTAGTACCCCCAGTATGACCTCCACCAGTTTAAGAGGTGGAGGTATTCATACCTACTTTCAACAGTGACATAACACCAGCGCGATTTTTTTCAATAGTTCGACGTGAAACGCTGGTCTGTAGTTGCACAAATTGCTCATTTAAACGAGAGCTTTTTAAAACTCTATTTACCGGAGGATCTTAACAGTTTCTGTAAAATTTTTGGCGAGTAATAGCTGTGACGCAAGCAAACTACTTTCCAATTTACATAAAAAGTGTGTCTGTAAACCTTTTGTGAGCAAGTTTCCGCTTTACACTGTCAAATAAACTATACACGAATTTTTTTATAGCTTTATTGTAAACAACAAAAATTAAAGTCGTACTTTACATTATTTAATATAGCCGACGGTTGTATTTTCGTCGCCGTCGTTTTCAATTTTAGTAAATTTTGGCCGCCGTCAACGATATGTGTGACTGCAATTTCACATAAATTTCGAGTGGAATATTTTGACATTTATAACGTTACGGCGTAATCTCTTCTGATAGTTTTCGACATGAGTTACATACTCACTTTTTTCTCACTTTTAGAGAAACGATGGAATATTTTGTTTCACATCTTTTCGATGCGAGAAGTTCTCACGAAAGTTACGGAACATGGGTACAGAACGTTCGTTGAATTTTTCGTAAACCATTTTATAATAAGTTTTGCGTTTTCCTATAATTAAATGTAAATTTTTTAATGCTTTTTAAAATTAACCTAAACATCAAAAGTCCTTAATAATAAAAATTTATTGGTTTTCCTATTTGGTTTAACATTTCTCATATAATAATTAAACTTGACATTTTTGAACGAAAAGTTGCTGGATTGGAAAATTTTTGTTATGTCTTTTACAAAGCGCTATTCAAATCTCTTTATTTATACAAAATCTTGTGTTACACCTAAAGAATTATACGTTTATGATATATTAAGTGGGTGTGTAACAAGATCAAGATTTCATAAAATTAAATTTACTGTAGATATTTTTTATAGTCAGAAAAATTTTAACTAGTCAAATACAAATTAAGTGTCTCCTATAGGGATTATTAATGAATCACCTTCTTTTGATTTGAATTTATCAATTAGACTTTCTTTTTACTCTAAAAGTTCTTTAGGAACACATAGGGGCTAATTGGTTTTGTTTGTTGTTATTTTAAATTTATTTCTTAAGTTGATAATTTTAGTTAAGGATATTTTGTCTCAAATTATGGTAGCGGAGCTCCTGAGGAGCATGGGTGGGAAAAATATTTTTGTTTTATATACCTTATTTTTTATTGTAAGCTTGTTGTTATAAACGCTCTAGTTTTTTAAGATGTTACATTAAAGTCTTAAGTTTTCGTTTTGTTTCTTTAAATAAACTTTGGAAAAGGCCAATAAAGATAACTTAAATTTTAACTTTAAACAGCTTTAGAAAGCTCATGAGAGTTCATTTCGAGCAACCCCAGGCATAATAATATTTTTCAAGTTTCTTAGAAGACTCAGGCTCTAATCATGTTGTAGTGTGCACCTCCCTTAGAAGTCTCATGTGTGCATCAAAATTTGGGCTACAGACCAGAAGGTCGTCAAGGTAGACGAAGACATTTTCTCTTAATCGTGAAGGTATACGCGGTCCATGAGCCGACTCATGGTCTGTGGTCCATTACAAAGGCCGAATGGCATTACTTTATATTGGAACAGAGGTTTTCCCGGAACCACGAAAGCTGTTTTTCTTTTGACGATTCAATCAACTTAATTTGGAGAAAGGCATCTTTTAAATCTATACCGCTAATAAAAAAAGCATCTTTAAGTCTGCTTAGTAAACCACCAATATGAGGTAAAGGATATGAATCTTTCCTAGTTACCGCATTTAACCTTCTCGAGTCGATGCATAATCTGACCTTTCCTGGCTTCCGTACTAACACTGCTGGAGAGCACCATGGTGAGTTAGACTCCTCTTTTACCCCCATGGCTAAAAGTCTCTCTATTTCCCGATATGCCTCTTCCTGTCTAGGAGGTGGAAGTGGATAATGTTTTAATTTTATCGGAAGAGAATTGCCTGTGTCTATGTGTTGCTCTAATAAATTTGTGCATCCTAGACCAATCTTTTCAAAAGAGGGAAAAAGATTAATTGTCTCTTTGAGAAGAATCCTTTGTCCCATATTAAGTTCATGAAAATAATATTGATCACGTGCATCGCTGCAAGTATCAGGTTCTAAAGCTGATACGTTCAGCACGTCAGGAGCTTGGGCGAATTCTCTCAAAAAATTAAACCCAATGTATGCATCCTGTTTGAGAGAAGGAACAACATAAAAATCAATATTTTTGGTAATTTTCCTACATTTCACAGGTAGAAAACAAAACCCTACGACTTTCTGTTTTGAACCATCAGCAGTTGATATAAAGGAGTAGATAGGTTTGTATGAAATTTCTATGTTTTGTAAAAATTTTAACGCGTCTCTTCCCAATGCAGATATAATCGCGCCTGAATCCAATAAGCCAAATGGTGTTTGATTTAAAATCGAAACTTTGGCAAAATGACGCGAATCGGACCCCGACCGCACGGTTGCTTCTAAAATTTTACGGACTTGTCTACGTTTTTTAAAACGAATTCTATATTTCAATATTCTTCTCGATATGTTCTTAGTAAAGGTATATCTGTTTGTGCAAGGTTTTTGGTATTTTTACTTGGGTTTAAGTGTGGATAACCATTGGTTTGAATTGCAATATTCCTTTTAGACAATTCTTCTGGAAAATTATGTTCTCTAGTTCCAGATTTCTAATTGATTCTTGAGCTCGGGGTCTGGTGGGGTAGACGAGTGTGTAGTGTAGGAAGTGTAATGGCAGGATCGCCATGTAGTGTAGGATGTGTAGTGTTGGAAGTGTATAATCCCTATAGCCCTTATTTTTTTTAATAGCTGTTAGGGTACCAGCTGATTTACAAGGCGTTCAAAAGAACTGCCGAATTATTTGAGGCTTGTAACTAAAAACACAAGGCAAGTTATTGCCGATTTTGATTGATAATTTCAAGTCTGATTTATTTTAAATTTACAAGTGCTTATATACTATACATGAATTTTTAACTTAACCGTTCTAACTTATTTTAATTATTTACATTATTCTGTTTGTCTTTGTCAGCCATATGGAGATATAAATAAATTGTAACAATAACAAACCCTCGTGACTATTCTCGCCAATCAGAATGTTGGAAGTTGGAATGCACTCAATTCTCACTCAATGTGGTGTCATTCTCTAACATTCCGATTGTCGTCATTTGTCTATACCGTTATTTGATATTTAAAATAGCCTACTCTATATAAGTTAGTAAGTGTTGGCTTAAGAGTAGTTTAAGGGTATGCGGTGGCGACTTATGAAGTACACTACATGTGTCCTCGGCTGCCAACTCGCCTGTCTTGCGGTTTCCCTGATAATGTTCATTCGGACATTTTGGTGTCAAAACACCCCTTTGACCGCATTTAAAATAGAATGCTGACCGAATTTCCTCTCCACAGTATATATACGAATGTCCCAGTTTAAGGCAATTCCAGCATTGAGTTCTAGAATAGTCTGGTCGAGAGTTACGTTTGGAAATTTGAATTGCTTCCAGTTGAGGTTCTTAAGTGTTCAATTCATCGTCCTCACTGGAAGGGACTTCTTATTCACTTATGTCGCGGTTAGTAGCAAAATAAGGATGGTAAAATGTATTATCACGCAGAACAATTTCTGCGTTTCGGCCTGCTTCTCTCAAATCATCAAGAGTTTTTGGAAACGAATTGAACAAAAGAAATTTTAAATTTGGAGTTAAATTACGTTTCATTATATCTATTAAGGCTAATTCTGACATAGGATTTCTTAAGCGAGCGTTCATAGAAATAATAGTCGTATGAAAATCATCATATGATTCTTTAACTTGCTGTTTACGTGTAGTAATTTTTAACAAAATATCATGGTCTGACTCATAGCACAACTAACATTACTATTCCGTTTTGTAAATAGCCAGTACCATTTCTCTGCTTTCCCTTCAAGGAGAACATGAGAGTTATAAAGAAGATGGTTTTCAGAACAACGTGAACGAGCAGTCAAGGTTTCAACCTTAAAATTAAGTCCTCCACTTTTCCAGTCTAACATTATTGTCCAGTACAGCAGGTGCATCAAGGACATTGGAAGCATTTGTATGAAAAATATTATAAAAGGCACTTATCGGATTTTGAGGTCTATTTGGGGTACTACCATTTACTCGATTTTCGGAGGAGATGTTGTGGTCCAATGAATTATTTTTACTTCCAATTTGCGAAATATTTCCCCTAACTGTAGCCAGTTCCTTCCTTAATTCTTCCTTTGGTTGCCTGAATTGACTGCTGCATAATTGTTATTAACGAATCCATTGAAAACACGTTAGAATTTGGGATTGAATCAGTGGTTACTAACGGGTTTTCTAGTACCCGGGAATAAAAATAGGGTGGTAAAGAAGACCTTAAGTCCAAAGTTTTCGGACGGGTTTTCTAGTACCCGGGAATAAAAATAGGGTGGTAAAGAAGACCTTAAGTCCAAAGTTGCGTTAGGTCTATCTGGGTTAAGTTCTAATAAACTGGCAGAACCAAATGCAGTGTTATTACTCTGGTTATCCATTGGAACTTCACTACCATTTTTATTCTCACTTAAGCGCTCCTGAGTTTTAATACTAGATTGCCCTATAGCTTTACCTATTGGTGAATGTATGACACGAGCTGGATTTTTTACAGGGCTTTTGAGATGAGTTGAAATATTATTCTGTTGAAACAACAGAATATACTTATTTAAAGAAAATAGTTAAACATTAACAGCCGTATTCATAACGAAAATTTGGCATGAAGTTAGCACAAAGTTTATTCAGAATACAATTGCCAAACTCTGGCTAACGATTTGCTTAACTATTGTCAACAAGCTGCCAAACGTTTGCCAACTTGTGATAAACAGCTGTTTCATGTTGAATAATTTTGTTTGTTTTTTTTTTAATACACTGTTTTTTTTTTAGTTTAGAGTCCTTTTTTAAATATATTTTAACTTAAAAACATTTAAAATTTTTATTTAAAGAGGGAAAATAAAAAAAAGTGAAATGAAATGACAAAACCAGCGATAATAAATGCAAAAGGTGTTGCATTTTTGAGTATTATAATGTAATGATTTATTAAAAGTTAGCAGACGGATAAAATTTGGTATTAATAAACTCTGTGCTAACAAGCTGCTAAGCTTAATCGGCATTCTAGTTAGCCGCTCGTTGTACGTAGTGTACAAACTGTGGCTAACTTTTTGTTATGAATACGGCTGTAAATAAATAGGAACAAGTAAGAGTGCTATATTCGGGTGTGCCGAATCTTTGATACCCTCCACCGACAGGAGTGGGCTGTATATGATAAATACATATATATTATTAACTTAGCTTCACAAAAACGAACGTCAGCATTAAAATTGGTTGCGGTTTAGATCTGAATTAAATTATTGACCGACAATAAGAAAATGTTATGCGTTTCTTGTTAGAACTTTGAACTGGCTTGAGTAAAATATCATGATTCGTAAAAGTTTAAGCCGAATCAAAATTATTCTTAGGAGCGTTATTTGTATTGGACTATGGTAAATTATGGATAAATTATCCCAAAATTCTGAAGACTGATTTCTGGTATTACAAAAAATAAATTAGAATAAATTTCAATACAGCAATTTTCACAAATTTGAATGATAATTTTTCTGGCCATATGAATTTAAGTAAAAAATTTTACCGCAATATTTATATCTGTGATGGTTTTAGGTGAATTTAATTATTTTCCCAAAGTGGGATTTATTTGGTTTTAGGCGCAATAAACTGTTTTCCGAGAGTAGGGGTTATATGGGGCCTATGGTAAATTATGGACAAATCTTCACGAAATTTGGCAGTGTGATTTCTCGTCCTATAAAACTGTTACGTACCGAACTTCAATTTGATACCATTACTTTTACGGTTTTAGGCGTACTAAACGGTTTTCCGGGAGTAGGGTTTATATGGGGCCTAGGGTACATTATGGACCGATCTTGAAAAAATTTTACAGTGTGATTTCTCGTCCAATAAAACTGTGACGTAGCAAATTTTGGTATTTTAGCGTTATTTATTACGGGCTTAGGCGTACTAAACTGTTTTCCGGGAGTAGGGTTTATATGAGTTCTGTTCCTATAAAACTGTGACGTACCAAATTTTAGTATGCTAGCATTATTTATTGCGGTTTTAGGCGTACTAAACTGTTTTCCGGGAGTAGGGTTTATATGGGGCATATTGTAAATTACGGATCGATCTTCAATAAAATTTACAGTGTGATTTCTGGTCCTATAAAACTGTGACGTAACAAATTTTAGTATGATCGCGTTATTTATTACGGTTTTAGGTGCAATAAACTGTTTTCCGGGAGTAGGGTTTATATGGGACCTACTGTAAATTATGGACCGATCTTCAAAAAATTTAAGAGTATGATTTGCCAAATTTAATGTCATTCCGTGCATTATTCCACTATTTATGTTAGGTTTTGTATCAAAATTATCAATTTTTTTTTTGGGTAGTGGTTCCACATTTTGATTCATAGTTCTGATCCTCTTAAACCGATGTTGCTGGATTTCAATCCCAAACTGTTCTTTTCTTTTGCGTTTTTCGAAAGTGAGCGTGTTTTCAACAGACGGACAGACAGACAGATAGACGGACATGGCTAAATCGACTTAGAATTACTCAAGGAGCCAGAATTTATATACTTTATGGGGTCTTAGATGTATTATAAAAAAGTTTCACATGGAATGACAAGCTTAGTATACCCTTATTCACCACAGTGTTGGTGGAGGGTATAAAAATAGGTACTTAACAATAATAAGAATTAGTTGAAACATTTGGGAGCGGACGAACTTAAAGTAACTGAGAGTTAAAGTCTTGCGAAATGTCTTACAATATGTTTTATTTTTATTTTTTTACTTACAAATTATTTGATTTCGTCGTTACAATCATGGCCCCATAATATATTAACAATAATCGATCTGGGATGTTTTCAGCTCCCTCTTCTTTGCAAAAATTTTTTGATAAATTGTAGGATATTTTCACTTTAAAACATTCTATTGTCAGATTAATTCTTTTAGTTTTAAAAATTTGAGTAATAGTTAAATGACAATTGGGTTTAACAAAAATTGCGGTTAGATAAGTACATTGGGGAAAAGAAATAGTAGGGGATATGTAGGTAGTTTTATTTAAAATTTTAATTAAAATACGTTATGTTAATAATATAGGAAGTTTAGAAATAATAACGAGTTGGTATTAGGTTTTAAGTTATCCGAGTAAATTCAGTTATTTTACTTGATCACTAAATGTATTAAGCCATAGAATTAGGAATTAGGACTTTAAGTTTTCAAAGAAAATTCGGACATTTTTATTAATTAGTAAATGTATTAACTTATAGAATTGGGTATTAGGTCTTTAAGTCTTCAAAGTAAATCAGAAATTTTAATTTATTAGTAAACTAAAATTAGGTATTAGATGGTTGTTTCAATAAAAAAAAAATTTCTTGTTGGCGGGAGAGCTTTAATAAACCCTAAAACTTCATTATGTCGCTAAACCTGTGTCCTCGTGGGACACCAACGAGGTATAACTTTCAGATTTTTATCCCTTCCAGCTAGAGTTCTTAGTTATCGGTTCTATTTATAAAAAGAATATACGTCAGCCCTGATATTCTCACAAACTTCAAAATAAACTTTCGTAGAAATAGTTTTTGAAGAAGGAACCGCAATCTGCGGATCGGACAAAGAGAAACTATTTATATATATGTTGCAGACATATATATTTTTAAACTGAAATACCTTTTCATAAATTTTAATATTTAATAAGTTTCAGTTTGGTATTATTTAAATGCAGAACGCAATTTTTAAAATTATTTAAAATTTAACTCTTATTCTGCTCCACACCAAATATATGAATGTTACTTTTTTTCCTTTAGTTTTAGTTTAGTTTAAAACATATAAAAATTTCTCTGCACTTGTCATAACGACACTTCCAAATATAATAACTTTGGTTTATAAAAATTGTGTAATTGAAACTGTATTTAAATAGAAGATATTAGTTGCAAAGCCGGTATTTAATAAAAGGAATAAAAAGATAGTCAATCATTACCATATATGGGCATAAATAATTTACAAATAAGTTTACGCACTTTTATTAAGTGCGATGTAAGTAAGTTCGATTTTATAATCGTGAGCATGTAAAGGAGAAAAAACAAAATAACTAATAGATTTATGGGATGAATCCCCACCTGCAGTTACGGGTTTTATAATAGTGTAAATCACTATACACTTTTAATAGAATGTTTTATGAATTTCTACAGAAAAAGAATCGTTACAATGTAAAACGCAACGCAACGCCAAAGAATAACATTGAAAGCACAAACAATGTCATAAATATTTTGTAATTTTGTTGTTGCTTTCAACAGAAATTCATGTACCATTTTAAAATTTTCAACGCCACAAGCTATGAAGCTTTTAGAATTTTAAAACGCAATGTGAATTTGTGTAGAAATTAACAACAAAATTACAAAATATTTATGACATTGTTTATGCTGTCAATGTAAGTTTTTGTTGTTGCGTTGCGTTTTACATGATGAGGGCCTAAAGAAAATTTTAGCATATTTTAACAATATATAAAAAACATACGAAAAAAAGTTGTTCGTTAAAAAGGGGAAGCTCGATATTGACTTTAAACCAGTGTTTAAAATTCAGTCGCCAATTTATATTTTTAAACATGCAACTATTCTGAAAATAGTTCGAGCCATCAATTTTCATCCCCATTCATACCAGAGTTCAGAAAAATTCATATGTGATCGCTCATATTAACCATTCATGAATTTTTTCATGAGTGAGGATTTCAAAACGTGTAATTTTACTAAATAAATAACAATAAAAATAATATTTTTCCCTTTTGCTTTTATATCTAAATTTATTTCCAATCTTTTTTTTTAAATAATATTTGCCTACAAAAAATTTAACACACACTTTGGATCGTTGCTTTTAACAAAAACAAAATACACGCAAAGGCATTTCGTGCTGTGGTCATGCAAATTGTCAAGCAACAACAACATTACTGGTGAGGAGCGTTACGAAAATTTTTTGTTTCCTCATTCTTTATGACTGAAGAAAGTCAAAAATTTATTTTTCTTCACGCTCATAAATGAATTGGCAAAAAATCACAATTCATTTATGAGCACATATAAAAATGCACATATAAAAATGATAATCACACAATTAATATGTAGCATAATTAGGCTTGCGAAGAATTAAGCAGATTCCTAGGCGAATTAGGGGATGTCCCGGGCTGTGGACTCGAGAGTCTGATAGGATTCGTAATGGGGATGGCCTGGCTGCGCAGCAGGAGACTGGGAGTTGGCCGCACATAGGGCTGATTTGTGTTGTGTTGAGTGAGGTTTTCTCTCGGGGTTGGTCAGATCTTCTTTTCTTATCTATTTTCTTTATCTTTTCTAATGCTTTCGCTGTTTATTTCACCTACATTCCAGCTATCTTTTTTCTAAACAAGGCATCACAATAGACCATATTGGTCTCTGGGTGAAGGTGTGAAGGAGACTTCACACCAGCCTTTCTACCTACCTACCTACTCACCTTAGGTTTGCGCTGACATGGTGAAACAAGTTTGATTTTCTGATTCAGCGCAGGCAGTACTGCATTTGAGAACGTAGAGATTTTATACTATTAGAGATATCATGACATATTTATAGTTTTTATTGATTTTAATTTATAATTAGAAGTGGATTAAACTAAAAACTGTACTTCATTAAATTTAACTATAAATTGATTTTAAAGAGCCAACTTTTCCATTATAAATAAAATGTATTTTGATCTCATTATAATGAATTTTCTCAATTGAATTATTTATATTTTATTATATTATTATATTATTTACAATAAACAGATTTTGGAAACAAAAATTTGACTCATATACATACATGTATGTTTGTCTCCATATAAGGAATTATTTAAAAAAAAACTTGTGTAGCCCATACTTACAACTCTATGCACGGAGCAAGAAGTGAATTTTAATTAGTTAATTTCTGAAAAATTTAAATAAGAAGAAAGAAAGAGTTGTCCAATTAAGAGTAGTATTGATAGCAGTCCCCTTATTCAGTGAACGAAAATGTTGTGGAAAGAAGCACTTCTCCTAAAAAAATACTTTTAGTATTTAATAAAGCTATAAAAGGATAAACACAAAATATAGCTAAACAATTTATTCTAAAGATGGAGGTTAAGTTAGGTTCCATGGGCATCCATCGAGAGACAGCTCACTTGGGTCCTTCAGCGGTCCCTTTGTGATACCCAGCGACAATGCGCATCCCAAAGAGCAGTAACTCAGATGGCGTCACTGCAGAGTTGAGCCAATTCGTCTTCTTATGAAGAGAAAAAGCAATCTTAGTTCTATTTTAGATAGATCCTCCAAGAAGGAAAACACCGGCTCTACCAGCTATTTTTCCCTAATGCCCCGTAGCCCAAGGTATTGATAGAGAAAGTGAAGCACAGTCTCCTCTTCGTCCTCATCATGACAACTTCTGCAGTAGTCATTGAATTTCAGGCCCATTCTCCAATCATGAGTCCCAACAGGCCAGTGTCCAGTCATAACCGACACCACAGTCCTGATTTCGTCCCTATTGAACCTAAGTAGAGATTTGGTTCTCCGTTCATCATAGCTAGGCCATAGTGCCCTTGATATGGAGCAGGTGGACTCACAGGTCCATCCCTCGCCGAATGAGTGACTTACAGTGAGCCATTGGAAGGTCAATGAATTGATCAATGAATCTGTCATCCATGCGACCACCTTCCTTGGCCAGCTCATCTGCTATCTGGTTTTCCGGGCAGTCTGTGTACCCTGGTATCCATATAAGCATTAACCCTGAATGCTCAGAAATCTCATTCAAAGATATCCGGTATTCAACAGTTAACCTAGATGTCGTGTAGACACCCAAGAAAAGCCTTGCTATCAGTAAATATACGTATATCTCCCGATACGCGATAATACTTTAGCCAGTTGGCTTCCCGCTTCATAGCCGAGATTTCCGCCATCCCGCAGACGAAAGGAAACTTTTAGGCCCAGTTCCTCTATGTAGAAACCTCCGCCAACTCTTTCCCCCTTCCATGAACCATCAGTGTATACTCCTAGGACTGGTTCATGGACTGGCTCATTTCCGTGCGCTATATGTGTCGCGCACCTCACACCAAAGAAAGGCTCCGGGGTGCAGTAGTCCACTTCCCCCCCCCCCCCCCCCCCCAGGGACAATCGATCATCCAATTATCCTGGAGTGGCCATAATCACGGGTCGACCAGCCGTGTTTCGCGTTCAACCGTGTCGCCGAGCATAGAGCCATCTGCCTGGCCGTGATGTCCATCGGGAGCCAGTTTAGCATTGTAAACAGCGCCCTGGTGGGAGTGGAGCGCATTGATCAATGCGACCAGTCTGTGTACCTTCTCAAGCATCGCACGGTATCTGCCCTTGTCCTGCGCAGTCCACCATACAACACCGTAATACAGATTCGGCTTTACTACAGCCTAAAAGATCCAATTGACACACCTCTGGCACATACCACAGTTCCTGCCGATTCCACCTCTATACGCATATATAGCAACAATAGCCTTTTCCATCCTCGTCCGCATGTTCAGCCCCCACGACAGCTTACTGTCCAAGATTACGCCCATATACTTGGCGCTATGAGAGAACTTAAGTTCAGTCCCATTTAGCCTCAGAAGTCTCAAGACCTCGATCCTATACTTCCTCGTGAAGAGTAACAGTTCCGTCTTAGACGGATTTACACCCATTCCGAATGATACGCTCCAGGTGCTAAGTACCTTTAATGCAGCCTCCATACACTGAAACATTATATTCAAATGCTTCCCCGTAATGGACACTGCAACATCGTCAGCATACGCCACAGTTTTAATCCTCATGTCGTCCATTTTCGTCAACATGATGTTCAGTCAGTTTCCACAATAGTGGGGATAATACTCCTGCTTGGGAAGTCCTTGTTTCCCAGTCTCTGAACGCTGGTTTCCCCTTTCGTGGAACAAACGACCCCATTCCTCAGTAGATTATCTACAAATCTACATATGCCATCAACAACCTCCAGACTCCTCATGGATGCCACAATAGAGTCCGAATCGACGTTGTTGAAGCCCCTTCAATGTCGAGAACAGCCATCAGAGGACACTCCTTAAATTGAAGTAATCTCTTAATAGTTCCAACTAATGAGTGGAGAGCCGTCTCAACAGACCTACCCTTTGTGTAGGCATACTGAGAGGTGGAGAGTAAACACCTTGGGATGGTCAGATAATGCCCGAACCAGAGAGGAGGATTGAATCCCTCAATTCGTTCGTTTCCTATTCATTATAGCAGTCGATCCTACAGAAATATACTTTGATATAAATATCACCATACATATACTAAGAATATTTCTTCCACAAAAAAATCCAACAAAACAAACAAACAAACAACCTAAGCACCAAACTACATTCCACGTATCAGCTCAGAAAGTGAACAATCATTAGAAACCATCCAGTTTTCGATCATGTCAATGTTGTTAATGCTAACCAGCGTAACATCAAGAACTTCACACCTATTTGCAACAACAAACGTACGCTCACAGCCCCTATTTACTATTCCTAAATTATAATTAATAATAAGGGGAATAGTTACTCACCTTTTATATTCGTATCCGTACTACCCCAGATAGTATAGTGCGCATCGGCATCGGCACAGATTATAATTGGAGTTCCAGTGCCTGCTGCCCTCATTACTGCATCACCGATGAGCCGATTGCGTTGGTCCTGTCCGTGGTGGCCATTAGAGATGAGCGATCCCGTGATTTTTAAAGATCACCGTGATTAGTGAATGTGATTTAAAAATCACTGCTCCTTTAAACTGTGATTGTGATCACTGTTTATCAGTTTTCTGTTCTTTTAAAGCAATTGCGGCCAAGCTATATGTACAATGCGCGAGCTTTTGCAAGAGCTTTTGTAAGCACTTTACAAAGAAACAACAACAAATTGTAAGAGCTTTCAAATCTGTTTACTTTCATATACATACATACTTGAACAAATAAATTTTGGCATAAAAAAATTCTAATAAGATAGAAGAGAGAAATGAAAGGAACAGCAATATCATTCGACATTTCATTCAAAAAACGCTACTACCCACACAAACAGTGAAATATCATAAATTTGTATATGTAACAAAATACAAAAAGAACGACTTAGAAAGTACCTGTTACTTAACAAATTTGGTCACAACTGTGATTCGTGATTTTTCAGTAACAGTGATAAAATCACAGGTACAGAAATATCGCTCATCTCTAGTGGCCATATATCACGAGACCATCCAGACTATACCGTCCCGTGTCTCGCTAGCAACGGTTGTGGTGTCTTCATCACTGTAATCAACGAGTTTTTAGCTAAGACACAAGATCTTGTGTTACCTGTACCTTTAGCAAACAGTAGCTTGTAGCCTTTGAGATTAGGTCCGCAAACCCGATCCTTATGAATTCAGGGTTCTCGAACCATCACGAGCTCCTCCCCTCTTTCTACCACCCGGAGCAGCAATGAAGCAGATGTTGCTTTAGAATGGTAGAGGTCAATCTGAAGAACCTTCACCATGATCCATTTTGGCGACCACTGTGATGTTGACGTCCTCCTGGTCAGATTCCAGAAGCACGTCCTCATCAACCATATCACCCAAGTGATCAAAGAAGTCACCCACTAATCCGGAGACAGACTGGGTATCCTCTTTGTTACTTGAGCCTACGGCATCGTCACCAGCCATGCTTTTTTCAGGCTGCTTGGCCTCACTTACCGAAGGAGCCGGATTGCCCTTGCTATCACTTCGGTAGACACGGAGCAAGACTGTACCAAAACCATAGTAGATCTTGCCCTGCCTCTCCCTCAGTGGTTCCAAGGATTGCTGGTTGATCACCACAATCGCCGTCCTTGAGCACCCTTCAGCAGCTACAACCTTCACAACTTTCCAGTCCTGTGTGGGCAGTTGAGGGTTGCAGCACTTAATGATCTTCAAGATCTCCTCAGGTTCCGATGTTTCGGCGGGGATAACGGCAATCGATCTAGGCCTCCATGGTATCTCACCAACTAACACCACATCGAGCCTAGCACCTTCCCAGACCTCTCCTAACAATTGGATGGCCCGCTTTAGAAGCAACGCAGAGCGCTCATCTGCGCAAGCCATTACTGACTTCTAAAGAAGTAGAAGTCAAGTAATTTATTATTTAACACAAAAGGCTTTATAACAGTATTTTTGAGGATATTGATAGAGGACCACTTGAAGCATGCAATCCTAAAAAAAACACCAAATACTCTGCAAATTTTTTTTTTTTTTGATTAAGATTATTCATTATGTTGTTTAAGGAAATTATATACTTAATGATACGCCATTTTTGATTTTGTTAATAGCTTGGATATATTTTAAAGGTCGACGTTTAAAATTTTTTTTAAAATAGTTAACGTGAATCTTAATCAATAAAAAGGTCAATTTTATAATTTTCAATGATACATTGCTTTGCATTTTAGCAAACGATATGTATATTTTGGTTTTGTAAAAAATTCTTTGATGCTTTTAAAAGGGTAGGTTTTTTTGTTAAGCAGACATAAAGGCAAAACTAATTGAAAAAAAACTTCAAGTACTCCAACGTGTATTTTGTTGTTTTAAAACAGTTTTGGTCTTACCAACCAAAACGGTGGGTTTAACGTTGATAAAATTTTTCTTAAGTATGTAACAAATATTTGAAATAAAAGTAAAAAAGGCTTGGTTTGCTAAAAAGTATGTGTAAACAACCTTCAATCTTAAAAGCAAACGTGACAGTAGGTACAGTCGAACTTCACTATAATAAATCTGCATGGGACAATAAAATCACTTCATTGTACAGAAACTTCATTATAAGGATATTATATATTTTCCATTTTTATTTAAAATAATCATGTGTTTTAGTTTGGATTACGTTCTTTAATGTGCGGCGATTATTCATTTTAACATTGCTTTTCAAAATCCTCAAGAAGGCAGGATTGGACCCTTTTGTCTTTAGTGCTTAACAGCTTGCCCTCTACATATTTAGAATATATTCATTTTTTATTTGCTTTTGAAAAAGTGCTGGGAAGAATCCCAAACTACTTATCTCTATTTTGTTTATATATAATATATAATATAATATAATACGTTAAAAAAGCAACAATTTTACAACTTTGGTTTTTGTTTCAAATGTATTTTACTTGTAGATTTGTAGTTTGTAATTTTGAGAAACAGCGCCCAGGTTTCTTACTTTTAACACATTGTAAAAATATTATATAAAGGCCCTTATTATGAGTTACATTCGATAAACGATTTTCGATGGCTATCGAACATCGACTATCGAATGTTAATTTGGTATTATGAGTTTGTAGCACTGTCGAAAATTTCGTTGTGCATCGAATTTTTCAACGAAAACAAATTTGCTTTCGACGGTGTAAATAATTTAAAATAAAATTGTTGCAAATTTATGTTTTTGGTAAAATATTAGTTTTGGTGTGCAAATTCCACATTCTTAATTATTTTTGGTTATTTTATGCAAGTCTAAAGTCTACAGTAGTAAGCAGCAGTTGGAAAAGCTTGTTCCCTTATGGAACAAAATCCTTTGTTGGCAAAAGGAATTTTTACAAAAGTTCAGGCTACAGGAACAGGCAAGTTCCAGTAAGCGATCATCTTCATCAGAAAAATCATCGTACCATAATTCCGTCGTAGTCATGATTTATATTAATTTTATTTTTTAAATTTGTTAATAAAATTTTTTTATTTAAAATGACAGCTGATAGAAAATGTACTACTGTGAATAAATTAAATCACAATAGTACTTTTTTATCGAATGTGTGCCATAATACCAAATGAAAATTCGTTCGATCAACTAATTCGACTGCTGTCGAAAATCGAATTAAGTTCATAATAGGCCCCAAAGATAGCCTAAATATGAATGAATATATTAAATCAAGACCCCCAAATGAAAACCAAATGGAAACCAAAATTCTTTCAAAATTGTTTGTATGAAAATTTTTAATATTTTGACAATCTATTTTTTTCGAACGTCTATAAAACAAATTGTCATGAGTAAAAATTCATACATTCTGAGTTAAAGAAAATGTCTCCGCAAATATGAATATCTAAATAGCATCAACATAGCGCCACATATCGTCACCATTCATAGATGCATATGTATACAAAATAGTACATACCTTCTTAATGCAGGCAAATTAGAATAAAATGATGAATTCTGTTTATAAATTGATCCCAGCGCTATATACTAGGTCAACATTTTGTCCGGAAACTTATTTTTGCATAATAAATATGCATTGTGAATTTCAGCCAAATCCATAATTACGACAACACTGTTGTTGACAAAAGAGAAACGTTGTTACAGACTACACTAACTTATTGTCCAAGGTTAGTGTCAATAGGTCCTGCCTTTCTGGAATTTTAGTAACACGTACCCGGAATAAACGTTTTAATGTACATATAGGTTAAGTTTTGTCCCGCTAGTAAGCCGAAAATTAAAAACATTCATACATAGATAGTTTATATGTATTTTTATTTCATTAGAAAAAAGGATATTTTACGCATTTCTTATAATTTTTTTTTAAATATGCACTTAAGATATACATATGTACATATTTAAGAATGTCTACATACATATACATATGTATGTATGTATGTTTTTTTTTTTTTTTTTTTTTTTTTTTTTTGTTCGGACCAGCACTCAGGGGATGACCCCTACTAATGCATTGCATTGTGTTGGAACTAGGAAAATAGGTTATGGGAAGGAGGAAAGAGAGAGTAGTGCTTGTAAACATTCGACTTGAACTTATTCATGTTGTAAGTGAGAGGGAAGACTTCAGCAGGAAGGTTATTCCACATACGAACAGTCCGGCCAAAAAACGAATTTCCCTGTAATGCGTTGTACGATTCACCGGCCAATCGACCACAAAAGGATGGGCTCTTGAGGAAAAACGTGTATTACGAACAAAGCTATGGGTTTCGGGAACCAAATCCCTAATTTCATCAGAACACATCCCGTTGTAGTAACGATAAAATAGGCAAGTACAACCCACATTGCGACGGTGCTCAAGGGAGTCAATAGAATTGGATACCCTACTGTCGCCGATGAGAACCTTCGCCCTCTCCTGCACGCGGTCGAGAAGCTCCAAAATAGACTTTGAAGCACCGGCCCACACATGAGAGTTGTATTCCATTCGCGGTCGGATATAGGTGGTATAAATAGTAAGGAGATCAGATGGAGTGAAGTATATCTTACACCGTTTCAAAAAACCGAGGCACTTGAATGCTTCTTTCGACACCTTAAATATATGTTCAGTCCATCGGACATCACATTGTATCCTCATGCCTAGAACATCAAGAGATTCTGTTTCCTCAATATTTATACCACCCATACATACAGATGAGGCACCTTGATCCGTCGCGCGTTTATGCGTCAGTACGCAACATTGGGTCTTTCGGGCATTAAATTCGACCCTATTCGCACGACCCCATTCTGAGATTATGTCTAGGTCACGGCCAAGCGTATCATTCATGTTCTGTCTCATAACACAAACATCGGACACGCCTGGTCTGGAAAGAGACTTTTTCGAAAGTTTAGACCATAGTTTTGTTAATATAGTAGATAAGGCACTAAAACAACGCTCTGCTGAAACTTGAGTGGCTGGAACGGCTAGTACAGTCTCCACAAGTTGTGTCACCTCCTTATCCGTATCATTTCTTACTTTATTGTTTATCAACAGGTACTTTTTGAATTTTCCTTAATATTGCACCTACAAACATAAAATTAAACAAGCAATGCGTGGAGTAAATGAGAATCTGTAAAAGGCTCTTTTTGGTACTTTTTTGTGCTTTACCTGATACTTTTTAAATTTACGTTAGTATTGAACCTAGAGACATAAAATTAAACATGCAAGTTTATGAGTGAATGCAACATAAACTTTGGCGTAAAGGTATGTCCACGAAAGAAAAGGATACGCTAACGAAGTAGCGGGTTAAATGCTAGTAGTATACAAGTGCGAAAAAGATTTACAATGCCTTTTTGTGATGTTTTTAATAAATAAGAATACTTTGAGCTAAGAAAAGTCTTTTAGTACAATTAAGGTCAAAAAAGTAAAATTTTTAAAGGTTGTTTGTACAATTTTCAAATTCTCAAGGCCATCACTGTTACGCACATATCAATCAAATGGTCATACGATTGTTGCACCGGTTCCATTTTATTCGTAAAAGTAGGTCTGCATTCACATGTTTCATCTTATGAGCCTCAACTCTTGTGTTTTTAGGAGAGGGAAGAACGAAGAAATTAAGTAAGTACGGAGTTGCCTGTATTCTAGTCTTGGGCTTAATCGTTCGTTTAGGTTTTTTTTTTTTCAGTATTTATTTATTGAATCTTCATATATTAAATATGAACTAATAATAATTAATCAAATCTTATCCTAATATTTGCATTATGTCCTGCCAGTGCCAGACAAAAAAGATTTTGTCATCACGGTTTCTGTTTACATGTGTAGGTGTTTATCGCTCATCTGATTGGGTGAGTGCTGCAGTGTCTCTTCTTCTTAAGCGAGTGTGGCCGCCATAATTTAAAATATTTCGAGCAAATGGATTTGGGTGCAGTTCCAGCCTTTTTAAATATTTTACTGCATATTTCGTTATCATAGTTTTTACTAATGGCACATTGAGATCCTTGTGGATATTTGAGTTTTTGACGTACCAGGGAAAGGCTGTGATTATTCGAAGAAGTTTATTTTGGCGCCTTTGAATTTTTTCGATGTTAGAAGCCGAGGCAGTGCCCCATAACTGAATACCGTAGCACCAAATTGGCTTTAAGATAGAGTTGTAAAGTAGAAGTTTGCAATCGAGACTAAGAATAGAATTTCTTCCAATAAGCCAATTAATTTGAATTGCTTTTAGTTTCATTTGAGTAAATTTAGCTTCTATATGCCATTTCCACGTTAAACGCCGATCTAGATGTATACCAATGTATTTAACATGTGAGTTTTGGGGTATTATTTGATTTTAATGGGGGGCATGTTTCCCGACGCAATGTGAATGTTATAAATTATGTGCGCATTTTTGCTCATTGATCTTTATCCTCCATTGTTTTAACCACCTTTCTAGTTCAAATATATAATCCTGTAAGTAACGAGATGCTTCTTGACAGTTTGCGTGTACGCTTAGAAAAGCTGTGTCGTCTGCAAAGGTTGACGTATGGGTGTAACTGTTTGTTGGCAAGTCCGAAGTATAAATTAAGTATAATAGAGGGCCCTGGATGCTGCCTTGTGGGACTCCAGCGGTAATTGGCTGAGGAGAACATAAAAATTCGCCTTCTTTAATAATAAATTGACGACCGACTAAGTAGCTTTCTAACAGCTTGTGTATGTTTTCTGGTAAGTTTTGCTGCAATTTCAGTAGTAAACCTTCATGCCAGACCTTATCAAAAGCTTGAGACACATCGATGAAGAGTGCTGAGCAATATTTTTTTTCTTCAAAGGCTTTTCTTATGACATTTACTATTCGATGAGTTTGTTCAATTGTGCTGTGCTTTCTTCTAAAACCTAATTGATGGTTTGGAAAACATCTATTTTCATTTAAAATCGGCGTTAATTTTGACACTAGTAGTTTCTAAAATAGCTTTGAAATATTAGATAATAAGCTAATAGGTAGGTATGACTCAACTCTTGTATGATCCTTTCCTAGCTTTGGTATCATGGTTACTAAGAAGACTTTCCATTCTTGAGTGTAGTATTAAAGGCGTAAAATAGCATTAAAAATAATAAGAATAATTTTCTTTGCTTTACTTGGTAGCTCCAAAAGCATTTTATTACTGATCTTATCAATACTGGGAGCCTTCTTGGCGTTTAAATCACAAATAACCTTTTCGATTTCTCTTAACTCGAATATTAGGGGAATAGCTGCTCTAACATTTACATGCGGTAACTCGAGTGCTATATCGTGAGATGTATTAAGAGTAAATACATTTTTCAGATGATGAACAAACAAATTTCCTTTTTCAATGTCATCTCTTGCCCAACTTCCATTCAAGTTTCTTAATGGTGGCTTAGATATAACTGGTCTATTGAGACTTCTAGCTGCACGCAATAATGAGTAGTCTGATTGTGGAGTTGCATCAAGTTCCTTAAGATATTTTTCCAGGGAAGCCGTTTTATGAGACTGCAGTAACTTTCTTAGCCATTTTGTGTACTCTTTTAATAAAGTCTTAAGTTGGGGGGATCTGTGCAATTGCCACTCTCTTCGATTTCTCCTTTTTTTAGTCAAGAGACGCTCGACATCTGTAGAATATATGTTATTATTTTTGGTTTTTTTGAGGGCTATGCTGGAATGTTGAACAGCTAGTTTCATATAACTGTCAAAATTAACAATAGCGAGATCCACGTTCTCCGGTGTACTAAGCGGAATATTTTCTGTGCAATGGGCAATAAGATATTCTTTATATTTTAACCAATTTATTTGTGTGGCTGACGTCGCTAAGTAACCAGACGTACATACAATTCTATTTGGGTTCATTTAAGTTACAATTGTAGGTGTGTGATCGGAAGACAGTTCTAAGGAAGCTTCGACATGAATCGTTTCTGCGGGGATGTTTTTAACCACGCCAAAATCGATGACATCTGGAATTTTTTGCTGATCAGTAGGCCAATAAGTTGGTTGTCCGCTCGCGACCACATTTAAATCCATTTTAGAGATTGTATTGTACAAAACACGACCCTTTGGTTTTATGAGCCGTGAGCCCCAGAAGGTATGTTTAGCGTTGTAATCGCCAGCGGCTAGGAAACAGGGTCCTAACGACTTAAAATATTTATAATATTGGCTTTCTGATATTGAAAATCTAGGTGGAGAGTATAAAGATGAAAGTACTAAGTTTCGATTTAGCTCTTCAACACAAATGTTCTTTGCTTGCAGATAATCTTCACGATGATCACACATTAAGTAGTGTTTAATTCGGGCTTTTATCAAAATAGCAGAACCTCCACAAGCTCTATCTCGAGGGTCCTTGGTATCATATAATATATAACCATTGATTTTAAACGTATTTCTTGAGGTCAAATGAGTTTCAGAAACCATCATTACATCAATCTGTTTACTTTTAAGGAAGTATTCTAGTTCATTTTTATGTTGCATTCTTAACATTTCCTGCATCATATTACCCATTGTGTTCGTAAAGTTAGTTAATATTTGCACTAGTATTTCCATGTATTTTTCTAGACGACTTAAATTAGAAACTGGAGTCTCATCATTATTTGGCAAATCACCTTGCATTGGCATATGGTTTGATTTTAGGACGTTAGGGTAGGATGTTCTGTTATTACTTGGCTGTGGTACATGTAAGTCATTAGTGTTAAATTGATTTGTTACCTGCATTTGAGGGGATAAGGTTTCGGTCCAACCGAGCGCTTGACTATAGAGTATACAGGGCATCCTCTAGAGTTGGCAGTGTGATTACCACCACAGTTGCTGCATTTTTTTAGATTGGGGTCGTTTTTAGACTTATCGCAGAGAGCTGTACCATGCAATTCTCCACATACAACGCAAACAGGGGTTAAATGGCAGTATGCCTTAGTGTGACCAAATTCTTGGCAGTTTAAACATTGCACGGGACCATTCCTTTTATGCGGCTTCTCTATCGTTATTTTCCTATACAGGATATATTTCAGACTGTAGATGGGATGAGTTTCGTTTTTTTTAAGCTTAACGTTACTGGGTTCTAACTCCACTCGAAATAGTGGCTTGGGATTTTTTTTCTCTATTTTTAATATTTACTACATTTTTTATTTTTAAGCCCTTCTCTTCTAAAAACGTTTTTATCTCACCTGGGTTTACGCATGAGTCAATGCCCTTTATCACTACCTGAAGACCTTTACTGCTCTTCAGTTGGTATGTATAAAAGTTTTTATTTAGTGCATCTAATTTAGTTATTACTTTACGAAAATCATCTTCACGATTGACCTATGCTTCCACGCTTTATTGCGGCTACATAAAAAGAATTTTCACCTATTACCGAGATCAAATTCATTATTAAGTCTCTAAGATATATCGGGGGTGGCTTAGAAGATTTTATAACGTTTTGTGCTTCCGAGGATTCCTCGTCCAAAATTGCAAAACTATTTTGTTAACTTATTCTATCAGCTGTACCCTCTTTTAAAACTTTTGGGACCGAAGCAACCGCAGAAGAGGTTGGGCTGCGACCTCGTTTAACCACTGTTATGTACCTATCAATACCAACTTGCACTTGAGGCTTTTGGCCACTTTTTACCTGTAATACTGAGTTTTCCATTATGCCTGTGTTTTCATCATTTATTAAAATTGTTTTTGCCGCTGAGGCGACGCTTGCAGGTTTTATATTTTTTATAGTATCAAAATCAACTGTATTATTAGACACAGAAGGTGATACTGAGTTTTCTATTATGCCCGATTTGGGATTAATATTTTCATCACTTACAAAAATTGTTTTTGCCGCTGAGGCATCGCTCGCAGGTTCTATATTTTTTATTGTATTGAAATCAACCGTATAATTAGACACAGAAGGTGATACTGAGTTTTCTATTATGGCCGATTTGGGGTTAATATTTTCATCACTTTTGAAAATTGCTTTTGCCGTTGAGGCAACGATTGCAGGTTTTATATTTGTTAGTGTATCAATGGTATTATTAAATACAGAGGGTGAGAGAGATCGCGTGCAAGTAATAGGTTAAGCCGTTAGGTATTTGCTATCATCGATTCTTTTTTTTATTTCTGCATTTGTTTCGTTAACACTCACTGTGATATATGCGTTTCTATCATTCTGTTTTGTTGTATTTGCATTATTTGCACTCATAAGTTTTTTTTATTTTTTTTTTTACTCTTAACAGTTGTGCTCTTCTTATTTGTTATTGTTTATCAACTCCGAGAATAAAAAATGAGTATGTTTATGTATGTATGTACATACATGTATTTTCTTTATTTTTTTTTTTTTCTTTTACTTACTTTATTTGTTCACGTTTTTATAAAAAAATAAACCGTATGCCGAGCTTAGAAAACACGTCTATCTTCAACGAGCGCGACAGACAGAATGTTCGTTTAGGTAACCGGTCATTATTGTTCAATTTGAAACAGTGAACGAGCTCGTCCATTTCAGGTCATTTGGTTGTTTGTGTCAGTTTGTCTTTTGGGTCAGTTTGTCCTTTGAATCAGTTGTCGCTTTCTTTCAGTCGTTCACTTCTCTTGTTCTCTTTTCTAAACAATCGATTGAATGTGTGGTTATTATTATAGTGAGCCACACTCAAAATTTAACGTTATTTCGAAAATGGAGGAGGTTGCACAACATATATTCGCGTTACTCAAAAACGATTCAGTTTATTTAATATACTAAGAAAACCGAAATTCCGCAATAAAATTAGCTTTAAGAAAGGCAAAACTTTTTTCTAATCTTCGCTGTCGTTTTAGAAACATGATTTTTTTTTTTTAGCAAACCACAACGGTGGGTTTTACGTTGATAAAATTTTTCTAAAGTTTGTAACAAATATTTCAAATTAAAGTAAAACAAGTTAGAGTGCTATGTTCGGCTGTGCCGAATCTTTGATACCCTCCACCGACAGGAGTGAGCTCTATATGATATATACATATATATTATTAACGAAGCTCCACAAAAACGAGCGTCAGCATTAAAATTAGTTGCGGTTTAGACATGAATTAAATTATTGACCGACAATTAGAAAATTTTATGAGTTTCTTGTTAGGACTTTGAACATGCTTGAGTAAAATATAATGATTCGTAAAAGTTTTAGCCGAACTAAAATAATTTTTAGGAAGTTAATTTGTATTGGACCTATGGCCCAATCATCCCAAAATTCTGAAGACTGATTTCTAGTATTACAAAAAATAAATTTGAATAAATTTCAATACAGCAGTGTAATTAGTTTTAGCGTTAACAGAAAATTTCACAAATTTGCATGATATTTTTTCTGGCCATATTATTTTAATTAAGACATTTTACCGCAATATTTATATCTGTGATGGTTTAAGGCGAATTTTATTATTTTCCTAAAGTGAGCTTTATTTGGTTTTAGGCGCAATAAACTGTTTTCCGAGAGTAGGGTTTGGCCTAGGGTAAATTATGTACCAACCTTCAAGAAATTTGGCAATGTGATTTCTCGTCCTATAAAACTGTTACGTACCGAATTTAAGTATGCTAGCATTATTTATTGAGGTTTTAGGCGTACTAAACTGTTTTCCGGAAGTAGGGTTTATATGGGGCCTAGTGTAAATTATGGACTGATCTTCAAAAAATTTTACAGTGTGATTTCTGGTCCTATAAAACTGTGACGTACCAAATTCAAGTATGCTAGATTTTTTAATGCGGTTTTAGGCGTACGAAACTGTTTTCCTCGAAATGGGTTTATATGGGGCCTATGGAAAATTATAAACCGATCGTCACGAAATTTACCAGTATGATACAATGATGTACAAACCAAATTCGAGCAAAATTGTATGTCATTCCGTGCATTAATAAACCATTTATGTTAGTTTTTGTATCAAAATTATCAATTTTTTCAGGGTGGTGGTTCCACATTTTGATTCATAGTTCTGCTCCTACTGAACCGATGTTGCTGGATTTCAATCCCAAACTGCTAAGGATACCTACAAGCAATTTGAGGCCAAGTGTGCGTATTTTCAACAGACGGACATGGCTAAATCGACTTAGAATTACTCAAGGAGCCAGAATATATAGTCTTTATGGGGTCTTAGATGTATAATAAAAAAGTTTCACACGGAATGACAAACTAAGTATACCCTCATTCACCACAGTGGTAGTGGGGGGTATAAAAAAGGCTTGGTTTGCTAAGAAGTATGTGTAAACAACCGTCAATCGTAAAAGCAAATGTGACAGTAGGTACAGTCGAACTTCACTATAATAAATCTGCGTGGGACCATAAAATCACTTCATTGTACAGAAACTTCATTATAAAGATATTATATATTTTCCATTTTTATTTAAAATAATTAGGTGTTTTAGTTTGGATTACGCTCTTTAATGTGCGGCGATTATTCATTTTAACATTGCTTCTCAAAATCCTCAAGAAGGCAGGATTGGACCCTCTTGTCTTTAGTGCTAAACAGCTTGCCCTCTACATATTTAGAATATATGCATTTTTTTTTTGATTTTGAAAAAGTGCTGGGAAGAATCCCAAACTACTTATCTCTATTTTGTTTATATATAATATATAATATAATATAATACGTTAAAAAAGCAAAAATTTTACAACTTTGGTTTTTGTTTCAAATGTATTTTACTTGTAGATTTGTAGTTTGTAATTTTGAGAAACAGCGCCCAGGTTTCTTACTTTTAACACATTGTAAAAATATTATATAAAGGCCCTTATTATGAGTTACATTCGATAAACGATTTTCGATGGCTATCGAACATCGACTATTGAATGTTAATTTGGTATTATGAGTTTGTAGCACTGTCGAAAATTTCGTTGTGCATCGAATTTTTCAACGAAAACAAATTTGCTTTCGACGGTGTAAATAATTTAAAATAAAATTGTTGCAAATTTATGTTTTTGGTAAAATATTAGTTTTGGTGTGCAAATTCCACATTCTTAATTATTTTTGGTTATTTTATGCAAGTCTAAAGTCGACAGTAGTAAGCAGCAGTTGGAAAAGCTTGTTCCCTTATGGAATAAAATCCTTTGTTGGCAAAAGGAATTTTTACAAAAGTTCAGGCTACAGGAACAGGCAAGTTCCAGTAAGCGATCATCTTCATCAGAAAAATCATCGTACCATAATTCCGTCGTAGTCATGATTTATATTAATTTTATTTTTTAAATTTGTTAATAAAATTTTTTTATTTAAAATGACAGCTGATAGAAAATGTACTACTGTGAATAAATTAAATCACAATAGTACTTTTTTATCGAATGTGTGCCATAATACCAAATGAAAATTCGTTCGATCAACTAATTCGACTGCTGTCGAAAATCGAATTAAGTTCATAATAGGCCCCAAAGATAGCCTAAATATGAATGAATATATTAAATCAAGACCCCCAAATGAAAACCAAATGGAAACCAAAATTCTTTCAAAATTGTTTGTATGAAAATTTTTAATATTTTGACAATCTATTTTTTTCGAACGTCTATAAAACAAATTGTCATGAGTAAAAATTCATACATTCTGAGTTAAAGAAAATGTCTCCGCAAATATGAATATCTAAATAGCATCAACAAAGCGCCACATATCGTCACCATTCATAGATACATATGTATACAAAATAGTACATACCTTCTTAATGCAGGCAAATAAGAATAAAATGATGAATTCTGTTTATAAATTGATCCCAGCGCTATATACTAGGTCAACATTTTGTCCGGAAACTTATTTTTGCATAATAAATATGCATTGTGAATTTCAGCCAAATCCATAATTACGACAACAGCGACACCTTTCCGGATTAAACTTAAGAGAAACGTTGTTACAGACTACACTAACATATTGTCCAAGGTTAGTGTCAATAGGTCCTGCCTTTCTGGAATTTTAGTAACACGTACCCGGAATAAACGTTTTTATGTACATATAGGTTAAGTTTTGTCCCGCTAGTAAGCCGAAAATTAAAAACATTCATACATAGATAGTTGATATGTATTTTTATTTCATTAGAAAAAAGGATATTTTACGCATTTCTTATAATTTTTTTTTTAAATATGCACTTAAGATATACATATGTACATATTTAAGAATGTCTACATACATATACATATGTATGTATGTATGTATATTTTTTAAATTTATTTCAGAGGAAAAGTCATTTGCTATGATACTATCAATATCGAAATTAGAAAAACTTAGGAGGTTTCATTCAGCTTTGTTATGAGTAAATTGGAAAGAGACTTTTTCGAAAGTTTAGACCATAGTTTTGTTAATATAGTAGATAAGGCACTAAAACAACGCTCTGCTGAAACTTGAGTGGCTGGAACGGCTAGTACAGTCTCCACAAGTTGTGTCACCTCCTTATCCGTGTCATTTCTTACTTTATTGTTTATCAACAGGTACTTTTTGAATTTTCCTTAGTATTGCACCTAGAAACATAAAATTAAACATGCAAGTTTATGAGTGAATGCAACATAAACTTTGGCGTAAAGGTATGTCCACGAAAGAAAAGGATACGCTAACGAAGTAGCGGGTTAAATGCTAGTAGTATACAAGTGCGAAAAAGATTTACAATGTCTTTTTGTGTTGTTTTTAATAAATAAGAATACTTTGAGCTAAGAAAAGTCTTTTAGTACAAATAAGGTCAAAAAAGTAAAATTTTTAAAGGTTGTTTGTACAATTATCAAATTCTCAAGGCCATCACTGTTACGCACATATCAATCAAATGGTCATACGATTGTTGCACCGGTTCCATTTTATTCGTAAAAGTAGGTCTGCATTCACATGTTTCATCTTATGAGCCTCAACTCTTGTATTTTTAGGAGAGGGAAGAACGAAGAAATTAGGTAAGTACGGAGTTCCCTGTATTCTAGTCTTGGGCTTAATCGTTCGTTTAGGTGACCGGTCATTATTGTTCAATTTGAAACAGTGAACGATCTCGTCCATTTCGTTCATTTCAGGTCACTTGGTTTTTTGTGTCAGTTGGTCTTTTGGGTCAGTTTGTCTTTTGAATCAGTAGTCGCTTTCGTTCAGTCGTTCACAGCTCTTGACTGAAAAAAGGAGAGTTCCAAGAGATTGGCAGCTGCACAGATCCCCTCAACTTAAGAATTTATTAAAAGAGTGCAAAAAAATTCTAAACAATTAACTGCATGCTAAGAAAACTGCTTCCCTGGAAAACTATCATGCAGGCAAATTCACTCATGTTCTTGTGCTGGACGTAATATTCGCCGTCATATCTTAATTTTTTTTTGGATTTTCTATCCAGCTTCGTCGGTGTCACACATACAAACACTTTTTGACTAATACTACCATAGCGCTTGATGAGAAATGCTTGACCGTGTTCAGACCCCTTTAGGGAACTTGATGCAACTCTACTCATTTTGGCGTGCAGCTATAAATCTTAATAGAGCAGTTATCTCTAAACCACCATTAAGGAGCTTGAATGGAAGTTGGGCTAGAAATTTTATTGAAAAAGGAAATCTGCTTGTTAATAATTTGAAAAAGGTATTTACACCAAATATGTCTTAAGATATATCTGTTGAGTTACCGCCTATTTATTTAAGAGCCGCTATTCTCCTAAGATTTTAGTTAAGAGAAATCTAAGAAGGCACCCGGTATTGATAAGATCAGTAACAAAATGCTTTTGGAGCTACCTCGCCTAGGTTAGGTTAGGTTCCATTGGCAGCCGTGATCAAGCACAGCTCACGTGGGTCCATTAATTAGATCCCGTTGTGTTACCATATCACGCCGTCTCCCATGGGTCCTATGAAATCTGGCTGCTAGTATTCCCATGCAGCCATCCGGTCGATTCAATAAAGGAGTGGATCCTGTTAACATCAACATCAGAGAGACAAGTTTTGTCCCCAAGGGCTCTTCGACAAAACATTTCGAGTCTTAAGTCTCCGAATGCCGGGCAATTACAGAGAAGATGTTCCGTTGACTCTTCCTCCTCCTCATCGCCGCAACTTCTACACAAGTCATTATAAGGGAGCCCCAACCTCTGGGCGTGCCTCCCAATGGCCCAGTGGCCAGTTATAACCGCAATTAGGTTTCTTAGATGATGTCTGGACAGCTGTAATGCCCGCCGTGTCCTTTTTTCATCTATGATGGGCCAGATTTTCCTGGCTTCCCCACAGGTGGTTTCATCGTGCCACCTCTGACTGGCGATAAGATGAAACTTGTACGCTATAAGTTGCTTACACCTTGGGAGTGAAGCACCTACATAATATGTGGAACCGTCCCGATTCAAAGTGGAACCTGCATACGCCAACGAATCCGCCATGCAGTTCCCATGTATGTCCCCGTCTCCGGGGACCCAATTAAGGGTGACCAGTGAATGTCTCGCTATCTCCTCCAGAGACATCCGGCATTCTCGGACAATTCTCGATTTGATGAACACATTCTCCAGGGATCTTATGGCCGCCTTGCTATCGGTAATAATGTGAACATCCCTTCCAGATATTTCACAGTACCGGATGCGTCTGGCGGCTGTATGGATGGCTATTATCTCGGCCTGGATGACACTGCAGTAGTTCGGCAGCCTTATAGGAATGCTCCAGTTTAGCTGCTCTGAGTAAATGCCAGAACCGACACCATACAGTGTTTTAGACCCGTCCGTGAAGATTCGAATCACATTCGCGGGAATTTGCAGGTCATCATAGTGGACCACGTTATCCAAAATGCTTACCATGAAGCCAGGATCAAAGATTGGCTCGGGTGTGACATAATCAACATCCATGTGCCAATTAATATCGTTCAGAATGTTAGCATGTCCGATATTATAATCCCTACATGCTCCGGTGGCCCTTAGTCTTACCGCCGCGTTCGCAGCTATCCTTTTCGCCAAAATGTCTGGTGGTAACCAGTTTAAAATAGTAAACAATGCCTTAGAGGGGGTTCTTCCAATGGCACCTGTTACCGCTATCGCTACCATTCTCATTGTACGTTCAAACCTGGTTTGATGACTCCTCACCTTGAGCGCCGGCCACCAAACAGCTTCTCCGTAATTGTTAATTTGCTTAGTAATTAAATTTTAGTTGTTACTATTTGTATATATAAGACGTTAATATTTAATAAAATTATTGTTACATTTTGGTAATCAATCACTTAACATTGCGTGGTGTGTTCAATTATTCAAGATTAGAAAACAATCAGTTTATGTGCTGCTTTGTTTATATTTTCACAACAACATTATTCAAATTACGATAGTCGGTTACAAGTGCCGCTCTATCCATTCAACAATCCTTATTGTGAATCGCAATAAGGAAACTCGCAAAACAAACATAAATTTTGGTGACCCCGACGTGATCCTGTTCCAGGTGCAGGATCATTATTTGCAAATACAAATACAAGTGCATATATATTCAACCCTTCATTCGTAGTACATAGTCTACCATGGCAAATCTACAAGAACTAATCAGCTTACAAGAACAAAAGGCAATAGAGCTTGAGAAGGCTATTGCCAACGTAAAAAAAGCTCCACTAGACCTAGAAGCCTAGACTTCTTCCAAAAAAAGGTCCGAAGAACTATCCAATCTATGGTTAGAATTTGAAAGAGTGGAGAATGTGATCCGTAAAGATCAAAAACTCGGCTACAATGACCCATACATTGTAAACAATCTTCACCAACTGCTCGGAGCAAAGTACCGGGAAGCATTGGATAACATCGATTCTCAAATCAAGAGAATAAAGGAAGCAACCATGCAGCCACCAGAAGTAAGTGAAGCATCAGAACCTTTACCTTCAATGCAACAGTCCGAAGAAGGTGCTACGGTGCATCACAGCGGGCTTGTGAAACTTATGCGCAGACAATCTGCCATAATGTCATCTTTAGAAAGGATGTTAGAGGACGAATCCGCTCATACAGATGCTATAGCCGCCACAAGGTTATGGCAACCAATTAAAGACATACATTTCCAGATGTCAGAATTGTCTGACAACCTTACAACACAAGGCTATGACATAACAAGGTATATCCAGCTGGAAGGGAGGGTCAGAAAGTTGGCGAAGGCAACAGACAATATGCCAGCCACACCCACCAACATTTCCCTACCGAAAGTAATCATACCAAAATTTGCGGGTGATTACGAAAAATGGCCAACATTCTCAGATCTGTTTCAAAAGGTTGTACACGAGCAACCTATCTCAGCAGTACAAAAAATGTGGTATTTAAAAACCCATTTAACGGGAGAAGCCGAGCGCCTCATCCGACATTTAGCTCTTACCGAATACAACTACATGACAGCTTGGAACACATTGAAAGAGCGATTCAACAAACGGGTGCTTACTTCAACAATAATTGAGCAAATTTTGGGCCATCAATGTATCACATCTGAAGCGAATTCGATCAAAGGCCTCCATGACGTCATCCAAGAAAGTCTGGCTGCTCTCACCAACTTAAACGTAAAAGTGCAGGATTGGGATCCCCTCTTACTACAAATACTAATAAAAAAACTTGATCGAAATACTCACATCCTTTATGAATCATCAATAACAACTCCAAGAGAAGTACAAACAATTGACCATTTCTTAAGGTTTTTGGAACAACGGTTCCAAGCATTGGAGTCGTTAGGCCAAAAGGAGAGGTCCAAAAAAGCTGAAAATCAAAATTCACCAAAGATAACAACAACTGCATCACTACTATCAACTGCCTGCAAAGGATGTGACGCCAATTATCATGCGATATACTATTGCAAAAATTTCATTCAAATGACACCAAAGGAGCAGTACCAATGGGTGCAAGATAAGAAATTATGCATAAACTGTCTAAAACCCGGGCATAAGGCTGAAACTTGCATTTCGCGTACATGCAAGCATTGCACAAAAAAACACAATTCTCTCTTGCACTTTGACTCCAAACCGAAGCCCCAAATCCAAAAGAAAGGTATAACTCAGGCGTCATCAGCTTCAGCACCAGCCATTGCTACAAATAATGCACAACCAGCATCATCCTCTACCAATTCCGTAGTAGCAACCACAAACCAAGGAGTAGGAAATAATCAAACACATCAAAACTACGTTCTACTTGCAACAGCAAAGGTCAGAATCGTAGCAAACAATGGCCAAGCATGCGAAGGACGAGCGGTTTTAGATGCCGGCTCACAAGTGAGTTTAATCTCGCAGCGACTTATTAATAAACTGTCGCTATTAACAAAAAAAACAAAACTAGTCATTGAAGGAATAGGCCAGCACACAGGGACATCCAGCTCAAGAGTAAATGTGGACCTCCAGTCTTGTGCAGAAAGGTTTTCAACAAGACTTGAAGCATTTGTTTTGCCGGAAATCATCTCACCACAACCATCTAGGTATATCGACGTATCAACCTGGAACATTCCAAACGACGCACAATTGGCAGATCCCTTCTTCTACAGACCAGGGAAAATTGATATTCTCATTGGAGCAGAATACTATCACCATTTCTTAAAACCGGAACAAATAACATTAGGAAACCGCTTACCATTGCTCCAAAATACAGTATTAGGATGGATCGCAATCGGGAAAACAGAAATACAAAGTGAAAAAGCAGTCACATGTGCTATATACGGTGCTGAGGAAGAAAAGGTTTCCAATCTATTGGAAAAGTTCTGGAGAGATAGACAACCACACCGAATGCGTAACTCCAAAGGAAAGGCTCTGCGAAACACACTTTGATAACAATGTCACAAGAAATCCAGATGGACGATTCGTAGTAAGGCTTCCATTCGCTGACAATCCATCAGTATTGGGTAACTCACAAGCTCAAGCTGAAAAACGTTTTCAAGCGATTGAAAGAAAACTGAAATTAAATCCCAACCTTCACGCTGAATACCGGAAATTTATGGAAGAATATGAGGCATTAGGTCATATGAAGAAAATCAGAAAACAGGATGTTCCAGCCTCAAACTATTTTATACCACATCACTGTGTGCTGAAGCCCGACAGCAGTACAACAAAGCTACGGGTTGTCTTCGACGCGTCGGCAAAAACATCAACACAGCTGACATTGAAAAAATGTATAGGCAAATTCTTATACACAATGAGGATTCTGCATATCAACTAATTGTCGGGAGAACCAACGAATCTGAAGATTACAGTTACTACAAACTCAACACTGTAACTTACGGGACAACATCCGCTCCTTATTTGGCAACAAAATGTCTTCAATATCTGAGCACAAGAAATAAAAGTAAATACCCCCTTGGAGCAGCCGTCGTACATGATGACTTCTATGTTGATGATTGTTTAAGCGGTGCAAATGACATCACCACTGCTCAACACATGCAAAAACAGACTGCAGCACTCTTGATGAATGCAGGATTCAAATTACGAAAATGGACTGCTAACTGTAAACATTTATTATCGGAGATACCCTTGGAAGATCAAGAAATAAACTTAGATCTAGATCAGTCATCAAAACAAATCATAAAAACCTTAGGTTTATTCTGGCTACCCAAATCAGATGAATTGTGTGGGCGAGCACATATTTCGACGCACTCTAAAATCACAAAACGCACTGTTTCATCAGACTTAGCGCGCATTTTTGATCCACTTGGACTGTTTGGACCAGTCACTGTACAGGCAAAATTATTCATGCAACAACTCTGGGAGTTGAAGGTAGACTGGGACGAAGAACTTCCACCAAGTTTAAGGCGTCAATGGACTCAATTTCGCGACGATTTGCAGGAACTCAACAATTTAAAAACACGCAGGCATGTATTCCGTGGTCAAGTACCTAATCAAGTGCAGTTACACACCTTTGTGGATGCTTCAGAGAAAGCCTTCGGTGCAGCAGTATATATCAGATCCATCAATGAGGATAAAACGATATCTGTCCATCTTTTATGTGCCAAATCCAGAGTTGCTCCAATGAAAAAACTTACGATTCCTCGACTGGAATTATGTGCAGCACTTTTGGGGGCGGAACTCACAAATCGAGTCCAAACGGACATAAAACTCGCAAACATACAAAAGTTTCTATGGTCCGACTCCACAATAGTACTATCATGGATCCAGTCACCATCATCAACTCTACATTCCTTTGTGTCAAATAGAATCAGCACAATTCAACAATTGACGAACGCAGAACACTGGCATCATGTGTCGTCCAATAACAACCCCGCCGATGTCCTGTCTAGAGGAATCAGTCCTAAAAAACTCAGAACTAATTTCGCATGGTTTTACGGTCCCATATTCCTATATGAAAGACAAGACTTTTGGGTTCAACCAATAGCTAAAATCGCTGAAATACCTAACGACATTGAAAGGAAAACAAAGAGAATCGTGGCAATAAGTCATCAGCCTAATGATTTAGAGACGATAATTTATCGCATTAATCATAAAAACTCATTCACATTACTCCAAAATGCTGTAGCGTATCTACGACGTCCTTTCATCCGCCCAAAACCACAACATCTGGCATTGTCACCCTTGGAAATTAAAAATTCGTTACTGTTGATTGTTCGGACAATTCAAGTATCCGAATTCAAGCAAGAAATAAATGACATAAGAAACCACAGAGCTGTAGCATCGTCAAGCAAATTAAGCACATTGGCCCCGTTCATCGATACTGATGGCATTATCAGAGTCGGAGGCCGTTTGGAACATTCAACATTACCATATGACTCAAAACATCCTATGGTATTACCGTATAATGATCCCATTGTTAAATTGCTATTTAAACAAAAGCATGGAGAAAATAAACATTGTGGAACGCAATCACTATTATCAGCAATAAGACAACGTTTTTGGCCTATCAAAGGTAAAATTATGGCACGCAACACAGTCCATAGCTGTATTCAATGTTCAAAGGCCAAACCTAAATTAATGGGTCAAATCATGGGAAATCTTCCTTCTGCTCGAGTAATGATGACAAGGCCATTCTTGAATACTGGAGTTGATTATTGCGGCCCAATTTGGGTTCATTACAAAATTCGTGGGAAGAAACCAACAAAGGCCTACGTGGCAGTTTTTTGCTGTTTCTCAACAAAAGCAGTTCATCTTGAATTGGTGACTGATCTAACAACCAACGCATTTTTAGGAGCACTCAACCGATTTACTGGCAGACGAGGTCGTTGCCAGACAATTTATTGTGACAACGCAACAAATTTTGTGGGCGCAAAGAATCAGTTAGAAGAACTTAATGACAGCATATTTTCAAAAGACGCACAAGAAAAAATCATTCGAAATAGCAGCAATAAAGGAATTCACTTCCAATTCATCCCTCCTAGAGCACCACATTTTGGCGGGTTGTGGGAGGCAGCGGTAAAATCGGCTAAATATTTGCTAGTGAGAAGCATGTCTACAGTATCACTAACGTATGAGGAGCTAGAAACTGTCATCGTGGAAATAGAGGCAATATTAAACTCTCGACCACTGACATCTATGTCAACAGACCCCAATGATTTAACAGCCATTACTCCAGGGCATTTTCTCATTGGAGAACCACTCACTGCTACTCCAGACCCACATCATCGTAATGATGCAAAAAATATAGTACAACGTTGGGAATTAGTGTCAAAAATAAAACATGACTTTTGGACAAGATGGTCGAATGAATACCTAAATGAGCTTCAATATCGACATAAATGGAAAATCGAATCTGAAAACCTTAAGGAACACGATATGGTCATTGTTAAAGACGATAACCTACCCACTATGAATTGGCCGATTGGAAGAGTTCACAAGGTTTACAGAGGTAATGATGGACGAATTCGAGTTGCAGACGTAAAAACATCTAGGGGAATTTGTAAGCGCCCCGTTCATTTACTAGCTCCATTGCCCACAGCAGGATCAATCAACTGTAGTGAACACAAACAGGACACAACAACTTGCACAAATGTTACAGACTCAGAACCACGCAAAGAAGTTATAGTGCCAAACAAACGTCAGAAAATGTCATCAGCATCATCACTTCTATCAATAGCAACAATATTACTGGTTTTATTTACTTTAATCTTGGCAACACCAATAACCCTTCAACAGTTTCCAAACAAACCGGGAATTTATTTCGAAGGAATTGGTACGGTGAATCGTGTGGTTGGAGAATGGAAAATCATTACGTTGTTCAACTTATCACCAATTCAAACAGAATTACAAATCTTTCAAAATGGAACAACACTTCTCGGAAAACTCTGCCCACTCCTTCAACAATCAAATATGTGCACAGAGCTGGTCAAGCATTTTACAAATATTAACTTTGAACTACAAGAGACAAAGTTAATAAAAAGACGAAGAACTAGAGGAGCATTTGATGTAATTGGAAATATTGCAAATAAATTATTCGGTGTTCTAGATAGTGATTACGCTAACGACGTCTCAAAGGTAATTAAGCAACTCAACAACAACGATATTGCTTTGTCAGAAATGATTCAAAATCAAACGTCAATCATTGATACTACTATCAACATCCTCAAGAAAGAAACACAAACAATAGTAATAAAATTCAACGAGCTTCAAGCTGAAGCTAATATGATATCAAAGGAAATTACGAATGTTGAAAAACAAATCAACTTACTAGAAACCTACACATCGCTGTCAACCCAGCTAGCCTTGCTATCATCAGACTTAGAAAGGTTAGAAGCCGACATATTTGATACATTAACTGGTGCAAGGCATGGCCAAATCAGCCCTTTACTGATTTCCCCACTACAATTGCAGCAAGAAATAACAAAAATTAAAGAACATTTACCTAACACCCTACGCTTGCCATTTAACCAAAATGACGTCATTCATATGTATAAGTTTATGAACTTACAAACTGGAATCTCACCAGAGCATATTATGTTCATCATACGCATTCCGTTAACTAACAACGAAGCATTTAATCTATTCAACATCATACCGATTCCAGCCGTGATCAACGACACTATGCTTATCATTCAGCCTGAAACAAATCTTCTTGCGGTGACACCACATCATGATCAATATTTCGCACTATCAAAGGAAGATTTGAAGGAGTGCAAAGCTATCAAAGAAACTGCAAACCAACTGCTGTGTACAAATAAACAAACAAATTATCACCAAGGTGCTCAAGAATATTTATGTGAAATTAGCTTGCTTAAGAACTTAACCAATACAAAATGCATGTGGCAAGAAACTAAATCTAATTCAATATGGAGTCCTTTACAACATACAAATCAGTGGATTTTCGGAACAAAGCATGCAACTAAAATCAGTGCTTTGTGCAATGGGACAGCCCAACTTCTTGAATTACAAGGCTCAAGTCTTCTCACTTTACAGAATGATTGCACCCTTAAACACAACACTGCCACGATTCAAGCGCATCAAGTATATACCACAACCATGTATACGTCACATGTGGTATTTGGAGATCTATACACAATAAATAAACCAATCATGCAACCCATGTTTAACGGAACACCGCTAGACTTCAACAACGAATTGACACAGCTGAAGCAACTACAAAAGGCCATTAACGAAGACAAATTGGTCAAATTGCCGCAACTAGTTGAAGACCAAAATATTCATCACCACATAACAAGTTATGCAGCACTATTGTTAATCGTTAGTACGATTATATGGCTATCATGGAAATTGAAATCAACAAGGCAGAGCAACACACTTGAAAATCCAACAAAGCCTACCTTAACAGCAAGACTATCCATAAACCCTGAAGTACACCTTTAGCTTAACTTTATTACACATTTATTTTATAAATTCATTCATTTTATAAATTCCCTTTAAACCTAGATTTTATTACACATTTTTTTTTTTATAAATTCAAATTTTAATTTGTTTACATAACTTGTTCAATTCTCTTTTGAATTTAATAAATTCAAGACCGGCAGAATGTTTAGTTTCATATTTCTTTATTTTAATTTTTTCATAATATTTAAAGAAAAGCACTGAACTTATTTAACAAGTTCTTTCACCCATATGTTTGTTTACATATTTAGTTTCATTATTTAACCAAAAACGCTGAATCATCTCTAATAAGTTCTTTCACCTTTATGTTTGTTTACCTGAACAAGCATAAATGATTAATTAATGATCATTAAAAAGGCAAATTAATAAACTGCAAGGCACACTTATTTTCTTTTATTTATTTTTACTTTAATTTTAATTGTTAATTTGCTTAGTAATTAAATTTTAGTTGTTACTATTTGTATATATAAGACGTTAATATTTAATAAAATTATTGTTACATTTTGGTAATCAATCACTTAACATTGCGTGGTGTGTTCAATTATTCAAGATTAGAAAACAATCAGTTTATGTGCTGCTTTGTTTATATTTTCACAACAACATTATTCAAATTACGATAGTCGGTTACAAGTGCCGCTCTATCCATTCAACAATCCTTATTGTGAATCGCAATAAGGAAACTCGCAAAACAAACAAATGGGTTTAATGACACATTCGTATAGCCAGTATACATTCCTCGGGTTAATTCCCCAGTTTAGGCCAATGGCCCTTTTGCAGCAATATAATGCAGTAGCCGCCTTATTAGTCCTGGAAATGGTGTTCATCTTCCAGTTCAGTTTGCTGTCCAATATTAGCCCAAGATACTTGGCGCTGTCAGACAGTTCCAGCGACACCCCCTTTATCCTCGGGGTATTAAATTTGGAAATTTTGTATCTCCTTGTGAAAAGTACCAGTTCTGTTTTGGCAGGATTTACATCCAGTCCACATCCCTGGCACCATTTTGTAAGAACGTCCAATGCGGACTCCATTAGTTCAGACAATAGTCTGGGATCTTTACCCATAGCCACAACTGCGACGTCATCCGCATATGCAACCGTTCTGCAGCCCGTCCTTTCCATGGCTCTGAGTAGGGTATTTATATTCAGATTCCAAAGTAAAGGTGACAGTACACCACCTTGCGGGGTGCCCCTAGTCGCAACCTTTGAAATGTTCGAGGCGCCCAAGTTGGATTCGATGTGCCTGAAGTCCAAGATACTACTGACAAATTGAATGATCGCTGGGTCGATTTCCAAATGTATCATAGCGTTAATGACCGATTCAGGTCTAACGTTGTTGAAAGCGCCCTTAATATCCAGGAATGCAACTAAAGCAAATTCCTTGTAATGCAGAGATCTCTCTATGTGGCCCACCAATGAGTGAAGCGCAGTTTCAGTGGACCTTCCCTTCGTGTAGGCGTGCTGAGCCAGTGACAGGGAATTGTGTCCTAAAGATGATCTAATATGAATATCTAAAATCCTCTCTAGTGTTTTCAGTAGAAAGGAGGATAGACTAATTGGTCTAGTCTTTAGCCATAGTGTGAGATGTCTTCCCACTCTTGGGGATAAAGACGATCTTATATGTTGCCCAAGTTGATGGGACATGTGAGAGACTCAGACAGGCTCTAAATATTGCCAAGAGCCATGGCATCAATATTCCCAGGTTCTTTTGTAGGTCCGCTGGGATAATGCCATCCGAGCCTGGAGATTTAAAGGGATGGAAGCTTTTGACCGCCCATTCCACACGATGGCGAGTTATCGGAATATTAGAGATATCCCGAGCGCCACTAAATGTTTCTTCCCTAGGCACATCATCAGTGCAACCTGGGAAGTGTGTGTTCATCAGGACCTCAAGGGTGTCCCGACTATTTGTGGTCCAGGAATCATCCATCTTTCGTATATATGATGGAATAGCTGGTTTAGAGGATAAAATCTTACGTAGCCGACTTGTCTCCGAGGAGTGTTCCACGTCACTGCAGAATTTCCTCCATGACTGTCTCTTGGCCTTCCTGATAACATTTTTGAATCCATTTACTGAGGACTTGTAATTGTTCCAAACACCGTTACGTTTTGCCTCATTAAAGAGTTTCCTGCTTTCCTTGCGTTTTTCAGCAATTTCCGCATTCCACCATATGGGCTTATTTTTGCCCCTCCTGTCGATTCTTTTACAGGATTCGTTTGTTACCTCCATTAAGACACCAGTCAATGACTCCACTGCGGAGTCGAGCATGGACACACTGTCTATGAGAACCGGGCATATAGGCATCTTGTCCCAGAGTACACTCGCATAGATAGACCAGTTGGTCCTTCTTCTATTCGTGTAGTGTTTAACTGAATCAACTCTAAAGGAAAAATTTAAATCAACATACATGTGATCAGAGAAGGAACAGTCCTTTGACACGTTCCAATCGCTGATCATATCCGCGAACTTATCACTAATAAGCGTAATATCTAGAACCTCCCTGCTGTTAGTCACAATAAAGGTGGCCTCACTACCCCTATTAACTACTGTTAGTTCGTTTTCTACTATGAAGTCCAAAAGCGACTCACCTCGTGGACTGACATCCGAGCTTCCCCAGACGCTATAATGTGCATTAGCATCAGCACATATTATTAGGGGGATGTTGTGCCTGTTAGCATACGACATCGCCTTCCTGGTTGTGGAGTTTGGGGGATTGGCACCCTGGTCATGTGCCATGTAGCAGCTCATAAACCAAACTGTACTGGTTTTGCATTCTACTGCGACAATGCATGTGTCTTTATCGCTAAAATCAGAAAGAATGAAAGCTTTAAGGATGTTTTTGACCATAACACAAGCCCTGGTCTTACCTTGATCGGCTGCGTACAGAGTACAATAGCCGTCTAAACTGAGTCCGCAAACCCTGTCTCCATACAACAATGGTTCTAGGATACATATAAGCTCCTCCGTTCCTGAAGCCAATCGGAGGAGAAGGGCAGCTGACGCCACTTTAGAGTGATGAAGGTTGATTTGTGTAACCTTCATCATAGCTCATCGCTATGGACGACTGTGATGTTGGCATCCTCTGGGTCGTCGTCCGATTCCAGAAGTGTGTCCTCATCGTCTGCCACTTCCATCTTACCAAAAAAGTCACCCACAAGTCCACTGACCGATTGAGTGTCTTCATTGGCCGACGAAGTAGCAGAATCGTCTTCATATGCTCCGTTGATGCTGTTGAGGCTTCCCTTTGTCATCACCTTTGTAGACTCGGAGGAAGATAGTTCCAAATCCATAGAATATCTTCCCCTGTGTCTTCCGAAGTGACGGCAGAGAGTCACTGTTTATTATAACGGTGGCCTTCCTGGACTCTTCAACAGATTCAGAAACCCTCACTACTTTCCAGTCCTGTGTGGGTAGCTGGGGGTTAGTGATCTGTATTATTTCCAGGATCTCCTTGGGGTCTGATGGCTCAGCGGGCATCTTGGCAATAGATCTGGGCCTTTGCGGTACATCGGCCAGAGGTATTGCCTCAATCTTAGCGCCCTGCCAAACTTCCCCCAGGGACTCCACTGCATCCTTGTACAGCAGCGCTGAACGCTCATCTGCACACGCTATCACTTTAGTGTGACCCTGATACCAGCCGGCATCTTCACATTGTGGTGGTGGTCCAGGATTACCCCTTAAGACGCTCAAGAACGCCGTACTAATTGCGACGACAACCAGCTTCCAGTTCTTGGAGGAAATGGTGCCGTCACTTGCGTTGCGGTTAATTATCGCACAAATGAGGTGGTCTTTAGCCACATCTTTGTACGACCTGTTTTGCGGCCGTTGAGGCGTATATTTGGACCTTTTAGTCCCAGGAAGGGTGTCCTCCCCCGACCGTTGCCGTTTAGGCGCTGCTTCGGTTGGCTTCCGTTCAGGATTGCCTTCCTCTGCAGAGGGAGGTGCACGTTTTAAACCCTCAATATGGGTTTTTGCCCACTGGAGAGAGGATATCTCCTGCTCCGTGAGCTCACCAACCGGTTTTTCACCAAGTCGGCTAATGATTTTATAGGCGGAGCGCCTGGTTATGAAGGCCCGTTTGGATGCATTTATGTGCCTTTGGGGTTTTTTAATAGGTGCCGTAGAGGCTGAGGGAGGTGCATCAGAGGGCATCGAATCTTTCTTCGTGTGCTCTCCTTGCACAGGTTTCGGCACATGGGAAACTGGATTTCCGGCAGACTGAGTCTGCACCGTCGATCCAGCACCCGAGGAAGGGGGTTTGACGGGATTTTCTCCCGTCTGGACCTGGGAAGCCTTAGAGGTACTTGGTTTCGAAGAACCCTGTACCAAGCTTGGTTTCCGACCGCCTGAAGGCTTAGTCGTGACGGGTTTTTGCGCACTAGTAGCTAACCGTCTAGCAGGGCCTGGCGCAACCACCTTGCTAGACGAGGTCTCAGTAGCATTCGACATACTACAGCCTGATACCAACGCTGTAGTAGTAGGGTCTCCGGGGATTATGAAGCCCTTTGCCGGATATGTAGGGCGTGAATTTTCGGACATTTCGTGGGGGGTGTGGTGGGGTTGCATTTTATGCCTACTGCCAGGCGAAATTATACCTACCTCGCCTAGCAAAAAAATAATTATTTTTATTTTTAATGCTATTTTATGCCTTTAATACTACCCTCAAGAATGGAAAGTTTTCTTCATTATCATGATCCCAAAGCCAGGAAAATATCATACCAAAGTTAAGTCATATAGACCTATAAGCTTATTACTTATAAGCACCGATTTTAAATGAAAGTACATGAATTTCAAACCATCAATTCTGTTTAAAAAAAAAGCACTGCACAATTGAGCAAACTAAAAGAACAGTAAATGCCATAAGAAAAGCCTTTGAAGAAAAAAAAAATATTGCTCAGCACTCTGCATCAGTGTTCGCAAGCCTTGATTTAGTCTGGCATGAATGCTTATTACATCAATTAAAGCTAAACTTACCAGCAAACACACACAAGCTGTTAGAAATCTACTTAGTCGGTCGCACATTTATTCCTAAAGAAGGCGAGTTTTAAGTTCCCGTCATCCAATTAACGCTGGAGTCCCATAAGGCAGTATCCTGGGCCCTCAATTATACTCAATATATACTTCGGGCATGTTAACAAAATACTAGATAAAGGTCAATGAGCAAAAATTCGTACATATAACTTTCACTTTGCGTCGTGAAACATGCCCCCTATTAAAATCAATCATCAAATAATACCTCAACACTCGAATGTAAATTACCTCGATATACATCTAGATCGGCGTTTAACGTAGAAATTGCATATAGAAGCAAAACTATCAAATGAAACTGAGCCTTAGGCCTTGAATCAATGGCCATATATATATGTTAGTCTTTAATTTATAATTATTTTCTAATGCTACAAGTAAATAAATAAATAATCTCAAATGAAACTAAAAGCAATTGGCATCTGGGAAAAAATTCTGTTCGATTGCAAACTTCTACTTTACAACTCTATCTTAAAGCCAATCTGGTGCTACGGTATTAAGTTATGGGACACAGCCTCGGCCTCTAATATCGAACAAAATCAAAGGCGCCAAAATAAACTTCTTCGAATAATTTCAGCTGCCCCTAGATATGTTAAAAACTCAAATATTTATAAGGATAAAAAATAAGGATCTCAATGTGCCATTAGTTAAAACTATAATTACGAAATATGCAGAAAATATTTAAAAAAAAGTCTAGAATTGCATCCGAATCCACTAGCTCGGCCACACTCGCTTAACGAGAAGATACACTGCAGCACTCACCGAAACAGATGAGCGTTAAACACGTACATATATGAACAGAAACCGGCAGGATATAAAATACATATTAGAATAAGATTTGATAAATTATTGTTAGTTCATGTTTATTATCCCCTCTGTTCTGCAAACCGAATTCGAATCAATTTTGCGGTCTTAAAACAAATCCGAAAATTTTGGTGTTCTCAAAACCGAATTCACACAATTTTACTCGAATTGAAATCGAGTACATAAACCTGGTCGAAAGCAAATCGAAGGCTGTTTTTTTTAATAAAGCTTACAGAAATTAAGTAAACACGGTATATTATAAAAAGTTCCAAGTCTTATTTTACTTTTGAAAAAAAAAATTTAATGCAAGAACATTCTTAATTAAACAAAAACTTTACTAACACTTACAAATTTGTTAATTTTTGTAAATTTTCCTTCAGCAGTAAACAGCTGACACTTTTTTTACTTTGACGTTTAATTGCCTTTTTTCGAAAATGGTTTCGAATAATGCAAATCGTGCGATTTACAAAACACCAAATGCTTTACTATTCGGTTTTAAAAAATTACTCGTTTTCAAATCGACTCGGTTTGCAGAACAGAGGGGTATATGAAGATTCAAAAAATAAATAATGCAAAAAAAAATTACGAAAAACTATAAAAATTTAAGAAACTATAAATTATTTTCTACATTGTGTACATATGTATATTACAGTATACACATTAATTTACTCGATTAACAGTTGTTTGATTAATCGAGGAATTTTTTCGCCATTATTTGACCGAATAATTGAAATAGCCAATTTCGAATAACCCGAACAATTAATTTATTAGAAAATTCTACTTTCTTAATGTAAAAATATTTTTGTTTAGATTTCTAGCTGATTAAATACCTTAAAAGTAAATTATATCGACCCCTTTGCGCGAAATTATCGTATGTTACAAAAACCAAATTTTACAAGACAGCCATTTTTCTAACTACACCTAAAAGTATTCCGGTGGAAAAGTTCAAGTTTTCCGACAAAAACGTATTTTTGGCACATACGATAATTTAATTCACAACATTTCGTAGATGCGTGTGTAGAAAATGGCACTTACGATATTATTTGAAGGTGTTAGAAACAAATTGAAACAATGATATATTTGTGGTTTTATGTATTTGTTCATTATTTTTGAACTTAGAATGGTACAAAGTAATACAAAATGTAATCAATATTTAACAGAAGCATGAATTCAATAAAAACAAGTTAGAGTGCTATATTCGGCTGTGCCGAATCTTTGATACCCTCCACCGACAGGAGTGAGCTCTATATGATAAATACATATATATTATTACCTAAGCTTCACAAAAACGAGCGTTAGCATTAAAATTAGTTGCGGTTTAGACATGAATTAAATTATTGACCGACAATAAGAAAATTTTATGAGTTTCTTGTTAGGACTTTGAACATGCTTGAGTAAAATATCATGATTCGTATTTAGCCGAACTAAAATGATTTTTAGGAGGGTAATTTTTATTGGACCTATGGTAAATGATGGCCCAATCATCCGAAAATTCTGAAGACTGATTTCTAGTATTACAAAAAATAAATTAGAATAAATTTCAATACAGCAGTGTAATTAGTTTTAGCGTTAACAGAAAATTTCACAAATTTGCATGATATTTTTTCTGGCCATATGAATTTAAGTAAGACATTTTACCGCAATATCTATATCTGTGATGGTTTAAGGCGAATTTTATTATTTTCCCAAAGTGAGCTTTATTTGGTCTTAGGCGCAATAAACTGTTTTCCGAGAGTAGGGTTAATATGGGGCCTAGGGTAAATTATGGACCAACCTTCACGAAATTTGGCAATGTGATTTCTCGTCCTATAAAACTGTGACGTACCGAATTTAAGTATGATAGCGTTATTTATTGCGGTTTTATGCGTACTAAACTGTTTTCCGGAAGTAGGGTTTATACGGGGCCTAGTGTAAATTATGGACCGATCTTCAAAAAATTTTACAGTGTGGTTTCTGGTCCTATAAAACTGTGACGTACCAAATTTTAGTATGATAGCGTTATTTATTACGGTTTTAGGCGTACTAAACTGTTTTCCGGGAGTAGGGTTTATATGGGAACTAGTGTAAATTATGGACCGATCTTCAAACAATTTTACGTTGTGATTTCAGCTCCTATAAAACTGTGACGTACCAAATTTAAGTATGATAGCGTCATTTATCACGGCTTTAAGCGTACTAAGCTGTTTTCCGGGAGTAGGGTTTATATGGGGAATAGTGTAAATTATGGACCGATCTTCAAAAAATTTTAGCGTGTGATTTCTGGTCCTATAAAACTGTAACGTACCAAATTTGAGTATGCTAGCGTCATTTATCACGGCTTTAAGCGTACTAAGCTGTTTTCCGGGAGTAGGGTTTATATGGGGAATAGTGTAAATTATGGACCGATCTTCAAAAAATTTTACAGTGTGATTTCTGGTCCTATAAAACTGTGACGTACCAAATTTAAGTATGCTAGCGTTTTTTATTGCGGTTTAAGGCGAACTAAACTGTTTTTATCGAGATGGCTTTATATGGGGCCTATGGTAAATTATGGACCGATCGTCACGAAATTTACCAGTATGATTTGCAGTCGTTCAAAATTATGTCATTCCGTGCATTAATAAACCATTTATGTTAGTTTTTGTATCAAAATTATCAATTTTTTCAGGGTGGTGGTTCCACATTTTTATTCATAGTTCTGATCCTACTGAACCGATGTTTCTGGATTTCCATCCCAAACTGCTTAGGATAACTACAAGCGATTTGAGACCAAGTTTGTTCTTTTCTTTTGCGTTTTTCTAAAGTGAGCGTGTTTTCAACAGACGGACATGGCTAAATCGACTTAGCATTACTCAAATATCCAGAATATATATACTTTATGGGGTCGTAGATGTATAATAAAAAAGTTTCACACGGAATGACAAACTTTGTAAACCCTCATTCACCACAGTGGTGGTGGAGGGTATAAAAAACTAAAAAACCAATAATAATAATAAGTTAATCTTCTTCGTCGCTTTCATTAAACATGTTTTTTTCGCGTACAGAATATTTTAAATTTAAATACTCATTGTGGTATTTTGACGGTACGCTATTTTTTAAACATAGATTTTTCAAATCATTGAATTTTGGCAAAGAGATACACAAAGGTGAATTGTACAACTTTTATAACTTAAAGGGAAAATTAAAATTATTTATAGTTTTTTTAGTGGAATTGTCGGAATATCCGTAAATGAGTTCAATTGATTTTAATTTTTTGTTTAAAAAAGTTATGCGAACTTTATTTATGTTTAGCTTAAATTTGTTTGATAGTAACAGATTTGCAAAGGATTTGCAAAGTTTTCAAACTCTGAGTGGCCTATTTCAAAACAGTTGTACCCCGATGCATAAGTTCGTGCATTGCGAATAATTGTGGGCCATTCACTTGGCGCCCAAATGGTACGCCTGCGTACAAATGATTCAATTGTGCTGTGCACAGAATCAAATGGCATCATTGTATGACCGGGAAGTAAATATGTTATTTAATTTTTTCAACGAAATTTGAAAAATTGTAAAAATGTGTCAGCATAGCTAATACAGCCTTGTTGCGGTTTTGACCAGTGCAACTGTCGCAATATAGAGCTATGTCTTTAACTGTCTTTCTTTGGTCAACGATTGTTAAATACTTATACAGGGCTGTGGAAATTTCATTGCAGCCTCGCTTGCCTTCACGCTCACCCCACTAATAACAATAGCCAATTCTAGTGCCGTTTTCATAAACACTGAAATTGTGGAAGGCGTACTTACGTGAGAAAAAAGGGTTATATTATTACCGAACGGAGTATTAAAACTTTTTGCAAATTGAAGCTGGTGCAACCAAACCAAAAACATTTTTGCTTTCATTTTGATCTCTTAAAAAATTAGCCTTGGCCTCATCTTTGTCTCTTATATGCATCCTATACTAATCGGAATTCTGCAAACGATTTTTTTCCTCTTCATCAAGATGTTTAATATTTTCGCAATTAGTGCACTTATCTTTTTTTGGCAAATGAAAACCTATATAAAATTTTCTTTTTAAAACCTGTCTGAAAACCTAATTCGACACAATGCAGTTGCTGAGGTTTTTATCGTTCACAAATTGAGTGTAGCACCTATAAAGGGTTTGCTTGTTTCGAAATTCTTGTGGCAAATATATGTACTTTAGTTCTTTTGGCTCTACAATAATGTGACGGCACAGCTGGAAGTTTTTCAAGATATTGTTTTAGAAGCATTATGTTTTGCTCATCTGTTTTATTATGGGGCCGAATCTTAGCTTTTGGCTGAGCATAATTATTTTCCCTTAAAAGATATCTAAGCATCATTTGAAAAATATTTAAACTTGCCAGCATGAATTTTGGACAAACTTTAAAAACGATCCCTTTGTGAGTAAAATTATATTCAAAAGAATTGTTTCGTCTACAATCTCCTCCTCTGGCAGCAGCTCTCCTTCTTTGAATTTGTTTATGTTTTATATAAGAAAGCAGCCACATTCTTCGTTTTGCTTTTGACATTCCCCAATAAGGTTCATTTAAATGTTCACGAGATGTCGGAGAGACGACAACATTCATGTGGCACATCTTATTAAGGCACGGATTAAGTAAAACTATTTTTTTAATGTCTTCCTGTGATTTAACAGCTAGAGGTTTTCTGTAGCCCCGTTTTCAGACACAGTTTTCATTTTCAAATAAGCATGAGTCATCACTCTCACTATCGCTGTATGGCACTAACGACACTTGAGAAACATGTTTTTTAATATTTTTATTTTTTTATTAAATAAAACACACAATTTAATAGACATCAAACAACCAAAACATGACCACATAATCATAATTACACATTAACCAGATCCAAATCAAATTACTTTTAAGTTATATTATATACTTACGGTTTTGGAAACTGATAGCATTATTAAGGCGCTATTTATTAATTTCTCTGTAGATAGTGTTTTACTTGGAGTGGTTGACAATAACTGATTACATCACACACATGATCCGAAAAAGAATGCATGCTAAATGCTTCCCTTTAACTTTAATATAGCCTTTTCTGTAAAATTAACGGTAAAACGAATAGAGGCAAAAAAACAAAATAAAGCGAGCAATTCCCTTTACCTTCTAATTCTAACTTAGAAAGAAATATGTTGTAAATATTGTAACAACTACAATATGCAAAATATTTTTCATTGGCAGATACGATAAAATCGCTCACAAGAAAAAATGGAGTATAACATACGATAAAGTATTCAATAAATTTTTGGAGCAACAAAGTGGAATTCGCCTACAATATTTTGTCAGGTGACGTCTCTTTGAATGTAGAACAAGATTGCATCAAAAACTCAATTTCAAAAAAATTGGCATATACGATCATTTCGCGCAAAGGGGTCGATATGTTGTACACATACTTCCATCAGATTTTAGTGTGAATGAATCGTACGATTGTGTACGATTTCGGATTGTTGACGCGAAATATTAATACGTCAAAAAATTAAACAAACCTATAGAGTAGAATTTTAAAATAAAGAAAATTTAAATAGGAAAATAAATTTAAGCTATCAGTCATATACATACTAGTGAAATTGGAATCCGAATACATACGAGTGAAATTGGAAGCAAACAAATTTTAAAAGTTTATAAAAAGTCCACTTTTATAGTACAAATTTCGAGTTATTATCTTTACCTCAACTTTCCATAAAAACAGGAAAAACATAATTGACTTTGAAAAAGCTTTTGTAGCATATGGATTCCAGGGTCAGTATACAAACTACTGAAATATAAATTTCCTGTCCATTAAATTTTCTTAAACATAATATCGTCGTCTAAGCCTGCAGGTTGTGCTATGTGTTTTTAACAGGTTTTCAGGAGAGCGAAATAACTGATTTATATTATCCTTTTATGATACATACTTTATTGTCATTCAAAAACACAATGATTCGCGGGTACATTTACTATAATACTGCGTTAAAAGAAATTCGGATTAAATATCTGTTACAGATCGGTGCATGATTTTAAGGAAAAGCTTTTGGAAGCAGCAAAATTGTACCAAATTGACATAAGTTGTACCAAATTTTGGCTACAAAATAAAAAAGCATACCTATTAAGAATTAATAACAACTTTTTATTTAATAAAATAAGAAAGAAAGTGTAGTCGGTCAAGCCCAACCATTTGATACTCTAAACCACAGTATATAAAGACAAATATCTTCATCTATATGAGAATTGTTCCCCCTGATTTATTTTAGGAAGGGAGCTTATATGCAACCTATGGTTAATGTGAGACCTACCAGCAGGCTTAAACGTTCATTCACTTTACCGAAAAGAAGTTTATATGGGATTTTAATCATTTTTAGTGGACTTCGTGCTTATGAATTGAAAAATTTATACAAAAGTTCATTAAATTTCCTTCAAAATTTAGACCTGTACTTCGCGCACAGGGTTACATGGACGGACAACTAGCCAGTCTGCCAGCCTGCCGGACGAAGGGACATCATTAAATCGACTCATAAAGTGATATGTAGTCGATCGGTGTACTAAAAGTTGGGTCTAGGGCCAATATATTTTAGTGTTACACACATCAGCACAAACGCATAATACCCTCTCCACTATTGCGGTGTTAGTATACAAAGTTAAGAAGAACCAAAAATTGTCCTATTTCACTTTTTTTTTGTCAAAGGCATGCAAAAGTGTGGACGCTTCCTTGACAGTGTTATCAAAACCATCGACAAAAGTGGCGATTTGGAGACACTTGGTCTCAGGCTGTCCTCAGGGATACGAGTAAAAATACTTATGTATGTTCGTATGTACTCCATATTTTAACATCAAGACCATAAATTAACCGCAAACGCGCTTAGTATTTTCAAGAGAGATTCGCAATGGTGCAATAAAAAAATTCTCAAAATATCACATAGCAGAACCTGCAGGCTAGACGACGATAACTTAAGCAATAAATCTTTTTATATTTGTAATAGAAATTTAATAAGAACAAGTATATTATTGTCAATGGTCTTCAACAAGGAACGATGAATTCCCCAATTCTCTTCAATATATTCATATATGAGCTTATAGAAAAAATTGGTAATATCATTGTTTTTCATACTGACAATAAGATTGAAAAAATTAACGATAAACTGCAAATATATTTCAATAAATTGTATATGTATATTATTTTTGCAATTTTAAGTTCGCGTGGCACCTCCCAAACAAAGATAATTTAGATTTCGGTATATCTTGAGAGCGACAAGTTCGAAAGTTTCGAAAAAGGTTATCAATACACAAAATCTGACAAAATTTGGGCGGGATTGGATAAGTGGGCGTGGCATAAAATTGATCTATTTATATCTAAAGAACGGTCAGAAAAAAATTGTCCAAATTTGGTGCACATAGCTGGGTTATCAATACACAATATCTGGCAAAAAGTAGGTGGGTGTAGATAAGTGGGCGTGGTACCTCACATACAAAGGCAAAAGCGATTTATGTATATCAAGAGAGCGATAGTTTAGCTGCTGTTACAAACAGCTTGTTTATCAATACGCAACATCAGTCAAAAAGTGGGTGCGATTAAATAAGTGGGTTTGGCACAAAATACAATTCTAAATATCTGACGATCGGTAAGTGAAAATTGTTCCAAATTTAGTACATATAGAATGATTATCAATCAATGGCGCAATCTATAATTCTGTATATCTATAGAAAGTCAACAGCTAGAATTCACTAATTTGGTACAAAGTGCTTCGTAATAGGTGCACAAAATCTGTAAAAAAAAGTGCGCTTTAATGTAGTCATAGGCGGGACACCTTGAATACAAATACCATATAGATTTCTGTGTAACTGGTGAATTGTAACAGTAAGAGCATTTGAACTTGATACAAATAGCTTTCCAAATAAAAAAAAATTAATTTTATTTTAATGAGGACAGCGAAGCGCACTGGGTTAGCTAGCTAGCTATATTATAAAAGTAAGGTTTTATGTCAAAACCATAATCTTCTTTACATAAATTATATAATTATTGTTCTTATCAAAAATAATATCCAATTAGTAGCATGTAATATAATTAAACTAACCTTATATTTTATTATTAAAAAGTACAAGTTTTTTCCTTAAAAAGTACTAATATTTATATTGAACATATGCTATCTCTATGTCAAATTTATCGAAAAGAGAAAAGTACCAGCTTTCCTTATCTGCTTTTCTGTTCAGCTACTCATATACGTAAATACTTTATTATTGAGTCTCAGATCTAATTTGTAGAAATTACAAACGGAATTACAAACTGTATATACCCTTTTCTTACTCTTACATTAATCCCTTTTATAAACTTCTGAAAAGAAAACTAACATTTTTTAGTGTTTTCGTTTAATAAACCTTTAATAAATCTAAAATATTTTTTTTATGAATTAGGGAGTTAGTCTTAAATAAACATATATGTGGTATTATAGTTATATATTCCCTTATATTTTCTTTTAGTGGACGAGGTTTGGACTCTTACGAATCATCTTTAAAAAGAGATAAGCACCTGATTCAAACTTTAGCTGCATCTATTCGGCCTCATAATTATCACACAAAAGCTTATATTAACCAGAAATATGCAAAAGTTCTGTAATTGGAAGAAATTACTGGTGTATTTATTAGAACAATTGTAATGTAAATGTATTTAATATTTTTATGTGGAAACTGATAATATAAAATAAATAGTGAAAAATAATAATAGAATTTTATTTTCATAATATGCTATTTTCTTATATAAGTTTGAGTAAGTAAGAACATATTTTTTGTGATAAATCACCGTGCCGTGCTTATACCCAATACCAAAAACAAATCTTAACAATCATAGGAATAAATAATTTGAAACTATAAATAGTTGAAACTATCAGTTTGTCGATTGACATGCCTAATTTCATATTTTATAGGTTTTAAGATGAGCAATAGTTTATAAAAAATTTTAAATATTATATTTTTTGAATTTATTTATTTTGTACTTATATTACCTCTTTATACACCACGTTACATGCTAAAAGAAAAAACCTTCAGGTGCTAAAAAAATAAAAAAAAAGTTACTTCCTTCAATTAATATAATTTAATTAAAATTAAATTTGATGAACTTAAGCCTAATTAAAATATCAAAAACTTCATAAAGAAAATATGCTAAAAGTCTGCTAAGATAAAAACACAAAATTTTTTAAATATGCTACATTTTTACACCAAAAAATATTCTAAAAATCTGCTGAATCTTTTTTAAGGCCCTAATCATGTACAACGCAGCGCAACGCCAAACAATAACATTGAAAGCACAAACAATGTCATAAATATTTTGTAATTTTGTTGTTGCTTTCAACAGAAATTCATGTACCGTTTTAAAATTTTCAACGACACAAGCAATGGAGCGTTTGAAATTTTAAGACGCAATGTGAATTTCTGTAGAAAGCAACAACAAAATTACAAAATATTTATGACATTGTTTGTGCTTTCAATGTTATTCTTTGGCGTTGCGTTAGTTCTGTGGCGTTGCGCAGCGTTGTACATGATTAGGGCCTAAGTTTTTTAGTTATTCGTCCTTTTTTATTATCTTTATATATAAAATTGTAACGTTACTGACTCACTCACTCACTGACTGATTCATCATCGCACAGCCTAAACGCCTGAAGGTAAAAACTTGAAATTTGGACCAGGGCTTGGTCTCTCCCCAAATCGATCCACTAAGACGGGATTTTTGGAAATTCGAATGTTTAGGGGGTAAAAAAATGGTAAAAACGGGTAAATTCGGTAACCTTATATCTCTAAAACTAAGAGATACAAAAAAAAAAATTAATACTTATCGTTGTTCTCTAGAAAAATAAGCGGACAGATGTCTGGTACTTTTTGGAAATTCAGCCCTTTAACGAAGTAAACGGGTAAAACCTGTATTTTCGTACTTTTTTGTCACCCCATCCATCTTTTAAACCCATAAACATAGAAATAAAGCTTATATCACATTTGAAACTTATTTAAAAAAAAATCCAAATACACATTGTGTACTTTTTCGAAATTCGGACATTTAAGGGGTAAAAACCGTAACTATTTTTGGTACTTTTTTACAAAACATTTTTTTATTTATTGACATATACGTATTAAATTATGGGCTCACACTACAATATTGAAAATTTTTATGCTGCAATGGGGAGAAAAAAGTACCAAAAAGGTGGAATAGGGAGTATTTTAAAACTTTTTTGCTATGCCATCTATCTTTTAAACCAATAAACATTACAATAAAAAATATATCACATTCATAACTTATCTAAAAAATACAAATACAAATTTGATCCGTTTCGAAATTCGGACGTTTAAGGGGTGAAATCGTACCTAATTCTGTTATTTTTGTTTCGAAACATTTCTCTTCATCTACCTATATAATATAAAAATGTAAAGACTGATTCATCATCGCATGTCCTAAACGCCTGAAGCTAAAATGTTGAAATCGATTCTCTAGGATGGGAGTTTTGAAAATTTTGATGGTTAGAGGTTAAAAAAGCTAGAAACGGGTAAATTCCCTAACCTCATGTTCATCAAAAAATTAAGCGGATAGGTGTCTGGTACTTTTTTGAAATTCGATCCTTTTGGGGAGTAAACTTGTAAATCCTGTATTTTAAAACGTTTTTGCCACGCAATCTATCTATTAAACCAATAAACATTGAAATAAAAAATATGACATTCGTAACGTATCTACAAATTTCAAATAAAAATTTGGAAAATTTTCGAAATTCGAAAATCGTACCTATTACAAAGTAGCGGGTTAAAACCTAGAAACATAAACTTCGGCGTAAAAATATGTCCACGAAAGAAAAGGAGATGCTAACGAACTAGCGGGTTAAATGCTAGTAATTTATAAAATTAATAATTTTTTCAAACTTGAGGTCTGTTTTTATTCTTTATTTGCCAATATTTCGACATCCTTTGGATCTTGGTGTCTTCTGTGACTCGATGTAAGTGTTGATTTTTATTTCTTTTTGTTTATACATATGCTAGCATTTAACCCGCTACTTCGTTAGCGCCCCTTTTTCTTATGTGGACATATTTTTACGCCAAAGCTTATGTTTCTAGGTTTAAACCTGCTACTTTGTAAAGGGACGATTTGTACGTCTAAACGTTCATATTTCGAAAATTTTTATTTGTATTTTTTAGATACGTTACGAATGTGATATTTTTTTATTTCAATGTTTATTGGTTTAAAAGATAGATTGCGTGGCAAAAAAGTTTAAAATACGGGTTTACTCCACAAAAGGGTCTAATTTCAAAAAAGTACCACCAAACCTAACCGCTTATTATTTTAATGAACATCAGGTTAGGGAATTTCCCGTTTTAACCTTTTTTACCCTCTAACCATAACAATTTCCAAAACTCCCATCATAGGTAATCGATTTCGCGAGAGGCCAACCTCCCGGGCAAATTTCAGCATTTTAGTTCAGGCGTTTAGGACGTGCGATGATGAATCAGGCAGTAACTTTACAATTTTATATTATATAGGTAGATGAAGAAAAATGTTTTGAAAAAAATAACAGAATTAGGTACGATTTTCACCACTTAAACGTTGAATTTCGAAACGCATCAAATTTGTATTTGTATTTTTTAGATAAGTTACGAATGTGATATATTTTTTATTTTAATGTTTATTGGTTTAAAAGATAGATGGTATAGCAAAAAAGTTTTAAAATACAGGTTTTATCCGTTTACTCCTTATTTCAAAAAAGTGCTAGACACCTGTCCGCTTATTTTTAATGAACAATAATAGGTATTCAATTTTTTTTGTATCCCTTTTAGTTTAGCAGATATGTGGTTAGAGAATTTCCGTTTTTACCGCCTTTTTTTCTATTGAACAACAATAAGTATTAAATTTTCTTGTATCTCCTTTAGCTTAGCAGATATGAGGTCAGCGTGATCGATTTGGCGAGAGGCCTGCCTCAACGAAAATTAAAAAAGTACCAGTTAAAGAATGAAAAAGTACCAAAAAGATCCCTCCAACAAATTCTTATTCACTCAGGACTTTGCATGTTTAGTTTTATGTTTCTAGGTCTAATACTAACGGAAATTTAAAAAGTACCAGTTGAAGATTAAAAAATACCAAAAAGTACCCTCAGAGGTTCTTATCCACTCAGGACATTGCATGTTGAAGTTTATGTTTCAAGGTCCAATATTAACGATAATTAAAAAAATTTTCAGTTGTGTTTTATGTTTCTAGGTCTAATACTAACGGAAATTAAAAAAGTACCAGTTGAAGATTAAAAAATACCAAAAAGTACCCTCAGAGGTTCTTATCCACTCAGGACATTGCATGTTGAAGTTTATGTTTCAAGGTCCAATATTAACGATAATTAAAAAAATTGTCAGTTGTGTTTTATGTTTCTAGGTCTAATACTAACGGAAATTAAAAAAGTACCAGTTGAAGATTAAAAAATACCAAAAAGTACCCTCAGAGGTTCTTATCCACTCAGGACATTGCATGTTGAAGTTTATGTTTCAAGGTCCAATATTAACGATAATTAAAAAAATTGTCAGTTGTGTTTTATGTTTCTAGGTCTAATACTAACGGAAATTAAAAAAGTACCAGTTGAAGATTAAAAAATACCAAAAAGTACCCTCAGAGGTTCTTATCCACTCAGGACATTGTGTGTTAAAGTTTATGTTTCAAGTTCCAATATTAACGATAATTAAAAAAATTGTCAGTTGTGGAACCAAAAACCTAAACAAAGAAATTAAATTTCTCTTATTTCCCCTTTTTGGTACTTTTTTCTCCCCATTGAAGCATAAAATATTTCAATATTGTAGTAGGAGCCCATAATTTAATACGTATATGTCAATGAATAAAAAAAATGTTTTGTAAAAAAGTACCAAAAATAGTAACGGTTTTTACCCCCTAAATGGTCCGAATTTCGAAAAAGTACCAAATTTGTATTTGGATTTTTTAGATAAGTTTCAAATGTGATATAACCCTTATTTCTATGTTTATGGGTTTAAAAGATGGATGGGGTGACAAAAAAGTACCAAAATGCAGGTTTTACCCGTTTACTCCGTTGAAGGGCTGAATTTCCAAAAAGTACCAGACACCTGTCCGCTTATTTTTCTAAAGAACAACGATATGTATTAAATTTTTTTTGTATCTCTTTTAGTTTTAGAGATATAAGGTTACCGAATTTACCCCGTTTTTACCATTTTTTTACCCCCTAAACATTCGAATTTCCAAAAATCCCGTCTTAGTGGATCGATTTGGGGAGAGACCAAGCCCTGGTCAAAATTTCAAGTTTTTAGCTTCAGGCGTTTAGGCTGTGCGATGATGAATCAGTCAGTCAGTCAGTAACGTTACAATTTTATATATATAGATTGTTTAATAGTATAATGACATACAAATATAATTTATGTTTGCTTTTATTTATTTTAAGATTCCTGAAGGTGTCGTAATATTGAAAATAAAGAACTAAAGAATAAAAACAGACCTCGAGCTTAAAATTTTATAAATCTGCTGAATTTTTATAAAAACAATTATGCTAAAAAGCTGCTAAATAAAAAAAAATATTTTTTATTTCTCGAATTTATTCTATGAGTTTAATTTCAGTTATGTATTTTATAAAGCTTTTTGTAATAGTTCTATTCCTTAAATTTTTAGAAATGACTTTATACACTACCAGACTATTATATTGTATTTTCTTGTTACATTTTACCTTAGCTTTCCGTTGGATAGCAATGAAGTATATTGTATGTACAGAAAAATTTACAATTATAAGACACCAGCAGAATGTAATGCATTTCCTGGCCCGCTATAAAAAGAAATAATTCCCAATATCTATTTGCTAAAATAGTTGAGTTAAATACACTCAATATATAAAGCATCACTATCCAGTGTGACACAAAGAATGCTGACGACGGCCGTAGCGGGCCAGAAAATGCATTACATTCTGCTGGTGTCTAATAATTGTAAATTTTTCTGTACATAAATATACCTCATTGCTATCCAACGGAAAGCTAAGGTAAAATGTAACAAGAAAATACAATATAATAGTCTGGTAGTGTATAAAGTCATTTCTAAAAAAATTTAAGGAATAGAACTATTACAAAAAGCTTTATAAAATACATAACTGAAATTTAACTCATAGAATAAATGCGAAAAATAAAAAATGTTGAATATAATAAAGTTGCTTATAAAAAGAAATAATTCCCAATATCTATTTGTTAAAAAAAATCGATATAACGCACTTGTTCAACAGTACTGTATTAACTCAAAATTTTTATTTTTTCACTTTTTGGAAATAATCAATACATTGTATTCACATCTATCCACTGTAAAAATACGGTGATATTTTGTCTACTTTTTGGTAATGAAACGGTTGGTTTAAAAATTCTTTTTCATATAACTTCAATGTTAAATTAAAAATTGTCTTGCTTCTACATATTTTATAAAAATTTTTTTTTTTTAAATATGTTTAAAAATACTCTTTTTCTAAAGAGTACAAATATGCGTAAAAAATCTGCTTATGGATAAGGAAATATGTTAAAAAGCGGGGAACTGCTTTCCCGAACTCAATCTGCTAAAATTCAGAAAAATTCATATATGATCGCCCATATTTAACCATTCATGAATTTACTCAGCAATGAGGAATTAAAAATATGTAACTTTTTCACAGTCATGAATGAATATTTTATTTTTCGCTAAAATATGTTTGCGATTGTTTACTCATAAGTAATGAAGAAACAAATAAACTTTATTAACGCTGCTCACTAGCATTGTTGTTGTTGCTCAGTTTTTATACCCTTCACCGAGGGTTAAAGAGTATATATAACTTTGTCATTCCGTTTGTGATTTCTACAATATTGATCTTATACTTCATTTATACCTATACAAAATCTAGTACTTAAGGGATTTTGAGCGAAATCTTATTCATTTCTACTAGATTTCCCATACAAAACAAAATCTAGTTCGGCACTAGATTTTGGCAAAATCTCACCCAATCTTGCTATACTCAACGATACAACTATGAATTTCATACTAATGTACTAAAAAATACAGCTCTGACCAACAAAAATCTGACAGTTTGACAAAAAAAAAATATATATAAAAAGTGCGGGGAAAATAAATTTGCGGCAAATTAATAATATAAAAAATAAACATTTGTGAAAATGGATAAACCAATATTAAATAAAGGGTATGTAAACTATTTTAATATAATAACACTTTGTTTTTGGCTTAAAATTTTTGCTAATTTAAGTTTACATTACAATTTCTTTCCTTTTTCAATCGGGTTTTTTCTTATTATGAAAATCAGATCCGACAATATGTCAAAAAGCAGTGGTGTAAACGCCAAAAAATTTCTTTAAGATTTCAACTAAAATCTACCAGATTTTGTGTAGGTGTAAATGTATTAGATTCTGGTCCTTATAGGCAGATCGGTCCTGAAATGACTGAGATATGAGCAAAAAACCACGACTACCTCTAATTTTTTCCCATAAATCCCACGTTGTTGTTATTTTTTATTTCTTTTTTCTGTATATCTGGAAAACGGCAAGAGCCACGGCCTTTAAAATTTGGCACAAGCATCTTGGTTATCAAAACTCTCTAAGAAATGGGCAGGATTGGACTGGGGGTGGCACTTCCTTTACAAAGAGATTATACATTCCTGTATATCTGGAGAACGAAAAGAGCCAAAGGTTCCAAATTAGATAAAACCATATCAGTTATCAATACATAGCATCCCACAAAATATGAGCGGCAGTGGAAAAGTGGGCGTGGTACCTCCCATACAAGGAAATTATTGATTTCTGTATATCTAGAGAACGGAAAGAGCCAACGTTCACAATGTGAAGATGCCGGCTGGTATCAAGGACACATTAAATTGATAGCGTGTGCAGATGAGCGTTTAGCGCTGCTGTACAAGGATGCCGTGGAGTCCCTGGGGGAAGTTTGGCAGGGCGCTAAGATTGAGGCAATACCTCCGGCCGATGTACCGCAAAGGCCCAGATCTATTGCCAAGATCTCCGCTGAGCCATCCGACGCCAAGGCGATCCTGGAAACAATACAGATCAGTAACCCCCAGCTGCCCACACAGGACTGGAAAGTAGTGAGGGTTTCGGAATCTGTTGAAGAGTCCAGGAAGGCCACCGTTATAATAAACAGTGACTCTCTGCCGTCACTTCGGAAGACACAGGGGAAGATATTCTATGGATTTGGAACTATCTTCCTCCGAGTCTACAAAGGTGATGACAAAGGGAAGCCTCAAGCTCCGGTGACTACCACCACAACAACAGCATCAACGGAGCATATGAAGACGATTCTGCTACTTCGTCGGCCAATGAAGACACTCAATCGGTCAGTGGACTTGTGGGTGACTTTTTTGGTAAGATGGAAGTGGCAGACGATGAGGACACCCTTCTGGAATCGGACGACGACCCAGAGGATGCCAACGTCACAGTCGTCCATAGCGATGAGCTATTATGAAGGTTACACAAATCAACCTTCATCACTCTAAAGTGGCGTCAGCTGCCCTTCTCCTCCGATTGGCTTCAGGCACGGAGGAGCTTATATGTATCGTAGAACCATTGTTGTATAGAGACAGGGTTTACGGACTCAGTTTAGGCGGCTATTGTACTCTGTACGCAGCCGATCAAGGTAAGACCAGGGCTTGTGTTATGGTCAAAAACATCCTTAAAGCTTTCATTCTTTCTGATTTAAGCGATAAGGACACATGCACTGTCGCAGTAGAATACAAAACCAGTACAGTTTGGTTTATGAGCTGCTACATGGCACACGACCAGGGTGCTAATCCTCCCAACTCCACAGCCCGGAAGGCGATGTCGTATGCTAACAGGCGCAACATCCCCCTAATAATATGTGCTGATGCTAATGCACATCATACCGTCTGGGGAAGCTCGGATGTCAATCCACGAGGTGAGTGGCTTTTGGACTTCATAGTAGAAAACGAACTAACAGTAGTTAATAGAGGTAGTGAGCCCACCTTTATTGTGACTAACAGAAGGGAGGTTCTTGAGATTACGCTTATTAGTGATAAGTTCGCGGATATGATTAGCGATTGGAACGTGTCAAAGGACTGTTCCTTCTCTGATCACATGTATGTTGATTTCAATTTTTCCTTTAGAGTTGATTCAGTTAAACCCTACACGAATAGAAGAAGAACTAACTGGTCTATCTATGCGAGTGTACTCGGGGACAAGCTGCCTATGTGGCCGATTCTCATAGACAGTGTGTCCATGCTCGACTCCGCAGTGGAGTCATTGACTGGTGTCTTAATGGAGGCAACAAACGAATCCTGTAAAAGAATCGACAGGAGACGCAAAGCTAAGCCCATATGGTGGAATGCGGAAATTGCTGAAAAACGCAAGGAAAGCAGGAAACTCTTTAATGAGGCAAAACGTAATGGTGTTTGGAACAATTACAAGTCCTCAGTAAATGCATTCAAAAATCTTATTAGGAAGGCCAAGAGACAGTCATGGAGGAAATTCTGCAGTGCCGTGGAAAACTCCTCGGAGACAAATCGGCTACGTACGATTTTATCCTCTAAACCAGCTAATCCATCATATATACGAAAGATGGATAGATCTTGGACCACAAACAGTCGAGACACCCTTGAGGTCCTGATGAATACACACTTCCCAGGTTGCACTGATGATGTGCCTAGGGAGGAAACATTTAGTGGCGCTCGAGGTATCTCTAATATTCCGATAACTCGCCATCGTGTGGAATGGGCGGTCAAAAGCTTTCATCCCTTTAAATATCCAGGCCCGGATGGCATTATACCAGCGGACCTACAAAAGAACCTGGGAATATTGATGCCATGGCTCTTAGCAATATTTAGAGCTTGCCTGAGTCTCTCACATGTCCCATCAACTTGGGCAACATATAAGATCGTCTTCATCCCCACGAGTGTGAAGACATCTCACACTATGGCTAAAGACTTTAGACCAATTAGTCTATCCTCCTTTCTACTGAAAACACTGGAGAGGATTTTGGATATTCATATTAGATCAGCGTTAGGACACAGTTCCCTGTCACCGGCTCAGCACGCCTACACGAAGGGTAGGTCCACTGAAACTGCGCTTCACTCATTGGTGGGCCACATAGAGAGATCCCTGCATTACAAGGAATTTGCTTTAGTTGCGTTCCTGGATATTGAGGGCGCTTTCAACAACGTTAGACCTGAATCGGTTGAGACATTTGGAAATCGATCCAGCGATCATTCAATTTGTCAGCAGTATCTTTCACTTCAGGCGTATCGAATCCAACTTGAGCACCTCGAACATTTCAAAGGTTGCGACTAGGGGCACCCCGCAAGGTGGTGTACTGTCACCTTTACTTTGGAATCTGTTGCAGCTGTGGCTATGGGTAAAGATCCCAGATTATTGTCTGAACTAATGGAGTCCGCATTGGACGTCCTAACAAAATGGTGCCAGGGATGTGGACTGGATATAAATCCTGCCAAAACAGAACTGGTACTTTTCACAAGGAGATACAAAATTCCCAAATTGAATACCCCGAGAATAAAAGGGGTGTCACTGGAACTGCCTGACAGCGCCAAGTTTCTTGGGCTAATATTGGACAGCAAACTGAACTGGAGGATGAACACCAGCTCCAGGACTAATAAAGCGGCTACTGCATTATATAGCTGCAAAAGGGCCATTGGCCTAAACTGGGGAATTAACCCGAGGAATGTATACTGGCTATACGAATGTGTCATTAAACCCATTCTTTTCTACGGGGCAGCTGTTTTGTGTCCGGCGCTCAAGGTGAAGAGTCATCAAACCAGGTTTGAACGTACAATGAGAATGGTGGCGATAGCGGTAACAGGTGCCATTAGAACAACCCCCTCTAAGGCATTGTTTACGATTTTAAATGGTTACCACCAGACATTTTGGCGAAATGATAGCTGCGAACGCGGCGGTAAGAGTAAGGGCCACCAGAGCATGGGTGGATTACAATATCGGACATGCTTACATTCTGAACGATATTAATTGGCACATGGATGTTGATTATGTCACACCCGAGCCAATCGTTGATCCTGGCTTCACGGTAAGCATTTTGGATAACGTGGTCCACTATGGTGATCTGCAAATTCCCGCTTATGCGATTCGAATCTTCACGGACGGGTCTAAGACACTGTATGGTGTCGGTTCTGGCATATACTCCGAGCAGCTAAACTGGAGCATTCCTATAAGGCTGCCGGACCACTGCAGTGTCATCCAGGCCGAGATAATGGCCATCTATACAGCCGCCAGACGCATCCGGTACTGAGAAATATCTGGAAGGGATATTCACATTATTACCGATAGCAAGGCGGCCATAAGATCCCTGGAGAATGTGTTCATCACATCGAGAATTGTCCGAGAATGCCGGATGTCTCTGGAGGAGATAGCGAGACATTCACTGGTTACCCTTAATTGGGTCCCCGGACACGGGGTCATACATGGGAACTGCATGGCGGATGCAGGTAAAACCTTGAATCGGGACGGTTCCACATATTATGTAGGTGCTTCACTCCCAAGTTGTAAGCAACTTATAGCGCACAAGTTAAATCTTATCGCCAGTCATTTTGAGTATTTTCAATAATGTCTGTACGGTAGGTACCACGCCCACTTTTCCAATCGCGCCCATATTTTGAGGGATACTGTGTATTGATAACCGATATGTTTGTACCTAAGTTGGGAACTTTAGCTCGTTTCGTTCTCCAGATATACAGAAATGTATAACGTCTTTGTATGGGAGGTGCCACACCCACTTCTCCAATCCCGCCCATTTTTTTTAGAGAGTTTGTGTATTGGCAAGCAACATGTTTGTACTAAATTTGAAAGCTGTAGCTCTTACCGCTCTCGAGATATGCAGAAAAAAAGAATTTAAAAAACAACAACAACATGGGATTTATGGGAAAAATTAGAGGTATTCGTGGTTTTTTGCTCATATCTCAGATCTTCCTGAATTGCAATAGCAAACAATTCCGGACTATATGTGACATAAATGTATAAAAACCTAGCCTCCATCATATCTGGAGTCTTCGGAAAACCCATTTCAACGGACGGAGAGACGGACAGACGGACAACCGAATTTGAACTTCCCTTCTCATTAGAAGCTAGAATATATATACTTTATATGGTCTTAGATCAATATTGTAGAAATTACAAACGTACTGACAAAGTTATATATACCCTTTTACCTTCGGTGAAGGGTATAAAAAAGAGTACTTTTTTATATGTGTAGATATGTATATTTTTCAATGAAAAAAAAACAGCAACAACACTTACAAATAAAATGGCAGACACAAACTAAGTATTTTTGCACATATCCCTGTAGATACAACATACATACATATTTCCAATACCAAATCGCTTGAAACTGTTTTTTACATACTTATGTTATGAATTAAATTAAAAACGCAAAAACTGCTACATAAATATTTTTTAAATCATTTTACGACATAAAAAATAAAAATGATTTGGCAGATTTATATACCGACGTCTTAAGGAAAAAATTTGGCATTTATATAACTATATAACTCTTCCATTTCTGGGCAAAAAGTTTCCGACTTGTTGGGAAATATATACTGGCAACATTTTTTTTTTTTGATATATAAAACGTGTCTATACGTCATACTAGAGCCCTAAAATTATAAATTTTGATGTTCTATTGACCATTTTTTGAGTATTTTCAATAATGTCTTTATACGGGAGGTACCACGCCCACTTTTCCCATTTGTGGGATGCTGTGTATTGATAACCGATATGTTTGTACCTAATTTGGGAACTTGAGCTCGTTTCATTCTCCAGATATAAAGAAATGTATAATGTCTTTTTATGGGAAGTGCATCACCCACTTCTCCAATCCCATCCATTTTTTTTTTGGAGAATTGGCGTGTTTGTACCAAATTTGAAAGCCGTGGATCTTAACGTTTTCCAGATACACAGAAAACATGAAAAACAACAACATGGCATTAATGTTAAAATAAGAGGTAGTCGTGTTTTCTGCTCATATCTCAGCTATTTATAGACAGATCTGGCTGAATTTGAATAGCAAAATTATGATGACCATATCTGACATAAATATATACCATCAAAGTCCCCTTCATATCTGAGGTCTTCGGAAAATTCATTTCAACAGACGCACTTTTTATAAGGAGCCGGAATATATATACTTTATAGGGTCTAAGATCAATATTGTTGAAATTACAAACGGAATGACAAAGTTGTTATGGTCACCCTATGGATGGTAAGGCAGTGGATGGTTGGCAATGTATATATGCAAAAGGGAAATTTTTTTTATAAGGCAAAACAGCTGGCAAATGAAAAAAAGTAACAAGTAGGCAAGGAAAAATATATGTAGGAAAAAGAAGAAATTATTGTTTATATTTTAAAAAATTGCTGAAAAGATTTTTGAAGATATCGTACCCGAGGTTTCGTGGGGAGAGAAATAAAAAATGTCGCTCTTCTTGTTTTTGAGCAGCGTATTGTGGAAGTTTGACAAGTGGCCACCGGCATCTGGGTATAAGTAATGAAAAAAAAGAGATTATACAACTTTTAAAAGAGTGAGGAAATATAATAAATAAAGTTTTATTAGAGACAAACTGTTTGGTGTAACTAAAATTTAAATATAAGAATATTGTTTTAAAGAACAATTTAAATTTAAATGTAAAATAATTAAACACTGGCAATTATTAAATTTATATCACTTAAATCTGAGTTGTGAATATGAAACCAAATGTGGTTTCCTTTTTGAGAAAAGATGTTAAATAGAGCACGAAAAGAAAAATACAGTTCATAGGTTAGGTTAGGTTCCATGGGCAGCCATCGAGAGACAGCTCAGTTGGGTCCTTCAGCGGTCCCTTTGTGATACTCAGCGCCAATGCCCATCCCAAAGAGCAGTTACTCATTTGGCGTCACTGCAAAATTGAGCCAATTCGTCTTCCTAATGAAGAGAAGAAGCAATCATAGCAGAAAAACACCGGCTCTCCCAGGTATTTTTCCCTGATGCCGCGTATCCCAGGGCATTGACAGAGAAAGTAAAGCACTGTCTCCTCTTCCTAGTAAAAAGAAAAATTAAAATACAGGAAGAAAACTTGAACTTTTTAAACAACAAATTTAAAAAAAAAAAGATATTTCAAAAGAAAGCCGAGTGCGCCAGCAGATCTTTCATTGTCATGCGGGTAGGTAGAGGAAATTAATTTTTTGCAGGTTAGGATTTGGGACACCCAGGAGTTTGAGGATGTCACGAAGAGATTCAGTCTCTAGAGGGAGGGCCAATCCCGCCACAACATCAGCCAGAGATGTGTGAAAATAGTAAAAAGGATATGGGTTTTCTGATGTTTGTTTTTGTTTAGCCACTTCGAGCCCCAATACTTTTTATTTTCAATTTCATAGCTGGTATGAAGTTTTTTTGTGGGGCCCCAAGTAGTTCCATAATATAGTTGACAACTATTTAGGTTCGAAAGTCCGGATAGGTAGGAGAAAGAGTCATTAAACCGTTGCAAAAAAGATAAATAGTGTTTTTTTCTCGTTAATTTGGTTTTTTTAGAGCAATATCAGTTATGAACAGTGAAAGTCGTCATGAGCATAGCGTTCATACCAATGTAAGTCCCGAATAAAGCGACTGTGCAGACTATTTCGCGCTGCGACATTAGGTGTGGGCGATATAGGCGTGATGATTTAGCGATTCACTGCTCACAATCCTTCCTGACATCTTAAGGCTGGGACTTGATTACAAGAATCCGGACCTTAGTGCATCAAGATGTGAGGTAATGATTAGGAAATCATCGCTTACGTTATATTCGTTTCAATAGTTAGTAAATTGATTTTTTATGGTGATACTCACATTTGATTCCTTGAATTTTCATCCACGACAACCGCTACTGCTAGGGTTAATCCAGGAAACAATTCTGGTGTAGTTCTTTCTAGCCGTTGTAGCCCAGTCAAAAGGAAGGTCAATTTCCATTTTCCCCTTGTTTGTTTGTTTTAGCATCTGAAAAGTATACCATTTTACCATTATTTTCACACATATGTATATAGGTATATTATTTTTTTTACTTTGCCTGCAAAAGTTTACGTTTCCTCGAAATAAGCCGGTAAAATCTTTATGGTTTTTATTATTTTTTAATTGTTTTGATATTTAAATTTTTAGCTCAAGATTTATATACCCATTTTATAAGTTTATTAATACCCTCGTATTGAAAAATATTGGAGTTTAAAATATCATTTGGTATGGTATGTTTTTTAAGTCTGTTTATTCGAATTGATCTACTAAATTTGGTTTTTTTTTAATGGTTTTACCCCGTAGTGCGAGTCGTTTGTTAGCTGACAACAACAACGCTATGGCGACAACCAAAGCAACTGACACTTGCAGTACTGATACCCCTACCACGGTAACAATCAGTAATTTAACCCACCCTACGTCCAGAACAACGACAATAATAGCAACAGCCACTACAGACAACTTTGGCCAGAGCGACAAGAGAGCCACAAGTTTTTTATTATATGCAAGGCATAAGGCCAGCTGTAACAGAAACCGTGCAGCTCCCGTACATACCACCACCACCTTTGTTCTCATTTGTATTTTTGGGTTTTTTCCATCATATTTTGTGGGCGATGTTCTGGCAATTTCTTAAGGGAATTGCAGGGGGTTCTTCTCACCAAAGTTCAACGAGCTTTGGTGGTTTAAGTCTCTGCAATTCCAAGCCTTATGCCGGGCGAATTCCTCACGGTCTGTAATTTTTAATTATATTTTTTATAGCATATATGTATATGTATATAAGAGGACTTACCGAATTCGAATATATTCCACCAGAAGTTTAGCCCATAGGATGAAAGGAAATTCCTGTAGAAAGAGAAACAAAATAAAGAAAGTAAACATTTTTTTTAAGAATAAATTTCTGTAAAAATCTCGAAATGATGTAATATTAAAAATTAATTTCCTTTTTTTTCTGCCTTAAAATTGTATTTTAAATTTTATTTAAAGCCATTATAAAGTTGCTACTGGGCATTTTTATTTTGTGATGGGAAAAATTAAAAGAATATGTATTTTAAGTTAAGAAATTTAAAATCTGCAGTTTTTACAACTCGGCTTTTGCAGAAGGAAAAAATTTAACTTTTCACAGCACACTCTTTTTATGGCGACACTCGTAGTAAAAATTTCTTAAATTTTAAAGTGTGTTTTTTTGTACAACTTTTTGTACACCCTTCGAAATCCATAATCATAAAACACCGGGAAAATTAGCAGTAGTTGTTAATCAATAAAAAAAGGTTTTGTTGAAAAAGTATTTCAATTCAATTATTGGGATAATTGCATCAATTATTTTTCTCGTTGTTAAAAGAAAGTTAAAAATATGATTTTGATTTAATTAGCATTTTGGTTGTTTTGAAATTAATTGTAATTAAAAGGTTAATTAGGTAACAAAACCTTAATTTTTTTTGTTTAAAATAAAATAATTTCAACTGGTAGAATTGTTGCTGGGAATTGTCAAAGCCTGCAGAAAAAAAGAATTTAAAAAACAACAACAACATGGGATTTATGGGAAAAATTAGAGGTATTCGTGGTTTTTTGCTCATATCTCAGATCTTCCTGAATTTCAATAGCAAACAATTCCGGACTATATGTGACATGAATGTATAAAAACCTAGCCTCCATCATATCTGGGGTCTTCGGAAAACCCATTTCAACGGACGGAGAGACGGACAGACGGACAACCGAATTTGAACTTCCCTTCTCATTAGAAGCTAGAATATATATACTTTATATGGTCTTAGATCAATATTGTAGAAATTACAAACGTACTGACAAAGTTATATATACCCTTTTACCTTCGGTGAAGGGTATAAAAAAGAGTACTTTTTTATATGTGTAGATATGTATATTTTTCAATGAAAAAAAACAGCAACAACACTTACAAATAAAATGGCAGACACAAACTAAGTATTTTTGCACATATCCCTGTAGATACAACATACATACATATTTCCAATACCAAATCGCTTGAAACTGTTTTTTACATACTTATGTTATGAATTAAATTAAAAACGCAAAAACTGCTACATAAATATTTTTTAAATCATTTTACGACATAAAAAATAAAAATGATTTGGCAGATTTATATACCGACGTCTTAAGGAAAAAATTTGGCATTTATATAACTATATAACTCTTCCATTTCTGGGCAAAAAGTTTCCGACTTGTTGGGAAATATATACTGGCAACATTTTTTTTTTTTTTTGATATATAAAACGTGTCTATACGTCATACTAGAGCCCTAAAATTATAAATTTTGATGTTCTATTGACCATTTTTTGAGTATTTTCAATAATTTCTTTATACGGGAGGTACCACGCCCACTTTTCCCATTTGTGGGATGTTGTGTATTGATAACCGATATGTTTGTACCTAATTTGGGAACTTGAGCTCGTTTCATTCTCCAGATATAAAGAAATGTATAATGTCTTTTTATGGGAAGTGCATCACCCACTTCTCCAATCCCATCCATTTTTTTTTGGAGAATTGGCGTGTTTGTACCAAATTTGAAAGCCGTGGATCTTAACGTTTTCCAGATACACAGAAAACATGAAAAACAACAACATGGCATTAATGTTAAAATAAGAGGTAGTCGTGTTTTCTGCTCATATCTCAGCTATTTATAGACAGATCTGGCTGAATTTGAATAGCAAAATTATGATGACCATATCTGACATAAATATATACCATCAAAGTCCCCTTCATATCTGAGGTCTTCGGAAAATTCATTTCAACAGACGCACTTTTTATAAGGAGCCGGAATATATATACTTTATAGGGTCTAAGATCAATATTGTTGAAATTACAAACGGAATGACAAAGTTGTTATGGTCACCCTATGGATGGTAAGGCAGTGGATGGTTGGCAATGTATATATGCAAAAGGGAAATTTTTTTTATAAGGCAAAACAGCTGGCAAATGAAAAAAAGTAACAAGTAGGCAAGGAAAAATATATGTAGGAAAAAGAAGAAATTATTGTTTATATTTTAAAAAATTGCTGAAAAGATTTTTGAAGATATCGTACCCGAGGTTTCGTGGGGAGAGAAATAAAAAATGTCGCTCTTCTTGTTTTTGAGCAGCGTATTGTGGAAGTTTGACAAGTGGCCACCGGCATCTGGGTATAAGTAATGAAAAAAAAGAGATTATACAACTTTTAAAAGAGTGAGGAAATATAATAAATAAAGTTTTATTAGAGACAAACTGTTTGGTGTAACTAAAATTTAAATATAAGAATATTGTTTTAAAGAACAATTTAAATTTAAATGTAAAATAATTAAACACTGGCAATTATTAAATTTATATCACTTAAATCTGAGTTGTGAATATGAAACCAAATGTGGTTTCCTTTTTGAGAAAAGATGTTAAATAGAGCACGAAAAGAAAAATACAGTTCATAGGTTAGGTTAGGTTCCATGGGCAGCCATCGAGAGACAGCTCAGTTGGGTCCTTCAGCGGTCCCTTTGTGATACTCAGCGCCAATGCCCATCCCAAAGAGCAGTTACTCATTTGGCGTCACTGCAAAATTGAGCCAATTCGTCTTCCTAATGAAGAGAAGAAGCAATCATAGCAGAAAAACACCGGCTCTCCCAGGTATTTTTCCCTGATGCCGCGTATCCCAGGGCATTGACAGAGAAAGTAAAGCACTGTCTCCTCTTCCTAGTAAAAAGAAAAATTAAAATACAGGAAGAAAACTTGAACTTTTTAAACAACAAATTTAAAAAAAAAAAGATATTTCAAAAGAAAGCCGAGTGCGCCAGCAGATCTTTCATTGTCATGCGGGTAGGTAGAGGAAATTAATTTTTTGCAGGTTAGGATTTGGGACACCCAGGAGTTTGAGGATGTCACGGAGAGATTCAGTCTCTAGAGGGAGGGCCAATCCCGCCACAACATCAGCCAGAGATGTGTGAAAATAGTAAAAAGGATATGGGTTTTCTGATGTTTGTTTTTGTTTAGCCACTTCGAGCCCCAATACTTTTTATTTTCAATTTCATAGCTGGTATGAAGTTTTTTTGTGGGGCCCCAAGTAGTTCCATAATATAGTTGACAACTATTTAGGTTCGAAAGTCCGGATAGGTAGGAGAAAGAGTCATTAAACCGTTGCAAAAAAGATAAATAGTGTTTTTTTCTCGTTAATTTGGTTTTTTTAGAGCAATATCAGTTATGAACAGTGAAAGTCGTCATGAGCATAGCGTTCATACCAATGTAAGTCCCGAATAAAGCGACTGAGCAGACTATTTCGCGCTGCGACATTAGGTGTGGGCGATATAGGCGTGATGATTTAGCGATTCACTGCTCACAATCCTTCCTGACATCTTAAGGCTGGGACTTGATTACAAGAATCCGGACCTTAGTGCATCAAGATGTGAGGTAATGATTAGGAAATCATCGCTTACGTTATATTCGTTTCAATAGTTAGTAAATTGATTTTTTATGGTGATACTCACATTTGATTCCTTGAATTTTCATCCACGACAACCGCTACTGCTAGGGTTAATCCAGGAAACAATTCTGGTGTAGTTCTTTCTAGCCGTTGTAGCCCAGTCAAAAGGAAGGTCAATTTCCATTTTCCCCTTGTTTGTTTGTTTTAGCATCTGAAAAGTATACCATTTTACCATTATTTTCACACATATGTATATGTATATGTATATGTATATGTATATGTATATGTATATGTATATGTATATGTATATGTATATGTATATGTATATGTATATGTATATGTATATGTATATGTATATGTATATGTATATGTATATGTATATGTATATGTATATGTATATGTATATGTATATGTATATGTATATGTATATGTATATGTATATGTATATGTATATGTATATGTATATGTATATGTATATGTATATGTATATGTATATGTATATGTATATGTATATGTATATGTATATGTATATGTATATGTATATGTATATGTATATGTATATGTATATGTATATGTATATGTATATGTATATGTATATGTATATGTATATGTATATGTATATGTATATGTATATGTATATGTATATGTATATGTATATGTATATGTATATGTATATGTATATGTATATGTATATGTATATGTATATGTATATGTATATGTATATGTATATGTATATGTATATGTATATGTATATGTATATGTATATGTATATGTATATGTATATGTATATGTATATGTATATGTATATGTATATGTATATGTATATGTATATGTATATGTATATGTATATGTATATGTATATGTATATGTATATGTATATGTATATGTATATGTATATGTATATGTATATGTATATGTATATGTATATGTATATATATATACGTATATTATTTTTTTTACTTTGCCTGCAAAAGTTTACGTTTCCTCGAAATAAGCCGGTAAAATCTTTATGGTTTTTATTATTTTTTAATTGTTTTGATATTTAAATTTTTAGCTCAAGATTTATATACCCATTTTATAAGTTTTTTAATACCCTCGTATTGAAAAATATTGGAGTTTAAAATATCATTTGGTATGGTATGTTTTTTAAGTCTGTTTATTCGAATTGATCTACTAAATTTGGTTTTTTTTTAATGGTTTTACCCCGTTGTGCGAGTCGTTTGTTAGCTGACAACAACAACGCTATGGCGACAACCAAAGCAACTGACACTTGCAGTACTGATACCCCTACCACGGTAACAATCAGTAATTTAACCCACCCTACGTCCAGAACAACGACAATAATAGCAACAGCCACTACAGACAACTTTGGCCAGAGCGACAAGAGAGCCACAAGTTTTTTATTATATGCAAGGCATAAGGCCAGCTGTAACAGAAACCGTGCAGCTCCCGTACATACCACCACCACCTTTGTTCTCATTTGTATTTTTGGGTTTTTTCCATCATATTTTGTGGGCGATGTTCTGGCAATTTCTTAAGGGAATTGCAGGGGGTTCTTCTCACCAAAGTTCAACGAGCTTTGGTGGTTTAAGTCTCTGCAATTCCAAGCCTTATGCCGGGCGAATTCCTCACGGTCTGTAATTTTTAATTATATTTTTTATAGCATATATGTATATGTATATAAGAGGACTTACCGAATTCGAATATATTCCACCAGAAGTTTAGCCCATAGGATGAAAGGAAATTCCTGTAGAAAGAGAAACAAAATAAAGAAAGTAAACATTTTTTTTAAGAATAAATTTCTGTAAAAATCTCGAAATGATGTAATATTAAAAATTAATTTCCTTTTTTTTCTGCCTTAAAATTGTATTTTAAATTTTATTTAAAGCCATTATAAAGTTGCTACTGGGCATTTTTATTTTGTGATGGGAAAAATTAAAAGAATATGTATTTTAAGTTAAGAAATTTAAAATCTGCAGTTTTTACAACTCGGCTTTTGCAGAAGGAAAAAATTTAACTTTTCACAGCACACTCTTTTTATGGCGACACTCGTAGTAAAAATTTCTTAAATTTTAAAGTGTGTTTTTTTGTACAACTTTTTGTACACCCTTCGAAATCCATAATCATAAAACACCGGGAAAATTAGCAGTAGTTGTTAATCAATAAAAAAAGGTTTTGTTGAAAAAGTATTTCAATTCAATTATTGGGATAATTGCATCAATTATTTTTCTCGTTGTTAAAAGAAAGTTAAAAATATGATTTTGATTTAATTAGCATTTTGGTTGTTTTGAAATTAATTGTAATTAAAAGGTTAATTAGGTAACAAAACCTTAATTTTTTTTGTTTAAAATAAAATAATTTCAACTGGTAGAATTGTTGCTGGGAATTGTCAAAGCCTGCAGAAAAAAAGAATTTAAAAAACAACAACAACATGGGATTTATGGGAAAAATTAGAGGTATTCGTGGTTTTTTGCTCATATCTCAGATCTTCCTGAATTTCAATAGCAAACAATTCCGGACTATATGTGACATGAATGTATAAAAACCTAGCCTCCATCATATCTGGGGTCTTCGGAAAACCCATTTCAACGGACGGAGAGACGGACAGACGGACAACCGAATTTGAACTTCCCTTCTCATTAGAAGCTAGAATATATATACTTTATATGGTCTTAGATCAATATTGTAGAAATTACAAACGTACTGACAAAGTTATATATACCCTTTTACCTTCGGTGAAGGGTATAAAAAAGAGTACTTTTTTATATGTGTAGATATGTATATTTTTCAATGAAAAAAAACAGCAACAACACTTACAAATAAAATGGCAGACACAAACTAAGTATTTTTGCACATATCCCTGTAGATACAACATACATACATATTTCCAATACCAAATCGCTTGAAACTGTTTTTTACATACTTATGTTATGAATTAAATTAAAAACGCAAAAACTGCTACATAAATATTTTTTAAATCATTTTACGACATAAAAAATAAAAATGATTTGGCAGATTTATATACCGACGTCTTAAGGAAAAAATTTGGCATTTATATAACTATATAACTCTTCCATTTCTGGGCAAAAAGTTTCCGACTTGTTGGGAAATATATACTGGCAAAATTTTTTTTTTTTTTGATATATAAAACGTGTCTATACGTCATACTAGAGCCCTAAAATTATAAATTTTGATGTTCTATTGACCATTTTTTGAGTATTTTCAATAATTTCTTTATACGGGAGGTACCACGCCCACTTTTCCCATTTGTGGGATGCTGTGTATTGATAACCGATATGTTTGTACCTAATTTGGGAACTTGAGCTCGTTTCATTCTCCAGATATAAAGAAATGTATAATGTCTTTTTATGGGAAGTGCATCACCCACTTCTCCAATCCCATCCATTTTTTTTTGGAGAATTGGCGTGTTTGTACCAAATTTGAAAGCCGTGGATCTTAACGTTTTCCAGATACACAGAAAACATGAAAAACAACAACATGGCATTAATGTTAAAATAAGAGGTAGTCGTGTTTTCTGCTCATATCTCAGCTATTTATAGACAGATCTGGCTGAATTTGAATAGCAAAATTATGATGACCATATCTGACATAAATATATACCATCAAAGTCCCCTTCATATCTGAGGTCTTCGGAAAATTCATTTCAACAGACGCACTTTTTATAAGGAGCCGGAATATATATACTTTATAGGGTCTAAGATCAATATTGTTGAAATTACAAACGGAATGACAAAGTTGTTATGGTCACCCTATGGATGGTAAGGCAGTGGATGGTTGGCAATGTATATATGCAAAAGGGAAATTTTTTTTATAAGGCAAAACAGCTGGCAAATGAAAAAAAGTAACAAGTAGGCAAGGAAAAATATATGTAGGAAAAAGAAAAATTATTGTTTATATTTTAAAAAATTGCTGAAAAGATTTTTGAAGATATCGTACCCGAGGTTTCGTGGGGAGAGAAATAAAAAATGTCGCTCTTCTTGTTTTTGAGCAGCGTATTGTGGAAGTTTGACAAGTGGCCACCGGCATCTGGGTATAAGTAATGAAAAAAAAGAGATTATACAACTTTTAAAAGAGTGAGGAAATATAATAAATAAAGTTTTATTAGAGACAAACTGTTTGGTGTAACTAAAATTTAAATATAAGAATATTGTTTTAAAGAACAATTTAAATTTAAATGTAAAATAATTAAACACTGGCAATTATTAAATTTATATCACTTAAATCTGAGTTGTGAATATGAAACCAAATGTGGTTTCCTTTTTGAGAAAAGATGTTAAATAGAGCACGAAAAGAAAAATACAGTTCATAGGTTAGGTTAGGTTCCATGGGCAGCCATCGAGAGACAGCTCAGTTGGGTCCTTCAGCGGTCCCTTTGTGATACTCAGCGCCAATGCCCATCCCAAAGAGCAGTTACTCATTTGGCGTCACTGCAAAATTGAGCCAATTCGTCTTCCTAATGAAGAGAAGAAGCAATCATAGCAGAAAAACACCGGCTCTCCCAGGTATTTTTCCCTGATGCCGCGTATCCCAGGGCATTGACAGAGAAAGTAAAGCACTGTCTCCTCTTCCTAGTAAAAAGAAAAATTAAAATACAGGAAGAAAACTTGAACTTTTTAAACAACAAATTTAAAAAAAAAAAGATATTTCAAAAGAAAGCCGAGTGCGCCAGCAGATCTTTCATTATCATGCGGGTAGGTAGAGGAAATTAATTTTTTGCAGGTTAGGATTTGGGACACCCAGGAGTTTGAGGATGTCACGGAGAGATTCAGTCTCTAGAGGGAGGGCCAATCCCGCCACAACATCAGCCAGAGATGTGTGAAAATAGTAAAAAGGATATGGGTTTTCTGATGTTTGTTTTTGTTTAGCCACTTCGAGCCCCAATACTTTTTATTTTCAATTTCATAGCTGGTATGAAGTTTTTTTGTGGGGCCCCAAGTAGTTCCATAATATAGTTGACAACTATTTAGGTTCGAAAGTCCGGATAGGTAGGAGAAAGAGTCATTAAACCGTTGCAAAAAAGATAAATAGTGTTTTTTTCTCGTTAATTTGGTTTTTTTAGAGCAATATCAGTTATGAACAGTGAAAGTCGTCATGAGCATAGCGTTCATACCAATGTAAGTCCCGAATAAAGCGACTGTGCAGACTATTTCGCGCTGCGACATTAGGTGTGGGCGATATAGGCGTGATGATTTAGCGATTCACTGCTCACAATCCTTCCTGACATCTTAAGGCTGGGACTTGATTACAAGAATCCGGACCTTAGTGCATCAAGATGTGAGGTAATGATTAGGAAATCATCGCTTACGTTATATTCGTTTCAATAGTTAGTAAATTGATTTTTTATGGTGATACTCACATTTGATTCCTTGAATTTTCATCCACGACAACCGCTACTGCTAGGGTTAATCCAGGAAACAATTCTGGTGTAGTTCTTTCTAGCCGTTGTAGCCCAGTCAAAAGGAAGGTCAATTTCCATTTTCCCCTTGTTTGTTTGTTTTAGCATCTGAAAAGTATACCATTTTACCATTATTTTCACACATATGTATATGTATATGTATATGTACAGTGGGAAGCTAAACTGTCCGGATGTTTTGCACTAAGGAAGTAAGGTAATGAAAATAATACAAATATAGGTATATTATCAAATATATGTATTTTTTTTTATTTAATTGAACATTATTCTAAATTATAAAGCACAAAAACTCATAGAAATTGCTTCAAAAAAATAAAAAAAATTAAAAAAATCAAAAAATTCACTATTCGGACACTTTTGCACAGTACAAGAAATAAACATTATCACGATATTGCTTTGTTAAAATGTAACGGTATTTAACCCGTTGGTTTTTATTGTTTGTTGTCATCTCGTTATCAAGCTATTTGTGCATTATTGTTTGACCTGTGAAGTGATTTACATGATTTTTAAATAAAAAATTAAAAGATCTTCAAAAATGAGAAAAACGGCAACTGATATTGAAAACAATGTGATAAATTTGTTGCAAAATAATTATTCATGCCGTAAAATTGCTGAAAAATTAAATTTAAGTAAATCCACGGTAAATGATATAAAAAAACGACGAAATGTAGCTTGCAATAATAACCGAGGGGGTCGACCAAGACTGCTTTCTGATGGTGATGCCCGGCAGATTGAACGTTTGCTACATAATAAGGATACCAAGACCCCGAAAAATGCTGCAAAAAGTATTGGTAAGGATGTCAGTTCCTGGACGGTTAGACGCGCATTAAATAGAATTGGTTTAGTAGCCAGTGTGAAAAAGAAAAAGCCAGCCCTTTCCGATAGAAATGTGAAAAGACGCCTTCATTTCTGTAAAACCCACAAAAATTGGACAGTAGATGACTGGAAACGGGTTATTTGGAGCGACGAAACTAAAGTCAACCGATACCAGTCTGATGGAAAAGAATACTATTGGCATAGGCCGCAGGAGCGTATCCAAAAGCACCATGTGAAGGAAACGATGAAACATGGTGGCGGCAGTATAATGGTGTGGGGATGTTTTACTTGGTGGAACATTGGACCTTTGGTGAGAATCCAAGGTATAATGAAGAAGGAGGATTACCTGAATATTCTACAAACAAATTTACCAGAATTTGTTGACGAGAGTGCTTATCCAACCGAAGAAGTTGTTTTTCAGCAAGACGGGGATCCGAAGCACACGGAAAAAAAAGGTAAAAGCTGGCTACAAAACCAAACTTTTGGGACAATGGAATGGCCTGCACAAAGCCCAGATCTGAAACCTATAGAAAATTTATGGGCTATTGTGAAAAGAAGGCTGGGAGCATATGAAAACCCACCAAAAAATGTTGACGAGCTTTGGGAGAGAATACAACATGAATGGCGAGCTCTTGACCGTGATATCATCCAAAAGTTGGTGGAGAGTATGCCAAAACGTATTGAAAGCGTAATTAAAAATAAAGGCCTTTGGACGAAATATTAAATTGGAAACGTTAATTGGTTTCAACAAACGCCGCATACAAAAGCGCAAACAGTGCAAAAGTGTCCGAATAGTGAATTTTTTGATTTTTTTAATTTTTTTACTTTTTTGAAGCAATTTCTATGAGTTTTTGTGCTTTATAATTTAGAATAATGTTTAATTAAATAAAGAAAAATACATATATTTGATAATATACCTATATTTGTATTATTTTCATTACCTTACTTCCTTAGTGCAAAACATCCGGACAGTTTAGCTTCCCACTGTATATGTATATGTATATGTATATGTATATGTATATGTATATGTATATGTATATGTATATGTATATGTATATGTATATGTATATGTATATGTATATGTATATGTATATGTATATGTATATGTATATGTATATGTATATGTATATGTATATGTATATGTATATGTATATGTATATGTATATGTATATGTATATGTATATGTATATGTATATGTATATGTATATGTATATGTATATGTATATGTATATGTATATGTATATGTATATGTATATGTATATGTATATGTATATGTATATGTATATGTATATGTATATGTATATGTATATGTATATGTATATGTATATGTATATGTATATGTATATGTATATGTATATATATATAGGTATATTATTTTTTTTACTTTGCCTGCAAAAGTTTACGTTTCCTCGAAATAAGCCGGTAAAATCTTTATGGTTTTTATTATTTTTTAATTGTTTTGATATTTAAATTTTTAGCTCAAGATTTATATACCCATTTTATAAGTTTTTTAATACCCTCGTATTGAAAAATATTGGAGTTTAAAATATCATTTGGTATGGTATGTTTTTTAAGTCTGTTTATTCGAATTGATCTACTAAATTTGGTTTTTTTTTAATGGTTTTACCCCGTTGTGCGAGTCGTTTGTTAGCTGACAACAACAACGCTATGGCGACAACCAAAGCAACTGACACTTGCAGTACTGATACCCCTACCACGGTAACAATCAGTAATTTAACCCACCCTACGTCCAGAACAACGACAATAATAGCAACAGCCACTACAGACAACTTTGGCCAGAGCGACAAGAGAGCCACAAGTTTTTTATTATATGCAAGGCATAAGGCCAGCTGTAACAGAAACCGTGCAGCTCCCGTACATACCACCACCACCTTTGTTCTCATTTGTATTTTTGGGTTTTTTCCATCATATTTTGTGGGCGATGTTCTGGCAATTTCTTAAGGGAATTGCAGGGGGTTCTTCTCACCAAAGTTCAACGAGCTTTGGTGGTTTAAGTCTCTGCAATTCCAAGCCTTATGCCGGGCGAATTCCTCACGGTCTGTAATTTTTAATTATATTTTTTATAGCATATATGTATATGTATATAAGAGGACTTACCGAATTCGAATATATTCCACCAGAAGTTTAGCCCATAGGATGAAAGGAAATTCCTGTAGAAAGAGAAACAAAATAAAGAAAGTAAACATTTTTTTTAAGAATAAATTTCTGTAAAAATCTCGAAATGATGTAATATTAAAAATTAATTTCCTTTTTTTTCTGCCTTAAAATTGTATTTTAAATTTTATTTAAAGCCATTATAAAGTTGCTACTGGGCATTTTTATTTTGTGATGGGAAAAATTAAAAGAATATGTATTTTAAGTTAAGAAATTTAAAATCTGCAGTTTTTACAACTCGGCTTTTGCAGAAGGAAAAAATTTAACTTTTCACAGCACACTCTTTTTATGGCGACACTCGTAGTAAAAATTTCTTAAATTTTAAAGTGTGTTTTTTTGTACAACTTTTTGTACACCCTTCGAAATCCATAATCATAAAACACCGGGAAAATTAGCAGTAGTTGTTAATCAATAAAAAAAGGTTTTGTTGAAAAAGTATTTCAATTCAATTATTGGGATAATTGCATCAATTATTTTTCTCGTTGTTAAAAGAAAGTTAAAAATATGATTTTGATTTAATTAGCATTTTGGTTGTTTTGAAATTAATTGTAATTAAAAGGTTAATTAGGTAACAAAACCTTAATTTTTTTTGTTTAAAATAAAATAATTTCAACTGGTAGAATTGTTGCTGGGAATTGTCAAAGCCTGCAGAAAAAAAGAATTTAAAAAACAACAACAACATGGGATTTATGGGAAAAATTAGAGGTATTCGTGGTTTTTTGCTCATATCTCAGATCTTCCTGAATTTCAATAGCAAACAATTCCGGACTATATGTGACATGAATGTATAAAAACCTAGCCTCCATCATATCTGGGGTCTTCGGAAAACCCATTTCAACGGACGGAGAGACGGACAGACGGACAACCGAATTTGAACTTCCCTTCTCATTAGAAGCTAGAATATATATACTTTATATGGTCTTAGATCAATATTGTAGAAATTACAAACGTACTGACAAAGTTATATATACCCTTTTACCTTCGGTGAAGGGTATAAAAAAGAGTACTTTTTTATATGTGTAGATATGTATATTTTTCAATGAAAAAAAACAGCAACAACACTTACAAATAAAATGGCAGACACAAACTAAGTATTTTTGCACATATCCCTGTAGATACAACATACATACATATTTCCAATACCAAATCGCTTGAAACTGTTTTTTACATACTTATGTTATGAATTAAATTAAAAACGCAAAAACTGCTACATAAATATTTTTTAAATCATTTTACGACATAAAAAATAAAAATGATTTGGCAGATTTATATACCGACGTCTTAAGGAAAAAATTTGGCATTTATATAACTATATAACTCTTCCATTTCTGGGCAAAAAGTTTCCGACTTGTTGGGAAATATATACTGGCAAAATTTTTTTTTTTTTTGATATATAAAACGTGTCTATACGTCATACTAGAGCCCTAAAATTATAAATTTTGATGTTCTATTGACCATTTTTTGAGTATTTTCAATAATTTCTTTATACGGGAGGTACCACGCCCACTTTTCCCATTTGTGGGATGCTGTGTATTGATAACCGATATGTTTGTACCTAATTTGGGAACTTGAGCTCGTTTCATTCTCCAGATATAAAGAAATGTATAATGTCTTTTTATGGGAAGTGCATCACCCACTTCTCCAATCCCATCCATTTTTTTTTGGAGAATTGGCGTGTTTGTACCAAATTTGAAAGCCGTGGATCTTAACGTTTTCCAGATACACAGAAAACATGAAAAACAACAACATGGCATTAATGTTAAAATAAGAGGTAGTCGTGTTTTCTGCTCATATCTCAGCTATTTATAGACAGATCTGGCTGAATTTGAATAGCAAAATTATGATGACCATATCTGACATAAATATATACCATCAAAGTCCCCTTCATATCTGAGGTCTTCGGAAAATTCATTTCAACAGACGCACTTTTTATAAGGAGCCGGAATATATATACTTTATAGGGTCTAAGATCAATATTGTTGAAATTACAAACGGAATGACAAAGTTGTTATGGTCACCCTATGGATGGTAAGGCAGTGGATGGTTGGCAATGTATATATGCAAAAGGGAAATTTTTTTTATAAGGCAAAACAGCTGGCAAATGAAAAAAAGTAACAAGTAGGCAAGGAAAAATATATGTAGGAAAAAGAAAAATTATTGTTTATATTTTAAAAAATTGCTGAAAAGATTTTTGAAGATATCGTACCCGAGGTTTCGTGGGGAGAGAAATAAAAAATGTCGCTCTTCTTGTTTTTGAGCAGCGTATTGTGGAAGTTTGACAAGTGGCCACCGGCATCTGGGTATAAGTAATGAAAAAAAAAGAGATTATACAACTTTTAAAAGAGTGAGGAAATATAATAAATAAAGTTTTATTAGAGACAAACTGTTTGGTGTAACTAAAATTTAAATATAAGAATATTGTTTTAAAGAACAATTTAAATTTAAATGTAAAATAATTAAACACTGGCAATTATTAAATTTATATCACTTAAATCTGAGTTGTGAATATGAAACCAAATGTGGTTTCCTTTTTGAGAAAAGATGTTAAATAGAGCACGAAAAGAAAAATACAGTTCATAGGTTAGGTTAGGTTCCATGGGCAGCCATCGAGAGACAGCTCAGTTGGGTCCTTCAGCGGTCCCTTTTTGATACTCAGCGCCAATGCCCATCCCAAAGAGCAGTTACTCATTTGGCGTCACTGCAAAATTGAGCCAATTCGTCTTCCTAATGAAGAGAAGAAGCAATCATAGCAGAAAAACACCGGCTCTCCCAGGTATTTTTCCCTGATGCCGCGTATCCCAGGGCATTGACAGAGAAAGTAAAGCACTGTCTCCTCTTCCTAGTAAAAAGAAAAATTAAAATACAGGAAGAAAACTTGAACTTTTTAAACAACAAATTTAAAAAAAAAAAGATATTTCAAAAGAAAGCCGAGTGCGCCAGCAGATCTTTCATTGTCATGCGGGTAGGTAGAGGAAATTAATTTTTTGCAGGTTAGGATTTGGGACACCCAGGAGTTTGAGGATGTCACGGAGAGATTCAGTCTCTAGAGGGAGGGCCAATCCCGCCACAACATCAGCCAGAGATGTGTGAAAATAGTAAAAAGGATATGGGTTTTCTGATGTTTGTTTTTGTTTAGCCACTTCGAGCCCCAATACTTTTTATTTTCAATTTCATAGCTGGTATGAAGTTTTTTTGTGGGGCCCCAAGTAGTTCCATAATATAGTTGACAACTATTTAGGTTCGAAAGTCCGGATAGGTAGGAGAAAGAGTCATTAAACCGTTGCAAAAAAGATAAATAGTGTTTTTTTCTCGTTAATTTGGTTTTTTTAGAGCAATATCAGTTATGAACAGTGAAAGTCGTCATGAGCATAGCGTTCATACCAATGTAAGTCCCGAATAAAGCGACTGTGCAGACTATTTCGCGCTGCGACATTAGGTGTGGGCGATATAGGCGTGATGATTTAGCGATTCACTGCTCACAATCCTTCCTGACATCTTAAGGCTGGGACTTGATTACAAGAATCCGGACCTTAGTGCATCAAGATGTGAGGTAATGATTAGGAAATCATCGCTTACGTTATATTCGTTTCAATAGTTAGTAAATTGATTTTTTATGGTGATACTCACATTTGATTCCTTGAATTTTCATCCACGACAACCGCTACTGCTAGGGTTAATCCAGGAAACAATTCTGGTGTAGTTCTTTCTAGCCGTTGTAGCCCAGTCAAAAGGAAGGTCAATTTCCATTTTCCCCTTGTTTGTTTGTTTTAGCATCTGAAAAGTATACCATTTTACCATTATTTTCACACATATGTATATAGGTATATTATTTTTTTTACTTTGCCTGCAAAAGTTTACGTTTCCTCGAAATAAGCCGGTAAAATCTTTATGGTTTTTATTATTTTTTAATTGTTTTGATATTTAAATTTTTAGCTCAAGATTTATATACCCATTTTATAAGTTTTTTAATACCCTCGTATTGAAAAATATTGGAGTTTAAAATATCATTTGGTATGGTATGTTTTTTAAGTCTGTTTATTCGAATTGATCTACTAAATTTGGTTTTTTTTTAATGGTTTTACCCCGTAGTGCGAGTCGTTTGTTAGCTGACAACAACAACGCTATGGCGACAACCAAAGCAACTGACACTTGCAGTACTGATACCCCTACCACGGTAACAATCAGTAATTTAACCCACCCTACGTCCAGAACAACGACAATAATAGCAACAGCCACTACAGACAACTTTGGCCAGAGCGACAAGAGAGCCACAAGTTTTTTATTATATGCAAGGCATAAGGCCAGCTGTAACAGAAACCGTGCAGCTCCCGTACATACCACCACCACCTTTGTTCTCATTTGTATTTTTGGGTTTTTTCCATCATATTTTGTGGGCGATGTTCTGGCAATTTCTTAAGGGAATTGCAGGGGGTTCTTCTCACCAAAGTTCAACGAGCTTTGGTGGTTTAAGTCTCTGCAATTCCAAGCCTTATGCCGGGCGAATTCCTCACGGTCTGTAATTTTTAATTATATTTTTTATAGCATATATGTATATGTATATAAGAGGACTTACCGAATTCGAATATATTCCACCAGAAGTTTAGCCCATAGGATGAAAGGAAATTCCTGTAGAAAGAGAAACAAAATAAAGAAAGTAAACATTTTTTTTAAGAATAAATTTCTGTAAAAATCTCGAAATGATGTAATATTAAAAATTAATTTCCTTTTTTTTCTGCCTTAAAATTGTATTTTAAATTTTATTTAAAGCCATTATAAAGTTGCTACTGGGCATTTTTATTTTGTGATGGGAAAAATTAAAAGAATATGTATTTTAAGTTAAGAAATTTAAAATCTGCAGTTTTTACAACTCGGCTTTTGCAGAAGGAAAAAATTTAACTTTTCACAGCACACTCTTTTTATGGCGACACTCGTAGTAAAAATTTCTTAAATTTTAAAGTGTGTTTTTTTGTACAACTTTTTGTACACCCTTCGAAATCCATAATCATAAAACACCGGGAAAATTAGCAGTAGTTGTTAATCAATAAAAAAAGGTTTTGTTGAAAAAGTATTTCAATTCAATTATTGGGATAATTGCATCAATTATTTTTCTCGTTGTTAAAAGAAAGTTAAAGATATGATTTTGATTTAATTAGCATTTTGGTTGTTTTGAAATTAATTGTAATTAAAAGGTTAATTAGGTAACAAAACCTTAATTTTTTTTGTTTAAAATAAAATAATTTCAACTGGTAGAATTGTTGCTGGGAATTGTCAAAGCCTGAGCTATATTAAATTTAATCAATTAACACATGGTTTGAAACGGCAAAGTTTTTTTGATATTTTTTTAATACTAAAAGTATAATTTATCGGGGAAAAATATCCACAATTGGGAATTTTTGCAATTTTTAGTAGCCAATGGAATCATTTTGAAAATAGGTGCAAAATCAACAAATTGTTGGTTTTTGGGAATATAACATTTTTTAAATTTTTTTCAAGATTAATTTAATTTTTTGTATGTTTTTAGTTCGCTCGCTTTTTTTTACATTTACAACGGTTTCAAAAAAATTTATTTTAAGTTTTTTTTATACTGTGAGAAAATATTTTTACGCACTGTATGGAACCTTCTACACTTCTATAATGACGATAGTCGCGGCACCAGCATAATTATATTAAATTATTTTTACTTAAATTTATTACCCTTACCGTAATTACCCATTGATTTTGTAGCCGTCTTCCATTTGTCCGTCCACTAACCCTTATGGTTGGCAGGCAAGAATTTTCTGAAAAAAAAAATTAACAACTGATTAATTTTAATTTTTGCAAAATCAAACTAAGTTTCTTTTGGTTACTATTTTCTTTTGAGATCCAAACAGGAAATCGCCATCAAAAAAAGTTGTCGCCGTGCCGTCGCTATTGTGACCTGTAATAAAATGTTTCATTTATAATTTTTTGTACTCACTTTTATTACCAGAGATTGCTTTTCATCCGCCATCACTTCCTGAAAAGGGAAAAATTTATTAATGTATGTATGAATATAAAAAACATCAATTCTTTAACTGAGAAAAAATTAAATTCTAAAAAACCAGAGCAGTCTAAAAATGTTTTTTTTTTTAAACTCGAGTAAGGCGAAGCACAACAATAATTTTCGACGCTTCATTTCCCACTTACACATGTGCACAGCCAATTATACATAAGAATTATTGTGCAAAATATTGTTCTTATTTCGCGGCATCAAAGGCACTTTCTTTTCAGTTAAATTATCACTTAAAATGCATAATAAGTAAACCGAAAATTCCTTAATTTTCTGCGAATTTGTTGGATTTGGGTTTTTACATCTGAAAGATGTTGGCGCCATAATTATTCCTAAATAATGGCCATGCAAGTGCACACATAAAATAGTAAATAAAAATGTTGTACCTAAAATTTATGTATGAATATAGAAAACAACAACGAATATTTTTTTTTTTCATTTATTATTTATTTATTGAATCTTCATATATTAAATATGAACTAACAATAATTAATCAAATCATATACTAATACTTTATTTTTGTACTGCCAATGCTAGACGAAAATTTTTCTCCTCACGGTTTCTGTTCACATATGTAGATGTTTAGTGGTATTCTCGTCGGATGAGTCCTGCAGTATCTATTCTGCTTAATCTAGAGTGTCCACAGTGGATTTGGGTGCGACTCAAGCCTTTTGAAATATTTTGCTGCGTACTTCGTAATAATAGTTTTTACTAATGGCACATTGAGATCCTTGTGAAATTAGAGTTATTTACATACCAGGGAGCGACTGTGATTATTCGAAGAAATTAGTTTTGGCGCCTTTGAATTTTTTCGATATTTGAGGCCGAGGCAGTGCCCCAGTGCTGAATACTCTGGCAACAAATCGGATATAGCGAATTATAGAGGCATTGCAAAATTGAGTGCAATTCCTAAAGTTTTTGAAAAATGCTTAACAGACTCTCTTTGTCACAGTGTATCTACAATGTTATCACCATACCAGCATGGTTTTAGGAAAGGTTGTTCTGCAGTTACAAATATTTTACAACTAACAACTCTAACAAATCGAGCTCTTAAGGATGGCCAACTTATGGACGTTATTTATACTGACTTCAGCAAAGCTTTTGACAAAATCAACCATAACCTACTTCTCACTAAGCTTAATTTATTAGTGTTTACTTGCAATGCTTTGTGCTGGTTACGATCGTATCTAACCTGCAGGACACAGTGTGTTCTTTTTGATAACACCACCTCCAAAGAAATTTATGTTAGCTCCGGTGTCCCCCAAGGAAGTCACCTAGGCCCTTTGCTATTTTCGCTCTTCATAAACGATTTGCCGCTTGTAATGAAGCATTGTAATGTTTTAATGTACGCTGATGATGTTAAGATGTTTCTCAGCTACAAATTATCTTCAGATGGGGCGTATTTGCAGCAGGATTTAAATAGTTTTTACGCATGGTGTAAATATAACCAAATGGAGCTAAACTTAAAAAAATGCAAGCACATGCGATTTTCTAGAAATAGCACATCAATGCTACACTATTTCCTGGATGGGTATCAACTAGAGTTAGTTGGAGAATTTCTGGATCTCGGTGTTCTACTTGATCCTAAGTTAGATTTCTGCAAGCATATTACAATGACTATAAATAAAGCTCGAGGTGTGCTTGCTTATATAAAACGATGGTCTAAAGAGTTTACAGATCCCAATGTAACGAAACAGCTATACACATCCCTAGTAAGACCTATTTTGGAGTATGGTTCTATTGTCTGGGATCCTGAAATTAATATGCACATAGACCGAATTGAATCTGTTCAAAAGCAGTTTCTCTTATTCTGCCTGAGAGGCTCGTTTGGTCGTAATGCTGGGAATCTTCCTTCGTATACTACAAGGTTATCATTTATTAAACTACCTACCTTAAAAAGCCGAAGGACTATGCTAAATGTCGCATTTCTAATTAATTTGATTAATGGCGATGTCATCTCCGACTTCCTTCTTCGAAACATAAATTTTAATATTCCACGACGTTTTACCCGACACCTAATACCTCTGCACCTTCCTGTTGTTCAAACAAATTATGCTGATGCTGATCCTTTGAGAAGAATATGCAAAAATTTCAATGAATTGTATAGCTTAATTGATTTTTCCATTAATGTAAATGTAATTAAACGCAATATTATTGTGTTTTTAAATAATTAATATGTCTTAAAAATTTTTTGTTTTTTATTCGTTTATAATGCCTTTATTTAAAATCTTGTAATATACTTATAATAGTCTGTAAGGATTCATATCCATAGATTTAATCAAATAAATAAAAAAAAAAAAAAAAAAAATGTTTCCATAGTTTTTTCTAGCCGAGTTAAATTATAAATGGGAATTTCGTCGTTATTTGGTGCATTACCTTGCAGTGGCATAGGACTAGATCTTAATACATTAGCGTACGAGGTTCTGTTATTATTTGGCTGAGGTATCTGGACGCCGTACGTGTTTCCTTGATTAGTTGCCTGCGTTTGAGGGGGATTTAGTTTCTGTCCAACAGAACGCTCGACAATCGAATATACCGGGCATCCTCTATAGTTGGCAGTGTGATTACCACCACAGTTGCTACATTTTTTTTACATTAGGGTCATTTTTGGACTTATCGCACCGGTAGGTACCACGTATTTCTCCACATACGACGCAAACAGGGGGTAAATGGCAGTATGCCCTAGTATGACCATATTCTTGGCAGTTTAAACACTGAACGGGCCCATTTCTTTTGTGCGGCTCCTCTATCGTGATTTTTCTGTACAGGATGTATTTTAAACTGTAAATGGGATGCGTTTCATTTTTTTTAGCTTAACATCGCCGGGCTCTAACTCCACCCGAAATAGTGGTTGGGGATTGTTTTTCCCCTATTTTTAATATATGTAACATTTTTTATTTTGAAGCCCTTTTCTTCTAAAAATGTTTTTATTTCGTCTGGGTCCACGCATGAGTCAATGCCCTTTATCACAACCTGGAGACCTTTGCTGCTTTTCAGTTGGTATGTATAGAAGCTTTTTTTAAGTGCTTTAAACTTATTAATTATTTTACGAAAATCATACTCGTGATTAACCTGTATTTTTGTTTCGTTTATATTACCACGCTTGATTGCAGCTACGTAAAACGAATTTTCACCTATCACCGAGATTAAATTTTTTATTAGCTCACTTGAGTTTTGCTCTCTAAGATATATCGGGGGTGGCTTTGACGTTTTTATGACGTTAGGTGCTTCAGAAGAGTCATCCTCCAGAATTGCAAAAAGATTTTGTGAATTTATTCTATCAAAAGATGGAACTTTCGAGGCCGAGGCTACAGCTGAGGAGGCAGGGCTGCGACCACGTTTAAGCACTGTTACATACCTGTCCATACCAACTTGCACTTGTGGTTTTTGACAAATTTTTTCTTGTTTGTTTTCCATTGCGTCTATGTTCGAGTTTATGGTGCCAATGGTAACGCTTGTATTGTTTTCTGTTGTTATGTTTATTTCCACATTGCTTTCACTAGCATGAATATCATTTTTTTTTTTTTGTTGTTTCATAGTTATAACTCATATAGAGTTGTTTTTGTTGTTTTTCATCGTTTTTTTATTTTTTATTTTTGTTGACTGTGCTCTTTTTATTATGTACAATGTTGTTGTTACACCGAGATAATAAATGAAAAAAGAATAAATATTTGCTTGCACAGCTTATTTGCAAGTATGGATGTGCGTACATACATATGTACATATGTAGGTATATTTTTTTACTTGTATTTTTTCAAAATTTTTTTTTATAGTTATTCTATTGTTCACTTTTATATTGAGCGTCCAAATTCGGTTGTTAAACTGATATTATTAACTAATTTATGTTAAAAAAAAGAATAGTATGCGGAGTTAAAAGAAACACGTCTTTTCTCATCGAGCACGACGGACTGAATGATATTTAACTAAAAAATTCAAATCATAAAAAACAAGAGCAGTCATAAATTTTTTTTTAACTTGAGTCATTCTGTCTGTCGCGCTCGTTAAAGATAGACGTGTTTTCTAAGCTCGGCATACGGTTTATTTTTTTTTATAAAAACGTGAACAAATAAAGTATTAAAAAAAGTAAATACAAGAAAAAAATACATGTATGTACATATGTACATACATACATACATACATACATCTCGGTGTTGATAAACAATAACAAATATGAAGAGCACAACTGTAAACAGTAAAAAAAAAAAAAATTAAAACTTATGAGTTCAAACAGTAGAAATGCATATATCACAGTGAGTGTTAACGAAACAAATGCAGTAATAAAAAAAAGAATCGATGATAGCAAATACCTAACGGCTAAACCTATTACTCGCACGCGATCCCTCTCACCTTTAGTATTTAATAATACGGTAGATACACTAACAAATATAAAACCTTCAACCGTTGCCTCAATGGCAAAACCAATTTTAATAAGTGATAAAAATATTAACCCTCAATCAGGCATAATAGAAAACTCAGTATCACCTTCGGTGTCTAATAATACGGTTGATTTTAATACAATAAAAAATATAGAACCTGCAAGCGGTGTCTCAGCGGCAAAAACGATTTCAATAAGTGATGAAAATATTATCCCCAAATCAGGCATGATGGAAAACTCAGCTTCACTAGTTAAAAGTGGTCAAAAGCCTCCAGTACAAGTAGGTATTGATAGGTACATAACAGTGCTTAAACGGGGTCGCAGCCCAACCTCTTCAGCAGTTGCTTCGGTCTCAAAAGTCTTAAAAGATGGTACAGCTGATATAACAAGTTCACAAAATCGTTTTGCAATTCTGGAGGAGGAATCCCCGGAAGCACAAAACGTTATCAAATCTTCTAAGCCACCCCCGATATATCTTAGAGAGCCAAACTCAAATGAATTTATTAAGAATTTGATCTCGGTAATAGGTGAAAATTCTTTTTATGTAGCTGCAATAAAGCGGGGTGGTATAAATGAGACTAAAATACAAGTTAATCGTGTAGATGATTTTCGTAAAGTAATACCTAAATTTGAAGCACTTTATAAGAACTTTTATGCATATCAACTGAAGAGCAGTAAAGGTCAGGTAGTGATTAAGGGCATTGACTCATGCGTGGACCCAGGTGAGATAAAAACGTTTTTAGAAGAGAAGGGCTTCAAAATAAAAAATGTAATAAACATTAAAAATAGAGAAAAAAATCCCCAGCCACTATTTAGAGTGGAGTTAGAACCCGGCAACATTAAGCTTAAAAAGAACGAAACGCACCCCATTTACAATCTGAAATATATCCTGTATAGAAAAATAATAATAGAGGAGCCGCACAAAAGGAATGGTCCCGTGCAATGTTTAAACTGCCAAGAATTTGGTCACACTAAGGCATACTGTCATCTAACCCCTGTTTGCGTCGTATGTGGAGAATTACATGGTACAGCTCTCTGCGATAAGTCTAAAAACGACCCCAATGTAAAAAAAAAGTAGCAACTGTGGTGGTAATCACACTGCCAACTATAGAGGATGCCCTGTATACTCTATCGTCAAGCGCTCGGTTGGACCGAAACCTAATCCCCCTCAAATGCAGGCAACAAATCAAGTTTACATTAATGACGTTCAAGTACCGCAGCCTAGTAATAACAGAACTTCCTACGCTAACGTCTTAAAATCAAATCATAGGCCAATGCAAGGTGAGTTGCCAAATAATGATGAAACTCCAGTTTCTAATTTAAGTCGTCTAGAGAAAACCATGGAAACATTAGTACAAACAGTAAATAACTTTACTAACACAATGGGTAATATGATGCAGGAAATGTTAAGAATGCAATCGATGTTATTGCAAGCTGTACTAAACAAGCCATGAACTGTTTATAAATTTGCTTTTGGAACGCGAACGGCATCCGCCAACATAAAAATTAACTAGAAGACTTCCTTTAAAATAAACAAATTGATGTTATGATGGTTTCTGAAACTCATCTGACCTCAAGAAACACGTTTAAAATCAATGTTTATATATTATATGATACCAAGGACCCTCGAGGTAGAGCTTGTGGAGGTTCTGCTATTTTGATAAAAAAAAACCGAGTAAAACACTACTTAATGTGTGATCATCGTCAAGATTATCTCCAAGCAACGAGCATTTGCGTTGAGGAATTATCTCGAAACCTAGTAATTTCATCATTATACTCCCCACCTAGATTTTCAATATCAGAAAGCCAATATAATAAATATTTCAAATCATTAGGACCCTGCTTCCTGGCTGCTGGCGATTATAACGCTAAACACACATTCTGGGGGTCACGACTTATTACACCTAAGGGTCGTGTTTTGTTTAACACAATTTATAAAATGGACCTAAATGTGGTCGCGAGCGGACAACCAACATATTGGCCTACTGATCATCAAAAAGTTCCAGATGTCATAGATATTGGCGTGGTTAGTAACATCCCCATAGACACGATTCATGTGGAAGCGTCCCTAGAATTATCTTTCGATCACACACCTACAATTGTTACTATAATGAATCCAAATAGAATCGTATCTCCGTCTGGTTACTTATCGACATCAGCCTCACAAATAATTGCACAGAAAATATTCCGCTTGGCACACCGGAGAACGTGGATCTCGCTATTGTTAATTTTGACAGTTACCTCAAACTAGCTGTTCAATATTCCAGCATAACCCTCAAAAAAACCAAAAACAAAATCATATATTCTACAGATGTCGAGCGTCTATTGACTGAAAAAAGGAGAGTTCGAAGAGAGTGGCAATTGCACAGATCCCCCCAACTTAAGACTTTATTAAAAGAGTGCACAAAAAGGCTGAGGAAGTTACTGCAGTCTCAGAAAATGGCATCCCTGGAAAAATATCTTAAGGGACTTGATGCAACTCCACAATCAGACTACTTATTATGGCGTGCAGCTAGAAGCCTCAATAGACCAGTTATCTCTAAGCCACCATTGAGACACTTGAATGGAAGCTGGGCAAGAAATAATATTAAAAAAGGAAATCTGTTTGCTAATCATGAAAAATGTATTTACCCATAATATATTTACCGATATAGCAGTCGAGTTGTAAATGTTAGAGCAGCTATTCCCCTAAGATTCGAGCTTAAAGAAAGCGAAAAGGCTATTAGGGATTTAAACACCAAGATGGCACCCGGTATTGATAAGATCAATAATAAAATGCTTTTGGAGCTACCAAGTATAGCGAAGAAAATTATTCTTTTTATTTTTAATGCTATTTTACGCCTTCAATACTACCCTCAGGAATGGAAGGTTTCCTTAGTAACCATGATACCAAAGCCAGGAAAGGATCACACAAAAGAGTCATACAGGCCTATTAGCTTATTATCTAATATTTCAAAGCTATTTGAGAAACTACTAGTGTCAAAATTAAGGCCGATTTTAAATGCAAATAGATGTATTCCTAATCATCAATTCGGGTTTAGAAGAAAGCACAGCACAATTGAACAAACTCATCGAATAGTAAATGTAATAAGAAAAGCCTTTGAAGAAAAAAAAATATTGCTCAGCACTCTTCATCGATGTGTCTCAAGCTTTTGATAAAGTCTGGCATGAAGGTACCAGCAAACATACACAAGCTGTTGGAAAGCTACTTAGTCGGTCGTCAATTTATTATAAAAGAAGGCGATTTTTTAAGTTCTCCTCAGCCAGTTAACGCTGGAGTCCCACAAGGCAGCATCCTAGGCCCTCTGTTATACTTAATTTATACTTCGGACATGCCAACAAACAGCTACACACAAACCTCAACATTTGCGGATGACACAGCTTTCCAAAGCGTACATGAAAACTGTCAAGAAGCATCTCGTTACTTACAGGATCACATATTTGAACTGGAAAGGTGGTTAAAACAATGGAGGATAAAGATCAATGAGCAAAAATGCGCACATATAACATTCACATTGCGTCGGGAAACATGCCCCCCATTAAAATCAAATAATACACCAACACTCGCATGTAAAATATCTCGGTATACATCTAGATCGGCGTTTAACGTGGAAATGGCACATAGAAGCAAAATTAACTCAAATGAAACTATAAGCAATTCAAATTAGTTGGCTCATTGGAAGAAATTCTGCTCTTAGTCTCGATTGCAAGCTTCTACTTTACAACTCTATCTTAAAGCCAATTTGGTGCTACGGTATTCAGTTATGGGGCACTGCCTCTGCTTCTAATATCGAAAAAATTCAAAGGCGCCAAAATAAACTTCTTCGAATAATCACAGCCGCTCCCTGGTATGTCAAAAACTCAAATATCCACAAGGATCTCAATGTGCCATTGCTAAAAACTATGATAACGAAATATGCAGTAAAATATTTAAAAAGGCTGGAACTGCACCCAAATCCATTAGCTCAAAATATTTTAAATTTTGGCGGCCACACTCGCTTAAGAAGAAGAGACACTGCGGCACTCACCCAATCAGATGAGCGATAAGCACCTACATATGTGAACAGAAACCGAGATGACTAAATCTTTTTTGTCTGGCACTGGCAGGACATCAAGTACATATTAGGATAAGATTTGAATTATTGTTAGTTCATATTTAATATATGAATATTCAATAAATAAATACTGAAAAAAAAAAAACTTGAATAATGCAAAGCACTCCAACAATTTTCGATGCTTCATTATAACCATTTACAAATGTGCACAAACAATTATACATATTTACACCTACGCATACTCTTGACACTTTACAACTGATCTTTACTTACAATGTTCTTTTCTCTGCTATTTTGAAAACATCCATTCGCATCAACAATTTAATATACCAAAATCACAACAAAATACGATATAAAACTCTGATCAAAACACCCACGCATAAAACTGTCTACTTTTATATTTACTGATGATGGCTTTAAATAAATTTCTCAAAACACAAACGCACTTGTTTTTTTTACTCTATTTTTGAGCGACTGTTATAAACACCTATTTAGATTTATTTTTTGATATAAATAGTATATTTTATTAAAACATTTGTATACTTTTGCATGTTTCATATATTTTTGCACTCCTGTTATAAAACTTAACTTCAAATTATATTTTGGGTTTTTTTTCAATAAATAAACAAATTATTAAAAAATTATATTTCTTATTTTCTTTCCCATACATACAGAGGATTTATTATTTTAAATATTTCCTTTAAAAAAAGTTAGTACAATAAATGTTAACTACGCAGACACTAAAACAATCATATCACATTAGCTAAAAGTTAACTACGTGATCACTAGAAAATGCAGAAAAAGTACCTAAAAAGAACTTAGCACGGACTCTAAAATAAGTTCGGTTAGTTATCTAAGTGTTTGTGTACAAATTCACAAACAAAAAATAAGATTTAGAGTTTGTGTGGTAAGACAATTACACCGTTAGTGTACAGTATTTTTCGAACTCTGCATATAAGCATATCGTTTTAAAAAACAATTAAAATTTTAATGTAAAATAATTAAACACTGTCAATTATTAAATTTATATCACTTAAAACTGAGTTTTGAATATGAAACCAAACGTGGTTTCCTTTTTGAGAAAAGATGTTAAATAGAGCACGAAAAGAAAAAGACAGTTCATAGAAAAAGGAAAATTAAAGCACAGAAAGAAAACTTGAACTTTTTAAACAACAAATTTAGAAGAAAAAAAGATATTTCAAAAGAAAGCCGATTGCGCCAGCAGATTTTACATTGTCACGCCAGCGTGGGATCATCCAGCAACAAGCACCACCAAACCTTGGGGTGCCCAGGTATCTGCTTAAATCGGACAAAAGTAATAGACAGACGACCTACGGACAAAATAAAAATATATAATAAGCTTGATGGTTAAAATTTAAGCTTAATTTATTTTGCTAAGGGAATAAGACCGAATTTTCAGTCCTTTAGGCTATGAAGCTTAAAGTGCGAAAAAAGAATAAATATTTGCTTGCACAGCTTATTTGCAAGTATGGATGTGCGTACATACATATGTACATATGTAGGTATATTTTTTTACTTGTATATTTTCAAAATTTTTTTTTATAGTTATTCTATTGTTCACTTTTATATTGAGCGTCCAAATTCGGTTGTTAAACTGATATTATTAACTAATTTATGTTAAAAAAAAAGAATAGTATGCGGAGTTAAAAGAAACACGTCTTTTCTCATCGAGCACGACGGACTGAATGATATTTAACTAAAAAATTCAAATCATAAAAAACAAGAGCAGTCATAAATTTTTTTTAACTTGAGTCATTCTGTCTGTCGCGCTCGTTAAAGATAGACGTGTTTTCTAAGCTCGGCATACGGTTTATTTTTTTTTATAAAAACGTGAACAAATAAAGTATTAAAAAAAGTAAATACAAGAAAAAAATACATGTATGTACATATGTACATACATACATACATACATCTCGGTGTTGATAAACAATAACAAATAAGAAGAGCACAACTGTAAACAGTAAAAAAAAAAAAAATTAAAACTTATGAGTTCAAACAGTAGAAATGCATATATCACAGTGAGTGTTAACGAAACAAATGCAGTAATAAAAAAAAGAATCGATGATAGCAAATACCTAACGGCTAAACCTATTACTCGCACGCGATCCCTCTCACCTTTAGTATTTAATAATACGGTAGATACACTAACAAATATAAAACCTTCAACCGTTGCCTCAACGGCAAAACCAATTTTAATAAGTGATAACAATATTAACCCTCAATCAGGCATAATAGAAAACTCAGTATCACCTTCGGTGTCTAATAATACGGTTGATTTTAATACAATAAAAAATATAGAACCTGCAAGCGGTGCCTCAGCGGCAAAAACGATTTCAATAAGTGATGAAAATATTATCCCCAAATCAGGCATGATGGAAAACTCAGCTTCACTAGTAAAAAGTGGTCAAAAGCCTCCAGTACAAGTAGGTATTGATAGGTACATAACAGTGCTTAAACGGGGTCGCAGCCCAACCTCTTCAGCAGTTGCTTCGGTCTCAAAAGTCTTAAAAGATGGTACAGCTGATATAACAAGTTCACAAAATCGTTTTGCAATTCTGGAGGAGGAATCCCCGCAAACACAAAACGTTATCAAATCTTCTAAGCCACCCCCGATATATCTTAGAGAGCCAAACTCAAATGAATTTATTAAGAATTTGATCTCGGTAATAGGTGAAAATTCTTTTTATGTAGCTGCAATAAAGCGGGGTGGTATAAATGAGACTAAAATACAAGTTAATCGTGAAGATGATTTTCGTAAAGTAATACCTAAATTTGAAGCACTTTATAAGAACTTTTATGCATATCAACTGAAGAGCAGTAAAGGTCAGGTAGTGATTAAGGGCATTGACTCATGCGTGGACCCAAGTGAGATAAAAACGTTTTTAGAAGAGAAGGGCTTCAAAATAAAAAATGTAATAAACATTAAAAATAGAGAAAAAAATCCCCAGCCACTATTTAGAGTGGAGTTAGAACCCGGCAACATTAAGCTTAAAAAGAACGAAACGCACCCCATTTACAATCTGAAATATATCCTGTATAGAAAAATAATAATAGAGGAGCCGCACAAAAGGAATGATCCCGTGCAATGTTTAAACTGCCAAGAATTTGGTCACACTAAGGCATACTGTCATCTAACCCCTGTTTGCGTCGTATGTGGAGAATTACATGGTACAGCTCTCTGCGATAAGTCTAAAAACGACCCCAATGTAAAAAAAAAGTAGCAACTGTGGTGGTAATCACACTGCCAACTATAGAGGATGCCCTGTATACTCTATCGTCAAGCGCTCGGTTGGACCGAAACCTAATCCCCCTCAAATGCAGGCAACAAATCAAGTTTACATTAATGACGTTCAAGTACCGCAGCCTAGTAATAACAGAACTTCCTACGCTAACGTCTTAAAATCAAATCATAGGCCAATGCAAGGTGAGTTGCCAAATAATGATGAAACTCCAGTTTCTAATTTAAGTCGTCTAGAGAAAACCATGGAAACATTAGTACAAACAGTAACTAACTTTACTAACACAATGGGTAATATGATGCAGGAAATGTTAAGAATGCAATCGATGTTATTGCAAGCTGTACTAAACAAGCCATGAACTGTTTATAAATTTGCTTTTGGAACGCGAACGGCATCCGCCAACATAAAAATTAACTAGAAGACTTCCTTTAAAATAAACAAATTGATGTTATGATGGTTTCTGAAACTCATCTGACCTCAAGAAACACGTTTAAAATCAATGTTTATATATTATATGATACCAAGGACCCTAGAGGTAGAGCTTGTGGAGGTTCTGCTATTTTGATAAAAAAAAACCGAGTAAAACACTACTTAATGTGTGATCATCGTCAAGATTATCTCCAAGCAACGAGCATTTGCGTTGAGGAATTATCTCGAAACCTAGTAATTTCATCATTATACTCCCCACCTAGATTTTCAATATCAGAAAGCCAATATAATAAATATTTCAAATCATTAGGACCCTGCTTCCTGGCTGCTGGCGATTATAACGCTAAACACACATTCTGGGGGTCACGACTTATTACACCTAAGGGTCGTGTTTTGTTTAACACAATTTATAAAATGGACCTAAATGTGGTCGCGAGCGGACAACCAACATATTGGCCTACTGATCAGCAAAAAGTTCCAGATGTCATAGATATTGGCGTGGTTAATAACATCCCCATAGACACGATTCATGTGGAAGCGTCCCTAGAATTATCTTCCGATCACACACCTACAATTGTTACTATAATGAATCCAAATAGAATCGTATCTCCGTCTGGTTACTTATCGACATCAGCCTCACAAATAATTGCACAGAAAATATTCCGCTTGGCACACCGGAGAACGTGGATCTCGCTATTGTTAATTTTGACAGTTACCTCAAACTAGCTGTTCAATATTCCAGCATAACCCTCAAAAAAACCAAAAACAAAATCATATATTCTACAGATGTCGAGCGTCTATTGACTGAAAAAAGGAGAGTTCGAAGAGAGTGGCAATTGCACAGATCCCCCAACTTAAGACTTTATTAAAAGAGTGCACAAAAAGGCTGAGGAAGTTACTGCAGTCTCAGAAAATGGCATCCCTGGAAAAATATCTTAAGGGACTTGATGCAACTCCACAATCAGACTACTTATTATGGCGTGCAGCTAGAAGCCTCAATAGACCAGTTATCTCTAAGCCACCATTGAGACACTTGAATGGAAGCTGGGCAAGAAATAATATTAAAAAAGGAAATCTGTTTGCTAATCATGAAAAATGTATTTACCCATAATATATTTACCGATATAGCAGTCGAGTTGTAAATGTTAGAGCAGCTATTCCCCTAAGATTCGAGCTTAAAGAAAGCGAAAAGGCTATTCGGGATTTAAACACCAAGATGGCACCCGGTATTGATAAGATCAATAATAAAATGCTTTTGGAGCTACCAAGTATAGCGAAGAAAATTATTCTTTTTATTTTTAATGCTATTTTACGCCTTCAATACTACCCTCAGGAATGGAAGGTTTCCTTAGTAACCATGATACCAAAGCCAGGAAAGGATCACACAAAAGAGTCATACAGGCCTATTAGCTTATTATCTAATATTTCAAAGCTATTTGAGAAACTACTAGTGTCAAAATTAAGGCCGATTTTAAATGCAAATAGATGTATTCCTAATCATCAATTCGGGTTTAGAAGAAAGCACAGCACAATTGAACAAACTCATCGAATAGTAAATGTAATAAGAAAAGCCTTTGAAGAAAAAATATTGCTCAGCACTCTTCATCGATGTGTCTCAAGCTTTTGATAAAGTCTGGCATGAAGGTTTACTACTGAAATTGCAGCAAAACTTACCAGCAAACATACACAAGCTGTTGGAAAGCTACTTAGTCGGTCGTCAATTTATTATAAAAGAAGGCGATTTTTTAAGTTCTCCTCAGCCAGTTAACGCTGGAGTCCCACAAGGCAGCATCCTAGGCCCTCTGTTATACTTAATTTATACTTCGGACATGCCAACAAACAGCTACACACAAACCTCAACATTTGCGGATGACACAGCTTTCCAAAGCGTACATGAAAACTGTCAAGAAGCATCTCGTTACTTACAGGATCACATATTTGAACTGGAAAGGTGGTTAAAACAATGGAGGATAAAGATCAATGAGCAAAAATGCGCACATATAACATTCACATTGCGTCGGGAAACATGCCCCCCATTAAAATCAAATAATACACCAACACTCGCATGTAAAATATCTCGGTATACATCTAGATCGGCGTTTAACGTGGAAATGGCACATAGAAGCAAAATTAACTCAAATGAAACTATAAGCAATTCAAATTAGTTGGCTCATTGGAAGAAATTCTGCTCTTAGTCTCGATTGCAAACTTCTACTTTACAACTCTATCTTAAAGCCAATTTGGTGCTACGGTATTCAGTTATGGGGCACTGCCTCTGCTTCTAATATCGAAAAAATTCAAAGGCGCCAAAATAAACTTCTTCGAATAATCACAGCCGCTCCCTGGTATGTCAAAAACTCAAATATCCACAAGGATCTCAATGTGCCATTGCTAAAAACTATGATAACGAAATATGCAGTAAAATATTTAAAAAGGCTGGAACTGCACCCAAATCCATTAGCTCGAAATATTTTAAATTTTGGCGGCCACACTCGCTTAAGAAGAAGAGACACTGCGGCACTCACCCAATCAGATGAGCGATAAGCACCTACATATGTGAACAGAAACCGAGATGACTAAATCTTTTTTGTCTGGCACTGGCAGGACATAAAGTACATATTAGGATAAGATTTGATTAATTATTGTTAGTTCATATTTAATATATGAAGATTCAATAAATAAATACTGAAAAAAAAAACTTGAGTAATGCAAAGCACTCCAACAATTTTCGATGCTTCATTATAACCATTTACAAATGTGCACAAACAATTAAACATATTTACACCTACGCATACTCTTGACACTTTACAACTGATCTTTACTTACAATGTTCTTTTCTCTGCTATTTTGAAAACATCCATTCGCATCAACAATTTAATATACCAAAATCACAACAAAATACGATATAAAACTCTGATCAACACACCCACGCATAAAACTGTCTACTTTTATATTTACTGATGATGGCTTTAAATAAATTTCTCAAAACACAAACGCACTTGTTTTTTTTACTCTATTTTTGAGCGACTGTTATAAACACCTATTTAGATTTATTTTTTGATATAAATAGTATATTTTATTAAAACATTTGTATACTTTTGCATGTTTCATATATTTTTGCACTCCTGTTATAAAACTTAACTTCAAATTATATTTTGGGTTTTTTTTCAATAAATAAACAAATTATTAAAAAATTATATTTCTTATTTTCTTTCCCATACATACAGAGGATTTATTATTTTAAATATTTCCTTTAAAAAAAGTTAGTACAATAAATGTTAACTACGCAGACACTAAAACAATCATATCACATTAGCTAAAAGTTAACTACGTGATCACTAGAAAATGCAGAAAAAGTACCTAAAAAGAACTTAGCACGGACTCTAAAATAAGTTCGGTTAGTTATCTAAGTGTTTGTGTACAAATTCACAAACAAAAAATAAGATTTAGAGTTTGTGTGGTAAGACAATTACACCGTTAGTGTACAGTATTTTTCGAACTCTGCATATAAGCATATCGTTTTAAAAAACAATTAAAATTTTAATGTAAAATAATTAAACACTGTCAATTATTAAATTTATATCACTTAAAACTGAGTTTTGAATATGAAACCAAACGTGGTTTCCTTTTTGAGAAAAGATGTTAAATAGAGCACGAAAAGAAAAAGACAGTTCATAGAAAAAGGAAAATTAAAGCACAGAAAGAAAACTTGAACTTTTTAAACAACAAATTTAGAAGAAAAAAAGATATTTCAAAAGAAAGCCGATTGCGCCAGCAGATTTTACATTGTCACGCCAGCGTGGGATCATCCAGCAACAAGCACCACCAAACCTTGGGGTGCCCAGGTATCTGCTTAAATCGGACAAAAGTAATAGACAGACGACCTACGGACAAAATAAAAATATATAATAAGCTTGATGGTTAAAATTTAAGCTTAATTTATTTTGCTAAGGGAATAAGACCGAATTTTCAGTCCTTTAGGCTATGAAGCTTAAAGTGCGAAAAAAGAATAAATATTTGCTTGCACAGCTTATTTGCAAGTATGGATGTGCGTACATACATATGTACATATGTAGGTATATTTTTTTACTTGTATATTTTCAAAATTTTTTTTTATAGTTATTCTATTGTTCACTTTTATATTGAGCGTCCAAATTCGGTTGTTAAACTGATATTATTAACTAATTTATGTTAAAAAAAAAGAATAGTATGCGGAGTTAAAAGAAACACGTCTTTTCTCATCGAGCACGACGGACTGAATGATATTTAACTAAAAAATTCAAATCATAAAAAACAAGAGCAGTCATAAATTTTTTTTTAACTTGAGTCATTCTGTCTGTCGCGCTCGTTAAAGATAGACGTGTTTTCTAAGCTCGGCATACGGTTTATTTTTTTTTATAAAAACGTGAACAAATAAAGTATTAAAAAAAGTAAATACAAGAAAAAAATACATGTATGTAAAAATACATGTATGTACATATGTACATACATACATACATACATACATCTCGGTGTTGATAAACAATAACAAATAAGAAGAGCACAACTGTAAACAGTAAAAAAAAAAAAAATTAAAACTTATGAGTTCAAACAGTAGAAATGCATATATCACAGTGAGTGTTAACGAAACAAATGCAGTAATAAAAAAAGAATCGATGATAGCAAATACCTAACGGCTAAACCTATTACTCGCACGCGATCCCTCTCACCTTTAGTATTTAATAATACGGTAGATACACTAACAAATATAAAACCTTCAACCGTTGCCTCAATGGCAAAACCAATTTTAATAAGTGATAAAAATATTAACCCTCAATCAGGCATAATAGAAAACTCAGTATCACCTTCGGTGTCTAATAATACGGTTGATTTTAATACAATAAAAAATATAGAACCTGCAAGCGGTGTCTCAGCGGCAAAAACGATTTCAATAAGTGATGAAAATATTATCCCCAAATCAGGCATGATGGAAAACTCAGCTTCACTAGTAAAAAGTGGTCAAAAGCCTCCAGTACAAGTAGGTATTGATAGGTACATAACAGTGCTTAAACGGGGTCGCAGCCCAACCTCTTCAGCAGTTGCTTCGGTCTCAAAAGTCTTAAAAGATGGTACAGCTGATATAACAAGTTCACAAAATCGTTTTGCAATTCTGGAGGAGGAATCCCCGGAAGCACAAAACGTTATCAAATCTTCTAAGCCACCCCCGATATATCTTAGAGAGCCAAACTCAAATGAATTTATTAAGAATTTGATCTCGGTAATAGGTGAAAATTCTTTTTATGTAGCTGCAATAAAGCGGGGTGGTATAAATGAGACTAAAATACAAGTTAATCGTGAAGATGATTTTCGTAAAGTAATACCTAAATTTGAAGCACTTTATAAGAACTTTTATGCATATCAACTGAAGAGCAGTAAAGGTCAGGTAGTGATTAAGGGCATTGACTCATGCGTGGACCCAGGTGAGAAGGGCTTCAAAATAAAAAATGTAATAAACATTAAAAATAGAGAAAAAAATCCCCAGCCACTATTTAGAGTGGAGTTAGAACCCGGCAACATTAAGCTTAAAAAGAACGAAACGCACCCCATTTACAATCTGAAATATATCCTGTATAGAAAAATAATAATAGAGGAGCCGCACAAAAGGAATGGTCCCGTGCAATGTTTAAACTGCCAAGAATTTGGTCACACTAAGGCATACTGTCATCTAACCCCTGTTTGCGTCGTATGTGGAGAATTACATGGTACAGCTCTCTGCGATAAGTCTAAAAACGACCCCAATGTAAAAAAAAAGTAGCAACTGTGGTGGTAATCACACTGCCAACTATAGAGGATGCCCTGTATACTCTATCGTCAAGCGCTCGGTTGGACCGAAACCTAATTCCCCTCAAATGCAGGCAACAAATCAAGTTTACATTAATGACGTTCAAGTACCGCAGCCTAGTAATAACAGAACTTCCTACGCTAACGACTTAAAATCAAATCATAGGCCAATGCAAGGTGAGTTGCAAAATAATGATGAAACTCCAGTTTCTAATTTAAGTCGTCTAGAGAAAACCATGGAAACATTAGTACAAACAGTAAATAACTTTACTAACACAATGGGTAATATGATGCAGGAAATGTTAAGAATGCAATCGATGTTATTGCAAGCTGTACTAAACAAGCCATGAACTGTTTAAAAATTTGCTTTTGGAACGCGAACGGCATCCGCCAACATAAAAATTAACTAGAAGACTTCCTTTAAAATAAACAAATTGATGTTATGATGGTTTCTGAAACTCATCTGACCTCAAGAAACACGTTTAAAATCAATGTTTATATATTATATGATACCAAGGACCCTAGAGGTAGAGCTTGTGGAGGTTCTGCTATTTTGATAAAAAAAAAACCGAGTAAAACACTACTTAATGTGTGATCATCGTCAAGATTATCTCCAAGCAACGAGCATTTGCGTTGAGGAATTATCTCGAAACCTAGTAATTTCATCATTATACTCCCCACCTAGATTTTCAATATCAGAAAGCCAATATAATAAATATTTCAAATCATTAGGACCCTGCTTCCTGGCTGCTGGCGATTATAACGCTAAACACACATTCTGGGGGTCACGACTTATTACACCTAAGGGTCGTGTTTTGTTTAACACAATTTATAAAATGGACCTAAATGTGGTCGCGAGCGGACAACCAACATATTGGCCTACTGATCAGCAAAAAGTTCCAGATGTCATAGATATTGGCGTGGTTAATAACATCCCCATAGACACGATTCATGTGGAAGCGTCCCTAGAATTATCTTCCGATCACACACCTACAATTGTTACTATAATGAATCCAAATAGAATCGTATCTCCGTCTGGTTACTTATCGACATCAGCCTCACAAATAATTGCACAGAAAATATTCCGCTTGGCACACCGGAGAACGTGGATCTCGCTATTGTTAATTTTGACAGTTACCTCAAACTAGCTGTTCAATATTCCAGCATAACCCTCAAAAAAACCAAAAACAAAATCATATATTCTACAGATGTCGGGCGTCTATTGACTGAAAAAAGGAGAGTTCGAAGAGAGTGGCAATTGCACAGATCCCCCCAACTTAAGACTTTATTAAAAGAGTGCACAAAAAGGCTGAGGAAGTTACTGCAGTCTCAGAAAATGGCATCCCTGGAAAAATATCTTAAGGGACTTGATGCAACTCCACAATCAGACTACTTATTATGGCGTGCAGCTAGAAGCCTCAATAGACCAGTTATCTCTAAGCCACCATTGAGACACTTGAATGGAAGCTGGGCAAGAAATAATATTAAAAAAGGAAATCTGTTTGCTAATCATGAAAAATGTATTTACCCATAATATATTTACCGATATAGCAGTCGAGTTGTAAATGTTAGAGCAGCTATTCCCCTAAGATTCGAGCTTAAAGAAAGCGAAAAGGCTATTCGGGATTTAAACACCAAGATGGCACTCGGTATTGATAAGATCAATAATAAAATGCTTTTGGAGCTACCAAGTATAGCGAAGAAAATTATTCTTTTTATTTTTAATGCTATTTTACGCCTTCAATACTATCCTCAGGAATGGAAGGTTTCCTTAGTAACCATGATACCAAAGCCAGGAAAGGATCACACAAAAGAGTCATACAGGCCTATTAGCTTATTATCTAATATTTCAAAGCTATTTGAGAAACTACTAGTGTCAAAATTAAGGCCGATTTTAAATGCAAATAGATGTATTCCTAATCATCAATTCGGGTTTAGAAGAAAGCACAGCACAATTGAACAAACTCATCGAATAGTAAATGTAATAAGAAAAGCCTTTGAAGAAAAAAAAAATATTGCTCAGCACTCTTCATCGATGTGTCTCAAGCTTTTGATAAAGTCTGGCATGAAGGTTTACTACTGAAATTGCAGCAAAACTTACCAGCAAACATACACAAGCTGTTGGAAAGCTACTTAGTCGGTCGTCAATTTATTATAAAAGAAGGCGATTTTTTAAGTTCTCCTCAGCCAGTTAACGCTGGAGTCCCACAAGGCAGCATCCTAGGCCCTCTGTTATACTTAATTTATACTTCGGACATGCCAACAAACAGCTACACACAAACCTCAACATTTGCGGATGACACAGCTTTCCAAAGCGTACATGAAAACTGTCAAGAAGCATCACGTTACTTACAGGATCACATATTTGAACTGGAAAGGTGGTTAAAACAATGGAGGATAAAGATCAATGAGCAAAAATGCGCACATATAACATTCACATTGCGTCGGGAAACATGCCCCCCATTAAAATCAAATAATACACCAACACTCGCATGTAAAATATCTCGGTATACATCTAGATCGGCGTTTAACGTGGAAATGGCACATAGAAGCAAAATTAACTCAAATGAAACTATAAGCAATTCAAATTAGTTGGCTCATTGGAAGAAATTCTGCTCTTAGTCTCGATTGCAAACTTCTACTTTACAACTCTATCTTAAAGCCAATTTGGTGCTACGGTATTCAGTTATGGGGCACTGCCTCTGCTTCTAATATCGAAAAAATTCAAAGGCGCCAAAATAAACTTCTTCGAATAATCACAGCCGCTCCCTGGTATGTCAAAAACTCAAATATCCACAAGGATCTCAATGTGCCATTGCTAAAAACTATGATAACGAAATATGCAGTAAAATATTTAAAAAGGCTGGAACTGCACCCAAATCCATTAGCTCGAAATATTTTAAATTTTGGCGGCCACACTCGCTTAAGAAGAAGAGACACTGCGGCACTCACCCAATCAGATGAGCGATAAGCACCTACATATGTGAACAGAAACCGAGATGACTAAATCTTTTTTGTCTGGCACTGGCAGGACATAAAGTACATATTAGGATAAGATTTGATTAATTATTGTTAGTTCATATTTAATATATGAAGATTCAATAAATAAATACTGAAAAAAAAAAACTTGAGTAATGCAAAGCACTCCAACAATTTTCGATGCTTCATTATAACCATTTACAAATGTGCACAAACAATTAAACATATTTACACCTACGCATACTCTTGACACTTTACAACTGATCTTTACTTACAATGTTCTTTTCTCTGCTATTTTGAAAACATCCATTCGCATCAACAATTTAATATACCAAAATCACAACAAAATACGATATAAAACTCTGATGAACACACCCACGCATAAAACTGTCTACTTTTATATTTACTGATGATGGCTTTAAATAAATTTCTCAAAACACAAACGCACTTGTTTTTTTTACTCTATTTTTGAGCGACTGTTATAAACACCTATTTAGATTTATTTTTTGATATAAATAGTATATTTTATTAAAACATTTGTATACTTTTGCATGTTTCATATATTTTTGCACTCCTGTTATAAAACTTAACTTCAAATTATATTTTGGGTTTTTTTTTTTTCAATAAATAAACAAATTATTAAAAAATTATATTTCTTATTTTCTTTCCCATACATACAGAGGATTTATTATTTTAAATATTTCCTTTAAAAAAAGTTAGTACAATAAATGTTAACTACGCAGACACTAAAACAATCATATCACATTAGCTAAAAGTTAACTACGTGATCACTAGAAAATGCAGAAAAAGTACCTAAAAAGAACTTAGCACGGACTCTAAAATAAGTTCGGTTAGTTATCTAAGTGTTTGTGTACAAATTCACAAACAAAAAATAAGATTTAGAGTTTGTGTGGTAAGACAATTACACCGTTAGTGTACAGTATTTTTCGAACTCTGCATATAAGCATATCGTTTTAAAAAACAATTAAAATTTTAATGTAAAATAATTAAACACTGTCAATTATTAAATTTATATCACTTAAAACTGAGTTTTGAATATGAAACCAAACGTGGTTTCCTTTTTGAGAAAAGATGTTAAATAGAGCACGAAAAGAAAAAGACAGTTCATAGAAAAAGGAAAATTAAAGCACAGAAAGAAAACTTGAACTTTTTAAACAACAAATTTAGAAGAAAAAAAGATATTTCAAAAGAAAGCCGATTGCGCCAGCAGATTTTACATTGTCACGCCAGCGTGGGATCATCCTGCAACAAGCACCACCAAACCTTGGGGTGCCCAGGTATCTGCTTAAATCGGACAAAAGTAATAGACAGACGACCTACGGACAAAATAAAAATATATAATAAGCTTGATGGTTAAAATTTAAGCTTAATTTATTTTGCTAAGGGAATAAGACCGAATTTTCAGTCCTTTAGGCTATGAAGCTTAAAGTGCGCGGTGTTAGAGTTGAGGTCAAACCTTGGCACTCGTCCGTGGTAGGGTAAATTTGCCCGTAAGATTAAGTTCCCTAAAAGAAAAAGAGTAGCGTGAGAATTTTAAGGCAGGTGAAATATATATGATCATAGGTATTTTAGACTTACCGTAAACTACGACAGCGAAAACTTAACGGACGGACGGCAGACCTTTCAAGCTTCCTCCTGGAGTACAGATTTTTAAAGTGGCTGCTGAAAGAAAGGAGAACAGTTTTAAGCTGGAGGTCCACACCACGCGTTTTAGCCTCCACACATTGCATGAGTTTTATACCTTCCTTGCGTTCTACATTTCAAGTTACATGCCACGCTTCTGATGCGGCATCACCACAAGTAAAAATAAAATTTTATTTGTCAAAATCAGCTGATTTATTCGAACACTACTTGTGACGCTTACAAAAGTAAAAAGTAAACCTACTTTTCGCATTCAACGCCTCAATGCATTCTAGGCTATTGTGCATGAAACTTGTTACATACAACTATACAGATTCTACTTTTTTACAGCTGCGTAGACTGCGAGAAGGCGTGTAACGCGTGGTGTGGAACTCCAGCTTTATGGTAACTCTTTTACGTTTTTTGAGTGTTTTATGGATTTTTTTAATCTTATTTTCAATATAATAGTTTAAAAGTAAATTTTAATTTTGGTTTATTAATATTATCTAAATTCCAAATGTAAATTAATATTTATTAAAAATGTTGTGTTTTTATTTTTGACAATTTTTTTCAATAAAAGAATATTATGACTTATATCGTTTTGAAATGAATATTATCTGGTTTTCAATTATGATGAGTTGGTAAATTTCTGGAAACAAAAAAAAGTTTGATGGAATGGGATTTGAACCCGACAAGTCACAGAAAATTATTTAAACGATTTTTTAATTTTTATTTATCAATAGCACCACATAAAATATACCAAACCTTAAAGAACCAAGCTAAATAATCAATAACATTTTCCGACTTAATTAAAAGATTAGTTGGTTAAATCGTTGATGCTTTAAAATTAACTCGCAAAAATGTTATATATTTTTGTATTTATAAATTTTTGAATATATTTTGTAATAAGCTGTCTAACTTTTTATACCTCATGTCAATGTTGCAAAACAATAAAAATGTAATGTTGCCAAACGAAAATTATTTGTTGATTGCTTTTAATTTACCTACATATATAAAATTAATTTACCTTTTTAAATAAATAAATAAATATATATATATATATAAATATATATGTATGTATATATAAATTTATAAATATATAAATGTATATATTATCTAAAAATATATATAATTGCTAAAACAAAAAAAAACTGATGAAGTGAGAAGGATTTGAACCCGACAACTCACAGGAAATTATTTGTGGGTTAGCTACTAGACCATTTAGCCACTGAGACACATAGAATTGCTGTTAATATTCATAAATAAATAAACCGTATAAATACATTTTCATTTAAAACAAATTTCTTTGCACTAGTTTTTTGTTTGTGTATAATAGGTGAAGAGGTGAAATTAAACAAAGAAATTGAACCCACCACAGCCTATTTCGGTATATGAAACAACAACCACAATAACGAAAGCAATTTCAACACACAAACTATTTGACATGTTTGCAGGGCTACCGATGTAGATTATTAAAAAATGATTCAATGGTTTGTTTTATATATATAAATAGGGGCAAAAAAGTCGTTTTAGGAAATGAAACTCGCAGAATTATTTTTACTTTTCAATAATACTACATAAAACATACCAAACATGAAAGAATCAAACTAAATAAAAACAAAGAAAGTATGTAGCGTTGTTAAAATTTTCAGACTCTATTAAAAGATTAGTTGCTTATTATATTAGAATTAAATTTTTATAAGCGAAAAGCTAACTCGCGAAAACAATTCTTGATTAACGACACTATTTGCAAATCAGATTTTAATTTTTTTTTCGATGTGGCACATTGACAACAAAAATAAAATTACTCAAAGTTGTGCAAATAAAATATACAAATACACAACAATCTTTGATTTTTTTTTTAATTTTTAATTTAAAAAAATAAAAAGGTTATATACATACACTACAGATTACATTTTCCATCTGGCATCTCATAAAAATATGAATTTTCTGTAAGAAAAATTGACGTATAAACAGTAATTTAGTTAATCGCAAATAATTTTTATTTGCGAATAGGCTACGTATAAACGTAGTAAATGTTGCAAAAGAAAAAAGGCAATGTTGGCAAACGAAGAGTAATTTGTTGATTGCTTTTAATATAATGAAGGCGATGGCAGACTAGAGCACTGTTCGTAATTTTAACCGGTTTTTTTGTTAAGAAAAAGTCGTGAAATTAGATGAGTTTAATTAAAAGTATTACAAAAAATCACAGACCGCCATAAAGAGGTCAAACTGGGATGTTAGTCGACGAGCGATAGGCATGTTAAAAAATAAAGTTATTCCTAAAATAAAATATTTGAATTAAATAATTCAATTTTAACAGTACGAAAAACGAATTTAATAACCAACAGTAAGTTACTGTAATAATTTTATGAGTTTACTTATTTTATTTTAAAGGCCCTAATCGTGTAAAGCTCATCGCAACGCCAAAGAATTACATTGAAAGCACAAACAATGTCGTAAATATTTAGTAATGTTGTGGTTGCTTTATACAGAAATTCACATTGCGTCTTAAAATTTCAACCGCTGCATAGCTTGTGGCGTTGAAAATTTTCAAACGGTACATGAATTTTCTTTAAAAAGCAACAACAAAATTACAAATTATTTATGAAAATGTTTGTGCTTTCAATGTAATATCTCATTTACTTTTGTTTGCTTGCCCTACAAGAAATGCATAACCAAAACTTAAAAAAAAAAAATTACTAACACACTTGCAACAATCGCGTGGTACGTTTACCTCCATTACAAAAAAATAACTTTTATAACCCGTCGTTTACACATGCAAGTGCAAGTTCGAAAAACTCAATACACTCACCCATTTTTACTAATATCATCAGATTTTTCGCACTTGCAGCTCAACTTGCAAGAGAATTTGCTTGCAAGTAAATTTTTGACACTTGCAGCAAGTAAAATGACAAATGAAGAAACAGTGCTACCGTAGATGCGTTTTGTATCAATTTATTAGTACTTAGTGATATAAAATTTATGTTTATAGCGGATTTTCTGTGAGTAGTAGGGAAATGGGGAGGCAGCAAAAATTCTGACTCCCCATTAGTTTTTTTCCCATATTCCGCAGAGGGAGCATTTTGCTTTTTATTTAAAGCAGCAAAAATTCTGCCTACCCATTAGTTTTTTTCCCATATACCACAGAGGGAGCATTTTGGTTTTTATTTAAAGCAGCAAAAATTCTGCCTACCCATTAGTTTTTTGCCCATATACCACAGAGGGAGCATTTTGCTTTTTGCTTTTTATTTAAAGCAGCAAAAATTCTGCCTACCCATTAGTTTTTTTCCCTATTTTTTTTCTATAAACAGGAGTTTTGAATATAAATAAAATAAAGAATTTTTTGAATAGTTTTAAATATTAAATAGAGTAATATTTAGTTGATCATATTTATATTTTCTTCAATGAGAGAAAATTTATATTTTCTTCAATGAAGAGAAATTTAAAAAATTCTGTAATATGTTTAAATGTATTTTTAAATTTGAAAAATTATGTAATATGTATAAATGTATAGTTTGTTTAAGTTAATCAAAGCATATTTTGAAAAATGTTCTATGGTTATTGAACTTTTTTTTTTTCGTATGCATTTTTAAAGTTTAAAAATTAACCTTGAATATCTGTTAAATATATTTATTTTATTAGTCTATAGACTACTTTCAAAGTGTGTAATCATTTATTAAAAAAAAAATTAAACTTATATACTATAACATGGCATCGTTCAACTGCAAATTCTGTACATCGGTTTTCGAGGAAAAGGATATGCTCGACACTCATGAAGACCATCACTGCCGTGAATGCTTCAAATTTTTCTACAAAGTAAATCATCTAAGGGAGCATGAAAAGTCGCATGCTACTACATCTCTAAGATGTAACAGTGGAGAACAGGTGATTGAAGTGTCCAATTTAAAAAACCTTAAATGTGTGAAAAGGGCATTTAAGGATAGAATCATCACATAGCTTTATGAAAATAAAAAGGAAGAGATACTATATCCACAAGAGTTTTTCAATGGAATTCTTGTGGATCTTTTAGAAATTCTTAATGGAAGACTGAAAAAACACGTAACTTTAAAGTACAATCTAGATCCCGAATGTGAATACATACAAATCAAAAATGAACATATATACATTAGGTCTATTACGCACAGATCTAAAATGCAATTCCTGACTTTAAGCGACGACGTGGAGGACTCCCTCAAAAATAAATTTTTTAATATATGTACAAAAATGTCCGAGTTTCAGGAGAGGGATAGCGGGTGGTCTCTATTAAAAATAAAGATACTGGAAATTAATATAAATAAATCATCGTTTATGAGAGGCTCCAAATATATTCCAACACCACAGTGGATAAAAAAAACAGGAAGTTTTTAATTTTCAAAATGATGATGACTACTGCTTTAAATGGAGTATTATTGCTTAATTTTTAGGCAATAATCAAAATTTACTGAAAGAAGTAAATATATTAGAAGAAAAGATACAAATAAAAGATGGTCTGATCAATTTTCAAGCATTGAAGTTCCCTCTAAAATTGAAGGATATTAAGATATTTGAGCAAATGAATTCAAATATAAGTATTAATGTATTTGGTTGTGAGGGAAGTCAAATTGTGGGACCATATTACCTTACCAGTGAAATGAAAGATCATCATATAAATCTACTTCTGTTAACGGATGAAGAATGGTCCCATTATGTATTAATAACAGATATTTCAAGGTAACATATATAAATTACAAAATTTTAATTCAAAAATATTAATTTTGTTTTATTGTATACATATTTTTGGCTAATAAGTCGTTATCAAAAAGCGAAAGCGATTAGACGTGCGATCTCTTATATTGACGGAGTGTTTAAAACAAAATTGTGTATTATTAAAATCAATAATCATATCAGTATAGCTACTGTACTGAAAAACCAACAAATAAACTTTGTGCATTGTTAAATGCAATTGCATTAAACAAAAACAATAAACACATTTACATCACTTAATGCAAATGCATTAAGCAAAACAAAAAAAAAAAAATTTCAAACCTATTATTTTGAAAAAAAAAGAAATAAAAATAAAAAATAACAAAATAGTGTAGCTAGCATGACTACTGCTAGTATATCTAGCATTGATGATGCCAGCGAATAAAGTGAATGTGAATGGCAAACAATTAATATAAAACTCACCAGGAACCTTTATTTAAGTAAACGTAAAGCCACAACAAATGATATACCAAATTGTTCAACAAACAGATTTGCTGTTCTAGATGATGGAAATACTGAAATTAATGCAGATCAATATTCGATGGAACCTAAACCTCCCCCATTATTAGAGTTTTTTTCGGGATTCCCGTCCCGGGAATTCCCGGGATTTTCAATTGTTTTTAATTCCCGCTTTTTTTGAAGAAAATCTTTTTTCAAACTTTAGTAAATCTATGTCGGACTAGTGTCTAGACTGTGTTAGTAGTTTAATCCAACTTAATTTTACCACAATATTAAAATTTGCTACAGTTTAAGACTTATTAAGCTAATTTTTGAGAATGGGCCTTTTATAAGGCCTATGATAAATTATAGACCTATCTTCCAAAATTTGATTTCTTGTGTTAGCAAACTAAAGTGTAAATATTACAATAATATTATAAGGTTTTGCGGTTAAGGGCGTAGTAAAGTGTTATCCTAGATTATGCTTTTTATGCGGAATTTCAAGTAATTTTGAGTCTTATGAATGTATATTATGCTTAATTGCACCACAAAAGCATTATTCGTTACACTTTTAGCCATACTTACATGATTTACGAGAATAATCTAAACATCGAGCCGTAGGTAAATTATGGCCCGATATTCACGAAATTTGGTGCCTTATAAAACGAATTTGTTGAAATTTAATGACAATGGGTGCATTTTGCCACAACTTTATGTAAATTTTTGTTGAGGTAGTTCCACATTTGGGTGCATAACTCCTTTTCATACTGAAGCGATTCTGCTCGAATTAAGCCACAAACAGCCTAGAAGATCTAGAAGCAATTTGACACCCATATGGCGAAATCAGCTTAGAATAAACGAAAGACTCACAATACAAATACGTTATGGGATCCTAGATGAATATTAAAAAAAGATTCACATGGAATGGCAAACTTAGTATAACTTCATACACCACTGCTGATTAAGGGTTATAAAATTTTGAAAAAAATATGTTTTTCAATATATGTAGCAAATACAATTTCTCCTTCCTGCTGAATTTGTTAAACGGTTAAACTGTTTCAGAATTCCTACTTCGTAATGTTATACTTTCAGTTCCTAATCGCCCTTCCAGAAATGTTATTCCACTAACGGCCAATTTCACCAAGGTTACTTATAATTAACTACCAGTTATAACTGTCGAAAACATATTGTTAGCTGGAAGTTAAGGTAACAGTTAAGTTTTAACTGAACTTGATGAAATTAGATGTAAGACTTTAATACTGTTACGTTTTTACTTATAAAACGCGTTAAGGTTTTTTCCCTTTATAATAAACCTTTGAGTTCTTTTAATTGCAATTCAAAATAAATACACACACGAATGCAACTTAACAAACTTTATTGAAATTAATTATAATGCTTACAAATTTTAACCACAATTGTAAGTCGCGATCTGAACCAAACTAAACTAATCTTTTATGAGTTAGCTTGAATTTATAGTTCAATACTATTCCTTGTTGATTCAAGAACCGTCCAGTATTTTCTATAAGTAGAATGTTGTGTTCGAATTATTTTAAAATAACTGTTATACATCTAAATCTAGAAAATTTATTACAGTGGCGTTCATAAAAATAGTAACTAATATGGCATAAAACTATAATTTACAAGATAGCTTATAACTAAAACCATAAATAATTCTCAGACAAATCTAATTTCGTAACAATATTTTCATTCTAATTATGCAAATGATCTCTAAATTTGAAAATGCATATACCTATATTGATTTATATGATCCTATTCACATAAAAATAACCTCTTAAGAATCTTAAAATAATTTTAATATTAATGTGTTTTACATTTTTGTTAAATAATGGATACTAGACTTAATTATTTTAAGCGTAATTGTCAGTAAAAAATATTAGTTTCATTGGAGAAATAAGTAAAGAAATAAATAATAAATTTTGGGCGGGAATCCCGGGATCCCGGGAATTTGATTTTTATTTCCCGCTTTCCCGGGAATCCAAAAATTGCGGGAATAAAAAAACTCTACCCATTATACATACCTAAAGTTACTTACGTGAAAGACATGAATCAACGCTTTGCCAGGGTTATATCTCCCACTCTTACAAAGCGCTCGGAGACGTCCAAATCAGGGTAATGGTTAAAACCATTGACTCTTATAGAAAACTTGTTTCCTATCTTAAATCTAAAAATATAAGTTTCCATACTTTTCAACTCAAAAATGATAGGGCTTATAAATTAGTGAAAAAGAATTTACATTATTCGACAAACACTGATAACATTAAGACATTTATTGAAAAATTTGGTCATAGAGTACGTAATATATCTAATATAAAAAGTTGTCTAACAAAAGAGTCACTTTCAATGTTCTTTGTTGATTTGGAACCTAAAGACAACAATAAAGAAATTTATAATCTAACACATATTAACAATGCGATTGTTAATATAGAACCGCCACGTAAGACCAACAACATCCCCCAATGTCACCGCTGCCAGCAGTACGGGCACACAAAATCCAACTGTCACAAACCTTATAACTGCCGAATGTATAAAAAATCCAACTACACCACCTAAATGTACCAACTGCCAAGAGTCTCATCCTGCTAGTTATAGAGGTTGTATAGTCCATCAAGAACTAAAAGGACAAATGCGAAACAAATTATCTAACTATCGCCGCGGACAACCAATGCCAAATTCACAAAACGAAGATACATCCCATGAATATGCAGATAATTTAAATCCACAAATGTCCTACAATATTTATTACTCTGATGCTGTAAAAGGCAATAGAAAATCAAATAATACCAGTGAAAGTTCCATCAGAAACTCACTTTACCAAGAAATCATTTTGCAAAATAAAAAACTTTGATTTAATAACCGCTAATCATCCCAACGAAAGAGCCCACGGAGGTTCAGCTATCCTAATAAAATCAAACATTAAATACTCAACAGAAAAACATATAACCACAGAATACGTAAGTACAAGCTACTTTTATTAAAATAATATGTAACAATACATTGGTCTCTATTTGGTCTCTAACAACTGCCAAAAAGTTCAAGGCTTATCACAAATAGGACGGATAAGGAATCTTTTTCGTACTGGATAGATAAAAATATTAATCTTAACATTTCTATAGAAAACGGATTTGAGTTGGATAATGCTGTGGAAAAATTCACAAACTTAATACACGAAGCTGCCTTAAGGTCAACGCCAGTAAAAAACCTTAGAAATAACCAAAGTAATTTTGAAGTGTCAATGGAAACACGTGAAATCATAAGACACAAAAGGCGACTAAAAAAAATTGGCAAACAACAAGAAATCCGAACGACAAACGTTTAATCAACCAAGCAACAAAATCACTAAAACTTCATTTAGTTGAACTAAAAAATAATACAATTAGTAAATTTTTCGATTCTCTAAATAAAAATATTGATAATGATCACAAACTATGGAAAGCAACGAAATGTTTAAAACACCCAACAAAAAGACATCCACCTTTTAAAGACCTGAATGGTACGTGGTGTAGATCAGACTCAAGCAAAGCTGATGCTTTTGCAAATCATCTCTACAATATAATTAATACACAACCGCACGCAAATGTTCAACAAGATGAGGATGTGTTACAATATCTCGAAGCTGCATCTCAAATGAGTTTGCCTGTTAGGCCGATCTCAACCTCAGAAATAAAGTATGAAATAAAGATGTTAAATGTTAAGAAACCTCCTGGGTATGATAATATAGATGCGAAGGTATTGAAAAACCTTACAGAAAAAGCAATAGTTCATATCGCAAATATTTTCAATTCTATATTAAGAATAAATTACTTCCAATCACAGTGGAAATGTGCTGAGATCATAATGATTAGAAAACCCCATAAGCCTGAAAATTAAATCTCATCATACAGACCAATTAGCTTGCTTAGAATTTTTTCGAAAATATTTGAAAAAGTATTTTTAAAACGTTTATCCCCAATTATAAAGATTAAAAATCGTCCCCGATTCGGTTTCAGGAAAAAGCATGGAACAATAGAACAAATTCATCGAGTTGTAGATACAATTAGAAAATCTTTTGAAGAGAAAAAATACTGCTCAGCAGTTTTTCTAGAAATAGAAAAAGCTTTTGACAGAGTGGCGTAATGGTTTATCATATAAAATAAAAACTCTTCTTCCAGCTAGCTTTTATCATATCATCAAATCATACCTGCAAGATCGAACATTCTATGTAAAAATTAATGACGAAAAAACAAACATTATTGATATCAGAGCAGGAGTTCCACAAGGGAGTGTGTTAAGTCCCATTCTTTATTCCATATATACAACTGACATTCTTCCTAGGTATTGCAGGGGCCAAATTTAAGAATTTCATTAAACGGCCATATTTGTATGGGAGCCCCCTAAGGGGTGGAGATATATGGCAACTATGTTTTAAGAAAATGTTAAGAACAAAAAACATTGGAGGTCAGTCAAACATTTTATCCCCCTAGGAGTGAATCCTAGGCCTTAGAAACAAATGATGGGAATGAAAAATAAAGTTGCGCTTGTCATACATTTGGCCCGTCTAGGGGCATCTCAGGCGCTGCAGGTATAAGTGATTAAAGTCTGTCTACAACTTTTGATTTTTTCAGAAAAGATGAAATTTTTTTATTTTTTATAATAACCAAACTTAAAAATTTTAAAACATTTATTTTTGTTGTTAATTAGTTAAAGTTAAAGTTTTTATTTTGAAATTTTTTCTTCTTCCTCCTGCAGATTCCAACAAATATCCCCTAATAGCGAATTAATTTGTTTGCCGCTATACATACCAGTGTTCGAGCCTGGCTGTTACTTGGTGAAATCTCTCGCCATGTTCATCAGACTCGGCTGGTGATTGTTCATTAAATTTTTCGGCATAGTAATGCAAAAAATGTAATTTCAATGACATTCTAACGTTTAAGGCCCTAATCATGTGCAACGCAGCGCAACGCCAAACAATAACATTGAAAGCACAAACAATGTCATAAATATTTTGTAATTTTGTTGTTGCTTTCTACTGAAATTCATGTACCGTTTTAAAATTTTCAACGCCACAAGCAATGGAGCGTTTGAAATTTTAAGACGCAATGTGAATTTCTGTAGAAAGCAACAACAAAATTACAAAATATTTATTACATTGTTTGTGCTTTCAATGTTATTCTTTGGCGTTGCGTTAGATCTGTGGCGTTGCGCTGCGATGTACATGATTAGGGCCTAAGTTTTTAAATGCGTTTTTCATATTTTTGATTAAAATTCGCCAGTTTTCAGGCCGATGATTTCCTAATACATTTTCTATTACTGGTTTCACACAATTCCAGGCCAATAGCTCGATATAATTCAATGCAACCTCAAATTGATGGTCCTTCATAAGACGACGAATGTCCGGTCCATTAGGAATTCGTTTAAAATAAAAATATTATGATATGAAATATAAATCTTATTTAATATTGTTAGAGTTCATACTTTCTTTTACTTTCATGCCGCTTAATCGTGGAAAAAATCGGCGCAATTCGGTAAAAGCAACACCATTTGGGCTCAATGCTTTTATTAAATTTTTTACAATACCCAGTTTGATGTGGAGTGGAGGAAGCAAAATCTTTTCCATCGGTACAGGTGTAATTCAATAACATTATTTCTATGCAATCTGCTTTCCTCACGTAAAGCCCAATCCCGTGTATTTTACTGGTCGCCATCGAAACGCGTATTCCATAAGCACATGAAGCACATATGTATTTTTAGTATAGATTGCATGACTCTTAAAAGAGCTACCACTTTTAAATCTGCGCATATTTTCCACTTGTGGTCTTCATATTTAATAAACTGTATTATTTTTTTCATTGATGCGTATGTCTCTTTAGTATTTGTGCTTAGTGCTATGGGAATAGGACTTTTTAAATTAGTGACATGTGGCAAAACTGCTTTTAAGCTACTTTTGGAAGAATAAATAAATAAGCGCCATGTCAGTACAATACGCGATAGAATTATTCTCAATAGATTTAAAAAAAAATCAAAAATTATTTTCGGGAATGAAATATTTATTAATTAATTCATTTATTAATGATGTGCTAATAATCCCAATTTATGATAAAAAAACACTGAAATTTATTGTTGTGGGAAAGCTAGTTTCTATGCGCATTTCGCTGGTTGCTTAGGCCAGCTCGTCAGGAAACTTTTTCCAAATACTTTAGAAAAGCTAAAAATATTATACTAGTAAGACCATAAAGTGAATAAGAATTTTAAACACTCAGCTCTACTTGTAACAATATCAAAGCTTCAACAAAGACACAACAATAAATAGTGAATTTTTTCTTTCTTACATTCCCCTACAATTGGCTGGGTTTTTTCCAACACGAATTGTAGTTGTAAGTGGATAGAAAAAAACAAAATTAAAAAAAAACAAGTTGCTAAATAAAGCAGCTTGCCATTTCAGTTTTTTATTTGCCGGGCACATGCAAATTTATAAGCAAATAAAAAACTGAAATGGCAAGCTGCTTTATTTAGCAACTTGTTTTTTTTTAATTTTGTTTTTTTCTATCCTCTTACAACTACAATTCGTGTTGGAAAAAACCCAGCCAATTGTAGGGGAATGTAAGAAAGAAAAAATTCACTATTTATTGTTGTGTCTTTGTTGAAGCTTTGATATTGTTACAAGTAGAGCTGAGTGCTTAAAATTCTTATTCACTTTATGGTCTTACATGTATAATATTTTTAGCTTTTCTAAAGTATTTGGAAAAAGTTTCCTGACGAGCTGGCCTAAGCAACCAGCGAAATGCGCATAGGAACTAGCTTTCCCACAACAATAAATTTCAGTGTTTTTTATCATAAATTGGGATTATTAGCACATCATTAATAAATGAATTAATTAATAAATATTTCATTCCCGAAAATAATTTTTGATAATAAATTTGCATGTGCCCGGCAAATAAAAAACTGAAATGGCAAGCTGCTTTATTTAGCAACTTGTTTTTTTTTTAAGTTTGTTTTTTTTCTATCCACTTACAACTACAATTCGTGTTGGAAAAAACCCAGCCAATTGTAGGGGAATGTAAGAAGGAAAAAATTCACTATTTATTGTTGTGTCTTTGTTGAAGCTTTGATATTGTTACAAGTAGAGCTGAGTGTTTAAAATTCTTATTCACTTTATAGTCTTACTTGTATAGTATTTTTAGCTTTTCTAAAGTATTTGGAAAAAGTTTCTTGACGAGCTGGCCTAAGCAACCAGCGAAATGCGCATAGAAACTAGCTTTCCCACAACAATAAATTTCAGTGTTTTTTATCATAAATTGGGATTATTAGCACATCATTAATAAATGAATTAATTAATAAATATCTGATTCCCGAAAATAATTTTTGATAATAAATTTGCATGTGCCCGGCAAATAAAAAACTGAAATGGCAAGCTGCTTTATTTAGCAACTTGTTTTTTTTTTTAATTTTGTTTTTTTCTATCCTCTTACAACTACAATTCGTGTTGGAAAAAACCCAGCCAATTGTAGGGGAATGTAAGAAAGAAAAAATTCACTATTTATTGTTGTGTCTTTGTTGAAGCTTTGATATTGTTACAAGTAGAGCTGAGTGTTTAAAATTCTTATTCACTTTATGGTCTTACTTGTATAATATTTTTAGCTTTTCTAAAGTATTTGGAAAAAGTTTCCTGACGAGCTGGCCTAAGCAACCAGCGAAATGCGCATAGAAACTAGCTTTCCCACAACAATAAATTTCAGTGTTTTTTATCATAAATTGGGATTATTAGCACATCATTAATAAATGAATTAATTATTAAAAAAAAGTCGTTAATCGTCTATGGCGACTGATAGCCCCGTATATTTGTACACCTGGTTCTAAAATATTAGCTCATTTTAACTCTTTTGTCAAGAGAATGCTCTGTGTTTGAGATAATTTTAGATGCCGTACCTAGTGGTATATAATGTATGACCAACCTCAATTAATCCTTAACATTTTCTCGAGACATACTTACCCCATATCTCCACTTCTTAGGGGAGCTCCCATACAAATATTGCGTTTGATGAAATTCTTAAACTAATTAAAATTTGTCGACTTTTGTGAATAAAATCAAACGACTACGGATATTAGAAAGAAGTTTTACTTTTCTTAAAGAAAATTTTATTGCGGAATTTCGGTTTTTTAAGTTTTTTCAATAAGCTAAAGCGTTTTTGAGTTACGCGAACTTATGTTGTGCAACCTCCCCCATTTTCGAAATAACGGTATATCACGAAAACCAGAGCCAATCTTAAAAAACCGCGGGCACCACTGGATTCAGCGTACCCGAATTATGTTAAAACGCCATGTGCCCGGCTTGTCTGTTTTTTCAACTAGCATAGTGTAATTATTTGATGCAAATATTTCTTTTAGTCTGAACGCATGGCAAACAGAATTAATTTATTTTATTTAACACTGTTTGCCAACTGTTTGATCAAAGAAAAATATTTTCGTCAAATATTTCATTAGTCTTAACGTACCTTAAGGATAGATTGTAATTTAAATAAATGTAAAAAAAAAAAAAATATTTTTGGCTAACAAGAAGTAGCTTAACTTCTCATAAGGGACGGATATATCTTTGCAACGCATGTCTTCAATAATCTTCAAATGCGACAATTTTGACAGATCATGAAGAAGGTTGTAAGAAAGTCGTCTCAAAAATGCCGAAGGCGGACGAATGTGTGTTACAGTTTAAAAACTACCATAAACCATTAGACGTACCATTCGTCATATATGCAGATTTTGAGGCTTACTTAGAGAAAATTGATGGCAGTGATGAGCATGATAATATTAAAAAACACTTAGCTTGTGCCTTTAATTATTATAATAAGTGTAGTTTTGATATTAATTTAGATAGATTTAACAATTATTTTTGTGAAGATGCTCCCAAAGTATTTATTGACAATTTAATTAAGGACACTAAAGAAATTTTCACGAACTACTTATCTAAACATCAAACCATGACAGCACTTTCTAATGTTGAGATAACTTCATATAAAATCGCAACAAATTGTCATATTTGTGAAAAAAGCTTAGAAAGTGACAAAGTAAAGGACCACTGTCATTTGACTGGTAAATACAGAAGAGCAGCGCATAACTCTTGTAATCTTCTATACCAAATTGCTAAGTTTATACCATAATTTTTCTTCCTACGATTGCCACTTATTTGTAAAAGAATTATCAAAATTTGAGGGTGCTATAAAAGTAATTCCTCCCAACAAGGAATTATATACATATATCATTATCAAAATTTATACCAATGCAAAATAATAATAGGTTTGAAATTCGGTTTTTAGATTCTTTTCGATTTATGGCATCTAGTTTAGAATCTCTTGCAAACAATTTAAATGACAATGATTTTGAAATTCTCAATAAAGTGTTTCAACAAAAAAATTAATTTGATTTAATAAGAAGGAAGGGAGTATTTCCTTACTCTTACATTGATTCAATAGAACGCTTTAATGAAACAAATCTTCCCACTAAAGAAAAATTTTACAATATTTTAAATAATACTAACTGCACTAATGAAGACTATGAGCATGCTCAAGCTGTTTGGAGAACTTTTAAATTTACTAACTTAATAGATTACACAAAATTATATTTAAAAACAGACGTTCTTTTGTTAACTGACATTTTTCAAAATTTTTGACACATCTGTAAAAGTATTTATAAACTTGACCCATGTCAATATTATACTGCCCCAAGACTATCATGGGATGCTATGTTAAGAACAACTAAAATAGAGTTAGAACTGCTAAGTGATGTCAATATGTACAATTTTATACAAGATGGTATTAGGGGAGGCTTAGTTCAATGCTCAGTTCAAGACATTTTAAATATGTTGGATGTTGCTAATATATCAGATACGTCTGAAATTCGTTATTTTTTGGAGGTAGATTTAGAATACCCCGAATACTTACATGAAACACATAATGATTTACCATTTTGTCCAGAAAATAAAATAGTTGGTGAATCTAAATATAGAAAGCTAAATGCAGACTTAACATCAAAAACAAAATATAAAATTCATTCAAGGGTTCTTAAACAGTGTTTGAAAAATGGATTAAAATTAAAAAAATTCATAGAGCGTTAAAGTTTAAACAATCTCCAATATCCCAACAATCGTAATCATTTAGGAGCTAGAGCACTAATTTCTAAGCCAAATTTCTCGAGAATTACACAATTTTCCAACAATATGTTTGCAATTCAATTAAAACTCATGCAAATAACTAACAACAAACCAATTTATTTAGGCTTTGCTGTGCTAGAACTCTCTAAATGGAAAATGTACGATTTTCATTATCAGTACATGAATCCAAAATTTGAATCCAATTTAGCCTTAAATTATATGGATACAGATTCATTTATCTACACAATAAAAACAGAGGATTTTTATGCTGATATTTATGATGACATTGCTTCAAGGTTTGACACATCTGAGTACCATCCGAATAATATTTTTAGCCTGCCATTATTAAATAAAAAAGTTTTAGGTATGATGAAGGATGAAAATAGTGGAAAAATTATGAAAGAGTTGGACTTCGATCAAAAATGTATTCATTTAAAACCGTTGGTATTAATGAAATAAAAAAAAAAAAGTCTAAAGGTGTAAAAAATCGTGCATAAAAAACCTTTCAATGGCAGACTATAAAAAATTATTATTTGAAAAATAAATACTTTCTGATACAATGAATACATCACGATCTAAGTTTCATCAGCTGTATACTCAAAAATTACACAAGATTGTCTTGAGTTATGCGGATGACAAAAGAATTATCGCTTCGGACCAAATAAATACTTATGCACGAGGGCATTTTAGACTTCAATCTAACTTTGACAACTTGACTTACACACATATATAAAATAATTTTTGAATATAGTTTTAGCAAAAAACAAAAAAAAAAATGAAAAAAAAAAGTAAATAAATAAATAAAACAATAGATGTTATAAATATACTTTTATTAAAAACTTTTGAATTGTATTTCTAAAATAAATTTTTAAATATTTTGCCATAATACATTTTCAGTATCGTAATCTAATTTCTTTCGATTTCTTGTTACACGAGGAGAATATTGATAAGGTAAAGTGGATTGTTTCATATTTGAATAGTTATCAGTTTTGGATAATATTCTAATTTTTGGTCTATCGTTTTGAACATCATTATTTGCATAAATATCCTCAGGTAAATTCAAATCTGTTTGCAGTACTATACTACTCGATTTAGGTGTTATTGTTTGAGTTTCGATATGCACCTTTCTAGTTTGAGTTTCACTATCGCGCAAATTATGCAATGCTGATATTTTATTCTGATTATATGTTCGTTGGGATCCAATTAGATATCTAGCAAGTTCTTGTTTAATATAATACCATTTGTTAATATCTTTTAGTATATGTGAACCAGAGATCAGCAATGAGTAGTGAAAAAGTGAGTAGAGCCGAATCATGACTCATAATTTCTTGTACTTATACGCACTCATACTTATTGTAATTCGATCGAAACTCATATTCACTCAGAAGTTTGATTTTACTCATCGTACTCATACTTAGAACATTTATGTAGTGGTTGATTTAGATTCAACAGAACTCAAAATGTATAAGCGAAGCAAAATGTGAGTCATACGTAAGTATAAATCTCATAGGAACTTATTTTAAGCAAGGCTGCCAGATAAAATATGTGTAGCAGGGATGATAAATGAGAAAACCAATATCGTACCAACGAACTTGTAAAATCGTACCTTATCGACCCTAATAGTACTAAATAATTTTTTTATAATACTATTTTGCCAATTTTACAAAATGCACCCAAATGTGTTTGGTTTTGTTATTCTTGCCAATTTTTTGCACTCTTTACTAAATGAAGATACACTTTTTGTTTTATTAAAACTTCCAGAGTTAATGAAGGTTATATTCACTCTTATTCCGTTTAACGTCGTCTCGAATTTCCTATAATTTAGCAATTTTCATGGAATTTTTTCTATTTCTTATATTTTTCTTATATTTTAATCAATTTTTTGTTTGAAATATAAAAATTTTTTTGGCAATTTTAGCAAAGCATTGTTGCTATTTTTATATAGACACTTATCGATAAAACTTTATAAATATTAACAATGGGCATACCGATTTACAACAATCGATACAAAACGATAACGTTTCGTATTGATGAAGTTAAATGGAATAAGGGTGAATGTTTTAATATACATATGTCAGCAATCTTATATGAAATATTTTTTAGTCATGAATGGTTACCTAATGTACATCTTGCGAATAATAAAAATGAACTCACTTGCTTTTATGCGTATACTTAGGTCTGTATAAAGATTTAAAAAAAAATCAGACAAATAACGCCTCATTTGATTTTTTATATAATACTGCATTTTCCTTTTTATTACGTTATTTAAATAAAAAGTTCAATGAATTGTCAATAAAATTAACATTTGTCAACCGATTTTATGGCTTGTTTTTTTCGTATTATACTAAACTTTCCGATAAATTATATACAAGAACGCAAGAACTTGGAAGTTCTTTTAATACACTTTTAATATAATTTTTGCTATAAAATTCTGTTTAATAGAGAAATATTTGTATAATATTTGTGATAAAATTCTTTTATTACGGAAATCTTATTGAAAAACGACGTTTAAAATTCTTGCGTTTTGCGTTTTCGATTTCAAGAACACCCCTGATAAATATAAAAATTTTGCTCTTATAACTTTTTTTTATAAAAAAAATGTATCGCTACTAATTTCAGAATAATTCCGATACAGATGATAATTTTTAAAAGTATTTTAATCAAAATCGGGCAAATTGTTCTCCAGTTATGATAAAAGGTATTAGCATAACCGCCTTAATTCGGGCAAAATATTGGTCTAGCCCATACAAAAACTAGACGTGATAAAACTAATCTGTAAACAGATTTGGTTTCATCAATTAAAATCACATAACAAAGATTTTGCGAGCCAATTTTTTTTTTGTTTTTTGCCGACCCGTGTTATTATATTATTATTATGTTATGTTTTTATACAATGTATAACATGTTATTTGATATTTTAAATAAATTCTACAATATACGTGAAAAAACGTAATTTGGTGTAATTATTTTGATTTTAAAAGAGGTTCCCCTTAGTTTTCCCAAAACTCCATTTTATGGGTCCACTTTTTTATATACATCCCCTTTTTTGGTACTTTTTAAAAAAATTCAACGGCAACGCTGGTTTTGTTGCTTATATCATATTTGATTTATTTTTTCTTCATTTTTATATTTATCATTACAGCATAAAAACCCGTCTAGAGTTGTTCCGTCATCCTTTAAAATTTCAGCAAAAATTGTCCACAATAGGCTTCTACCCTTACGTTTTTTCACTAATTGGAAAACTCCGCTATTTATTTTTTCCTTAATCTCACTATTGCTATCCATTTTTTTCAACCTGCTCATAAATATCAATAATAATAAAAAAATGTAATTTCCCCAAAATGTTTCTGTATAAACTTACAATTTTATGCTTTTTTATATTTTTATACATTTTATACTAGTTAGAAACTGTTAAATGACTAAACTTGTAAATAAACTTGGATGAGTTAAATGAGCTGAATCAATGTGAGTATTATAAGTATTTTCCTGAAATTACAAATCAAATTGAGGTCATTTTTAAATGTGTGAGTATGAGTCGACGTCACACTCATATATATTGCAACCTATACTTATACATCAACGGTCTCGTGAGTATGAGTGAATCAGAGTAGTTGAGTTTAAATGATTTCTACTCACTTATACTTAAAATTTCATGAGTCAGTATGAGTAGCGAAAAAGCGATTCATTGCCATAGCTGCCAGATAAAATTGGCCAAAAATCGTTAAATTTTGAGGAAAAAATCGTCAAATAGACTAAGCTAAATCGTCACAAAAATCGTCATTGATAAAAACGACTAGTTTTTATACCCTCCACCACCACTGTGGTGATTGTGGGTATACTAATTTTGTCATTCCGTGTGAAACTTTTTTATTATACATCAAAGACCCCATAAAGTATATATATTCTGGCTCCTTGAGTAATTCTAAGTCGATTTAGCCATTTCCATCTGGCTGTCCGTCTGTTGAAAACACGCTCACTTTCGAAAAACGCAAAAGAAAAGAACAAACAGTTTAGTACGCCTAAAAAAAAAGAAAAGAACAAACAGTTTAGTACGCCTAAAACCATAATAAATAACGCTATCATACTTAAATTTGGTACGTCACAGTTTTATAGGACCAAAACTTACACTGTAAGTTTTTTTGAGGATCGGTCCACAATTTACACTAGGCCCCATATAAACCCTACCCCCGGAAACCCGCTTAGTACGCCTAAAACCGTACTAGATAATGCTATAAAATTTAAATTCGGAACGTCACAGTTTTATAGGACGAGAAACCACACTGCAAATAGGACCCTAAAGTCCTATGCGGAACACAGTTTATTGCGCCTAAAACCAAAAAAAGCCCACTTTGGGAAAATAATTAAATTCGCCTAAAACCATAACAGATATTGATATTGCGGTAAAATTTCTTTCATGCAATTTTGTGAAAATCACTTTTGATGCTAAAACTAATTACACTGCTGTATTGAAATTTATTCTAATTTATTTTTTGTAATACCAGAAATCAGTCTTCAGAATTTTGGGATGATAGGTGAATAATTTGCCGTTGGTCCAACACAAAATACCCTTCTAAAAATTATTTTAGTTCGGCTAAAAGTTGTACGAATCATGATAGTTTACTTTAGCCAGTTCAAATTTCTAACAAGAAACGCATAACATTTTCTTATTGTCGGTAAATAATTAAATTCAGGTCTAAACCGCAACTAATTTGATTGCTGACGTTCGGTTTTGTGAAGCTTAGTTAATATATATGTGCATATGAGCCCACTCCTGTCGGTTGAGGGTATCAAAGATTCGGCAAAGCCGAATATAGCACTATAACTTGTTATTAATACGTTTTGGTAAATAAATTTTAATTTTTAGTTTCCGTTGCGTATAAAGTTTTAATATATTCTGCCTGTTTAGGAAATTAAATAAAAATTTTCGTTTAGAAACTTATTGAAATAACACAACCAAAAAATTGTCAAAAGTATTGGCATTCATAAGACCCCTTTTAGACTCGGCAAGTTACTTGCGCAACTCTTGGTTTGTAGATGTTAGTGGTAAGGTCGGGTTAAGGAAAAAGTAATTTAGGACATACTTTGTTGTACTGCGCAAGTAACTTGTGCAACTAATTTGCCGAGTATGGAAGGGGTCAAAGAAAAGTAAGAAAATAAAATTAAACCAAGAATTATATAAAAGAAAATCGTATTTTATATGATGAACACCATAAAAATTGCTGCCAATGAAATAATGCAAGTAAACAAAATTATCTAAGAAGCTTAAATAAAAGTGAAATTATATTAAAAACTGTAAATTTTAACAAAATTTGTAATTTGAAAAATCGTCAAATTTAGGGTATAAATCGTCCTATCGTCAATAGACCATTTTTTACCTAAAAATCGTCAAAATGACGATAAATCGTCAAATCTGGCAGCTATGTTCATTGCTGATCTCTGATGTGAACCATATATTGGTAAGAGTTTCCGATGTAAAAAATCTGAATCAGAATATTTAACTTTAAATTTTTCGTAAGTTGATGGATGAAGAACTATAAGTTTTGATAAATTATTTGACATTTTCTAAAAATTTTCCAATGACTACACTTAATATTGATAAAATAATGATTGGTAAAAATCCTCCCTTTTGAATAAGATGTTTCCTCTTTTGATGCATAGAGGTTTGTGATGAGCAAACTTTCCTCAAAGTATTTTTATATGGTTTTAGTTTTTCAAACGCAGTTTTGTTTATTTTATGATTTCTGTTTATAATATTTAAAATAATTTCATTTAAAGTTTTGATAACAACATTGTCAACATTTTTCAAACTGGCATTTCGTAGTTTGGGATCCACTTTTTTAAGAACATAGAGAATATGTTTGTTTTCATTCAGTAACTTTAGATTTGAGGTAATTGTTTATATTTGCAAATGTATAGTAATCCGTATTAAAAATATTTGATCTAAATCTTAAAGCGTTAGGTATTTCTTGAGTAAGATCAACTATTAAATAACCATGAGCCTGTTGTGTACAATGATTATATACTTCTACTAAAGATTTTGAGTTTTCTGGATATACTTGACGAGCTAGATGTTGAAATTGTGTCTTATCTCTTCGATTTTTAAACATATATATATATATGGAGTTTAATGAAATATCTCTTGAATACCCTTTATGAAAAATATTTTGTGTAACTAAAATTACACTTTTCATTACAATTTCTATGATGAGATCACTTTGTAAATAGTTCACAAACTTTCTTATTTGATGATTCAAGCATTAAATCATCCAATATTATTAAAGTAGATTCTTCGTCATTCGTATTAAAAGTCTCTGGAATTCCTTTAACAAACTCTAAATTTTCTATATTTGGAAGTGAATTTTTTTCAGAATAACACCATATGATTCGATCTATATCTTTAGATATTAAGTTTTGATTTTTGATTAAATTTTTAATGAAAGTAGATTTTCCACAACCTGAAGGACCACAAACCATAATGTAAATGGATATATAAACTGATGAAACATGTTTGCGCTCTTAAAAACCTTTTGTTAATGAATAAAATAGGAACAATATTTTAATTAATATGAGCAAAGAAAATCTCATTGACGAAATGCATAGTCAAGCTAGAAAAAACTTTAAGCGGCGCAGGTTTATTCAAAAGGGGATTTTAGATACTTACCAAATAGACTTGGTGGAGGTGATACCATATGCAAAATTTAATAAAGGTTATAAGAATATGCTTACAGTATTAAATGTATTCTCAATGTATGCCTACGCTTTACCATTAAAAACTAAAACAGGATTTGAAATTTCAAAATCATTTAAAAGTATTATAAAGTTAAACAGTAATAAAGCTCCTTAAAACCTACATTCAGATCAAGGAAAAGAATCTTACAACACATATTTCAAAACTGTTATGAGAGCTAAATATTAATCATTATCGTACATATTCAAACTTAAAAGCGTCAATTGTTGAACGATTTAATAGAACTTTAAAAAATAAAATGTGGAAACAATTTAGTATGCAAGGAAATTATAACTGGATAGATGTATTAGATAAGCTGTTGATAGAATATAATTCATCTTATCATCGAAGTATAAAGATGAAACCTAATTCAGTTAACAAGCGAAATGAAAAAAAAACTTTTAAAAACTGTATATAATAACTCAAAAGTTTTTAAAAATGGAAAATTTAATATTTACGATTTTGTTCGCATAAGCAAATATAAAAATGTTTTTGAAAAGGGATATACACCAAATTGGTCTACAGAAGTTTTTAAAGTAAATAAAATTAATGCAACAACCCCTGTCACCTACCAGCTAAAATATTTTAATGGAAATATAATTAAAGGCGGATTTTATCAAGAGGAGTTATTAAAAACTAAAGTTACTAACATCTTTTTAGTTGAAAAAGTCTTAAAACATAGAGGTTAAAAACTATTTGTTAAATGGTTGGGTTTCGGAAAAGAATATAATTCATGGATTAATCAAACAGATTTTAGTTGATAAACTAAATTTTTTCATATATGTATAACACACAGCTTATAATATTTAACATTTCTAATAAATATGGCATCAAGCACAGAGTAGTATTTATGTTAATTTATTAAGTAACGATTCAGTAAATTTATATAAAAACACTTCAAGTACTTTCACAAATTTATTAAAGCAATCTCTTAGCATGAGTGATCAGTGGGAAGTCGGATTATCAGATATATCCTTTTAGATAACGAATAAACAACTAAATATGAATCAAAATATACTTAAACGTAAAAACGCAACATTTCATATTTTAATAATCAATCTGTAAAAACGTTAAATATTGACTCTAATAATGAATATGATGAAATTAAAACAAAATTTAAAGATCTAATGGAAACATCTGACGAGCTGAAACTAAAAATATTAATAAAACTTCAAAACTTTTAAATACATTAAACATTGTTAAACCCCAATCTAATCTATATATATAAAATTGTAACGTTACTGACTGACTGACTGACTGACTGACTGACTGACTGACTGACTGACTGATTCATCATCGCACAGCCTAAACGCCTGAAGCTAAAAACTTGAAATTTGGACCAGGGGTTGGTCTCTCCCCAAATCGATCCACTAAGACGGGATTTTTGGAAATTCGAATGTTTAGGGGGTAAAAAAGGGCAAAAACGGGTAAATTCGGTAACCTTATATCTCTAAAACTAAAAGAGATACAAAAAAAATGTAATACTTATCGTTGTTCTTTAGAAAAATAAGCGGACAGGTGTCTGGTACTTTTTGGTAATTCAGCCCTTTAACGGAGTATAAGGGTAAAACCTGTATTTTGGTACTTTTTTGTCACCCCATCTATCTTTTAAACCCATAAACATAGAAATAAGGGTTATATCACATTTGAAACTTATCTAAAAAATCCAAATACGAATTTGGTACTTTTTCGAAATTCGGACGTTTAAGGGGTTAAAAGCGTAACTATTTTTGGTACTTTTTTTATAAAACATTTTTTTTTATTTATTGACATAAACGTATTAAATTATGTGCTCCCACTACAATATTGAAATTTTTCATGCTTCAATGGGGAGAAAAAAAAGTACCAAAAAGGGGATATACGGAGTAAACGGGAAAAATCTGTATTTTGGTACTTTTTTGTCACCCCATCTATCTTTTAAACTAATAAACATAGAAATATAACCCTTATTACATTTGAAACTTATCTAAAAAATCCAAATACAAATTTGATACTTTTTCGAAATTCGGACGTTTAGGGGGTAAAAACCGTTACTATTTTTGGTACTTTTTTACAAAACATTTTTTTTTATTCATTGACATATACGTATTAAATTATGGGCTCCTACTACAATATTGAAATTTTTTATACTTCAATGGGGAGAAAAAAGTACCATAAAGGGGAAATACGGGAAATTTTATTTCTTACTTTAGGTTTTGGTTCCACAACTGACAATTTTTTTAATTATCGTTAATATTGGACCTAGAAACATAAACTTCAACATGCAATGTCCTTAATGGATAAGAACCTCTAAGGGTACTTTTTGGTATTTTTTGATCTTTAACTGGTACTTTTTTAATTTCCGTTAGTATTAGACGTAGAAATATAAAACTAAACATGCAAAGTCCTGAGTGAGTAAGAATTTGTTAGAGGGATCTTTTTGGTACTTTTTTATTCTTTAACTGGTACTTTTTTAATTTTCGTTAAAATTAGACCTATTGACATAAAATCAAACATGCAAGGTCCTGAGTGAATGAGAATTCGTTAGAGGGGCTTCTTGGTACCTTTTGGTCTTTAACTGGTACTATTTGAAGTTCCGTTAGTATTGGACCTAAAATCATAAAATTCAACATTAAATGTCCTGTGTGGACAAGAACCTATAAGAGGGATCTTCTTGGTACTTTTTCGTTTTTTAACTGGTACCTTTTTCATTTTCGTTAATATTGGATCTACAAACATAAAATTAAAAATGCAATGTCCTGAGTGAATGAGAATCTGTAAGAGGGGCGTTTTGGTACTTTTTGTTATTTACCTGTTACTTTTTGAATTTCCGTTAAAATTGGACCTATAAACATAAAATTAAACATGCAAGTTCCCAAGTGAATGAGAATCTGTAAGAGTGGTTTTTTGGTACTTTTTCGTACTGTATTATTTGCCAACAGGTACTTATTAAATTTTTGTTAGTATTGCAGCTACAAACATAAAATTAAACAAGCAAAGCGTTGAATGAGCATCTGTAAGAGGCAATTTTTGGTACTTTTTTGTACTTTATTTTGTGCTTTTATTGTTAGTCATTAAATAAAAAAGAGAACAGGTGTCTGGTACTATTTCGAAATTCGGCTCTTTTAGGGAGTAAAAGTGTAAAACCTGAATTTTGGTTCTTTTTTGTCCCCCATCTACCGTTTAAATCAATGCACATAGAAATAAAAATTATATAAAATTCGTTACTTATCTAAAAAATTCCAAGTGAAAATTTTGTACTTTTTCTGAAATCGAACGTTTAAGGGGTTATAATCGTACGTAATTTTGTTACTTTTTCCAATATATTTTTTCTTCATCTATTTATTTTCATTGCACAGCCTAAACGCCTGAAGCTAAAAAGTTGACATTTGGACCTGAGGCAGGCCTCTCGCCAAATCGATCACGCTGACCTCATATCTGCTAAGCTAAAGGAGGAGATACAAAAAAATTTAATACTTATTGTGGTTCAATAAAAAAAAGGCGGTGAAAACGGAAATTCGCTAACCTCATATCTGCTAAACTAAAAGGGATACCAAAAAATTTAAACCTATTATTGTTCATTAAAAATAAGCGGACAGGTGTTTAGCACTTTTTTGAAATAAGGAGTAAACGGGTAAAACATGAATTTTAAAACTTTTTTGCTATAACATCTATATTTTAAACCAATAAACATTAAAATAAAAAATATATCACATTCGTAACTTATCTAAAAAATACAAATTTGATGCGTTTCGAAATTCGAACGTTTAAGGGGTGAAAATCGTACCTAATTGTGTTATTTTTTTTTTCAAAACATTTTTCTCCATCTACCTTTATAATATAAAATTGTAATGTTACTGCATGATTCATCATCGCACGACCTAAACGCCTGAACTAAAATGCTGAAATTTGCCCGGTTATGGTTAGAGGGTAAAAGAGGTTAAAACGGGAAATTCCCTAACCTGATGTTCATTAAAATAATAAGCGGTTAGGTGTCTGGTACTTTTTTGAAATTAGACCCTTTTGGGGAGTAAACCTGTATCTTTAAACTTTTTTGACACTACATCTATCTATTAAACCAATTAACATTGAAATAAAAAAATATCACATTCGTAACGTATCTAAAAAATACAAATAAAAATTTTCGAAATACGAACATTTAGAGGTACAAATCGTCCCATTACAAAGTAGCGGGTTTAAACCTAGAAACATAAACTTTGGCGAAAAAATATGTCCACATAAGAAAAAGGGGCGCTAACGAAGTAGCGGGTTAAATGCTAGTATATCTATAAAAGAAAAAGATACTCGAAACGTAAATATAAAAAGTTCAGACATAGAACAAAATGTTCAAGTAACTAGTCCAGAATCTACAGCAACTTATGAAAAATCCCATATTATTGTCAACAATTTATATATTCGAAAAATCTTTGAACAAATTCTCTGACAACATAAATCAATTTATCAGTAAATTTGAATCGTCTGATATAAATGAAAACATATTTATTTATACTGATATAATAAAACCTCGACATGTTCGTAGTAAAAAAATTATATGTTTTAAAAATTTTTCAGTAACAACATTAAAAAACTATATACATTTCAATAGAATTGAATATTTTCCTCTTGAAGCCTATAATATAAATGATATTTCCATAATGATTCGAAATAATGAAGGAGAAGAGATAAACTTTAATAAATCAGTTCCCGTTTATTGTACTCTACACTTTAAAAAAAATGTATATAAAAAAGTTGCATAACAAAACAAAATTAATCATTTTTATTACAACCATGGATGCGATTTATACAAGTTATTATAATAATCAGTCTGGAGAAAATATACAAAATATTGGTGAAATATATCACGCACCAAGAATTTTACAATACGGTCGTGGTATTGGATCCATATTTTCGGCTGTATTTTCACATCTAAAACCCTTATTTAAAACGGGGATGAATATATTAAAGAATAAATCATTAGATATTGGAAAGGAAATTTTAGAAGAAATTGGAACGAAACCAATAAAAGAAATCTTACTAAACAAAGGAAAAAAGGTCATACAAAATATAAAAGAAGGTCCTATTGATAAAATGAAAACAATGCAGAAAGGTAAAGGTCGACGTATAAAACTCAAACGTTTAAAGCAAAAGCAACAGATTAAATCAAAACGTTGTAGAGGAAAGAACTTTTAGGATATCTTTGGGAATTGGAAATGTCAGGATTTATAGAATGTATGAAGAGTGAGTTGGATTAATTTGAATCTCCTCCAATTCAAACTAGCGTTGTTAAAACCGAAGAAATATGCTATAATCCAATTGCATCACTAGATAATTCTAGCACAATTGAACTTGTATCACTAGGCAATGGTGAAACATATCGTGATCTTAATAGTATTTATCTTCGACTGGTTATTGAAATAAAAGGAAACGGAGGAGTTGTTAATAACTTACTGCACAACCTGACAATAACTATCACTATAGGGCTTATCTATATATCAATCGGCAAAGCCAAAACAGTTAAGAACACTTTCCGTCTCTGTTTGTCAACTGATTTAAACAAAAAATACACAATTTAAAAGGCATTTACTTACAGATGTGCACAATGATTATTTTATTAAGATTGTAAAAAGGGTAAAAATTCGGTGACTTCATATCTCCAAAACTAGAAAACAAAAAAAAAAAAAATTTATACTTATCGATGTTCATTAAAAAAAATACGCGGACAAGAGGCTGGTTCTCTTTGCAATTCGGCCCTTTCAGAGTAAACTGGTATTACCTCTATTTTGGAACTTTTGTGTTCCCTATTTATCTTTTAAGCCAATAAGTATAGAAATATAGGCTATACCAAATTCGTATCGTATCTAAAAAATACAAATATAAATTTGGTACTTTTTCGAAATTCGAACGTTTTTAGGGATATAATCGTACCTATTAGCACGTTTTTTTAAAAACATTTTTCTCTGTATATTGAAATATATGGGGAGATATAATTTTTAGAAAGGGGAAATACGGAAAATTTAATTACTTTCTTTTACTTTTCCGTGCTGCATGGGGTAATTCTTAAATTTTTTGTAATATTGAACTTAAAAATAAAAAAATTATTTGTGCAAGGTCTTGAGTGAATGAGAACCTATAAGATGAAAAACGTTTTTGTTCTTCAACTGGTACTTTCTAGAAACATAAAACTAAAACTTGCAATGTCCCGAATGGGTGAGAATCTATAAGAGTGAACTTTTTTGGTCTTCAAATGGTACTTTTTGCATTTCCGTTAGTATTGGACCAAGAAACCTAAACCTAGAAACATAAAACATGTATGGCTCTGAGCGAATAAAAATCTGTAAGGAAGAGCTTTTTTGTACTTTAACTGGTACTTTTTGAATTTTGGATAATATTGAACATAGAAACATCAAAATTCAGCATGCAGAGTCCTGAGTCCTGATTGATAAAGAAACTATATTTAAGAGTCGAAATTTTTGTACTTTTTCTTTTTCAATTGGTACTTTCTGACTTTTTTCATATAATTCAACTTAAAAAACTAAATTAAACATTCACGGGCTTCAGTAGAAGAGAACATTTGGTTCGGAGGTTGGTACCTAGCCAAATCGATCCACTAACACGAAAAAAACGAATTCTCTAAACATTTAAATTCATATGTACTTATATGTGTTTTCTTCATATTTGCATTATTAATAATGGTCGAATTTCGATCACTTGGCAAACTCTAGTATAGAAAAATTGTTAAATTATGGAAATGATGCTAGATCAACGCATCTTGAATCATGTGGCTGGGCTATTGATATAAATAAAATAAATTCATTAGTTGATTAAGGATGGAAAAAGAGTAGAGCTTTTTGGAAAACTTCATGTTGATGTATTTAACCAACAAAAATATTCGCTTAATAATGTTGATCTGAAGGTAACATTAAATATGGAAAAACCAGAATTTTACATTTCAGAAGGTGGCGATAAAAATGAATCTTATATTAAAATACACGAAGCTAATTTATATATAAACCATCTTACTATTAATAATAATATTCTAATGGCTCATCATAATGTATTACATTCAAGAAATGCAATTTATCCCTATAAAAGAGTGGAAATAAAAACGTTTACAATACACCCTGGAAATTACTCATTAAGTTTAGATATCGTTATACTAGGACAATTACCAAATTTTTTAATTTTTGGAATGGTGTCTAATAAAGCATATACTGGAGAGAAAAAAGAAAATCCATTTAACTTTCAACATTTTAATTTCCAAAGATTTAATTTGGTTGTAAATGGAGTGCAATTTCCTGCACAACCAATTAAACTTAACTACAATAACGGAGGAATAATAAGTACTCGTGGTTATCAAACACTATTTAAGGGAACTGGAATTCATCATTTCGATAAAGATCATCAAATAACTAAAGAACTGTTTGATAACGGATATTTTTTACTTTCTTTCGACTTGACACCAGATCATAATAATAATTCTAATTGCGGTAATTTAATAAACCAGGGAACTATTCGTATTGAAGGGCGTTTTGGCAAACCAATTTTTGAAGCAATAACGTGCATAGTATACTGTGAATTTGATAGTGTTATAGAAATTGATAAAACGCGTAATATTATTCAAACACTATGAATTCAATAAATATTAAAAATACTTTGAAGTCCAATAATAAACCAAAATATAAATTTAAAGGTGTAATAAGTTACCAACACAACCAGTTTTAAAACCATAATTTTACGTTGCTAAAACTGATCCATCACATATGCCTGGACAACATTGGGTTGCTTTTTATTTTCTTAAAAACAAACCTGCCGAGTACTTTTGTTCTGCTGGCCAATCTCCAAATAAATCTTTTAGGTTATTTTTAAATAAAAATTGTAAAACTTTTACTTATAATAGTCTTCGAATTCAGAGTGAAACTTCAACTTTATGTGGCGTTTATTGTTGTGTATTTATTTATTTAAGATGTAAAAACATAAGTTTCAATCAAATTTTAAAATTGTTTAATTATTTCAATTTAAATTATAATGATATTTTAGTTGTAAGTTTATTTAAGTATATATTTAAGAATTTTTAAAAATATAATAAAAATTAAAATATATAAAAGCATTTCACCCATTTCGTTGTATAGGTACCGTATCGGTGGAAGTGATCGTAAAACATCATCCTGCCCGTCATAAAGCGCTTGGAATATTGGTAAATCTATTGGCGGTAATATAAGCACTTCTATTAAATTAATTCTTTCTTTTCTGTTGTTTTGGTTTTCTTCATTTATTTGATTATTCATTGCGGCTTTGCTAATAGATAGTTGCCAAATAAGAGATTTTTTGACTAGTGAAAAGTTTATTAACTCATAATTTAATATGAAGCAAACATTCAAGGTTAATTTTTAAACCTAAAAAATGCTACGATGGCATTTTTTTTGCCTAACAAAAAGTTTATTGACTTTTAATTTCGACAATAATAAAATTGTATTTATTTTTTAACAGAATGTTCTAAAAAGTTCATATATGAAGCCAAATCTATTTGTAAATACATTATTTGGCTTAAAAACAATAAGAATGTTTAGCAAATATTCAAGGTTAATCTTTAAACTTTAAAAATGGATGCGATTGCATTTTTTACCCTATTGAACGGAAGCTTCTAAAAAGTTCAATAAATACAGATCATTTTTCAAAATATGCTTTGATATACATTAACCCCCATATTCATAAAAAATATTTTTGATTAATAAAAGGTTTATTAAACAAATTTTCATAGGAAATTCGTTTCATAAACCTGCTATAAGCCAATAATAATTTTTATGAATATGGGGGTAAATATATAGAAAAAAAGAATATTTATTTTTACAATTTCCGTTCATTCATTTTTCTTTTTTCACAAAAATATAAATTGAAAATAATATCTAATTATTATTCAAAATGAATACATCAACGTTAAAGTGTGAATTTTGTCAACACATAACGTTCAAAACGAAATTCAGTAAGAAAAGGCATTTTATGCGAGTGCATAATTTCAGCCCTTCTAAATCAAAATTCTATAAAACTCCAAGAGCCGTTAATGATGAAAAGCGGGAGGAGAAGAAGCAATATCCTGCAAATGTTAGCAAGGAGATGTCTGACTACGTTTAGGAATTTATGGAGGAAAACGATGCCTTTTTATCAGAAGTCAACGTTAAGGAATTTATGGAGGAAGATGATTCCTTTCTATTAGAAATCAAATTTTAAAATGTAAATTATTTTTTAAATAAAAATTAATAAACATTTTTAAAAAATATCTTGTTTTTGTTTAATTATAATTATCTTTATTGCAAGGATTTCTTTTTTAGAGTTTAGATATAATTTAAATCAAACATTGCAGGCCCATTTGGTAATTGACGCCCCTTGTAAATAATTGTACAAACTTTATCATTCATTTGAGTTAAGTATGGATCCTCCTTGTTTAAAAATTTTATCATTATATATGGATATGTGGAGATAAAACCATTTATTATCATCTAAATTGGCAAGGACTTTTAGACCATAGTGTGTTTCTTTCCATTCAAAATTCACAATTTTCCAAGATTGGTTTAAAGGTATATCATCTATTCTGATATACTCAGGCTTTACAATTTGTTATACATCTAAAAACAAACAAGAAAAAATAATAAAAATAAATAATTAAATATAACATTATTATATAGGAATTACTAACCATTTTTATTAAGTTTCCTTTAAAGTGGCAATTAGGATAATAATGTAGAATATACTCCCTTAGCCTTTTTATATTAATGGTATGCTTGCTTAGGTTAGAGTACAAATTGAGTTTATTTATATACTTAAATATGTTGAATATTTAAACTATATTACATATTACTCTCTCTTATTTTAAAATACTGAAACAATACATTTAAACATATTACAGAATTTTTTAAATTTCTCTTCATTGAAGAAAATATAAATATGATCAACTTAATATTACTCTATTTTATATTTAAAACTACTCAAAAAATTCTTTATTTTATTTATATTCAAAACTCCTCCTTATGGAAAAATACATTGGGGGAAAAAAACTAATGGGTAGGCAGAATTTTTGCTGCCTCCCCATTTCGCTACTACTACTTCTGTGTATTTACAAAAAATAACAAATAAAAAGAACATAACTATACAACAACGCATCGTAATGGTAATTTTAATCATAAATTTCATGCATTGAAAAGAAAAAATTGTTAATCAAAATATTTTCTCAGAAATTTGTTGGTATCGGTAACTACGGCAATACTGAATTCACATGTTTTTGAAGATATTCATACAAATATTTTAAATCAAGATGGAGCAAAAATTAAATAAAGAAGAAATTATTAAACTAATTTATTTATATCGGTCACATGATGTGTTGTGGAATATGAGCAGCAAATCCTACAGGCGGAACGACTTAAAAGTTAAAGCTTTTGAAGACATTGAGTTACAAATGGGTATGCCGGCGGATGTTGTTAAGAATAAAATGTATAAGAAGTCTGGGTCAGATACGGCAGAAGTATATCAGTCTTCCTTATTCTGGTTTCAGGAAATGCAATTTTTGGACAGCAGTATTGCCGTAAGAAACTCGTTGGACAATTCAGAAAAGGAAAGTTTGTATATATGTATGTATGTTCGTATGTTGTAAACACGCTCACTTTGGACAAGAAAAGGACAAACTTGGTGTCAAGTTGCCTGTAGTCATCCTAAGCAGTTTGGGATTGGAATCCAGCAAAATCGATTAAGTAGGATCAGAGCTATTAATCAAAAAGTTAAAAAATTAATCTTGTTTTTACAAAAACTAACAAATGGTGTTATAATGCACGGATAACATACATACATACCACTATAAATTGTTTACTTTAAAAATCTAATCAGAGGAAATTCTTTGTGTTAATTGTTTTATAACTTCTTTGCAGAATAGTGTAAACTCGCAACACTTTGAAGACTGCTCTGAGGAATATTCACAAAACGACAGCTTCTCAATTAAAAAAAAGCAAACGTCCAAGAGAAGAAGGAGATAATACAAAATTTGATGAAGCTTTTAAAAAATTGATAGATTTGAGTGATAAAAAAAACGAATTCACTGCTTTCGCCACAAGCCTTGCGTTCCAATTGCAGAAGCTTCCTGAAGACGATGCGTATGGGTTGATGGGCGAAATGCAAAATTTGTTGGTACAAAGAAAATTAAGAAATATGCGAGAACGCAGATTTCGTCCGATACCTGAAGATGATAACAGTTGTTTGAACTTGCGTACATCTATGCCATTGAGAAGCTCGACCACATGCTGTTCAACACCGTTTTCAGATATTTTTAGTTGCTCAATTTCTTGTGCAGAGATTGAACTTGAATAGAGAGTTGTTACTGTTGTATTCTAAAAAGTAATTTGTAAATAATAATAAAATTCATATCGTTACCTTCAGTCGTAAAAGATCCAAGCTCCACTCAATACATTTTACAGGCGATAGAAAAAACTTAAAGTTCACAATCAATTTTAAATCTTAAGTGCTGGCAACACAACTTCAGTTTAGTTGCTATCTTGAATCGACCCATTTACTATTAAAAAAAATTATTGCCTTTGGGAAAAACGTGTATATCATTAACTTCAGTTTTAAAGGAGCTAAGTCCCTAATTTTTTGAAAATTCAGTTTTTGATACAGTACAATAGAGTAGGCAAAATTATGTACATAGTTTGCAGGAAAAAAAACTTGTAATTTTTAAAGATTAATCAAAATAAAACAATACTGTACTTAAGATTTAAATTGATTGTGTACTTGAAGTTTTTTTCTATTGCCTGTAAAGTGTATTGAGTGGGGCTTGGCTCTTTTACGACTGAAGGTAACGATATGAATTTTATTGTTATTTACAAATTACTTTTTAGAATACGGCAGTAACAACTCTCTATTCAAATTCAATCTCTGATGATGATAATCAAAAACATGATTATGATAATCAAACAATATTATGAATTGTTGACACTGAATTAAGATTTTCTCTCACAAAGACATTTTTCTACTTTATAAAATATTCAAAAAATCAATAGCAGATTTGACGCCTAAAGAAAATTTCACTATGCATTAAAGAGTTTTAAAAAAAATGTATTACCAATGGTTTTGTTTTGAAAAAAGTTCACAGAGTTTTAACCTTTAACTAATTTTTATTTTTAATTATTTCTTTTTAATTGGAAATTATAGTTAAACAGAACCAGGATTTCATTTCATAGTCACTTTTCTTAATACTAAAAAACAGTACAAACATAACTTGAAAAAAATTGTATTAAAAAAAAAAAACTAAAACATAAAAGGCACTTTTTCACAGCCAAATGTATAACATTTTTTTTCTTTTTCCAGAGTTTCTTTATTGAATCTTCATATATTAAATATGATCTAACAATAAGTAATCAAATGTTATCCTAATACTTTAATTCATGTCGTGCCAGTGCCCGAAAATTTTCTTATCACGGTTTCTGTTCACATATTTAGGTATTTATCGCTCTTCTGATTGGGTAAGTGCTGCAGTGTCTCTTCTCCTTAAGCGAGTGTGGTCGCCACCATTTAAGATATTTCGAGCTAGTGGATTTGGGTGTAGTTCAAGCTTTTTTTACATATTTTACTGCATATTTTATAATCATAGTTTTTACCAATGGCACGTTTTGATCCTTGATATTCGAGTTGTGAACATACCAGGGAGCAGCTGTGATTATTCGAAGAATTTTATTTTGGCGTCTTTGAATTTTTTCGATATAAGACGTTGATTTTGCTAATCAGAAGGCCAATATGTTGGTTGTCCGCTCGCGACCACATTTAAATCCATTTTAGAGATTGTATTAAACAAGACACGACCCTTTGGTGTTATAAGTCGTGCTCCCCAGAAGGTGTGCCTAGCGTTATAATCGCCGGCCGCCAGGAAGCATGGTCATAATGATTTATAATATTTATAATAGTGGCTTTCTGATATTAAATATCTAGGTGGAGAGTGTAAAGATGAAATTACTATGTTTCGATTAAGTTCTTCAACACAAACATTCGTCGCTTGCAACTAATCTTCACAATGGTCACACATGTGTTTGATTCGGGCTTTTATCAAAGTGGCAGAACCTCCACAAGCTCTACCTCGAGGGTCCTTCTTGAGGTCAAATGCGTTTCAGGAACCATCAAAATATCAATTTGTTTATTTTAAAGAAAACACTCTAGTTCATTTTTGTGTTGGCGGTTGCCGTTTGCGTTCCAAAGACAAATTTTTAAACAATTCATGGCTTGTTAAGTGCAGCTTGCAATCACATCGATTTAATATTTAACATTTCCTGCATCATATTACCCATTGTGTTCATAAAATTATTTATAGTTTGCACTTCAATTTCTATAGTATTTTCTAGTCGACTTAAATTAAAAACGGCAGTTTCATGATTTTAGAACGTTAGCGTACGAGATTCTGTTAGGTACCTGAATGGCATTAGTGTTTTGTTACCTGAACTTGAGTGCGATTAGCGATGGAGTATACTGGACATCCTCTATAGTTGGCAGTGTAATTACCGCCACAGTTGCTACATTTTTTACGCTGGGATCGTTTTTAGACTTATCGCAATGAACTCTGCCATGAAATTATCCACATACGACGCAAACAGAGGGTAAATGGCAGTTTGCTTTAGTATGACCAAATTCTTGGCAGTTTAAACATTGAACGGGACCATTTCTTTTGTCCGGCTCCTCTATCGTGATTCGTCTGTTATTTTGTATTTTGTTTTTCACCGTTTGCTGTGCTCTTAATGTTTTTATTATATATTATACTAGCTGACCCGGTCCGCGTTGCTGGCCCTAAGCAAACATTAGTGTTGTATTACCAGACGACTTAAATTGATCTTTAAACGAAATTTATGGCCTTTAAATAAAAATCCATGAAATACCTATCATAAAGTTTTTCTTACGAAAAAAGTGGGCGTAAAAGTGGGCGGGGCAAAATGTTCTTTCCGTAAAAACCTAAGTTGGACCATGGCGATCATTTTAAAGAAAAAATCGTCCAAATCGGTCAAGCCGTTCTCCAGTTATGCGCTTAATAGAAAAAGTGGGCGTAAATGTAGGCGTGGTAAATTTTTCTTTCGATGAAAACTTAAAGTTGATTAATACGAATTTTGAAAGAAAAATAAGTCAACTCGATAGAGCCGTTTTCTGATTTTAGGTAAATCGAAAAAAGTGGGCGTAAAAGTGGGCGGGGCAAAATTTTCTTTCCGTAAAAACCTAAGTTGGACCATGGCGATAATTTCAAAGAAAATATCGTTCAAATCGGTCAAGCCGTTCTCAAGTTATGGATTTTGCCACGCCCCTCCGCCCCCAGGCCATTAATTTAAATAATAACTATCCTATCATCTAAGTTGGACCAAATTACATATATATGCCAATTTTCATGAATATCAGTTGACTCGTTTTTGAGTTTATTCGAAACATACACAGTGACACGGACTTTTTATATATTAAGATATTAAAATAACACTTATGTATACATATGTATTAGGGATTCCAAACGAGAAATCCCGATTCCTGAAATCTCGGGATTTTTCGGGATTTATTTTTATGAGTCCCGGGATTTTTAACATACCAACTTTTGTGTACAAAACTGTTCGTTTTTATTGAATTTTTGTACTATATACAAAAAAATTATTAAAAATTATATTTGAGTTATATTTTTTATTGCCAATAATTCTTTTTTTTGAGTTTAATTTTTGTTTTTGGCACACAGCAAGTATTTAAAATGTTTAACTTGTGCTTGATATATTACGACAATTTCTGGATTTTTGTATTTTGCTTAATAAAAACCATTATTTTAAGTAGAAACGATATTTGAAGATTCACATCTCAAGCCTTTTTTACGATTACGTTTAGCAAGTTCAGCTTTGGCTTAAGACATAATACCAAAATAAAAATGATTATTTTTGTGCAAAATATAGAAATCAAGAAATAATTGTTATATCGCTCATTTCGTGCAAGACCGTCACAACTCAAAATTTGGCATTTTCGAGTTAGTAATGCAGAAATGTTCTTCTCTTAAATCTCTACAAATTGATCTAAGAACGGAGAGAATTATCGAAAAAATAACGGTAATACAGATGCTTGTGACGCTATGACCTCTCGTAACCAACTTGAGCAATTAACATCAACAAGGTCACATTTCAGTTTGTGTTTGGTATTCCTCTTGTACATGTGGCTTTTTTTGCAGCAAAAAACAAACATTTGATTTTATAACTGTATTTTAGTGAAAAGGGAAGGTAAAAAATAATAGGTTGGAATCTTAAAAAGGCTCTCCTGTAAAGTTTCAAATTTTGAGTTGTGACGGTCTTGCACGAAATGAGCGATATATCAAGCATAAAATAAAAATTATTAACGATCCAATTAAAGTTTTATTCAGAAACTAAAGAGTTTAAGTTGATATAATTATAACAACTAAGTCGTAATATTGATGAAATAACTCATATTCCTTCCGGTCCAATAATAATAAAAAATTTGCTTAAAAAACATACGGTAAATACAATAATTTTTTTTATAAATAAACACCATTTGACGTATTCATACATATATTACTTAAACTTGAAATCTGTTTTAAGAAACATTTGTATAAACATTTTGTTTTAAAATAAATTTCAAACGTACTTAAATTATTGATTATGAATCTCGCCCTCACCCTGGAGGTGTACTGCACTGCAGTCGACATAGTGTTACAGTTTTTAACTCCGCTATCAAGATCGATGAGGGACTAGACTTTGCAGTGTATTAATGTCATCACAACTTAATTCACATAAAAAATTAAATTGCTGTCAAAAAACCGAAATGAATTAATCTAGAAAAACTAAGAGATACGTATATTTTTTCAGCTTTTTTCAGAATCTGATCAGTTTGATCATGGGCGAGGGCAGTGTTATAAACATATGTATAAAATATTTTGTTTTGTTGTTTTCATTTTTAAAAATTTATGTTACGTACAAAAAATTTTTGAATGTTCAAAAAGTGTTGTTTATTAAAAGAAAATTAGCATCTTAAAGAAACACATTGTCCCGAAAAATCCCGGGATCCCAAAAATCCCGGAATCCCGGGATTTTCAAAAATCAGTCCCGATTGGCTCCCCTAATATGTATGTATGTTTCATTCATACATTAAAATATTTTTTTTTTCCTTTTTCTTTTATTTTTCTTTCTTAATTTGTTCACTTGATGTTAAATAATTTAAATAAAAATTATAACGGATTTTTTTTTTATATTATATTTACATATATTGCAAAATCAAATTTAATAGTTCAAATCCTTTGAAGAAAACACGTCAATTCACAACAAATCACACTTTGCAACTCACCAAATGTATAACATAAATAATAGAAAAAAACAAACAAAAATTATATTCGAAAACAAAAAAATTGAGATCAATATATTTGGAGGAATTTTACTCATTAAACTCCTTATTTGCACATTTCATGCATACGGGTTTACTGCATCCCATATACATAGGCTTTGTACAGAACAAACAAACATGTGTAGTCCTCTGCTTTAAACTACTAGGGCAAATGTAGCATAACTTCTTAGCAACTATAGTCGGCTCTACTGAAGGGGGAGCTACGGAGTCTGGCCCTAAGATGCTAATTATATTGTCTCGAATTAACGTAGGCAGTCGTTGGTTATGCTATCGACTTTGTTAATGCGGTAAAACTAATTGCCGGCCTAGATTTTTCAAAAAGTATGCCCTCGATTTACCATCCAATTCGTCACAAGATTGATATATAACATAAGCATTTGCAGCACTTATATCCATAAAAATATAGAATATCCATAATCTATAAAAAATTGTAAGTGGCCGTAGTCAAGTTCGTCAACTCCCCTTTTTGTATTATTATAGTTTGCTATAATTGCCACTTTGCTATTATTCCACTTTGAATATCGTTTTCTTTTTTGTGATGCATAGAAGATAACAAAATAACAGCTCTGTTTTTATGAGTCACATATGATAGAATGGTAACGTCTTTGGTTAAACCATATAAAAAAGATTCAACTGGTCTGTTCCTATTGGGCTGAAATTCTGGGGGTATTTCCCTTTTGTTTTTTTAATGTACCTAAGTAAGTTGTCTTTTTTTAATTCTTCTATAACTTGCATTGAAGAAAACTAATTGTCAGCAGTTATATATATTTCTATTATTACTTCCTTCTTATTACCGCTTGTGTTGGTATAAATAGACTTTTTTCTCCGTTTGTCAGACCATCTCCGTCAGAATTTTTGCCATGATATATGTAAGCATTTGCAAGGTACTGTGTGCGAGCGTCTGTTAACGCCATAATCTTAATACCGTATTTAGCGGGCTTTTTTTTATCATGTACACTTTGAACTTACATCTTCCGCGGAAAGGCACCAACTTTTCATCGATGCAACCATGGGTACGAATCGTATAATTTTTTTGGCAGTTTTCTATAAATTTGTTGATTAGTTCAGAGACGGCAGCCAATGGATCCTTCAATAATCGTTGATTTCTATCAGTAAAGTCATCAAATCTTAAGCAGCTAAGGATACGTAGGAATCGTTCCTCAGACATCGTCGATCTGAAAATCGGTCTGCCCGATCCATCAGTTGCAAAATTGTGTCGTGTGTCTTTGTGGTTAGATTTGAAAACGGATGAATAACTAAGAATACCGAAGAATGCTCGCAATTCAATGAGATCAAGCATTTTCATTTCACTTCTTTGAAATTGGTCGAATTTTGCCTTTAGTTTTGCATTTGTATGCTCAATGATTAGGTTTTCTATACTTCTATCAAAAAATCTTGACCAATACCCAATTATTCCATCTTCGGGATTCTGCTGAAAAGCTTTTGGCAAGCGTACGATGTTATGTAGTGGAGTTTTAATGCACCGTGATGGTTCTTTTGCTGACTACTTATATCCATTTTTTCGTAAAAATATTTAGTCACTGACTCAATTTCGTCTTTTCCATTTCTTGAAAAAGGAAACGTCTATTTCTTCAATAACATATTCACCGGAAACATCAAATTCACTGCCTGCATCATCTTCTATGGGTCAGCAATTTCATCAACGTCATTGAATTCGTCATCGTCTTCCAGAAATTTAGCTATCCCCAAGTCATTAAGTTTGCTTGATTTTGTCATAGTCTATAAAAATAAATTGCAATACACTGTAGGAGTAGTCAAAATAATCTACGAAAAACTAACGCTAAACTTGAGGAGTGGTATTTTATTTTCAATTAAATACTTACGCTGGGTCTGATGTGGTGGTAAAAAAATTTTCAATAAAAAATACGTATGCCCGGACGAGTAGTAATTTTTACACCAGCATGTTAATATGTCCGCTTATAGGTTACCCACGATCGTCAAAACACAACTGAATAATAATAGTAGGATTATAAGAAGATACCAAGAGAACGAAATTGATAGCGCTCAAATGAAGAGAGTAAATTCAAAAAAAAATTAAGAGAGGGTAAAATTTACCACCACCTCAGTAGTTAAAGGTTTAAATTCAAACATGGTTAAAACAAGTTAGAGTGCTATATTCGGCAGTGCCGAATCTTTGATACCCTCCACCGACAGGAGTGGGCTCTATATGGTAAAAACATATATATTATAAACTACTCTTCACAAAAACAAGCGTCAGCATTAAAATTAGGTGCGGTTTAGACCTGAATTAAATTATTGACCGACAATAAGAACATTTTATGCGTTTCTTGTTAGAACTTTGAACTGGCTTGAGTAAAATATCATGATTCGTAAAAGTTTTAGACGAACTAAAATAATTTTTAGGAGCGTAATCTGTATTGGACCTATGGTAAATTATGGACCAATCATCCCGAAATTCTGAAGACTAATTTCTGGTATTACAAAAAATAAATTTCAATACAGCAGTGTAATTAGTTTTAGCGTTAAGAGTAAATTTCACAAATTTACATATTTTTTCTGGCCATATGAATTTAAGTATGAAATTGTACCGCAATATCTATATCTGTGATGGCTTTAGGCGAATGTAATTATTTTCCCAAAGTGGGCTTTATTTTTGTGTGCCAGCGTTATTTATTGCGGTTTTAGGCGTACTAAACTATTTTCCGGGAGTAGGGTTTATATGCGGCCTAGTGTAAATTATGGACCGATCTTCAAAAAATTTTACAGTGTCATTTCTGGTCCTATAAAACTATGACCTACCAAATTTTAGTATGCTAGCGTTATTTATTGAGGTTTTGGGCGCACTAAGCTGTTTTCCGCGAGAAGGGTTTGTATGGGGCCTATAGTCAATCATGGACCGATCTTCTCGAAATTTAACAGTATGATTTGCAGTCATATAGTGCAAAATTTAATGTCATTCCGGGCATTATTCCACCATTTATATTAGTTTTTGTATCAAAATTATCAATTTTTTTAGTGTGGTGGTTCCACATTTTGATTCATAGTTCTGATCCTACTGAACTGATGTTGCTGGATTTCAATCCCAAACTGCTTAGGATATCTACAAGCAATTTAAAACCAAGTTTTGTTCTTTTCTTTTGCGTTTTTCGAAAGTGAGCGTGTTTCCCACAGAAGGACAGACAGACGGACATTGCTAAATCGACTTAAAATTACTCAAGGATCCAGAATATATATACTTTATGGGGTCTTAGATGTATTATAAAAAAGTTTCACACAGAATGACAAGCTTAGTATACCCACATTCACCACAGCATAAATATATATTGATTTAAATACGCTGCACAGAACAAATGCAAAAAATAATTTTGAAAGATTTTTTAAACTGCTTAATAATGCAGTTTATGGAAAAACGATGGAAAATATTGATAAAAGAAAAGATATACGTATTGCTACAGGGTGGGAAAATAGTAATAAAAACCATTTAGGTTTACGATTATTAATCTCTAAGCAAAATTTTCTAAGTTTGACAAAGTTTAGTGATGATTGGTATGCAGTCGAGCTGAAGAGCCATTCTACAACAAACCTATATATATTGGATTTTCGGTATAAGAATTATCCATTATACATATATAATTCTAAAGTTTGGAGAAAATTTGTCCTTTTATTATATGGATACCGATTCATTTATTTATTCAATTAAAACATATTACTTTTATGATGACATTCGTAGCGATGTCAGTTTAAATTTCGATACGTCTGAATATACCAAAAACAATGTTTTTATTTTCTACCTCCAAAAAAGTATTGGGAATGATAAAAGATGAAAATAAAAAACAAAAACTACTATAAAAAAAATGTTAGTAAATTGGTAAAAACTAAAAATGTTGAATTAAAATGTTTACAAAAAATTTAATAAATAAACGCAATATATTTGTTTTTTTTTTTTTCATTATTTATTTATTGAATCTTCATATATTAAATATGAACTAACAATAATCTTATACTAATACTTTATTTTTGTCCTGCCAATGCTAGACGAAAATTTTTCTCCTCACGGTTTCTGTTCACATATGTATTTGTTTAGCGGTCTTCTCGTCGGATGAGTCCTGCCGTATCTCTTCTCCTTAATCTAGACTGTCCACTGTCATTTAAAATATTTCGAGCTAGTGGATTTGGGTGCGACTCAAGCCTTTTGAAATATTTTGCTGCGTACTTCGTAATAATAGTTTTTACTAATGGCACATTGAGATCCTTGTGAATATTAGAGTTTTTAACATACCAGGGAGCGACTGTGATAATTCGAAGAAGTTTATTTTGGCGCCTTTGAATTTTTTCGATATTTGAGGCCGAGGCAGTGCCCCATAGCTGAATACCGTAGCATCAGATTGGCTTAAATATAGAGTTGTAAAGTAGAAGTTTGCAGTCGAGGCTAAGAACAGAATTTCTTCCAATAAGCCAATAAATTTGAATTGCTTTTAGTTTCATTTGTGTTAGTTTTGCTTCTATATGGCATTTCCATGTCAAACGCCGACCTAGATGAATACCGAGATATTTTACATGCGATTGCTGGGGCACTAATTGGTTATTGATTTGAATAGGGGGACATGACTCCCGACGCAAGGTGAATGTTATATGTACGCATTTTTGCTCATTGACCTTTATCCTCCATTGTTTTAACCACTTTTCCAGTTCAAATATATGATCCTGCAAGTAACGGGATGCTTCATGACAGTATTCGTGTACGCTTAAAAAAGCTGTATCATCAGCAAATGTTGAAGTAAGGGCGTGGTTGTTTGTTGGCATGCCTGAGGTGTATATAAGGTATAACAGTGGGCCCATGATGCTTCCCTGAGGGACTCCAGCGTCAATTGGCTGAGGAGAACTTATAAAATCACATTCTTTAATAATAAACCTTCGACCGACTAAGTAGCTTTCTAACAGCTTATGTGTGTTTACTGGTAAGTTTAACTTCAATTTATGTAATAAGCCTTCATGCCAGACTTTATCAAAAGCTTGAGAAACATCGATGAAGAGGGCGGAACAATATTTCTTTTCTTCAAAGGCTTTTCTTATGGCGTTTACTATACGATGGGTTTGTTCAATAGTGCTATGTTCTCTTCTAAAGCCGAATTGATGGTTAGGAATACATCTATTTACATTTAAAATTGGGGCTAATTTTGACACTAACAGCTTCTCAAACAGCTTTGATATATTAGACAATAAGCTTATAGGTCTATATGACTCAACTTTTGTAGGATCCTTCCCTGGCTTAGGTATCATTGTAACTAAGGATACTTTCCATTCTTGTGGCTAGTATTCAAGGCGTAAAATAGCATTTAAAATCAAGAGAATAATTTTCTTTGCTGTGCTGGGTAGCTCTAAAAGCATTTTATTGCTGATCTTATCAAACCCAGGGGCTTTCTTGGGGTTTAAATCATGCATAGCCTTTTCGATTTCTTTTATTTCAAATCTTAGTGGAACAGCAGCTCTAACAGCAACAGGTGGCAACTCGACTGAAATATCGGGAGATGTATGCGGGGTAAATACGTTTTTCAAATGATTAACAAAAATATTTCCTTTTTCTTTAACATTTCGTGCCCAACTTTCATGTAAGTTTCTTAATGGTGGTTTCGTGATAACTGTTCTATTAAGATTTCTAGCTGCACGCCATAATGAGTAGTCTGATTGAGAAGTTGCATCAAGTTCCTTAAGATATTTTTTCAGGGAAGCCGTTTTCTGAGACTGCAATAACTTTCTTAACCTTTTTGTGCACTCTTTTAGTAAATTCTTAAGTTGAGGGGATCTATGCAATTGCCATTCTCTTCGAGCTCTCCTTTTTTCATTCAAGGGACTCTCGACATCTGCAGAATATATTTTACTATTTTTGGTTTTTTTGAAGGTTATACTAGAATGTCGAACAGCTAGTTTCAGATAACTGTCAAAATTTACAATAGAAATATCCACATTCTCCGGTGTACTAAGCGGAATATTTTCCGTGCAGTGGGTACTGAGATATTTTTTATATTTTAACCAATTTATTTGAGTGGCTGACGTCACTAAGTTATCAGACGGAAATACAATTCTATTGGGATTTGTTATAGTAAGAATTGTAGGTGTGTGATCAGAAGATAATTCTAAGGAAGCTTCAACATAAATCGTTTTTGCGGGTATGTTTTTAACCACTCCAAAATCGATGACATCTGGAACTTTTTGCTGATCAGTAGGCCAATATGTTGGTTGTCCGCTAGCGACCACATTTAGATCCATTTTACAAATTGTGTTAAACAAAACACGACCCTTAGGTGTAATAAGTCGTGACCCCCCAGAAAGTGTGTTTAGCGTTATAATCGCCAGCAGCCAGGAAGCAGGGTCCTAAATATTTGAAATATTTATTATATTGGCTTTCTGATATAGAAAATCTAGGTGGGATGTATAATGATGAAATTACTATGTTTCGATTTAATTCCTCAACGCAAATGTTTGTTGCTTGGAGATAATCTTCACGATGATCACTCATTAAGTAGTGTTTTACTCTGTTCTTTATCAAAATGGCAGAACCGCCACAAGCTCTGTCTCGAGGGTCCTTGGTATCATATAATATATAACCATTGATTTTAAACGTATTTCTTGAGGTCAGATGAGTTTCAGAAACCATCATATCATCAATTGGTTTATTTTTAAGGAAGTATTCTAGTTCATTTTTGTGTTGGCGGATGCCGTTTGCGTTCCAAAAGCAAATTTTTAAACAGTTCATGGCTTGTTTAGTACAGCTTGCAATAACATCGATTGCATTCTTAACATTTCTTGCATCATGTTACCCATTGTAAAATTGTTAACTGTTTGCACTAATGTTTCCATAGTTTTTTCTAGCAGAGTAAAATTATAAATGGGAATTTCGTCGTTATTTGGTGCATTACCTTGCAGTGGCATAGGATTAGATTTTAATACATTAGCGTACGAGTTTCTGTTATTATTTGCCTGAGGCATCTGGACGCCTTTCGTGTTTCCTTGATTAGTTGCCTGCGTTTGAGGGGGATTAAGTTTCTGTCCAACAGAACGCTTGACAATCGAATATACCGGGCATCCTCTATAGTTGGCAGTGTGGTTACCACAACAGTTGCTACATTTTTTTACATTAGGGTCATTTTTGGACTTATCGCACCGGACGGTACCATGTAATTCTCCACATACGACGCAAACAGGGGGTAAATGGCAGTATGCCCTAGTATGACCAAATTCTTGGCAGTTTAAACACTGAACGGGCCCATTTCTTTTGTGCGGCTCCTCTATCGTGATTTTTCTGTACAGGATGTATTTTAAACTGTAAATGGGATGCGTTTCATTTTTTTTAGCTTAACATCGCCGGGCTCTAACTCCACCCGAAATAGTGGTTGGGGATTTTTTTCCCCATTTTTAATATTTGTAACATTTTTTATTTTGAAGCCCTTTTCTTCTAAAAATGTTTTTATTTCGTCTGGGTCCACGCATGAGTCAATGCCCTTTATCACAACCTGAAGACCTTTGCTGCTTTTCAGTTGGTATGTAAAGAAGCTTTTTTTAAGTGCTTCAAACTTATTAATTATTTTACGAAAATCATTCTCGTGATTAACCTGTATTTTTGTTTCGTTTATATTACCACGCTTGATTGCAGCTACGTAAAACGAATTTTCACCTATCACCGAGATTAAACTTTTTATTAGCTCACTTGAGTTTTGCTCTCTAAGATATATCGGGAGTGGCTTTGACATTAGGTGCTTCAGAAGATTCATCCTCCAGAATTGCAAAACGATTTTGTGAATTTATTCTATTAAAAAAATGGAACTTTCGATGCCGTGGCTACAGCTGAAGAGGCAGGGCTGCGACCACGTTTAAGCACTGTTACATACCTGTCCATACCAACTTGCACTTGTGGTTTTTGACAAATTTTTTTTTGTTTGTTTTCCATTGCGTCTATGTTCGAGTTTATGGTGTCAGTGGTAACGCTTGTATTGTTTTCTGTTGTTGTATTTATTTTCACATTGCTTTCACTAGCATGAGTATAATTTATTTTTGTTGTTGTTTCATTGTTATTACTCATATAGAGTAGTTTTTGTTTTTTCACCGTTTTTTATTTTTTTATTTTTGTTGACTGTGCTCTTTTTATTATGTATAATGTTGTTACACCGAGATAATAAAAGAAAAAAAAAAATATTTTTTTGCACAGATTATTTGCAAGTATGTATGTGCGTACATACATATATATGTAGGTATATTTTTTTACTTGTATTTTTTTTTTCTTAATTTATTTTTTTTTTTTTATAGTGATTCTACACTTTTATATTGAGCGTCCAAATTCGCTTGTTAAACTGATATTATTAACTAATTTATGTTAAAAAAAAAGAACCGTATGCGGAGTTAAAAGAAACACGTCTTTTCTATCGAGCACGACCGACTGAATGAATAAACGCAATATATGAAGACGATTTTTTGCTACATATCAACATATAGAAATGGTGAAGGTATATGCGTGAAGCACTAACTTTTTAAAACATACGGAAGAACTTACATACATACATACTTATGGACATACTTGTTCCTAGAATTTTTTGAACCTGTAAATACATATTTATGTAATTAGTAGCATTTAACCCTGTAGTGGTTTAATTCTTCAAAGAAAAACGTAAGCGAATTGATTGATGGATTATAATTGATTAATTTTATTTACAAAACTTATTTGCTTAAATACTACTTATAAGACTAAAACTTAACCTAATATTGAGTGACTTTACAAAAGTTCACTCAATCACTTATTCTAGTACTTAGTATTAACTTACATGCAATCATAAAGTATTGTATCAGGCAGAACAATCTGAGTCATTAATTTGTATTGCTGTGTTGTCAAGAATTTGCTAATTCAGCATAACTGTAAAAATGTACGTTGAACTTATCTTGTCAATGTAAGTAAGCGAACGTTGACTGTTGTTTATTTAATAATATCAAATTGCACAAAAAGAATTTATGATCGCGACAACGTACGATGATTCAATATTGGTACTGACCTGTCTTAATAATATTTGTTTACCTTTTTACAGAGTCTCCACCTGAGATAAGATATAAGATTTTTATATCAGCAAACGTCAAATTCAATCGCAGAGAGTATTATCTTACGTGTGGACTCTCAAATAGTGTTAGGATTAATAATATAATAAATGTTATGAGACAGTTGTTATGAGAAATCGTATAACAATTATCTTATAAGATGAGCTGTCAAAAATACACATGCATACACACATATAAAATAATAATAATCCACCATTATTAAAATCTGTAATTTATTAATGCAAATAGTGCCAATCTTGTAAAAAGTGCTTAAAAAATTAATATTTTAAACTAAAAAATCAAATAACAACATAAAAAGAATAAAAAATAATAAAAACGATATAAGTTTACTGTACGAGAATCAGTCGATTATGAAATCTTATAAGATACGTGTTCCCCTTGTTTAACATTAAGATTAACATGAAGAAATATGCTCTCTCATTCTGCCGACGTTTTCTCACATATTATATCAGATATTATCTCAGGTGGAGACCCTGTGTTTGGTAAGAATGTTTTGATAATAATTTTGTCTATAAATGAAAGAATGTATTAACAAACGAAAGAATGCATTATTAAAAGGAATGTATTATTAAATTAAATGTATGAATACACTACAACCCGCTACTTTATTAACGTCTCCTTTTCTTTCATAAGCATATTTTTATGCCAAAGTTTAGTTTTCTAGGTTTTAACTAGTTTAAATGCAAGCATTTAACCCTCTACTTTGTCCGGTTCTTTTGTTATGATCATATTTGTCTGCCAAAGGTTATAGTTCTGCTACTAACATTTTTTTAATCTTATGGGATGATAATCACTCAGGACCTTGCAGATTAATTTTGAGTCTCTTACTTTAATATTATAACAAATTCAAAAAGTACCATACGCACAACCCAAAAGTAAAAGAAAGACATTTAATTTCTCGTATTTATCCTTATATATACTTTTTCTCCCCGTTGAACTATTAACAATTTCAATATTGTAGAGGGAATGGAGAAAAATGTTTTTTTTTTTTTTAAATACCAAAAAAGAAATTACGATTTTCGCCTCTTAAACGTTTGAATTTCGAAAAAGTACCAAATTTGACTTCGCATTTTTTAAAAAGTTTCGAATGTAATATAACTTTTATTGCTATATTTATTGGCTTAAAAGATAGGCGGGATGACTAAAAAGTACCAAAATACTCTCTGAAGGAGGAGTATTTCAAAAAAGTACCAGCCACTAGTCCAATTATTTTTTTAAAGACAACGATAAGTATTACATTTCATTGTATCTCTCTAAGTTTTGGAAATATAAGGTTACCGAATTTACCCTTGTTACCCCCTAAACTTTCGACGTTCCTAAAATCCAGTTTTAGTGGATCTATTTGGGAAGAGTCCAGTTACAGGTACAAATTTCAAGTTTTTAGCTTCAGGCGTTTAGGCTTTGCGATCATGAATCAATCAGACAATAATGTTACAATTTTATATACATATATATATAGATACACAAACCTTTAATAAAATTGTAAATAATTTAGGGTTCTTTTAGTAAAATATCCTTTTTATTTTCTTTTTTTTTATTTTTATTTTTAAACGAATGCCTTTTAATTATCGTCTTATTTTGGCATTTGTGTTTATTTATTACGAAGATGTTCATTTTATAAGAACCAAACGTATGTGGAAAAAATGAAAGCTTTTTCAGTCACGCCCATAAAATGTGTTTTAATTTTATGAAAACCTAAATAAGTTTTCGTTCGTTTTTTTAACGAACGAACAAATATTTTCATTTTCTAAAAACAGGCTGTAAGTGACTATAAGGAGTGTTTATTTGAGCAGAAAATAGTACCTGATGAAATGGTTGTATTTAGAAATAGCAGATCGTTAATTGATTGAGCTGAAATTTTGTACACACGTTCAGTTTCAGTAAATAAGAAGAAAAACCTTTCTAAAGAACAAGCTTTTATTTCAATGCGCTAAATAAATTAATTAAAAGTAAAAAACATTAAAAAAACAAGCCTTTATTTAAATACGCTAAAAAGAAAAATGAAACGTTTACTTTAAAATAATAACAATTTTGTCGTAGATGGGATTTTTATGCCAAATTATTGTGTTACTCAAAGTTTACTGCCACAAAAATTTTTATGGAGTTCGCGCGGGCAAGATTAGTCAACTCATTTGTTGATGGATTTTAATAATTTTTCTTCAATTTAAAAAGGAAGCGATACAGCTTGCTGCCAATTTTTTTTTTTTTTGTTGCAATGTGCCCTTCCGAAAATACATAAATACATATATTTAAAGATGGTGAAGGGTATATAAGATTCGGCACAGCCCAATCTTGCACCCTTACTTGTTTTTTTTAGTTGGTTGGGTGATTTTTATCAGAGTTCGTTAAAAAAAAAAACAGTGAAATATAGCAAGTTAGTGCACCATACCGCATTTTTCTATAAACAGTACACATACACATTATATACAAGAATACAAGCTAAAGTGTTCTTTTTGTTTTGGTTATGTAAAATTCTTTGTATGTATGGGAAAGAAAATAAGAAATATAATTTTTAATAATTTATTTATTTAAAAAATAATCTGAAGGCGAGTTTTATAACAAATTGCAAAAATATAAGAAACATGAAAAAATTTACTAATGTTTTAAAAAAATATAGCATAGCAAATATAACTCTAAATGGATGTTTATAACAGCCGCTCAAAATATGAAAATCAATTGCGATATTGTAAAAGCAGCTTAGAATAGGAGTATGCACTACCAATGCAGGTAGGCAGCAGAGAAAAGAACATTTGCGAAATTCACAAAACCCCTTATACCGTTGTATCGATTGTATGTTGTATAAAAAACACAATAGTTAACTGTATTTTAAAGCAATATACAATCGATACAAGGGGTTTTGTGAATACAGCAAATGTAAGTAAAGATCAGTTGTAAAGTGTAAACAGTATGCGTATTTGTACATGTGTATAATTGTTTGTCCACATTTGTAAGTTGTAAATGAAACGTCGAAATTTGTTGTTGTGCTTTGCGTTTTTCGAGTTTATTTGAAGAAAGAAGAAAAAACATTTTTATGATTCCTCTTGTTTTTGATGATTTTAATTTTTTTCAGTTAGAGAATTGCTATGGTTTTTTTATATTCATATATTTTAGGTAAATTTTTTCTTTAAATTTTTTTTGTGTGCACTTGCATTTACATTGCTATATTAAACAATAATAATGGCGCCAACCTCTTGCAAATGCAATACCATTTACAAAAAACACTAATGAAACAATTTCGCCGAAAATTAAGGAATTTTCTGTTCACTCATTATGCATTTTATGTTAAAATATATTAACTATGTATGTATGAATATAAAAAACAACAACAATTCTTAAACTGAAAACATTTAAATTATAAAAAACAAGAGGAGTCATAAAAATGTTTTTTTCTTTCTTCAAACACTCTTGAATAACGCATACCACAAAAACAATTTTCGACGTCTCAATTACCACTCACAAATGTGCGAAATCATACAAAATAAAAAATATATAAAAAAAATCGTCTGCGGCTTAACGCCGGCTCAAAACTACTAATCTTCGATATCTGCATTTGACTTATACACATTGTTAACAAAAGTTTCACGGCTACAATGGAATGAAATACTTTTTTATTAAAAGAACGTGAATCACAATTTGAGTAATTGTAAAATGATAATATGAAAAGTTCTTATAAAAACGAAAATGCAAAGTTTATTTTTATTTCACAGTTTCACAGAACCAGAATCGACCCACAGTGGGAAATTTTACGAGAAGGCGGCCAAAATTCCATAACTTTTGACTGGATCGGTATTTTTTTATGCGATTTTTTTTCGCTCGATAGGTGCGATATTAGGCTTTAATTTGCGCTATAAAACGTAAAATTCGACTGATAGGAGCAAAAGTTATGGGGAGTTCAAAATGCATTTTCATTTTTTTGTTGAGTTTCGGTGTAAAAGTTGAATATTTCATATATGAATTTTTTTATAATTTATCATTATTTCTCTTGTATTTTACAACTGATACTTATTTTTTATTGTCGAACTTAGATCCTGTCAGAAAATGCCAATATTTGGCCCCTGTAAATTTTTTAGTCCCAATATTCACAGGGGCCAAAGGTTGGCTTTTTTTGGGACGAGACGAGTTGTTATAAGGATAAAACTGAAAAGGAATATTTTAAAAAATGCCCAAATAGCATTCTTGGCTATCGATAACATTTTAGGTAATTCAACTTTTGTTTTTGGTTTGAGATGTATGTGTATTTTATTTTTATATATTAATACAAATATATACTTAAATAAAAAACAAATTATAATCTATAAACAATTTTAAATTAAACAATATAGTTGTCTAAACAAGTTTAGACACTATTATTATTTTTTACTTATGAATGAATTACTTATATGTATATGAATTTTGAAATTGAATTTATTGTAATGTTAAGTATAATTTAAGGTTTATTGTATTTATTTAAATTAGTTAAGTATGAAATTGAACATCCCTAATGAATTTTGAAAATAAGTTAAGAGTATTGAAGTATAGAGGGCGTTGATATCTAAGCGCTAGTTTTAGATAGAAAGGGATGTAGGTAGAATTAATTATGAACATTCGTAATTACGGAATTATTCCAACCTTCTTCGGTTATCCGTAAACCGAAGATGTTGGTAAATTCTAGATAAAACATTTTTGTATCGTTCAGTTGGCCCTTAGCAACAGCGTAAAAAAGTTGAATTTGTCTTCAGCCCAATTATTTTTATTTAATACCTACTTGTAACTTAACCTAAAAAAGGAAAAAATAAAATTGTACTTACCTTTAAATCTAACCTTACATCTAGTTTGAGTATTTGGATTAATCACATGTATAACCCCCTACAAGTAAAATAAACCCTTCGCAACCAAAGGTAACACCCTAAATTTCTACCCTTAGATAACCCTTGCTCAATCAGTTTATACCTACCCATATAAATTGATAACAATTACATTCTTATCTGATTGTCATTTATTTCGTTTCTCTCACCCTACAATTATAATCACTCTTATGACTGATTGTAATTCCAATCAGCACTTAAACCTTTCCCAAACATAAAGGTACCCTGCATCTCTACAATAAAAGTGAAGATTGGTTAAAGTTCTGTGTGGCTCCCTTAGGCACAGAACTACATGGTCCTTCGACTTGTTCAACCAGTGGAAATAACATCAGAAGAAAAACAAGAAACTCTAAATAGGAAAAAATGAGGTAATAACAAAATCATGGTCATCAGTATAAGAAAGCAGAAAGAAGCTGTAAGTACGCCAAAATTGTAAAAATATTTTAATAATAAGTTTGTAGTGACGATTATAAAGTATGTGTGTGTGTGGGAAAAAAAAAAATAAAAGTTTTTAAATAGTAAAAGGAAAAAGTGCTTAAAATACAAAAATTTTATGAAAAGAAAAATTTTAATTATAATAAAAAAGATAAAAATTTAAAGAAAAAAAATTTTTTTTTTTGGAAAAAATACGTACGCAAGAGAAAAAGAAACGGAAAAAAGAGATCGTTTCGCGTACGCAAAAATCAACCACCAAAAGAAAAAGTGTCTCTTAGTTATACATATTTGGTATCATTAAAAGAGTGAGTTTGGTATAAAAAGAGAAAAAATAAGAAAATACCTAATTGTGATTTAATACCTACATATGTGAGAAAAAAAAAATTTAATAAAAATGATGTGCTCTCTAAAGTAAAGAAGAAAAAAAAAAGAGAATTTTTTGATGGTTGTAATCAAAACAGTGTTTTTTGGAAATAAAATTGTGGTTGCAAATTTAAAAATTAAAAAAGGAAAAGCCATTTCAAAAAATAAATGTGTGAAATTTGCTTATTTAAAGAAAAAATTTAATTGTGGTGGCAAATTTAATTATATAAAGAATATAAAAAGAAAAAGCCATAAAGAAACAACCATTTAAAATCAGAAGAGAGGAAAACAACATCAAACAACCACTTAAGAAGCTTAAGAGAAGTCAAATGAATAAAGAAGACAGCACAAAATCACAACAATAACAAAAAGGTAATACGTCATAATACAGAAAAAAAAAAGGAATAAGAGAATATAAAACAAAACACACACGCATAAGAAAAAATACCAAATTTGCTTAATTCGGATTTGTTTTCTCTTTAAGTAATAATTGGTTAAAAAGTGAAATAATTTTATTAACTTTAAATTCCCATGAAAAAAAAAGTAAAAAGATATTTACTCTAAAAATTTAAAATTATTTTCCATAAGAGAATTATTCCTTGCAAATTTACAAAAATTTTAATTACAGGAAAAGAGAAAACTTGTGCAGATCTTAACAAAAAAAACTTGAACACACACACACTCATTTGCACGTTAAATTTATCCCTTAGTTTTCATGTAATGCTTAAGCACATAAACTTGCCCTGAAAAAATTTATTTGCAAACATAAATTTGATTACATTCTCTTAGCAATTCAACGCTTAAATCATACACACACACACATGCTACAAAATTATTTTCTTGCTTATAATCGGGTTTGTTTTCTCTTAACATATTATTTTTTGTGAAGCTAACAGCAAAAAATAATAAGTACTTACCTATTTACGCTCTTAATTTATGATCTCATATAAAATTGGAATACGGAAAAAAAGAAGAGCGTACTGGAATTTGTTCTTTGTCAAACTTAAATTATTGAAATAAAATATAAAAGTAAATGTTAAAACAATTCTTTGTTGTCACTCAAAAAAAAAAAAAAAAAAAAAAAAAAGTTCGTGGAAAAGAGAAAACAAACACCGCACAGTGGCGCCCGTAGAGCAACCGAGGTTGCAAAAATCAAAATTTTCATGAGTGCCGACGAAGTTTTGAATAAACCCATGTTATAGGAAACTTTTCAACGATTTCAAATATGCCACTCTTAATAATATCACATTTTTAGTTTAGAAGATATAACCGTTCAAAGTTGACCGACTTTCGGTTTTCAAAAAAACACACAATTTTTAGTCAATTTGTTGCGATTTCAGGTGTAATATCACGAAAAATAGGTAACGAATCGCCTTATTTTTTGTTTGTATTGATTGATGTATTTATTAAATGTATAATGATAAAAAAAAAATTAACTGTTTGCTTTGTGTTTCTCCTGGTAAATCAATATTTAAAAACTATCCGTTTTTTCACTATTTTTCAACTTTGACGGAAAATAAAAAAAAACTATATTTTTCTATATTTGCCATATTTGCAAAACCTGTTCTTTGATTATTTCTTTACATAATTCAAAAAGTTTTATCTGCCCGTACGTGCCCGTTTGGCTTCTAGAGGTAAAAAAGTTTAAAAAGACATGGTTGCAGAAATTGTATGGCGTCCATCCCTTATATGTTTTGACGGACAGTAGTTTGATCTAATAGTTTGAAAAAATCTACTCATTGAAATTAGCAAGTACGTACCTCACATAAACAATACTTTGGCGTACAAATGTTCAGGAACAATATTGACTTATGGTCCCTACAGGTAGGCACAAATCTTATTTGGACACGTGCATAATATCAAAATTGCATTATTCAGCCTAAATCCATATGTATGCAGGGAACAGGTAAATTTTTAGGCATGGTAGCATAAGCCTATATATTGCAAAATAAGCATAATGCCTGGATTAGTCTACGCCTGAAAGTTGGCGCAACAATTACTGAAACCATTAAACAATTTAAGTACTGAAAACATGGCGTTGAACAATTTAAAATTATTTGAACTGTTTAGAAAGTCAACCACACCAAAGTTTTTCACGGAAGTGAAAATTCTTCCTGAGAAGTTGACAGTGATCAGCAAATGGGGCTGCGATGGATCATCCGGACAAAGCGTTTATAAGCAAAGGATATCTTCCGATGACGCTACAATATCGGACGGAAATATGTTTATGGCATCTGTTGTTCCTTTGCGGCTAAAATCGGATGATTCCCTACACTGGAAAAATCCACGTCCGTCCTCAGTGCATTATTGCCGACCAATAATGTTTCAGTTTGCAAGGGAATCGGCAGAACTCATAAGGACTGCGGTGAAGGACATTGAAGAACCAATAAGCAAGATTAAGCCTACAAAGCTGCAAATTGGAGAAGGAAAATATATTGAATGCAATTACGAGTTCCACCTGACCATGGTTGACGGAAAAGTCGTAAACGAACTGACAGGAACAACCTCAACAATGTCATGCCCGATTTGCAAAAAGAGTCAGAAGAACTTTTTTCAATTCAATTTATTTCATATATAATATGTGACATCTCAATTTTATATAATTAGTTGTAAAGAGTTTAAGATTAGTATCTTTTTCTGCTTAATTATAATATATTTCAATTAGTTATCATATACATATATATAGACAGAATTATATTGGAGGTAAAAATTTAGCAAAAACCTATTTAAGCCCCTTTTTTCGTTTTATTTTTATATTTTTTTTATCGATTTTATATTATTATTTGTCAGAAGAACTTTGGTAATTTAAACGATTCTACAAATGAGGAGAATTACGAATATGGAATGTCACCATTGCACGCAAGGATAAGGTGTATGGAATTCTTGCTAAAACTGGCATATACCCTACCACAAGAGGAGGAAAACTTCGATGAAAATACATCAATAAAGGATAAGGAAAAGATCAGAAAGAAGCAAATACAGGATGCTTTTTTTAAACACGTTGGACTAAAAGTAGACTGTCCCAAGCACGGATACGGTAACTCAAACGATGGAAACACTTCTAGGAGATTTTTTGAAAATGATGAGGCAGTAACTAGAATCATTGGAATTGACAATCAAATCGTGAAAATTGAGTACCAGTCTTTGCCAATTGGAGAGCTTTCTGAAGAAGCACAGGAGTCTCTTAACAAATTTTATAAAAAATATAGATTGCAGAACACATTCAAAGCATCAAGGGTAAGGCAAAATAAGGACCTCTTCAACATGTTGGCAGCATCTTCCGATCCACTTATTTCTTCCCTGCGGTATGTGAAGTCACGAATAGAGTTACAAAATAATTATAGTTTAGAAATGGTTAGTCTTTTAGATATACCTTCTCTTACGAATTGTGATGAATATTTTACAGAAAATTGAAAAAATAAATTTAAAAAAAAAAATAATTTTTTTTTTAATTTGTTGGGTAATAATTTAAAACATAAAACCCTTAAGAAAAAAAATAAAAACAATCTAAAAATGTAAAAATAATTTTTTTTAGTTACCATAAAATTGATTTTTCTACTAATTTTAACTTTGATAACCCATAAATAGGCCCCTACAAAGCGTAGCACCCTTTCCAAACGCTCATTTCATAGGCTGAACAGTTATCTATCATATGCTGTTTACACTGTTCAATTATCTTATTCGGTTCAAAAGATATGATTTTTGCAACGAAAAAACTCAAATGGCGCCACTGTGCGTCGCCCAGTGGCTGAAAATTTTATTTCATTGGTCAAAAGTCCAATTTTAGTTTGTCACTAATTTCCAAAATATTAATTTTATTGAATAATAAACATATTAAAACTAAGGTAGCCAAAAAATTAGTTCAAAATATTGGTAATTGTGGTCGTGATATGTTGTTAAACACAACTTTTTTATCAAAAATTATTTTCGGGAATGAAATATTTATTATTAATTAACTCATTTATTAATGATGTGCTAATAATTCCAATTTTTGAATGAAAACACTGAAATTTATTGTTGTGGGAAAGCTAGTTTCTATGCGCATTTCGCTGGTTGCTTAGGCCACCTCGTCAGGAAACTTTTTCCAAATTCTTTCGAAAAGCTAAATATTAGAGTGTCCCTTAACAATATGGGGTTTTTTTTTATTAGCATAAAAGTTCAGGGGTACCCTCTTATTTTTTTCCATTGGCCTTAAATATAACTCATTTGAAATTTTACGCCCCTACGACCACGCCTTAGCTAAGCGACGGAGCCTTTAAGAGCGGAATATGCGTTTTCTCATTATCGGGATGTTTTTGGATTAACAAATTTCTTTTTTGTTTATTTTTGAATAAATAAGAGAGTAAGAAAGAGCTCAACTTCTTTTCAATCAGAAAAAAAATAAAATTATTACGATTAATTAAAATGATAAAGCCAACCAAAACTACTATCCAATTTGTTGATTTGTGTTTATCTTTGGTTTGCATCTAATAAGAAATTATTAAAACAGTCAAACACAACATCAACAAAAACTATGAAAGGGGTTTCCCCGAAAACCGCAGAAAACAAAATGTAGAAATTACCATCACATAAAAATCAGTGCGACAGAATAACAGAGAGCAAACAATTGAGTAGTAAGGTTCAGAGTTTTTTATTTGTATTTTAAGCGCGTAAAAAATCAGCAAAAAATATAAGGTATATTTAATTGGAAATGTTAACCACCGAATACCGGGCATGAAACTTCCTTCAAACCGACAAGTTCTTGCTGTTTTATTTTATAATATTCGCCAAGGAAAATTAACCGTGCAAGAAAGTGCTAAACTAGCTATAAAAGAATGTATGATTTTCTGGGAAAAAGCTCGAATATCCACTAAAATATTAAGAAATAGCGTGGAAAAATTAGTAAAATTACATCGATTTTGGCAAAATTTGCAAAAAAAATTCAAAGAAGAGCACCCAAGTGCTCAAAGATAAAGAAAATTTGTTTGTACATACATTGGACGATCTTTTTGACATAGCGCACGCTGATCCCTTAAAGGTAATTAAAATCAATGAAGACAAACTTTTTTTGCAAAAACAGCGGGAACCTGGTAGACCGGGCTCTTTGACCGGAGTGGATTACAACTTATGGCGAAGAGAAGAAAGAACGAAATCGCAGTTATTAGCAGAAAGAAACAGGCAGCTAAATGAAACTAAAACTCCAGTCATATCACCTAATTCAAGTTTCGCATCAGATTCGTCATCCATCAATTTCGTTGGAAATCACCAAGATCATAGTCAACAGATTTCGGAAGAAAATAAATTGCATTTGCAAAAAAAAAGGACACAAAGATTTTCTTTCTCCGAAACTTGTAGCTGCCCTTGATAGATGCCAGTTGAGCATTCGTGACTCCGTGTATATTCTGGAAGCAACACTTGAAGCACTTGGGAAGAATGTAGACGAATTTATAATAAATAAATCTACCATGCAAAGAAAAAGAGCACAGATGAGAAAAGAACGTGCCGAAAAAATTAAAGCAGATTTTGAAAATAATGTTCCTGAAATGGTCAATATTCATTGGGATGGGAAATTATTGCATGCAATAAATGCAAAAAATGTTAAAGAAGGGAGACTTCCAATTGTAATCGCGTATGAAAATAAAGAGAAACTTATTGCAGTACCTAAATTAGATCATGCAAGTGGAAAAGAGCAGGCTGCAGCTATATTGAATGCAATAAATGACTGGCATCTCTCCGATAAAGTTTAAATTATGTGCCACAGCCTCTAACACAGGTCGCTTTAATGGTACATGTGCGCTACTGGAGCAATCACTAGAAAGAGAACTTATTTTATTTGGGTGCAGACATCATGTATACGAGTTAGTGTTGAAAACTGCATTTGAAACCAAACTCCCTCAAGTCACGATTAGCGCTGATGTCCGCTCTTTAAAAAGTTGAAAAGCAAATGGAACAATATTAATCATTACTATTTTCAAAGTGGTACCTATATTTCAAACTAGCATTTTCAACCATCGCAGATTGAGAAATTGATTATCTTTTATCTCTCTGAACTCGAAAAACCAATTGTGAGAGGTGATTACCGTGAATTAATCGAGCTTTCGATATTTTTTTGAATGGAAACTATAATAAAAAAATTTAAAATAAAACCCCTGGAGCTATGCATCAAGCCCGGTGGATGGCGAGAGCTATTTATGCGATAAAAATGTTTTTGTATCGCGATCAGCTTAATTTGACCGCAAAAGAAACAAGTTAAACCATGGATACAATGCAACTTAGCCATAAAGGCTCCCCACCAAGATTTGTGTTTTATAAAAGCTGTTAAGAGCTACGAATGTGTTGACAATTCAATTGCACATGCTGTTTTAAAAAATTTTTTTGTCCCTTTTTGATGAAATGGTTGATATTGAGAAAAAAAAGAATATTGTAGCAAGTTTAACAAAATAAATTAAAATTGAGAATTCTAAGCGATATGTTCCATCGAAAGATGAAATGCGTTCTTTATTGTTTGGTAAATATTTTCTAATTATTATGTTTTTGTCATGATGTTCATTGCCTTTTTCATTTCGTGGATAAAACACTACCAGACTTTGTTTCAATAAAAAGCAATAACATGTTTTGCCAATTGAAAATAAACGTTGATTTTCTCACCGAAGACCCATCAACTTGGGAAGACAGTGCATCGTTTTTAGAAGCAAAATCAAAAGTGATTCACTTGAAAGCAGTAAATGACAACGCTGAAAGAGCTGTTCAGCTCACGCAACAATTCCACGGACCTCTTACAGTACAAGAAGAACAGAAGCAATATTTATTGCAATGTGTACAGGAGCAGAGACAAATACATATATCCAAATTGTTCAAAAACTACTTTAAAAAAAAATTTGCTGCAACCTAACACACCGGTTTGCAACACTCCGATTTGCGACGACAAAAAATGGGATAACATTTCGAAATAACGTTTTCGGAATTTGTTTTTAAGCACACCAATTTTGGATAGAGACTTTTAATTTCTTATTTTCAGTTTTTTTTTATTAATCTTAAGTTCTTATTATAAATTTTTTTTAATATTATTTTAATGTAAACTTGTTTTCCTGAAAAAATTGAAAACATGTTTATTTAAAAAAAAATTTTTATTTATCTAAAAATAAAAATCAATACAATTTAAATAGGAAATCTTAATGCAGTTGCGTCACATTTATCCGAATCCAATCATCGACACAATGCGGGATGGCGTTTGCTAAAAACAAACTAAGTTTTTTTAATGAAAAAACAATACGACCATAGAAAAAACGCATATTCCGCTCTTTAAGGCCCCGTCGCTTAGGGAAGGCGTGGTCGTAGGGGCGTAAAATTACACACGAATTATATTCAAGTTTAGATAAAGGGACACTCTACTAAATATATTATACAATTAAGACCATAAAGTGAATAAGAATTTTAAACACTCAGGTCTTACATGTAATAATATCAAAGCTTCAACAAAGACACAACAATACACAGTCAATTTTTCTTTCTTACATTCCCCTTCAATTGGCTGGTTTTTTTTTTCAAAAACGAATTGTAGTTGTAAGAGGATAGAAAGAAAAAAACAAAATTAAAAAATAAAAAATAAAGCAGTTAGCCATTTCAGTTTTTTATTTGCCGGGCACATGCAAATTTATTATCAAAAATTATTTTCGGGAATGAAATATTTATTATTAGTTAACTCATTTATTAATGATGTGCTAATAATCCCAATTTTTTAATGAAAACACTGAAATTTATTGTTGTGGGAAAGCTTGTTTCTATGCGCATTTCGTTGGTTGCTTAGGCAAATTTAGAAAAAAGTGATTTTTTTTATATTTAATCCGAAAGAAATTATCATTGCTCAAAAACTATCATCGATAATGACCTGCTAGCTTATTTGCTAGGTTGGTGGTCGTGTTATCTTTAAAAAAGTAATATGTGCGACTATTGTGTTATTTATATTTGAGATGTTAAGACATATTTTCTAAACTACTATATATTTGTCAAATTTCAACTTTAGTAGAATAGAACTTTTGCGGATCAAAAGGATTAAGAAGGTAAAACCACTGAGGGAAAGGTGACAGTGTTTTCTTTAACCCTGTATATACTCTTGTACCCGTTTGGAGCCGTCTGTTTAACACTTTTTTTATTTTAGGCCCTAATCATGTAAAACGCTACGCACCGCCAAAGAATTACATTGGAAGCACACATGACATTATAAATATTTTGTAATTTTGTTGTTGCTTTCTTGAGAAATTCATGTACAGTTTTAAAAATTTCAACGCCTCAAGCTATGGAGCGTTTGAAATTTTAAAACGCAATGTGAATTTCTGCACAAAGCAACACCAAAATTACAAAATATTTATGACATTGTTTGTGATTTCAATGTAATTCTTTGGCGTTGCGTTTTACATGATAAGGGCCTTAATGAAATTACTCCAAAAAAAATTTTTTTTGTTTGAAATTTTTATTTCTACAATTTTTTTTATTCCGAAAAAATGTTTGCAGAAGTAACAGAAATCATGTGATATTGCCTTAAAAAAATTTTATGATAAAGGGAATATTGATCGTGATCGAACAGAATACAGATAGTACATATAAAAAATTACACAATCAGAAAAACGTATAGCTGCACTGATTCAACCTTATCCGTTACATTACGTTCACACTAGAGTATTTAATCTATATATATAAAATAGGATGTGTGTATGTATGTATGTAACGTATGGACTCCAAAACGGCTGGGCCGATTTTGATGAAATTTTCAGGGAATCTTCAGAATATTCAGGCGGGTAACACTGTGAAGTCTGATTTCTGATTTTCGGTCTGGGGGCGGAGGGGCGTGGCAAAATCCATAACTTGAGAACGGCTTGACCGATTTGAACGATTTTTTCTTTAAAATTATCGCCATGGTCCAACTTAGGTTTTTACGGAAAGAAAATTTTGCCCCGCCCAGTTTTACGCCCACTTTTTTCGATTTACCTAAAATCAGAAAACGGCTCCATCGAGTTGACTAATTTTTCTTTCAAATGTTCATATTAATCAACTTTAAGTTTTCATCGAAAGAAAAATTTACCACGCCTACTTGTACGCCCACTTTTTCTATTAAGCGCATAACTGGAGAACGGCTTGACCGATTTGGACGATTTTTTCTTTAAAATGATCGCCATGGTCTAACTTAGGTCTAACTTAGGTTTTGCGAAAAGAAAATGTTGCCCTGCCCACTTTTACGCTCACTTTTTTCATAAGATATGTATTTTCAAATCAAATGTAAATCAAACATATGTATATGAACAACATTTACCAAATAAAAAAACAAAAAACATTGTCTATCCGCTAGCCTTAAGATGAAGTAATCAATAAATATAATTTCCAATTTGCCTTAAATACATCTGTTTCTTTTTCATTGAACCCATATCTACACCATATGTAAGTTATTCTGTAAAAAAACTTTATGATAGGTATTTCATGGATTTTTATTTAAAGGCCGTAAATTTCGTTTAAAGATCAATTTAAATCGTCTGGTAATACAACACTAATGTTTGCTTAGGGCCAGCAACGCGGACCGGGTCAGCTAGTAGTAAAATAAAGAGCTTAAACACGCGTTTACGCTAAACAATTATATTGTGAATCCCACCTTAGAAGGGATTTTTAATTTTTTTTTGGTCTTTTTATTTTATCTGTTTTTATGACTCTAATAATATTCTTTGACCCTATAACTATGCAATGCGTTGTTAAATTTGTGTCAGGTATTTTATAGCAAATAAATAAAAGGATTTTAAGTTTTTTAATCCTTTTTATTCCACTTGTATTTGGTATGAAAAAAGTATGAAAAGTGACATTCGGATGCAAACTCAGTGGATATACTATTTGAGCAATAACAACGTTTTTCATAAAAACATGGAGAGTTTCAGCTATAAAGAATTGGCCGGAGAGTATTTTAGAAACAAAAACGAGGAATATGTTAAAAATTCCATTCGAAAAAAGGAAACTTAAATTCTTATAGCACTGATACACAATTGGACTTAGAAAATAAATTATATGTTTTCCTCAAAAAATTAAAACAGCGATACAGCAACGTTGATAGCAGAAAAGATAGATTTTATAAAGGCTTTGCAAACTGGTTAGAGAACGAACTTTCTGTCGAGATCGCTTTAGAAACTACAAATCAAACAAGCGTTGGAGACCACAAAAATCGCTGGGAAACTGTAGCGATAGATTTAAGAGGCCAAAGCTTTAGGATATCAATGAAGAAATCGGATATAAAAATATTTAAGATAATTTCCTATATCAATTACGATCACAGAAATAATTGACAAAAGTGGATATCATTGAAAAAGTTGTTAAAGCTAGTCCATTTAGAACAAAACTGATTTTGAAAAGAGGAGGCATTATTTCTGGATTTGAAATCAACGATACAGCAATATATTCAGCTTAGATTGCCAGCGATTGAAAAATGATCAAATCTGAATCCAGCATATCATCGCATAACAGCTGCTAAAATGGACTGTTTGCCATTAAACGACACTATTACAATCACACCAATTTCGGCAGAGGTACAACTACAATCTCTACTTGATTACACAGCCGAACGCTTGCTACAATCAATAAAAGGAACGAGTTAAAGAAATATGGAAACACAAAGTTAACTCTTTTTTGTAAATAGGGATGTGATAGTTCTTCCGGACAAAAAACAATACAAACAAGTAGTATGTGAAAATATTTCGGACTCAGATATGTTCATGGTATCATTTGTACCATTGCGATTAAAAAAGATTTTGGAAGATTCAGAGCCTTCGACTAGTAAAACGCGTTGCAACGCAAACAAAGGATATTTGAAAAAATCCGACACCATCTTCTACGAAATACTGCAGGCCTATCAAATTTAAATTCAAAAAAAGAAACTCATGATGCCGTTAACAAAGAAGTTAGTGATATCAAGGCCCAAATTGCAACACTACAGCCATTACAATTAGATTTAGATGGGCAGCAAATTGAAGTTAGCTACCAATTAGTGCTAACAATGATAGATGGAAAAGTAGGCCAGGCTTTGACTAACACGAAGGCTGCATCCAGCTGCATCATATGCCATGAAACATCAAGCCAATTAAGCCAAGTTCCGACAAAATCATTAGATAATACTGATACATATGAATTTGGATTATCACCACTATATGCAAGAATACGACTTATGAAACACATACTAAAAATCAGTTATGATTTGGATTTCGGAACTTCAGGATCAATACGAAACCAACAAGGAGTTAAGAAGTTCAAAAAGTAAACATGTTGAAGATAAATATCGCAAATTTGGGTTGAGTATAGATCAGCTAAAACAAAGGTCAGGCAATACAAATGATGGCAATACCGTGTACTAGGTAAATTTGAATGTTATTGTCATGACATTGATAAACTTCCTATGGCCACTCTATGCATACACACTTCAGAACACTTCCACCTTTTTCATTCATATACTGTTCTCATTGAGTAAAAGGTAATCGATTTCATTGATTAACGTGTTTCATTCATTCTTGTTTTTTTTATAAATCTTATAAGTCTAGAATATTCTATTGCGTAATATTCCTAATCATACGAGCATTAAAGTAGTATACATCATTTTAGTTAAAACCTTGGAAGTGAACAAAGCTCTAGCCGAAAACTTAGAAGAAAAACTAAAATATTTCATTGTATAACCTGTGTAAATTTATTTAAAATTGGAGTAAAAGGTGAATATTTGCAAATATAGTTTTTCCATAGTTATTCATTTTATTTTAATTTTTGGACAGAAAACTAAATTTAATTAATATAGTCCGAGGTTTTGTTGGAGTAAAAATCGTGTCGTGGAAGAGTGAACCTAACCTAGACACATGCACTATAATTGTATTATCATTCTGCATAGATGTGCATAACGTGACCCTTTGATCCACCGACTATTGGCAATGGGATATTACTAGATATATCGCTGGATAATTTCCATAGTTAAATTTTCATTCACATCGTACAATTGTGGCCGGCCAAAGAACTCCAACAACCGGAAAGACAAACTCACATTATTGGTTTTATTCCTAAACCCAGCAGAGTGCACCCTCTCAGGGGACTTCTTATTGCTGTGGTTGGCTACATAGAAAAGACTAGTAGAAAAAAAAAACTCGTAACATTTAATTTTTATATAAAGTTAAAAATTTGGATCTAACAGTGTTCTACCCTCGTGTTCCCATAAATTTGAGTAATTTTATTTAATTTTGCCGTCTACGTTTTTTTTTTGATTTCATTCATTGAATTTTTATTTGATTTCTTCGTTATTCATATTCTTTATTTCATTCATTGAAATAGTAATTTGTAGTTCTATAGTTTTTTTTTATATTTTCGCTCTTTGGTTGTATCGATTTCTTTTACTTATATACATTCTTTGATTAAGCTACGCTTAATCCAAAAATAATGTAAAAGTAAACTAAGAGATCGATATAATTACAGAGATTATGTTAATAGTTTAATGTTAATTTTTTTTTGTTAATCATTTATTTATGAGTATGTATTTAAGTTTTTTTTAAGAGTAAAATAATAACAAAGTATTGTTTTGTTGGTTAAGCAGTAAGAGCATCGATGGAGAAGATCTTCCACATCAGCCTGCGTCAAACAAAAACCAGAGAAAAAAAAATTGCCATGTAAGTGAATTCTATTTACTATAATTTATTTCTTTGTTATTATTTTTTTTTGTTTATGGAGTAAAAATAAGATGGAAATTGTTGTTTTAGTGAATCTCTTATTTGTACTCCAATTGTAATTATTTTCTTTACTACTTTTTATTTATTTTTGTAAACTTGTTTTGCTACTTCATTCATGAAGTTTTGGTTTCATTTATAAACTGTCATTCCGCAGCATTTTTATTACCATAATTTTTTTTCATTTCTATTTAAGTATCAGTTGAGTTTAGTAAATACTATTTGGTTTATTTTTTTGTTTGAGTTATATTTCTTTTGCTTTTGTGATGTGCCATATAAACCCTTATTCAAATCTATATTTCTAATAACCTTCAACAATATGTTAAGGCTCAGCAATTGTAAAAATAATTATTTTGTTAAATAAACAGGTATGAATTTTTAAAATTTTAAATATGGTCTGAACTTAGTTTAATTTGATTGTGTAGGTGTTTGGGTCTTCAATATCATCGGAAGACAAGGAGGGTGTAGGGTCAAGAGCAGGCATAGAACAGGCTCTGTTTGAATAAGTCTTCATATGTTTATGGTTATGTCCCGAACCCAAAATTCTCTATACCACTATTAAATCTAAAAATGTGTGTACAAATTTTCTGTTATGGTGTTTCTTGTAAGGGCTCGTGTAATTTTTCTAACTTTAACAGAACCCACGCTGACTGAAGCAGCCGTTTAATATTCAAGGTACACACTTAGTGAAATGCACAAAATCCATCAGCCTACAATAAAATAAATCTTACACAAGATTGGTAACAGAAATGGGGCCCAACGTGGGGCCCGAAGTTTTCAGGCCGTACTTAAATATTTTTCATCTTAGTTTGTTACAGGATAAGGTAGTGGTATTAGAATGGTATTCGTATAATATTTTTTGTTGAGTTTTAGACAAACGGATTTTATAGATGGTTAAAGTTAATTGGTCTCTATAACCATGTCTATTTTAAAACTTTTTGTTAATATCGAAATTTTTCGTTGTTAGGGTATTTATGTTAGGGAAATGCAGTTTTAAATTTTTTTTATAAAGTAAACTGATTACCATATTCTAACGACAACTTTATTAGGCTTTACTAGGTGTGCATAGGAATCAGTTGAGAAATAAGTTATTGGAATTTTGTTTATTCCTTTACTTACTTGCTGATTTTGAACCTATAAACCGGGAAACATATGATGATACTTATTCACTAAGATAAAACTACATAATCAATTAAGCTAATAGTAAGACCGAATTTTTCACTTTGAAGGAAATCTTTATAATTTTATATTTAGCCTATATTGGAATTAAAATACTGTTAGTTCTTTATTTTCGTATAAATATGTCTTTACGACACAGTCATGAAAATCTTGCTCTGCAAGTGTGCTCAATTTGTCGGGACAATTTAAACGGTGCCGATCAAAGGGATATCTTAAGAACTTCTTGCAACCATCAATTTCATCGCAAGTGCTTATTAACTTGGCTAAAACGCAACTCGACCTGTCCACAATGTAGAAGCCATTGTAGTAGTCGTGAGTTTGGAATCACACCAACTCCTAACAGAGGTGTTCGCACACGGGCAAGTGCCAATAATACACAACAGGATACATCTCCGAATTTAATTTCTATTTTACCGTCAACTTCGACACAGGCCCTTAATCAGTCCACAGACCCGAATTTAGGATCTGGACCGGCAACTTCCGCCAATGGTATGGATCAGAATCCAAACAACCAAGATTCTTTAGAGGATAGTAGAATTCGTAACCTGGTTACTGCAATAGTTTCAGCAAGACAGGCAAATATTTTTCAGGATTTGGATGACCGTATAACTCGTATTGTTGAGGGTGCTTTATCTACAGCATTAGGTAATATGAATGTATCAGCCCCTCCTAACCCCTCTCGAAATACGGGTCCTGATTGGCCACAAGATAGGCCAAGTTTTTCAACTGATAATTTACGAAACATTCCAGGAAGTAGATTCGAAAGTCGTGTTAGTGATGTTACAGTCATGAATAACTCTGCCAAGGTGGCAAATTTAATTAACAGTTGGGATATAAAATTTGATGGATCCGGTAGACTTTCCGTGGAAAACTTTATTTACAGAATAGAATCTCAGGTATTTGATAATTTAAGTGGTAACTTTGAATTACTTTGTGAACATGCCCAATGTTTGTTTTTGAAGGAAGCTAGGGACTGGTACTGGTGGTTTCGTAGGACAGTCAATAGGGTTACATGGTCTAGTTTATGTGAGGCTTTGCGTACTAATTTTGGACAACATAGGTCTGACATCGACATCAAAGAGGACATGCGTACTAGAAAACAGAGTCCGATGGAATCTTTTGATGAATACAAGAACGCCATGTATAAAATGGCTGAAAATTTGTCTAGTCCCTTAGGGGAGCAAGAGCTTGTAGATATCTTACAGCGTGGTTTACGACCGCGAATCAGACAACAGTTACTTTATGTTAACGTTGGGTCAGTTGCGGAATTACGTCGCCTATGTTTAAAGGGTGAGACTTTATTAAAGGAGATTTCGAAACCGGATGGTAATGTAAACCGAAATCAATTTCGGGGGAGAATGATTAATGAGATAGATATTGATGTGGCGAATGAGCCACTGGATGATAAGTTGTTGGAATCGGAAGTGAATGAAGTATCAATAAATAGACGTAAAAATTTATTATGCTGGAATTGTCGTGGGGAAGGTCATAGATATGTCGATTGTTTAGAGAGCCGCACCGTATTTTGCTATGGATGTGGTGAAGTAGGGGTTTATAAGCCAAAATGCAAGAAATGTGTTTCGGGAAACTCGATGACGAGCGAAGGCGCGAAAGAACACCTTCGCCAAGACCTACAGAGACTTCAATGATATGTTTAAGGGCTACCGATAAAATTTTTCCTAAAGATTTAGAAAGCAAACGTGTACAAATAATACCTTATGAAACCCGTCTTAAAATTTATAATGAGAAAAGGAATAAGATTTTTAATAACACAGATAGTACTCCCGTAAGTAATACAAAACGAAGGTCCGCGTGTCGCCATCGTCAGTTTTGGAAACGGGTAAAAACTTCTAATAAAAATTTGTCTGCATTAATTTGTTCGATAAGACTTAAGTCTAAGGATCTTAGGCCCTATGCAGAAATTTGTATTTTTGGCGAAAAACGATTGGGTTTATTAGACAGTGGGGCACAGGTATCGTGCATAGGTGGAAATTTAGCTCGAGATTTATGTGAAGGCAATGAATTACGACATCATAGGACTTTTATTAGAACTGCTGATGGTAGGGAACAAGTGGCGTTTGCCAACTTTAATACTGAGGTTAAGTTTAGGGATCGATCTAATTCGATTAATTTTTATGTAGTACCATCGTTATCACAGAATATAATTTTAGGCGTTGACTTTTGGAAAGTGTTCAATATCGCACCCGATATAATTTCCGAGATAAAAATGGACCAAGATTTAGGTGTAGTTGATTATGAAAGGCATGATATGACACCAAGGCAAATATTGCAGTTGGAGAATGTTAAAGCACTTTTTCCTTCATACGAAACCGACGGACTAGGTAAAACGTCCTTAATGGAACATGAGATTGAACTTGAACCAAATTCCCGCCCTATAAAACAAAGATATTTTCCCATATCCCCTGCCATTGAAAGGATAGTTCACAACGAAATTGACGAAATGTTGAGACTTGGGGTGATTGAGAAAGCTCCTCCAAACAGTCCATGGTCTAGTCCTGTAGTTCTTGTACGTAAATCCAAAAAAGTTCGTTTGTGTTTAGACTCGAGGAAGCTTAACAGTGTTACAGTTAGGGATGCATATCCATTGCCTCATATTGAGGGTATTTTAAGCCGATTACCAAAGGCTGAGTTCATTTCATCCTTGGATTTACGTCGTGCTTTTTGGCAAATACCTTTGTCAATAAAATCGCGTAATTATACGTGTTTTACGGTTCCTAATCGTCCATTATACCGTTTTTGTGTAATGCCTTTTGGATTGACAAATGCTCCTCAGGCTCTTTGCCGATTGATGGACATGGTTATTCCGAGCCACTTAAAACATGAAGTATTCGTCTATCTTGACGATTTACTTATAATATCTGAGACATTTAATCATCATTTGTCAGTCTTATCCGAGGTCGCAAATCAATTACGTAAAGCAAGCTTAACCATTAATGTACGAAAAAGCAAATTTTGCATTAAAGAAGTCCAATATCTCGGATATATGGTAGGTAGCGGAACTTTACGCCCAGACCCAGAAAAAATATCCGCCGTTACTGATTATCCTCGTCCAACGTCGGTGAAGCAATTAAGACGATTTCTGGGTATGGCTGGGTGGTATCGGCGTTTTGTCGATAAATTTGCGGCGATAACCGTTCCACTCACAAACTTATTAAAAAAAGGTAAAGGATTTGCTTGGAATGAAGAAGCTCAGTCTTCATTTGAGTGTTTGAAAAGTAAACTTTCTGGAGCCCCTGTTTTGATCAGCCCAAATTATCACAAACAATTTATTGTGTTGTGTGATGCCAGCAAATTCGGCGTAGGAGCGGTGCTAGCGCAAACCAATGAAGAGGGACAGGAATTACCAGTGGCATTCTTTTCTAAAAAGCTAAATAAGGCACAGTCAAATTATAGTGTTACGGAGCTTGAATGCTTGGCCGTAATACTGGCTCTAAAAAAGTTTAGGCCTTATGTTGAAGGGCAAGATTTTGTTGTAGTCACCGACCACGCCAGTCTTCAGTGGCTGATGAGCCAAACAGATCTTTCAGGAAGATTAGCTCGGTGGTCACTTAAGCTTCAGGGTTACCGTATGAAAATTGAACATCGTCGTGGTTCACAAAATATAGTGCCTGACACTCTGTCGAGGCAGAATTTTAACCCTGTGGAGGAGATGGAAATATATCCCCTTATAGATCTGGATTCACCGGAGTTTAATTCGGAAGATTATGCTAAATTAAGGGACAGTATTGTAGTCAATACAAATAACTTACCTGATATCAAGGTGGTTGACAACAAAATTTACAAAAGATGTGACTTTGCAAACGGAGATTCTGAAACGGAAATGTTTGCATGGAAGCTTTGGGTTCCTTTAACCTTAGTTAACGTAGTTATACGTAATGCCCACAACCCTCCCAATAAATGTCATGGCGGAATCGCGAAGACACTGGAGCGTCTGAAATTAAATTTGTATTGGCCAAAGATGGCTTATGACGTAAAGCAATTTGTTTCGCAATGTCAAATTTGTAAACAATCAAAAGCCCCTAACACTATTTTAAGACCCCCTATGGTCGGAAAATTTGTATCGGTTCGTCCATTTCAAAATCTATATATAGATTTATTAGGTCCGTATCCCCGGTCGAAACAAGCTAACATCGGTATTATAATAGTATTAGATCAATTTACAAAGTTTCCCCTTCTTAAACCAATAAAAACATTTTCTTCTTCGGCAATTGTTGATTTTTTGAAAAGGGAAGTTTTTCCCATATTTGGAACACCTGAAACGCTGCTGAGCGATAATGGTAAACAATTTAAGTGTTTAAAGTTTGAACAATTTTTAAAAGAACGCGGGGTGAAGCACATATATACTGCGCTATACAGTCCGCAGGCAAATGCTAGCGAGCGAGTAAACCGTACCATTATAACTGCAATCCGCTCTTATATAAGTAAAGATCATTCTCTCTGGGATCATTACTTGACTAATATCGGAGAGTCTATACGAAGTTCTTTTCACCAGACGTTAGGATGTAGTCCTTACTACTCCTTATTTGGACAACACATGGTTACTCATGGTTCGGACTTCGAACTGCTTCGTAAACTGAAATATGCTGACTGCCAATTGATAAATCGTAGGGACAAATTTGATTTAATTAGAGGGAATATTTTACACCATATGGAAAGAGCCTTCTTAAATTCGGCAAGAAGGTATAATTTAAGGAGTAATAGTACAGGTTTTAAGATAGGTGAAACAGTTTATAGGAGAAATTTTGTTTTAAGTAATGCTGGAACTAAATTTTGTGCAAAATTTGCTCCGAAATTTGTTCGAGCAGAGGTAATTAGTATAAAGGGTAACAACATTTACGAATTAAAGGATGCACAAACGGGAAAATGCAATTTTTATCACAGTAAAGATATTAGGAAGAGCACATAGCAAATTTAACCTCTTATCATGTTTTGATGGCTTTGCCACGAAACATGTTTTGTACTAGGTAAATTTGAATGTTATTGTCATGACATTGATAAACTTCCTATGGCCACTCTATGCATACACACTTCAGAACACTTCCACCTTTTTCATTCATATACTGTTCTCATTGAGTAAAAGGTAATCGATTTCATTGATTAACGTGTTTCATTCATTCTTGTTTTTTTTATAAATCTTATAAGTCTAGAATATTCTATTGCGTAATATTCCTAATCATACGAGCATTAAAGTAGTATACATCATTTTAGTTAAAACCTTGGAAGTGAACAAAGCTCTAGCCGAAAACTTAGAAGAAAAACTAAAATATTTCATTGTATAACCTGTGTAAATTTATTTAAAATTGGAGTAAAAGGTGAATATTTGCAAATATAGTTTTTCCATAGTTATTCATTTTATTTTAATTTTTGGACAGAAAACTAAATTTAATTAATATAGTCCGAGGTTTTGTTGGAGTAAAAATCGTGTCGTGGAAGAGTGAACCTAACCTAGACACATGCACTATAATTGTATTATCATTCTGCATAGATGTGCATAACGTGACCCTTTGATCCACTGACTATTGGCAATGGGATATTACTAGATATATCGCTGGATAATTTCCATAGTTAAATTTTCATTCACATCGTACAATTGTGGCCGGCCAAAGAACTCCAACAACCGGAAAGACAAACTCACATTATTGGTTTTATTCCTAAACCCAGCAGAGTGCACCCTCTCAGGGGACTTCTTATTGCTGTGGTTGGCTACATAGAAAAGACTAGTAGAAAAAAAAAAACTCGTAACATTTAATTTTTATATAAAGTTAAAAATTTGGATCTAAAAGTGTTCTACCCTCGTGTTCCCATAAATTTGAGTAATTTTATTTAATTTTGCCGTCTACGTTTTTTTTTTGATTTCATTCATTGAATTTTTATTTGATTTCTTCGTTATTCATATTCTTTATTTCATTCATTGAAATAGTAATTTGTAGTTCTATAGTTTTTTTTTATATTTTCGCTCTTTGGTTGTATCGATTTCTTTTACTTATATACATTCTTTGATTAAGCTACGCTTAATCCAAAAATAATGTAAAAGTAAACTAAGAGATCGATATAATTACAGAGATTATGTTAATAGTTTATTGTTAATTTTTTTTTGTTAATCATTTATTTATGAGTATTTAAGTTTTTTTTAAGATTAAAATAATAACAAAGTATTGTTTTGTTGGTTAAGCAGTAAGAGCATCGATGGAGAAGATCTTCCACATCAGCCTGCGTCAAACAAAAACCAGAGAAAAAAAAATTGCCATGTAAGTGAATTCTATTTACTATAATTTATTTCTTTGTTATTATTTTTTTTTGTTTATGGAGTAAAAATAAGATGGAAATTGTTGTTTTAGTGAATCTCTTATTTGTACTCCAATTGTAATTATTTTCTTTACTACTTTTTATTTATTTTTGTAAACTTGTTTTGCTACTTCATTCATGAAGTTTTGGTTTCATTTATAAACTGTCATTCCGCAGCATTTTTATTACCATAATTTTTTTTCATTTCTATTTAAGTATCAGTTGAGTTTAGTAAATACTATTTGGTTTATTTTTTTGTTTGAGTTATATTTCTTTTGCTTTTGTGATGTGCCATATAAACCCTTATTCAAATCTATATTTCTAATAACCTTCAACAATATGTTAAGGCTCAGCAATTGTAAAAATAATTATTTTGTTAAATAAACAGGTATGAATTTTTAAAATTTTAAATATGGTCTGAACTTAGTTTAATTTGATTGTGTAGGTGTTTGGGTCTTCAATATCATCGGAAGACAAGGAGGGTGTAGGGTCAAGAGCAGGCATAGAACAGGCTCTGTTTGAATAAGTCTTCATATGTTTATGGTTATGTCCCGAACCCAAAATTCTCTATACCACTATTAAATCTAAAAATGTGTGTACAAATTTTCTGTTATGGTGTTTCTTGTAAGGGCTCGTGTTATTTTTCTAACTTTAACAGAACCCACGCTGACTGAAGCAGCCGTTTAATATTCAAGGTACACACTTAGTGAAATGCACAAAATCCATCAGCCTACAATAAAATAAATCTTACACAAGATTGGTAACAACCGCAAGAAGATTCTTTTCAGATCCAGAAACAGCATCTGAAATAACAGGTGTTGGTTTTAATATCGTTTTAGATTTAAAATAATCCTTGAAGTACTTGCGTGCAATGAAGAAATTGACTCTAGAAAATTTGGAGATTTTGCTAAGAAAACTGCAAAAATATATACAACCAAGTACCCATGGAGAAATATGTCTGCTACAGTTCACAAAATCCTTTATCATGGAAAAGATGTCATTAAATATCAGAGGAAGCTCAGGAAGAAAGCGAAAAGGATTACAGATTTTATAGAGATCACTATATAAGACATAGTGATAGGAAATCTTAATGCAGTTGCGTCACATTTATCCGAATCCAATCATCGACACAATGCGGGATGGCGTTTGCTAAAAACAAACTAAGTTTTTTTAATGAAAAAACAATACGACCATAGAAAAAACGCATATTCCGCTCTTTAAGGCCCCGTCGCTTAGGGAAGGCGTGGTCGTAGGGGCGTAAAATTACACACGAATTATATTCAAGTCTATTAGAAAAAAATTAACGGGTACCATTTCAACATTTCCAACATTTAGATAAAGGGACACTCTACTAAATATATTATACAATTAAGACCATAAAGTGAATAAGAATTTTAAACACTCAGGTCTTACATGTAATAATATCAAAGCTTCAACAAAGACACAACAATACACAGTCAATTTTTCTTTCTTACATTCCCCTTCAATTGGCTGGTTTTTTTTTCAAAAACGAATTGTAGTTGTAAGAGGATAGAAAGAAAAAAACAAAATTAAAAAATAAAAAATAAAGCAGTTAGCCATTTCAGTTTTTTATTTGCCGGGCACATGCAAATTTATTATCAAAAATTATTTTCGGGAATGAAATATTTATTATTAGTTAACTCATTTATTAATGATGTGCTAATAATCCCAATTTTTTAATGAAAACACTGAAATTTATTGTTGTGGGAAAGCTTGTTTCTATGCGCATTTCGTTGGTTGCTTAGGCAAATTTAGAAAAAAGTGATTTTTTTTATATTTAATCCGAAAGAAATTATCATTGCTCAAAAACTATCATCGATAATGACCTGCTAGCTTATTTGCTAGGTTGGTGGTCGTGTTATCTTTAAAAAAGTAATATGTGCGACTATTGTGTTATTTATATTTGAGATGTTAAGACATATTTTCTAAACTACTATATATTTGTCAAATTTCAACTTTAGTAGAATAGAACTTTTGCGGATCAAAAGGATTAAGAAGGTAAAACCACTGAGGGAAAGGTGACAGTGTTTTCTTTAACCCTGTATATACTCTTGTACCCGTTTGGAGCCGTCTGTTTAACACTTTTTTTAGTTTAGGCCCTAATCATGTAAAACGCTACGCACCGCCAAAGAATTACATTGGAAGCACACATGACATTATAAATATTTTGTAATTTTGTTGTTGCTTTCTTGAGAAATTCATGTACAGTTTTAAAAATTTCAACGCCTCAAGCTATGGAGCGTTTGAAATTTTAAAACGCAATGTGAATTTCTGCACAAAGCAACACCAAAATTACAAAATATTTATGACATTGTTTGTGATTTCAATGTAATTCTTTGGCGTTGCGTTTTACATGATAAGGGCCTTAATGAAATTACTCCAAAAAAAATTTTTTTTGTTTGAAATTTTTATTTCTACAATTTTTTTTATTCCGAAAAAATGTTTGCAGAAGTAACAGAAATCATGTGATATTGCCTTAAAAAAATTTTATGATAAAGGGAATATTGATCGTGATCGAACAGAATACAGATAGTACATATAAAAAATTACACAATCAGAAAAACGTATAGCTGCACTGATTCAACCTTATCCGTTACATTACGTTCACACTAGAGTATTTAATCTATATATATAAAATAGGATGTGTGTATGTATGTATGTAACGTATGGACTCCAAAACGGCTGGGCCGATTTTGATGAAATTTTCAGGGAATCTTCAGAATATTCAGGCGGGTAACACTGTGAAGTCTGATTTCTGATTTTCGGTCTGGGGGCGGAGGGGCGTGGCAAAATCCATAACTTGAGAACGGCTTGACCGATTTGAACGATTTTTTCTTTAAAATTATCGCCATGGTCCAACTTAGGTTTTTACGGAAAGAAAATTTTGCCCCGCCTAGTTTTACGCCCACTTTTTTCGATTTACCTAAAATCAGAAAACGGCTCCATCGAGTTGACTAATTTTTCTTTCAAATGTTCATATTAATCAACTTTAAGTTTTCATCGAAAGAAAAATTTACAACGCCTACTTGTACGCCCACTTTTTCTATTAAGCGCATAACTGGAGAACGGCTTGACCGATTTGGACGATTTTTTCTTTAAAATGATCGCCATGGTCTAACTTAGGTCTAACTTAGGTTTTGCGAAAAGAAAATGTTGCCCTGCCCACTTTTACGCTCACTTTTTTCATAAGATATGTATTTTCAAATCAAATGTAAATCAAACATATGTATATGAACAACATTTACCAAATAAAAAAACAAAAAACATTGTCTATCCGCTAGCCTTAAGATGAAGTAATCAATAAATATAATTTCCAATTTGCCTTAAATACATCTGTTTCTTTTTCATTGAACCCATATCTACACCATATGTAAGTTATTCTGTAAAAAAACTTTATGATAGGTATTTCATGGATTTTTATTTAAAGGCCGTAAATTTCGTTTAAAGATCAATTTAAATCGTCTGGTAATACAACACTAATGTTTGCTTAGGGCCAGCAACGCGGACCGGGTCAGCTAGTAGTAAAATAAAGAGCTTAAACACGCGTTTACGCTAAACAATTATATTGTGAATCCCACCTTAGAAGGGATTTTTAATTTTTTTTTGGTCTTTTTATTTTATCTGTTTTTATGACTCTAATAATATTCTTTGACCCTATAACTATGCAATGCGTTGTTAAATTTGTGTCAGGTATTTTATAGCAAATAAATAAAAGGATTTTAAGTTTTTTAATCCTTTTTATTCCACTTGTATTTGGTATGAAAAAAGTATGAAAAGTGACATTCGGATGCAAACTCAGTGGATATACTATTTGAGCAATAACAACGTTTTTCATAAAAACATGGAGAGTTTCAGCTATAAAGAATTGGCCGGAGAGTATTTTAGAAACAAAAACGAGGAATATGTTAAAAATTCCATTCGAAAAAAGGAAACTTAAATTCTTATAGCACTGATACACAATTGGACTTAGAAAATAAATTATATGTTTTCCTCAAAAAATTAAAACAGCGATACAGCAACGTTGATAGCAGAAAAGATAGATTTTATAAAGGCTTTGCAAACTGGTTAGAGAACGAACTTTCTGTCGAGATCGCTTTAGAAACTACAAATCAAACAAGCGTTGGAGACCACAAAAATCGCTGGGAAACTGTAGCGATAGATTTAAGAGGCCAAAGCTTTAGGATATCAATGAAGAAATCGGATATAAAAATATTTAAGATAATTTCCTATATCAATTACGATCACAGAAATAATTGACAAAAGTGGATATCATTGAAAAAGTTGTTAAAGCTAGTCCATTTAGAACAAAACTGATTTTGAAAAGAGGAGGCATTATTTCTGGATTTGAAATCAACGATACAGCAATATATTCAGCTTAGATTGCCAGCGATTGAAAAATGATCAAATCTGAATCCAGCATATCATCGCATAACAGCTGCTAAAATGGACTGTTTGCCATTAAACGACACTATTACAATCACACCAATTTCGGCAGAGGTACAACTACAATCTCTACTTGATTACACAGCCGAACGCTTGCTACAATCAATAAAAGGAACGAGTTAAAGAAATATGGAAACACAAAGTTAACTCTTTTTTGTAAATAGGGATGTGATAGTTCTTCCGGACAAAAAACAATACAAACAAGTAGTATGTGAAAATATTTCGGACTCAGATATGTTCATGGTATCATTTGTACCATTGCGATTAAAAAAGATTTTGGAAGATTCAGAGCCTTCGACTAGTAAAACGCGTTGCAACGCAAACAAAGGATATTTGAAAAAATCCGACACCATCTTCTACGAAATACTGCAGGCCTATCAAATTTAAATTCAAAAAAAGAAACTCATGATGCCGTTAACAAAGAAGTTAGTGATATCAAGGCCCAAATTGCAACACTACAGCCATTACAGTTAGATTTAGATGGGCAGCAAATTGAAGTTAGCTACCAATTAGTGCTAACAATGATAGATGGAAAAGTAGGCCAGGCTTTGACTAACACGAAGGCTGCATCCAGCTGCATCATATGCCATGAAACATCAAGCCAATTAAGCCAAGTCCCGACAAAATCATTAGATAATACTGATACATATGAATTTGGATTATCACCACTATATGCAAGAATACGACTTATGAAACACATACTAAAAATCAGTTATGATTTGGATTTCGGAACTTCAGGATCAATACGAAACCAACAAGGAGTTAAGAAGTTCAAAAAGTAAACATGTTGAAGATAAATATCGCAAATTTGGGTTGAGTATAGATCAGCTAAAACAAAGGTCAGGCAATACAAATGATGGCAATACCGCAAGAAGATTCTTTTCAGATCCAGAAACAGCATCTGAAATAACAGGTGTTGGTTTTAATATCGTTTTAGATTTAAAATAATCCTTGAAGTACTTGCGTGCAATGAAGAAATTGACTCTAGAAAATTTGGAGATTTTGCTAAGAAAACTGCAAAAATATATACAACCAAGTACCCATGGAGAAATATGTCTGCTACAGTTCACAAAATCCTTTATCATGGAAAAGATGTCATTAAATATCAGAGGAAGCTCAGGAAGAAAGCGAAAAGGATTACAGATTTTATAGAGATCACTATATAAGACATAGTGATAGGAAATCTTAATGCAGTTGCGTCACATTTATCCGAATCCAATCATCGACACAATGCGGGATGGCGTTTGCTAAAAACAAACTAAGTTTTTTTAATGAAAAAACAATACGACCATAGAAAAAACGCATATTCCGCTCTTTAAGGCCCCGTCGCTTAGGGAAGGCGTGGTCGTAGGGGCGTAAAATTACACACGAATTATATTCAAGTCTATTAGAAAAAAATTAACGGGTACCATTTCAACATTTCCAACATTTAGATAAAGGGACACTCTACTAAATATATTATACAATTAAGACCATAAAGTGAATAAGAATTTTAAACACTCAGGTCTTACATGTAATAATATCAAAGCTTCAACAAAGACACAACAATACACAGTCAATTTTTCTTTCTTACATTCCCCTTCAATTGGCTGGTTTTTTTTCAAAAACGAATTGTAGTTGTAAGAGGATAGAAAGAAAAAAACAAAATTAAAAAATAAAAAATAAAGCAGTTAGCCATTTCAGTTTTTTATTTGCCGGGCACATGCAAATTTATTATCAAAAATTATTTTCGGGAATGAAATATTTATTATTAGTTAACTCATTTATTAATGATGTGCTAATAATCCCAATTTTTTAATGAAAACACTGAAATTTATTGTTGTGGGAAAGCTTGTTTCTATGCGCATTTCGTTGGTTGCTTAGGCAAATTTAGAAAAAAGTGATTTTTTTTATATTTAATCCGAAAGAAATTATCATTGCTCAAAAACTATCATCGATAATGACCTGCTAGCTTATTTGCTAGGTTGGTGGTCGTGTTATCTTTAAAAAAGTAATATGTGCGACTATTGTGTTATTTATATTTGAGATGTTAAGACATATTTTCTAAACTACTATATATTTGTCAAATTTCAACTTTAGTAGAATAGAACTTTTGCGGATCAAAAGGATTAAGAAGGTAAAACCACTGAGGGAAAGGTGACAGTGTTTTCTTTAACCCTGTATATACTCTTGTACCCGTTTGGAGCCGTCTGTTTAACACTTTTTTTATTTTAGGCCCTAATCATGTAAAACGCTACGCACCGCCAAAGAATTACATTGGAAGCACACATGACATTATAAATATTTTGTAATTTTGTTGTTGCTTTCTTGAGAAATTCATGTACAGTTTTAAAAATTTCAACGCCTCAAGCTATGGAGCGTTTGAAATTTTAAAACGCAATGTGAATTTCTGCACAAAGCAACACCAAAATTACAAAATATTTATGACATTGTTTGTGATTTCAATGTAATTCTTTGGCGTTGCGTTTTACATGATAAGGGCCTTAATGAAATTACTCCAAAAAAAATTTTTTTTGTTTGAAATTTTTATTTCTACAATTTTTTTTATTCCGAAAAAATGTTTGCAGAAGTAACAGAAATCATGTGATATTGCCTTAAAAAAATTTTATGATAAAGGGAATATTGATCGTGATCGAACAGAATACAGATAGTACATATAAAAAATTACACAATCAGAAAAACGTATAGCTGCACTGATTCAACCTTATCCGTTACATTACGTTCACACTAGAGTATTTAATCTATATATATAAAATAGGATGTGTGTATGTATGTATGTAACGTATGGACTCCAAAACGGCTGGGCCGATTTTGATGAAATTTTCAGGGAATCTTCAGAATATTCAGGCGGGTAACACTGTGAAGTCTGATTTCTGTTTTTCGGTCTGGGGGCGGAGGGGCGTGGCAAAATCCATAACTTGAGAACGGCTTGACCGATTTGAACGATTTTTTCTTTAAAATTATCGCCATGGTCCAACTTAGGTTTTTACGGAAAGAAAATTTTGCCCCGCCCAGTTTTACGCCCACTTTTTTCGATTTACCTAAAATCAGAAAACGGCTCCATCGAGTTGACTAATTTTTCTTTCAAATGTTCATATTAATCAACTTTAAGTTTTCATCGAAAGAAAAATTTACCACGCCTACTTGTACGCCCACTTTTTCTATTAAGCGCATAACTGGAGAACGGCTTGACCGATTTGGACGATTTTTTCTTTAAAATGATCGCCATGGTCTAACTTAGGTCTAACTTAGGTTTTGCGAAAAGAAAATGTTGCCCTGCCCACTTTTACGCTCACTTTTTTCATAAGATATGTATTTTCAAATCAAATGTAAATCAAACATATGTATATGAACAACATTTACCAAATAAAAAAACAAAAAACATTGTCTATCCGCTAGCCTTAAGATGAAGTAATCAATAAATATAATTTCCAATTTGCCTTAAATACATCTGTTTCTTTTTCATTGAACCCATATCTACACCATATGTAAGTTATTCTGTAAAAAAACTTTATGATAGGTATTTCATGGATTTTTATTTAAAGGCCGTAAATTTCGTTTAAAGATCAATTTAAATCGTCTGGTAATACAACACTAATGTTTGCTTAGGGCCAGCAACGCGGACCGGGTCAGCTAGTAGTAAAATAAAGAGCTTAAACACGCGTTTACGCTAAACAATTATATTGTGAATCCCACCTTAGAAGGGATTTTTAATTTTTTTTTGGTCTTTTTATTTTATCTGTTTTTATGACTCTAATAATATTCTTTGACCCTATAACTATGCAATGCGTTGTTAAATTTGTGTCAGGTATTTTATAGCAAATAAATAAAAGGATTTTAAGTTTTTTAATCCTTTTTATTCCACTTGTATTTGGTATGAAAAAAGTATGAAAAGTGACATTCGGATGCAAACTCAGTGGATATACTATTTGAGCAATAACAACGTTTTTCATAAAAACATGGAGAGTTTCAGCTATAAAGAATTGGCCGGAGAGTATTTTAGAAACAAAAACGAGGAATATGTTAAAAATTCCATTCGAAAAAAGGAAACTTAAATTCTTATAGCACTGATACACAATTGGACTTAGAAAATAAATTATATGTTTTCCTCAAAAAATTAAAACAGCGATACAGCAACGTTGATAGCAGAAAAGATAGATTTTATAAAGGCTTTGCAAACTGGTTAGAGAACGAACTTTCTGTCGAGATCGCTTTAGAAACTACAAATCAAACAAGCGTTGGAGACCACAAAAATCGCTGGGAAACTGTAGCGATAGATTTAAGAGGCCAAAGCTTTAGGATATCAATGAAGAAATCGGATATAAAAATATTTAAGATAATTTCCTATATCAATTACGATCACAGAAATAATTGACAAAAGTGGATATCATTGAAAAAGTTGTTAAAGCTAGTCCATTTAGAACAAAACTGATTTTGAAAAGAGGAGGCATTATTTCTGGATTTGAAATCAACGATACAGCAATATATTCAGCTTAGATTGCCAGCGATTGAAAAATGATCAAATCTGAATCCAGCATATCATCGCATAACAGCTGCTAAAATGGACTGTTTGCCATTAAACGACACTATTACAATCACACCAATTTCGGCAGAGGTACAACTACAATCTCTACTTGATTACACAGCCGAACGCTTGCTACAATCAATAAAAGGAACGAGTTAAAGAAATATGGAAACACAAAGTTAACTCTTTTTTGTAAATAGGGATGTGATAGTTCTTCCGGACAAAAAACAATACAAACAAGTAGTATGTGAAAATATTTCGGACTCAGATATGTTCATGGTATCATTTGTACCATTGCGATTAAAAAAGATTTTGGAAGATTCAGAGCCTTCGACTAGTAAAACGCGTTGCAACGCAAACAAAGGATATTTGAAAAAATCCGACACCATCTTCTACGAAATACTGCAGGCCTATCAAATTTAAATTCAAAAAAAGAAACTCATGATGCCGTTAACAAAGAAGTTAGTGATATCAAGGCCCAAATTGCAACACTACAGCCATTACAATTAGATTTAGATGGGCAGCAAATTGAAGTTAGCTACCAATTAGTGCTAACAATGATAGATGGAAAAGTAGGCCAGGCTTTGACTAACACGAAGGCTGCATCCAGCTGCATCATATGCCATGAAACATCAAGCCAATTAAGCCAAGTCCCGACAAAATCATTAGATAATACTGATACATATGAATTTGGATTATCACCACTATATGCAAGAATACGACTTATGAAACACATACTAAAAATCAGTTATGATTTGGATTTCGGAACTTCAGGATCAATACGAAACCAACAAGGAGTTAAGAAGTTCAAAAAGTAAACATGTTGAAGATAAATATCGCAAATTTGGGTTGAGTATAGATCAGCTAAAACAAAGGTCAGGCAATACAAATGATGGCAATACCGCAAGAAGATTCTTTTCAGATCCAGAAACAGCATCTGAAATAACAGGTGTTGGTTTTAATATCGTTTTAGATTTAAAATAATCCTTGAAGTACTTGCGTGCAATGAAGAAATTGACTCTAGAAAATTTGGAGATTTTGCTAAGAAAACTGCAAAAATATATACAACCAAGTACCCATGGAGAAATATGTCTGCTACAGTTCACAAAATCCTTTATCATGGAAAAGATGTCATTAAATATCAGAGGAAGCTCAGGAAGAAAGCGAAAAGGATTACAGATTTTATAGAGATCACTATATAAGACATAGTGATAGGAAATCTTAATGCAGTTGCGTCACATTTATCCGAATCCAATCATCGACACAATGCGGGATGGCGTTTGCTAAAAACAAACTAAGTTTTTTTAATGAAAAAACAATACGACCATAGAAAAAACGCATATTCCACTCTTTAAGGCCCCGTCGCTTAGGGAAGGCGTGGTCGTAGGGGCGTAAAATTACACACGAATTATATTCAAGTCTATTAGAAAAAAATTAACGGGTACCATTTCAACATTTTCAACATTTAGATAAAGGGACACTCTACTAAATATATTATACAATTAAGACCATAAAGTGAATAAGAATTTTAAACACTCAGGTCTTACATGTAATAATATCAAAGCTTCAACAAAGACACAACAATACACAGTCAATTTATCTTTCTTACATTCCCCTTCAATTGGCTGGTTTTTTTTTCAAAAACGAATTGTAGTTGTAAGAGGATAGAAAGAAAAAAACAAAATTAAAAAATAAAAAATAAAGCAGTTAGCCATTTCAGTTTTTTATTTGCCGGGCACATGCAAATTTATTATCAAAAATTATTTTCGGGAATGAAATATTTATTATTAGTTAACTCATTTATTAATGATGTGCTAATAATCCCAATTTTTTAATGAAAACACTGAAATTTATTGTTGTGGGAAAGCTTGTTTCTATGCGCATTTCGTTGGTTGCTTAGGCAAATTTAGAAAAAAGTGATTTTTTTTATATTTAATCCGAAAGAAATTATCATTGCTCAAAAACTATCATCGATAATGACCTGCTAGCTTATTTGCTAGGTTGGTGGTCGTGTTATCTTTAAAAAAGTAATATGTGCGACTATTGTGTTATTTATATTTGAGATGTTAAGACATATTTTCTAAACTACTATATATTTGTCAAATTTCAACTTTAGTAGAATAGAACTTTTGCGGATCAAAAGGATTAAGAAGGTAAAACCACTGAGGGAAAGGTGACAGTGTTTTCTTTAACCCTGTATATACTCTTGTACCCGTTTGGAGCCGTCTGTTTAACACTTTTTTTATTTTAGGCCCTAATCATGTAAAACGCTACGCACCGCCAAAGAATTACATTGGAAGCACACATGACATTATAAATATTTTGTAATTTTGTTGTTGCTTTCTTGAGAAATTCATGTACAGTTTTAAAAATTTCAACGCCTCAAGCTATGGAGCGTTTGAAATTTTAAAACGCAATGTGAATTTCTGCACAAAGCAACACCAAAATTACAAAATATTTATGACATTGTTTGTGATTTCAATGTAATTCTTTGGCGTTGCGTTTTACATGATAAGGGCCTTAATGAAATTACTCCAAAAAAAATTTTTTTTGTTTGAAATTTTTATTTCTACAATTTTTTTTATTCCGAAAAAATGTTTGCAGAAGTAACAGAAATCATGTGATATTGCCTTAAAAAAATTTTATGATAAAGGGAATATTGATCGTGATCGAACAGAATACAGATAGTACATATAAAAAATTACACAATCAGAAAAACGTATAGCTGCACTGATTCAACCTTATCCGTTACATTACGTTCACACTAGAGTATTTAATCTATATATATAAAATAGGATGTGTGTATGTATGTATGTAACGTATGGACTCCAAAACGGCTGGGCCGATTTTGATGAAATTTTCAGGGAATCTTCAGAATATTCAGGCGGGTAACACTGTGAAGTCTGATTTTCGGTCTGGGGGCGGAGGGGCGTGGCAAAATCCATAACTTGAGAACGGCTTGACCGATTTGAACGATTTTTTCTTTAAAATTATCGCCATGGTCCAACTTAGGTTTTTACGGAAAGAAAATTTTGCCCCGCCCAGTTTTACGCCCACTTTTTTCGATTTACCTAAAATCAGAAAACGGCTCCATCGAGTTGACTAATTTTTCTTTCAAATGTTCATATTAATCAACTTTAAGTTTTCATCGAAAGAAAAATTTACCACGCCTACTTGTACGCCCACTTTTTCTATTAAGCGCATAACTGGAGAACGGCTTGACCGATTTGGACGATTTTTTCTTTAAAATGATCGCCATGGTCTAACTTAGGTCTAACTTAGGTTTTGCGAAAAGAAAATGTTGCCCTGCCCACTTTTACGCTCACTTTTTTCATAAGATATGTATTTTCAAATCAAATGTAAATCAAACATATGTATATGAACAACATTTACCAAATAAAAAAACAAAAAACATTGTCTATCCGCTAGCCTTAAGATGAAGTAATCAATAAATATAATTTCCAATTTGCCTTAAATACATCTGTTTCTTTTTCATTGAACCCATATCTACACCATATGTAAGTTATTCTGTAAAAAAACTTTATGATAGGTATTTCATGGATTTTTATTTAAAAGCCGTAAATTTCGTTTAAAGATCAATTTAAATCGTCTGGTAATACAACACTAATGTTTGCTTAGGGCCAGCAACGCGGACCGGGTCAGCTAGTAGTAAAATAAAGAGCTTAAACACGCGTTTACGCTAAACAATTATATTGTGAATCCCACCTTAGAAGGGATTTTTAATTTTTTTTTGGTCTTTTTATTTTATCTGTTTTTATGACTCTAATAATATTCTTTGACCCTATAACTATGCAATGCGTTGTTAAATTTGTGTCAGGTATTTTATAGCAAATAAATAAAAGGATTTTAAGTTTTTTAATCCTTTTTATTCCACTTGTATTTGGTATGAAAAAAGTATGAAAAGTGACATTCGGATGCAAACTCAGTGGATATACTATTTGAGCAATAACAACGTTTTTCATAAAAACATGGAGAGTTTCAGCTATAAAGAATTGGCCGGAGAGTATTTTAGAAACAAAAACGAGGAATATGTTAAAAATTCCATTCGAAAAAAGGAAACTTAAATTCTTATAGCACTGATACACAATTGGACTTAGAAAATAAATTATATGTTTTCCTCAAAAAATTAAAACAGCGATACAGCAACGTTGATAGCAGAAAAGATAGATTTTATAAAGGCTTTGCAAACTGGTTAGAGAACGAACTTTCTGTCGAGATCGCTTTAGAAACTACAAATCAAACAAGCGTTGGAGACCACAAAAATCGCTGGGAAACTGTAGCGATAGATTTAAGAGGCCAAAGCTTTAGGATATCAATGAAGAAATCGGATATAAAAATATTTAAGATAATTTCCTATATCAATTACGATCACAGAAATAATTGACAAAAGTGGATATCATTGAAAAAGTTGTTAAAGCTAGTCCATTTAGAACAAAACTGATTTTGAAAAGAGGAGGCATTATTTCTGGATTTGAAATCAACGATACAGCAATATATTCAGCTTAGATTGCCAGCGATTGAAAAATGATCAAATCTGAATCCAGCATATCATCGCATAACAGCTGCTAAAATGGACTGTTTGCCATTAAACGACACTATTACAATCACACCAATTTCGGCAGAGGTACAACTACAATCTCTACTTGATTACACAGCCGAACGCTTGCTACAATCAATAAAAGGAACGAGTTAAAGAAATATGGAAACACAAAGTTAACTCTTTTTTGTAAATAGGGA